>CM035837.1:124031855-124631855 GCA_020510985.1 Pholidichthys leucotaenia | reverse complement strand
CGAGAACTTCGTCCCCTCAGCCGAGGAGAGAGCAGAGAAGATCCTGACGATCTACGGCCACAGAGGATGCAGACCCAAGGCCCTCATGGAGGACATGCTGCAGGTCAAGGAAGAGGACAACGACAACTTCCTCTTCCAACACATCTTCCTCAGCACTCTGCCGCCACACATGAGAGGGACGCTGGTCAACATGCGGTGCAGCACCCAGCAGGACTTCCGCGCGCTGGCCCGAGAAGCGCAGCGGCTCATCAACGCCTGCGGGGAACAGATGGCCACAGCAGCATCCGCAGATCTCAGCGCGGAAGCCCAGAGCAGCGGAGAACCACAGTCAACCGAGCAGAGCCCGCCCACCATGGCGGCAACACGACCAAGGCGCAGCAGGCGGAACAACATCTGCTATTACCACCACCGTTTCGCCGAGAGGGCATACAAGTGTGTGCCCCCCTGCAAATTCAAAAGTTCGGGAAAAGCCAAAGCCGAGAGACCGTTAACAGCTGCGGCTCTCGGCGAGAAAAACAAGCTACTGTATGTGACTGACGGACACACCGGGAGACAGTTCCTGATCGACACTGGAGCTCAGCTGAGTTTTATCACCCCTTCCCATGCAGACCGGGCCATGGGTCCCCGGGGAAATGGAGCGATGGCAGCCAACGGCTCGATCATCGACACCTTCGGTGAAAGGAACCTGCCTCTTTGCATCCACGGCCGCAACTATAGATGGACATTTATTGTAGCGGCGGTGAGCTTTAACTTGTTGGGCGCTGATTTTTTGTGTGCACATGGGTTGTTAGTCGATCTAGCAAATAGGCGCTTGGTTAATGCATTGTCATTTTCTTCTGTTCCCTGCTCAGCTCGAGTTTCTCCACCACCCGTGCAGGCCAGCGTCACAACAGCAGGAGGTAAGTTTGACCAACTCCTCACCCAATTTCCAGCACTCACAGTTCCAAAATTTTCAGCAACAGCAGCGAAACACGGGGTTGAACACTTCATCCCCACAACAGGCCCACCCGTGTTCACCAAAGCTCAGCGCTTAGACGCGACCAAGCTCGCCATAGCACGGGACGAGTTTGCCACCCTGGAAAAATTAGGCATTATTAGACGCTCGAAAAGCCCCTGGGCATCGCCACTCCACATGGTCCCGAAAACCGACGGTTCTTGGAGACCTTGCGGCGATTACCGCAGATTAAACAATGCGACAGCGCATGACCGCTACCCAATTCCTCACATCCAAGATTTTTCACTACATCTGGCGGGTGTGCGCATTTTTTCTAAAATAGACCTGGTCCGCGGCTATCACCAAGTCCCCGTTCGAGCGGAAGACATTCCTAAAACGGCTGTAATAACCCCTTTCGGTCTTTTTGAATTTTTGCGGATGCCGTTCGGCCTCAAAGGCGCTGCTCAAACCTTTCAGCATATGATGGATGCGGTATTACGCGACCTCCCCTTCGTGTTCGTCTACCTCGACAATATTCTGGTAGCCAGCCCGTCAGAGGAAGAACACGAACAACACCTCACTACAGTTTTTCAGAGACTAGAAGAGCACGGGTTAATAATCAACCCAGCCAAATGCAAATGCGGCGTGTCAGTTGATTTTTTGGGACACAGAGTTTCACCGAAGGGGGCAGTCCCATTGCCGGACAAAGTCCATGCGGTAAAAATTTTCCACGACCACAGACGGTCAAATCGCTGCAAGAATTTTGGGGAATGGTGAATTTTTACATCCGTTTCCTCCCCCGCGCAGCTCAACTCATGCAGCCCCTGATGCCGCGCTCAGAAAACAAAAGCCTTCCAACGCGGTTGAATGGACCCCGGAGCGCGAACGCACCTTCGCGGAAGTAAAAAGTGCTCTAGCGAATGCCACATTATTGGTTCACCCCGATCCCTCGGCCCGCATAGCGTTAACCACAGACGCTTCAGACCTGGCCATAGGGGCAGTCGTGGAACAACATGTTGGCGGAACCTGGCAACCTTTAGCATTTTTTAGCAAATCTTTAAACCAAACCGAGCGTAAATACAGCACTTTTGACAGGGAGCTGCTAGCGCTTCATTTATCCATCCGCCACTTCCAGTTCTGGTTAGAAGGGCGGCGCTTCACGGCTTTTGTAGACCACAAACCGCTCTCTTTTGCGATGGCTAAAATTTCAGAACCATGGTCAGGCAGGCAACAAAGACAGCTAGCTGCAATCTCAGAGTTCACCACAGACATTCGACATGTGGCAGGCAAACTTAACGTGGTAGCAGACTGCCTCTCTCACGCTGTGACATCGCCAGAGCACAAGGAGACAGATTATACTACCTCAGCCGCAGAACTCTTCGCCAACGCGGATGCGTACGCGGCCCCAATTCATGTAGGGATAGATTACGCAGCCATGGCAGAGGAACAAAGCAGTGACGCGGACGTGCGCGCGTTCCTGTCTGGACCAACAGGGTTAAGACTGGAGGAAAGGGGTTTATGTGACGGCGTACCCCCCCTAATCTGCGACGTTTCAACCGGCCGACCTCGCCCGGTAGTCCCAGCTGCATGGCGCCGCCACATTTTCGACTGGGTTCACTCCCTCGCACACCCAGGGGTGCGCGCCTTGGTCAAAATGATCGCGGAAAAGTTTGTTTGGCCGGGCCTGCGCAAAAATGTAAAGGAATGGGCAAAAACTTGCATGTCTTGTCAGCGCGCCAAAATACACAAACACACAAAAGCTCCTCTAGAGCCTTTCCGAATCCCAGCCAGAAGGTTTGACCACGTTCATGTCGACCTCGTGGGACCACTACCTTCGTCTCAGGGTTTCACACACCTGTTAACAATGATAGACCGTACTACGCGCTGGCCTGAGGCGGTCCCTTTGGCGTCAACCACAGCTGCGGAAGTCGCTCGCGTTTTTTTAACAAACTGGGTGGCACGTTTCGGCGTCCCATCGGACATCACGTCTGATAGGGGGCCTCAATTTGTCTCAGAGCTTTGGTCAGCCATGGCCAGCAGCTTAGGGGCGACAATTCACCGCACCACCGCTTATCACCCTCAGGCTAATGGGTTATGCGAGCGTTTTCACAGATCTTTAAAGGCCGCCCTCAGGGCCTCACTAACGGATACAAATTGGGTGAATAAACTTCCCTGGGTTTTATTGGGGTTGCGTTCTGCACCTAAAGAGGATCTAGACGCCTCCCCAGCAGAATTAGTTTTTGCACAACCTCTCAGACTCCCAGGTGAGTTTTTACCAGAGAATCCAGAGCCCGGGCATCTTCCAGCCCTGAGGCCTTTAGGCAGCACCGGACCGGACACTCTCCCCGGACCGGCACATCACTCTTTTCCACGGGTTTTTGTCCCCCAAGCTTTAAAAAACACCGAGTTCGTTTTTGTTAGACACGAAGCTTTAAAATCAACCCTCCGTCCACCATACGACGGACCATTCAGAGTGCTGGAACCTGGTGATAAGCATTTTGTGCTTGATTTAGGGGACAGAAAAGAAACAGTCAGCATTGACAGACTTAAACCTGCCTTCTTGTTGAGAGACGAACCTGCACGGGTGGCGAGAGCACCTCGGCGGGGTAGACCCCCCAAGAAAAAAAACTCAGCCCCCCTGCAGGGAACAAATAACCACTCTCCTCCCCAAGCTGCAGATTCCTTACAGGAGGGTCCCACCACGATGCCAAAGCGGACCCACAGCAGATTCGGGAGAAGATTAAAACCCAGACGGCACAGGGACTGATGCAAAATTGACAAGAGTTGTTAACTGTATTATCAGATTGTGCCATGACAGTTCTAAGGCTGATTTGTGATATTCCTATACTGTTGTTGTTACCACTGAATTCTCTACAGGAGCATGACTGCTGGAAAGATTTTTCCTTGTTTTCCCTGTCAAGAGGTTTAACAGTATAATATGTCATAGAGATTATCTTAAACTGTAAAACTAATTTGATTGTCCTTTTCTTAGTCTTTTGGGGGGGGCTGTGGCTTATATTAATCATATATTCCATACCTACATATGTATAGACATATTAGAATGTTTAGTGATTACATATGTGGAATGACCTCAAGCCTCAGAACAGGACAAGAGGTCTCAACCGCCAGCGAGGATCAAAGAACCGACAGAGTCGCAGCGGTGGAGACCGGATCGATCTCCCTGACCACCCAGGGTCAGGTGGAGGAGACGGAGGACAATGGAGGGGGGATTATGTAATGCGGGATGTCAGCTTTGATATGCAATGTCTTTTGTTGAGTGTGGGTATAAATATGAAGGTCTGATTGCGTTCGACCTCTTATTCTGCTTCTGCACCGAGATGAGACTTGTTAGAGGAGTGAAGCTGAAATTAAACTTTGATTTATAAAATCACATCGCTTCGTTATTTCAGGCTCTTCTACACCAACACCACAGTACGAGAAACATCCCCATATCATGATGCTTGCACCACCATGCTTCACTGTCTTCACTGTGTACTGTGGCTTGAATTCAGTGTTTGCAGGACGTCTGACAATCTGTCTGTGGCCCTCAGACCCAAAAAGAACAATCTTACTCTCATCAGTCCGCAAAATATTACGCCATTTCTTTTTAGGCCAGTCAGTGTGTTCTTTGGCAAATTGTAACCGCTTCAGCACGTCTTTTTTTTAACAATGGGACTTTGCGGGGGCTTCTTGCTGGTAGCTTGGCTTCACATAGACGTCGTCTGATTGTTACAGTACTCACAGGCAACCTTAGATCTTCTTTGATCCTCCTGGAGCTGATCATTGGCTGAGCCTTTGCCAGTTTGGTTATTCTCCGATCCATTCGAATAGTCGTTTTTCTTTTTCTTCCTCGCCTTGCTGGTTTTGGCTGCCATTTTAAAGCGTTTGATATCATTTTAGCTGAACAGCCTATCATTTTCTGCACTTCTTTATAGGTTTTCTTTTATTAATTTCTTAATCAAAGAACGCTCTTCTTCTGAACAGTGTCTTGAACGACCCATTTTACTCTGTTTTTCAAGGACAAATGCACAGCCAGCATATGCAGCATCAGTTGCCTTGATCCTTAAATAAGGGCCACCTGTTTAACACCTATTTTTTTCACAGAATCAATGACCTCACTAAGTGAACTCAGCACTGCTATTTTTTTGAACACGCCCCTTTCAGTTAATGATTCAGTTTCACAGAATCAGCAGCATGCACGTCATGCCTGTTGGGTCTGTTGGTTTTCTATACCTTTACTAAACCTTCTAGAAACTTACTTGCAGTGTAGAAGTTGAAATTCTAACAAAAACAGTTCTCCCACTTAAAAGATGAGCGAGGTCTCCAATTTTCATCATAGGTATACCTCAACTATGAGAGACAAAATGAGGAAAAAAAATTCCAGAAAATCACATTGAAGGATTTTTAATGAATTAATTGGTAAATTCCTCAGTAAAATAAGTATTTGGTCACCTACAAACAAGCAAGATTTCTGGCTCTCACAGACCTGTAACAACTTCTTTAAGAGGCTTCTCTGTCCTCCACTCGTTACCTGTATTAATGACACCTGTTTGAACTCATTATCAGTATAAAAGACACCTGTCCACAACCTCAAACAGTCAGACTCCAAACTCCACTATGGCCAAGACCAAAGAGCTGTTAAAGGACACCAGAAACAAAATTGTAGACCTGCACCAGGCTGGGAAGATTGAATCTGCAATAGGTAAGCAGCTTGGTGTGAAGAAATCAACTGTGGTGTAGGAACCTCGAAATGAAGAGACTGAATGATTTTTCAGTATTGGTTTATTTCATCTCAAGTCCTACAGCTCCTCTCTCAATCAGGGAATGAAGAGAGCGAGCTGCGATAAACCACATACCTTTATACTGTTACATCAGACACAAATCACATTCACATCAACACAGAATTCCATTCACATTTAATCCTCCCATTGTCCTCTCGGCTTCTCTGTCTGACCCCAGGAGTCAGACAGTCTTTTCAAGTCCACTCTCAGATCTTCTCACTTCTTCTCCAGTCCGCAGGGGGTCCAGACTCAATGTCAATTTGAGGCGTGATGTCAATACACACTGCGAGCCCAAAGTTCCCTCATGTCTGGGTCTCTGCCAAGGAATATGTGAGCTCCATAATGTTACGCCACATCACTCCCCCCGAAACGCCCAAGAACGGACATACACCAACATTACTCTACCCGCTAAACACCTTATGTCAATAATGGACAGTCATACACACTATGTCAAGAATGGACACACACACCGACTTCATGTCAATAATGGGCAGTCATACACATTACACCCTTACATCACCCCCCCCCCCCCCTTTGCAGGATCTACAGCACAATTTACACGGGTTGATCACAATACACATCACTCTGCCCGTTGCTTAGGCTTCAATCTCCTCCCGAATCTGCTGAATGCAGGCTTCGCAGCCTGTGTTGTGCTGTCCTGCGGTGCGTCTGTGGAATGAGGGGGAGAAGGGTTATTTACCCCCTGCTGGGGAACTAGGGGCCATCCCTTGGGAGGCCTGCCAGGTCGAGGCGCCCCCACCGGCCGTACAGGTTCGTCACGTAACACAAAAGCAGGCTTTAATCTGTCAACACTGATCGTCTCTTTCCTGCCCCCCAAGTCCAGCACAAAATATTTCTCCCCGGTTTCCAGCACTCGGAACGGACCATCGTAAGGTGGGCGGAGGCTGTGACGCTGGGCGTCGTGCCTGACAAAAACAAACTCTGCGTTTTGCAAAGCCTTGGGAACAAAAACCCGCGGAAAAGTGTGATGAGCGGGGCCCGGGAGCATTTCTGCCCCCGTGCCGCGTAGTGGTCCCCGCACCGGGGGGAGCTCGGGTGTTGCATGGGCTGGCAGGAATTCTCCTGGCAGCCTGAGAGGTTGAGTAAAAACTAATTCAGCAGGTGAGGCGTCTAAATCCTCTTTGGGTGCCGAACGCAACCCCAATAAAACCCATGGTAGTTTGTTTACCCAATCCGTATCCGTGAGCGACGCTCTGAGGGATGCTTTCAACGATCTGTGAAAACACTCGCATAAACCGTTGGCCTGTGGGTAATAAGAGGTGGTGCGATGGGCTGTTGCCCCTAAGCCGCTGGCCATGGCTGACCACAGCTCTGAAACGAACTGCGGACCCCTATCGGATGTAATGTCCGACGGGACTCCGAACCGCGCTACCCAGGCTGTTAAAAAAAACGCGAGTCACCTCTGCTGCTGTGGTAGACTGCAATGGGACCACTTCCGGCCAACGCGTGGTCTGGTCCACCATTGTCAGGAGATGTGTGAACCCCTGCGAGGGCGGCAGGGGTCCCACTAGATCTACATGCACATGATCAAACCTCTTAGCCGGGATGTGGAAAGGTTCTAAAGGAGCTTTTGTGTGTCTGTGAACTTTGGCCCGCTGGCAGGACATGCAGGCTCTCGCCCACTCCTTCACGTGCTTGCGCAGGCTCGGCCAAACAAACTTCTCTGCTACCATTTTCACCGAAGCGCGTACTCCCGGGTGTGCTAGGGAGTGCACCGCGTCAAAAACACGACGGCGCCACGTGGCCGGTACCACTGGGCGAGGTCGCCCGGTGGATACATCGCAAATAAGCGGGGGTGAACCGGTTTGTAAACTTGCGTTCTCCAGCCTTAACCCTGTTGGTCCAGACAGGAGCGCGCGCACGTCTGTGTCTTCGCCCTGCTCTGCTGCCATGGCCGCGTAATCTATCCCTACGTGCACCGGAGCCGCGTGCGCGTCCGCGCTGTTACCGCGCTCCGCGTCTGTGGCGCTACAGCCCCCATCCGCGCGGACAGGCGCTGTTACCGCTCGCGAGAGGCAGTCCGCCACCACATTAAATTTACCGGCTACGTGCTGTATATCGGTGGTGAATTCTGAAATTGCGGCCAGCTGCCTCTGCTGTCGGCCTGACCATGGTTCTGAGACTTTGGACATTGCAAAGGTTAACGGTTTGTGGTCGACAAACGCGGTGAAACGCCGCCCTTCCAACCAGAACTGAAAATGGCGAATGGCCAGGTGGAGTGCTAGCAGTTCCCTGTCAAACGCGCTATATTTTCGCTCAGCATAGCGTAGGGATCTGCTAAAAAAAGCGAGTGGCTGCCAAGCCCCGGCGACTTGCTGTTCTACCACGGCTCCTATGGCCACATCTGACGCGTCTGTGGTTAGCACTATTCGGGCTGCCGGGTCTGGGTGAGCCAGCAGTGCTGCATTCGCTAGTGCTTTCTTAACCTCAGTGAATGCACGCTCCCGCTCCGGGGACCACTCAATCACATTGGAGGGCTTCTGTTTTTTTAGCGCGACGTACAACGGTTGCATGAGCTGCGCGGCGTGAGGTATGAAACGGTTGTAAAAATTTACCATACCTAAAAATTTTTGCAACGCTTTTACCATTTGTGGCTGGGGAAACTCAGCCACTGCGCGTACTTTGGAGGGCAGCGGAACTGCACCCTCTGGGGAGACGCGGTGCCCTAAAAAATCGATCTGTGCTGCGCCAAAATGGCACTTGGCTGGGTTGATTATCAACCCGTGTGCTCCCAACCTCTGAAAAACAGTTCTGAGGTGACTTTCGTGTTCCTCCTCAGAGGCACTGGCGACTAAAATATCATCTAAGTAGACAAAAACAAAAGAGAGGTCGCGCAAAACGGCATCCATCATGCTTTGGAAGGTTTGCGCAGCGCCTTTAAGGCCAAAAGGCATGCGTAAAAATTCAAAAAGCCCGAAAGGGGTTATTACCGCTGTCTTGGGAATGTCCTCTGGTCGGACCGGGACCTGATGGTAACCGCGGACCAGGTCTATTTTAGAAAAAATTTGCGCCTTGGCCAAATGCACCGAAAAATCTTGGATATGCAGAATTGGGTAGCGGTCCTGCGCTGTGGCATTGTTTAACCTGCGATAATCGCCGCACGGTCTCCACGAGCCATCCGCCTTAGGGACCATGTGGAGGGGGGAAGCCCAAGCGGACTTCGAGCGGCGAATTATGCCCAACCTTTCCAGGTTGGCGAACTCCTCACGTGCAATGGAGAGCTTAGCTGCATCCAAGCGCCGAGCCTTAGCAAAAACAGGTGGGTCACTTGTGGTTATAAAGTGCTCCACCCCGTGCTTCGCCACCTTAGCTGAAAACGTGGGAACTGTGAGTGCTGGGAACTGGTTTAGGAGAGTGTGGAACTTACCTCCTGCTGCGGAGGCGTTGGCCTGTACTGACGGCGGGGACACTCGCGCTGCACAGGGAATAGAACAAAAAGAGAGTGCATTAACCAAGCGTCTATTAGCCAGATCTACCAACAAGCCATGTGAGCACAAAAAGTCGGCGCCTAACATGTTGAAACTCACCGCCGCTACTATGAAGGTCCATTCATAGGTGCGGCCGTGCAAGGACAGGTGCAGAGTTCTTTCGCCAAAAGTCTTGATCGACGAGCCGTTTGCGGCTGTTGTCCCATCTCCGCAGGGACCGGCCATCCGGTCCGCGTAGGTTGCAGTGATGAAACTCCTCTGTGCTCGGGTGTCAACGAGGAATTGCCGTCTGGAGCTCGCGTCTGTCAGGTACAGCAGCTTGTTCCGTTCGCTGAGGGTCGAAGCTGCTAACGACCTCTGGCTCTTGCGTTTCCCTGCTTCCTGAAATTGCATGGCGGGACGCATCTGTGAGCCTTGTGCGCGAAATGTCGATGGTAGAAACACAGCTCGTCCCCTCCTCTGCTTCGGGGCCGCGCTGCCGCTGTTGTCGCTGGGGTCGGCTCTGCTGCTACCGGATCTCCATCACCCTGGGCCGCCACGCCGAGGTCTGCTGCTGCTGCTGCCGTCTCCTGCTCGCCGCATGCGTCCAGGAGCCGCTCCGCTTCCAAAGCCAGCGCGCGGAAGTCCTGCTGGTCCACACACCTCATGCTGGACAGGGAGCCTCTCATGTGCGCTGGAAGGGTCCTTAAGAAGATGTGTTTAAATAAAAACGCATCGTTGTCTGCCCCGATCACCTGCAGCATGTCCTCCATGAGGACGGTCGGCCTGCGTCCTCCTCTGTCGCGCAGGTCCAGAAGTGTTCTGGCCCTCACCTCAGCTGATGGCACAAAGCTCCAAATGAGGGCGGCTTTCAGGGCGTCGTATCTGCCAGCAGCGGGCGGCTGCTGCACCAGGCTCCGCACACACCGGGCTGTGCGGCTGTCGAGTCTTGCGATGACATTGTGGAACTTAACGTCATCTGCTGATACCCCGTTGAGCACGAACCGCGACTCCACGTGTTGGAACCATGAGTGCGGGTCCTCTTGCCAGAACTCGGGGAGTTTAATGGAGTTTACGCCGGTGCGGGCGGTCTCCGGTGAATCAGGTTCGGAGTCGGAGTCGGAGAGACGACCTCCAAGCCTTTCCATACTTCTCACGTGTGGGTCACCAATGTAGGAACCTCGAAATGAAGAGACTGAATGATTTTTCAGTATTGGTTTATTTCATCTCATGTCCTACAGCTCCTCTCTCAATCAGGGAATGAAGAGAGCGAGCTGCGATAAACCACATACCTTTATACTGTTACATCAGACACAAATCACATTCACATCAACACAGAATTCCATTCACATTTAATCCTCCCATTGTCCTCTCGGCTTCTCTGTCTGACCCCAGGAGTCAGACAGTCTCTTCAGGTCCACTTTCAGATCTTCTCACTTCTTCTCCAGTCCGCAGGGGGTCCAGACTCAATGTCCGTTTGAGGCGTGATGTCAATACACACTGCGAGCCCAAAGTTCCCTCATGTCTGGGTCTCTGCCAAGGAATATGTGAGCTACATAATGTTACGCCACAGTGGGAGCAATTATTAGAAAATGGAAGACATACAAGACCACTGATAATCTCCCTCGAGCTGGGGCTCCACGCAAGATCTCACCCCGTGGGGTCAAAATTATCATGAGAACGGTGAGCAAAAATCCCAGAACCACATGGGGGGACCTAGTGAATGACCTGCAGAGAGCTGGGACCAAAGTAACAAAGGCTACCATCAGTAACACACTACGCCGCCAGGGACTCAAATCCTGCAGTGCCAGACGTGTTCCCCTGCTTAAGCCAGTACATGTCCAGGCCCGTCTGAAGTTTGCTAGAGAGCATTTGGATGATCCAGAAGAGGATTGGGATAATGTCATATGGTCAGATGAAACCAAAATATAACTTTTTGGTAAAAACTGAACTTGCCATGTTTGGAGGAGAAAGAACACCATACCTACTGTGAAGCATGGGGGTGGAAACATCATACTTTGGGGCTGTTTTTCTGCAAAGGGACCAGGACGACTGATCTGTGTAAAGGAAAGAATGAATGGGGCTATGTATCGTGAGATTTTGAGTGAAAACCTCCCACCAGCAAGGGCATTGAAGATGAAACGTGGCTGGGTCTTTCAGCATGACAATGATCCCAAACACACCGCCCGGGCAACGAAGGAGTGGCTTCGTAAGAAGCATTTCAAGGTCCTGGAGTGGCCTAGCCAGTCTCCAGATCTCAACCCCATAGAAAATCTTTGGAGGGAGTTGAAAGTCCATGTTGCCCAGCGACAGCCCCAAAACATCACTGCTCTAGAGGAGATCCGCATGGAGGAATGGTCCAAAATACCAGCAACAGTGTGTGAAAACCTTGTGAAAACTTACAGAAAATGTTTGACCTCTGTCATTGCCAACAAAGGGTATATAACAAAGTATTGAGATGAACTTTTGTTATTGACCAAATACTTATTTTACCAAGGAATTTACCAATTAATTCATTAAAATGAATTAATTGGTGAATGTTTGAGTTTTTATGCATGCCCTTCAGATTAAAAGGAGCGGCACAGACATTCCAACGCATGATGGATGCGGTGCTGCGCGATCTCCTGTTTGTGTTCATCTACCTGGATGATATCCTGGTGGCCAGTGCGTCCGAGGACGAACACGTAACCCACTTCACGACGGTTTTCCAGAGGTTGGAGGAGCATGGGTTAATAATCAACCCGGCGAAATGCCAGTTCGACGTAACGGGGATTGACTTTTTGGGGCACCGCGTCTCACCAGAGAGAGCGATACCCTTGCCGGACAAGGTGCGCGCCGTGGCGAATTTTCCCCGGCCTCAGACGGTCAGGGCGCTGCAAGAATTTTTGGGGATGGTTAACTTTTATAACCGGTTCCTCCCCCGCACAGCTCAACTCATGCAGCCATTGTACGCCGCGTTCAAGAGATGGACACCCGCGGATAGAGTCGAATGGACTCCGGAGTGAGAGCAGGTGCTCTCTGAGGTCAAAACAGCCCTGGCAAACGCCGCACTGTTAGCGCACCCAGACCCGGCGGCCCGGATAGCGCTCACTATCGACGCCTCGGACGTGGCCATAGGGGCCGTCGTGGAGCAACGTGTCGCCGGTTCTTGGCAGCCGCTCGCTTTTTTCAGCAGGGCTTTGTGCGACAGTGAGCGTAAATACAGCGTGTTCGACAGAGAGTTGCTGGCTCTTCACCTGGCCATACGCCACTTCCAGTACTGGTTGGAAGGGCACAGCTTCACCGCGTTCGTGGACCACAAGCCGCTGACGTTCGCGATGGCGAAGGTTTCAGAACCATGGTCGGGCCGGCAGCAGAGACAGCTGGCCGCGATCTCGGAGTTTACGACCGATATTCAGCATATGTCGGGTAAACTGAATGTGGTGGTGGACTGCCTTTCGCGCGCAGTAGTGGCCCCGGTCTGCGTGGGGATAGATTATACAGCCATGGCCGCAGAGCAGATAAGCGATACAGACGTGCACGCACTCCATCTGGACCAACAGGGTTAAGGCTGGAGAGCAGAGTACTGCAAGACGGCAAGCCCCCCCCAATCTGCGACGTCTCCACGGGGCGCCCGGTGGTCCCAGTCGCGTGGCGCTGCTGCGTGTTTGAGTCAGTTCATGCTCTGGCGCACCCAGGAGTGCGTGCTTCAGTGAAAATGGTAGGAGCGAAGTTCGTGTGGCCAGTCCTTCGCAAACAAGTGAAAGAGTGGGCTGCAGCCTGCGTAGCGTGCCAACGAGTCAAAGTACACAGACACACAAAGGCTCCTTTGGAGCCGTTTCGTATACCGGCTAAGAGGTTCGACCATGTTCACGTGGACCTCGTGAACCCCCTCCCGCCATCGCAGGGGTGCACACACCTTCTGACAGTGGTGGACCTCACCACACGCTAGCCAGAAGCAGTCCCGCTGGCGGCAACCACGTCCGTGGACATGGCGTGCGCTTTTTTGACGACATGGGTGGCACGTTTTGGAATCCCGTCGGACATCACGTCTGATAGGGGCCTTCAGTTTGTTTCCGACCTCTGGTCCGCAATGGCCCACTGCCTGGGTGTGGCAATTCCTCGCACAACCACATACAACCCACAGGCCAATGGGTTATGCGAGCGTTTTCATAGGTCACTGAAAGCAGCGCTCAGGGCTTCGCTGACGGATGCAAATTGGATAGACCAGTTGCCGTGGGTTCTATTGGGGTTGCGTTCCACACCAAAAGAGGATTTGGAGGCTTCCCCGGCAGAGCTTGTTTTTTCTCAGCCACTGCGGCCGCCCGGGGAATTTTTGCCAGATAATCCCACGCTGGACAGCTGGCCATCTCAGCGTTTGCAGCATAGTGCAGACACAGGCACGCTGCCGAGCCCGGCCCACCACCGTTTTCCATGCGCTTTTGTGCCAAAAACTTTGAAGAACGCAGCGTTTGTGTTTGTCAGGCACAATGCCCACCGCCCTCCATTGCGTCCACCCTACGATGGCCCATTCAGAGTGCTGGAAACAGGGGACAACCATTTTTTGTTAGACTTGGGGGGTCGTCGGGAGAAAATATGCATAGACAGACTTAAGCCTGCCTTTGTGGTTGCGGACGAGCAAGTGCTGTTGGCTCAGGCCCCTCGGTGCGGAAGACCCCCACTGAGAACTCCCCAGGTAAACGATTCATCAGTGCAGCCACACGGGCAAATCGAAGTTTCCTCCCCCCTCGCCATGGCCCACCCGCAGACAGACACACACTCAGGAGTCCCCCGCTGGCACAGCGGCGCCGCGGAGGCAGTACACCCCCGTTACAGCAGATATGGGAGGAGACTGAAGCCAAAAGGACGTGAGGACTGAAACTCTGTCTGAGATTCGGGGGGGGAGGGGGCCATGTAGAGACTGGGTTAATCATCTCAGACTGGATGCAGAAGGTAAACAGAGGAGAACAATAGCTAGGGAGATCATGGTGAGATAGCAGGAAGAAGGAGCTGGGGGGAGAAAGGATGAATGTATTGTGATGTGAAATGTCATGCAAATGTGAGATGAGCGGTTGGTATAAAAGGAGAACCCATGGTGTATTGAGACATGCTTTTTCTGTGTATGACTGATGAGCGAGTGAATAAAGTCTGCTGCATGAATCAGTCTCATTATTTTCACTCTCCACACTGTTATATTTTATTTTTCATATGATAGTGAATGGCTTTTGTTACTCAGTTTTAATCATGTACCTACAGCCTACAGTATACAGAATGCAGATTATACATTTATTTACTACCTCCGCCAAGGAGGCAATAAATTCATCCGTATTGGTTTATTTGTTTGTCTATCAGCAGGATTACACAAAACTACTGGACAGATTTGGAGGACATTTTTACCAAAGGTGGCCCTTGGCCTAAGGATGAACCCATTAGATTTTGGTGATCATCTGAGAGTGCATACCTCCACCAAGGGCCTTGTTTGTATTGGTGCAGCCAGATTATACAAAAACTACTGGATGGATTTGGATGGAATTTTCACCAGAGGTGGTCCTTGGGCTAGAGAGGAACCCTTTATATTTTAATGATGATCCAAGAGTGCATACCTCCACCAAGGCTCTATCTTCTCACAATTTGTTCGCAAGATTACTCCAAAAACACTGGACAGAGTTTGATGAAATTTTCACCACAGGTGTCTCTTGGGCTACACACAAACCCATTCATTACATTTGGACATGATCCATAAGTGCATGCCTCCACCAAGGCTCAATGTCTTAGCAATAGTTTAGCAGGATTACACAAAAACTACTGGATGTATTTTTACCTTCACCAAGCTTTTTACCTGCTGCTGCTATGCAGTGGCAGAGTGGAGTTTGGGTGAACAACAGCCTTGGCGCAGGTATGCACTCACTGAGTGCCCTCTAGTTAATGAATTTCAGTAAAGTACTTTTAGATACTTTGATGAAGTAAAATTAAATTCAGACCTGTCAAGCAAAGCACCACCCTAAAAGTTAATTTCTTCATGCTTAGACTTTCTTCTTGGGCTATAGTAGGGGTGCATATCCTGGCAGGTGTTAGGGTAAAAAAATAGTAAAACCATCTAAGTCTACTCTTCAAAGATCGTCTATGTGTGTAGATGGTTTACCCAGGTTCGTTTTCAAGGAAGAGATTAGTTTACTTGGAACACGTATTTATTTAAGCAAGTTGAATATAGTAGTTACAGCACTGGGTCAAATGTTCTCTCCCTGACAACAACAGGTAATGTCAGGTCATGAAGTCTGACTGACTATGCTGGCCCTGACCCAGAATATTTATACAGAAATGAACAAAGGAGAAAGCATGCATTATCAAAATGACAGTCCAGGTGCATGGTCCACAGGAGGGTCCGTTCCTGGCGCCGAGTGTATCCACATGAAGGCCACTTCACCTCCCAGGTCAGAGTAGGCCAAGCTCAGCCATTCCTTATCACACTTGTGCCTCCTTCTCATGAATCCCAGGCGTTTGTTACTCTCTGTGCTGAGACAAAGGTCCACTATTTTGCAGAGAGTGAACCACACACTTGGCAATATATATTCCATTATGGTATATTAGTTATATTACCTAGAGATAAGCAGAGTACAAATATTTTGAGTCACACAAATAACTGTTATATGGTTATATTGATCACTTTATCCCTTCAATTTCCCCCTTTTGGTCTCATCAATAATGAGACCAATAACTCAAACCCTTTAGGCACTTAAAGGTACGTCACAGTCCTCCTCCTCATCATCTTTATCTTATTCCATTCCAATTTCAATTGATCCATCAGGTTTTAATAATGGCATTTAATATGGAGGAGGTTGTTTACTTTCCAATGCAGTAGTGATGACCCTGAGGCAAAGAGATCGAATACAAGGGACACAACAACACCCACAAAATGCAAAGATAGCAATAACACTTACAATGGAAATAATTATAGAAACAATCACATTTTTCCATTTTCCAAACACTTTCTCCATCCATCCATCCAGGGGGTTATTTATGCCTGAGGCCATTCACCATACGATCACACAGTTATGCAATTACACAGTTCACTAATTACTGGTTATGTGATGATTATGATACTTATTAGCAAACAGATAAAAACCTTTAAGTAATTAATGCCTACAAAACACTCTTATTGTACAAAAAGTCACTGATTACTGTCCTTTAAGTCCTTTTAACCTCACTGCGTGTGAAGTTCTTTCCATCAATTGAAATGGTCCTGTCCACCTTGGTTCTGACCACTTCCTCTTAATGCACTCCAGGAGGACACACTCTGTTGTGATTGGTTCCATGGGTTTCAAATCACCTCCTGGCTTCTTCTTTTCCTGTACCTGTTGTGATAAAGCTGACACAAGAGCTCTTAGTTGGTCATAGAATGGTTTATAGCCCATCTTGGGCCCTTCTTCCTCAAACAGCTGCAATCCAGCTCCCGGTCCCGACCTGTTAAAAGTTCACAGGGAGGAAAACCTGTTATGCTGTTAACAGAACTTCTAACCATCAATAGGGCAATAGGTAAAGCATCTAACCAGTTCACTCCTGTCTGGCTACAGATCTTAGCAAGCTTCACCTTAATATTTTGGTTCATCCTCTCAACCTTACCCTGAGATTGAGGGTGATAAACTGTTCCAAATGAATGTTTTAGACCTAACATCTTTTCCACTTTTTGTAGGTCTTGATTTTTGAAATGTGTTCCATTATCTGATCTAATTCTCTTAGGAAACCCATAAGTAGGGATGTATTGATTTATCAAAAATTTGATCATTGTTTTACTGTCTTCTTTCTTTGCAGGATAAGCTTCAGGCCATCCTGTAAATGTGTCCACTGCCACTAGGAGATATCTGTATCCCCTGATTCTTTCCACCATGTCAGTGTAATTTATGATTATCTCCTGACCTGGCAAAGTAGGCAATGGAAAATGACCTTGATGAATTTTGACCGTCTGTTTTGGATTGTGAGAAACACAAATGGCACAACTTTTTACAAGATTTTGTATCATGTCTGGGAGGAAGGGATGCCACCAGTGACTCAAATGTCTGTTCATTTGCTTAGCTCCTACATGTGCTAACCCATGGGCTTCATGTATCAAAAAATCCTCAAATCCATTGTGCTAATTCTGTATGAATGGTTCCAATGACATAAGCTGAATCTGTGTAAATAGTAACCTTTTTTCCTGCTGACCACTCCAATGCCTTGATCATAGCTGTCAATTCGGCCAACTGAGCTGATTGTCTGTCTCACTTAGCACTTCCTCAAATCCATCTGCTTTTTGTCTCACAACTGCATATCCTACCTTTAATCCTTCTGTGGGGTGACGAAAACAACATCCATCTGTGAACAAAACTTCATCTGGGTCAGTCAGTGGTGTCACAGATAAATCTATCCTCACTTTCACATCTTTTCTGACCCTTTTCTCACATTCATGCGGTTCCCCATCCAACATCTGATCTGCCATGTTTATTCCTTCATGTGTGAATGTGATATGTGGTGCTGATAGGATTTTTTCCATTCTTGTCTGTCTGATTGAGGTCATAGTGAATGCTGCAGAATTTACATATGACATCATGCTGTGTCGTTAGGACAGTCAACGGATGTCCCATAACCACATGAGCTGTTTTTTGCAACATTTTTGCCACTCCTGCAGCATGGCGTGTGCATGCTGGTTGCCTTTTTTCCATTGGGTTTAATATTATGCTGACGTAGAGGAGTATCTTTCTCTCTCCCCCTTTTTTCTGAAACAGAACACCATTTACTGTGTGTTCTGCTTCAGAAACATCCAAGTAGAAATGCCTGTTGTAATCAGATATTGCCAAATCAGCTGCATGTGAAAGTTTATTTTTCAAAGCAATAAATGCTTCCTCAGCTTCCTGTGTCCACAGGATTTGTGCAGCAAGATTTCTCATGCCTTGTTCATTAACCAGTGCACGCAATGGTTTTGTCCTTTCGCTGTATTGTGGTATGTAATTTCTACTGAACCCTGTTAGACCCAAAAATGATAACATTTGTTTTACAGTGCATGGTTTGGGGTGATGAAGGATGGAATGTCTGTGTGACGCAGAAAGGCCAGAACCTGTGGGTGTGATAACACGGCCCAAAAAGGACACATAGCGCCTTGCACACTATAGCTTTTGCCTTGACACTTTAAATCCACATTCAAACAATCTCAACAACACGCTCTTTGTAGCTTCCAGACAACTGTCAGGATTTGGTGCTGCTATCAAAATATCATGGACGTACTGTATCAGAATTACGCCTGGTGGAAGAGGACAACCTTGTAGTTGTTCCTTCAAAACCTGATTGAAAATACCTGGTGACAAAATGAACTCCTGTGGTAGCCGGGTGTAGCGCAGCTGTGTGCCCTTGTAGGTGAATGAGAAGAAATCCCTGCACTCCTCTGCTAAGGGAAGACAGAAAAATGCATTAGCCAAGTCAATACATGTAAACCATGAATGTTGTGATGTGAGAGCAGATAAAGCAGTGTATGGGTTTGGCATGGGTACTGTGGGGGTGGAAATCCATGAATTCACATGCCTCAAATCATGGGCCATTCGGTACTTACTGGTGTTGTGCTTTTCAACTGGGAGAATAGGGGTGTTCCAGGCAGAGTGAGAATTTTCTAATACCCCTGCCTGAAGCAGCCCTTCAATGGTGTCAGTGATGCCCTCCTCTGCTGCAGGCTTATGAGCATACTGACGTTGCCAAACAGGTTTACCTGCTAGGACCTGAAACGAGATGGGAGAAATATTAACACATTTACCAACATCTGTGGGTCCTTGTGACCATAAATTTGGTGGCAGTGAATCCAACATGTCTGCTGCTGATTCATGATCACTGCGCTCCCTGCCATGCTCTCTCTCAATCTGTCGGTGTTCAAACAAAAGCTCATCAGTTGTATCAATTTGGATGCAATAGGCCTGATATTTTGCAGAATATTCAACTTTTGGAATCTGTGTCATCTGCCAATCAGTGGCTTCAGCCAATGTTTTAACCATAGGCCCTAACTCTTTTGCTTGGTGATTAGCATGTATGAGCAAGGTAATGTGTGGAGCTGATTCCTCTGACATTTCATACCACTGTAATTGCTCTGCACCTAATACAGCATCCCCGGCGACACCCGCCTGTCCGACATACAAAAACCGAGATTTGATGGTCCAAGTTTGACCATCCGGTTGGGAGAAAAATCTATCATGATAAACATCATCCAAATTTCCGTCATAATACAGAGTGACATGTAGGGGATCAATGGGAGGTGTGTAGGGTGCAAGAAGAGCAATCCACGGCTTCCAGGCCATGAACACTGGCAACACGCCAGTCTGTGAGGGCGAGTCAGATGATAACAGGCCCCAGTAAATGTCAGCCCAGGTATTTGGCGCTTGTGGTGTTACATCGGGTTTCAACAGCATTTGTCCATGCACAGACAGTCCTTGCACTGAACAGTTCATAGCAACACCGTTAGGAAATGACAAGATGACTCCATCAGCCAAGCACAGCACTGATGCCCCCAGTTTAATCAGCAGGTCTCTCCCCATCAAGTTTGTGGGAGAGTTTTTTGAGCAGGCATAACATTGTTTCACAGTTTGACCAGCAACATAAGTATCCAAAGGCTTTGTCACAGGCAGTCTTTCAGGAACCCCAGAGAAACCAATAACCTCCACAGCTTTAGCCGATAACAGTGTAGGCTCAATGTCACAGTTCAAAGTGGAATAGGTTGCCCCCGTATCAACCAGAAAAGGCAGGTCACAGTCCGTAACCTTTAGTGTGACCATGGGATCTACCATTCCCATGTCACTTTTTCTCTGTGGGCCCCGTCATTGTTCCTCATATTGTGTGAGGTACACTTCCCCCGCAGTTGAAGTGTATGCTGGATATTGGCCAGCAGGTGGAGCTGCCGCTGCATAGGGTGCTTGATGTCCTACACTTGCTGGTGCCACTGGTGGTGGGTAAGGATTAGTCAGGCAATCCTTCCTTCAATGACCATTTTGACCACAGCCATGACATGCATTCAGGCCCATGACCTTTCGACCCTGAAAGCTTCTCACACCCCGCCTTCCATGAGACACCCCCCGATAATAATTGAAACCACGTGGTACACCCTGACAATATGGTGTTTGGGGTGTCCAACCAGTGGGTGCCGGGTACACTGGGGCAGGCAAAGCTGCCGTTCCCGGTGTGGGTGTTGACCCGGAGGGTATTTCTGGAGCCTGCTGTACCAACTGCTTAGCTGGTTTGTTTATTTTTTTAACCTCAGCTATTTCTTGTTTTGCCTTTTGTAACTGTAATTTTAGCAGTTGCAGTTCTTGATTATCTCTATCAACCTTTTCTTTTTCTGCTTTTTCCTGCTCTTTACGCATATGATGTGTGAAGTGCCGTTCCCACAATTCCACAGCGCTACTGGGAATGTCAGGGTTACTGTCCATTGCCTCTCTCACTGCCTGAGGCACTCCTTTTAAACTGCCTGCCTGAATATGTCCCTTTGAAAATCAGATGTATTAGGATGAGAGCCAGCAGCCGCTGTCCACTCCATTTTACATCTACTGATAAATGCCATAGGAGACTCATTTTCCTTAATTGAAAAAGTTAACCCCTTGACGCCTGAATTTATTTCCAATTGTGAACAATTTTTTTTTTCATAATTGAAAATCATTGTTTTTTTGGGGGGGGGGGAATTGATGTGAATTCGCGACAACAGGCATCAAGGGGTTAAAGCTCTTAAAGCTCCTGGTGGAATTGGAAATTTTTGTCTCATTGCTGTGCCTAAGGCTGATGCTACAGGGGTGAAAGGTGCTGAATCTGAAATTGCTTGGGTTCCTGCCAATTGTTCAATTTGAGAGACCTCCACAACACTTAATTGTTGCCCAAGCAAAGCTCTGAAATCTCCCATTGCCATGGTAACTCCTTGAGTTAACTGATCAAATTTTGTCATCCACTGACCTCCACCTTCACAGGGCGGGGGCATTTTTTCTGAAATGCCATTTATGTCTGTCCATGAGAATGCCTGATATGTTCTGCCTCTGCTTTGCTCTGTGGCCTGTTGTATGTTTCTATGTGCCGCTGAATTAAGACGGCGGCCTGTATAAGGATCACATTCATCACCATCCCAAACCCTGCGGCACAGATCTCTATTTTTGAAACTGTAAGGTCTGCCACGCATGTGCTTCTCTTGATCTCCTAATTCTCTCCTGTCCTCATATGTCCTGTCCTCATCTGTCATTCTGACCTCTCCTATCAGTTGGTATGATCTATTTTCCTGCAGTGGTCTGCCTTCATGTTTTTGTGCATTATTTATTTTGTAAGAGCTGCAGTCATAGCATCTGAACTTTCTCTCCACTGCCTACTCTTAAAATCATCTTGACCATAAGGGGTAGATGAAGCAAAAACTGTAGGGGAAAGATGTATTTCCTCACTGTCTGCATGTTCACTCCACTGACCACAGTCATCTTTGGGACCCCTGTAGCTTATCTCTTGATAGACTGTACCTTCATCACCTGCGTCACTCACACTTGACTTCACACTACCTTTCGCACTTCCTGTATGCCATGAACTATTTTGCAGAACCTGTGTCCGACCCTGCAAATCATTTACACCAGCTTCAACATTCTGCAACCGTTCTCCCACAGTCTTTTCCAACCTTAATCTTCCCAGCTCTTCCTGCAGCTTTTCCATCTCACGTCTGTCTGCCTGCATTTCCTGTGTCTGACTCTCCAACAAACCTTTCAGCTTTTCACATTCTTCCTGTGATATCACTTCCTCAATCTCCACTAATCCTTCTTTAAGTTTAATTAAAGGCATCTGATTAACGCAATATGGCGGTGGGGGCAATTCCCCCTTTAAATCTCCCAAATTAGGGTAGAGGGGCAGTACCTCTCCCTTTTTTTTTATCCAGCTGCTTATTAACCATTAAATCTTTATTCTCTTCCACCTCACTCTCATGCCCCACTGGGCCAACCGCTGCTGAATCATGCATCAAACTGCTGTTTGCCTCCATTTTCATCATGTGCTGATTCTGCTCCTTGTCAGACACCCGTGCCTTAATCAATTTCACACCATCTATTGCAGCAGAGCATGTAACCAGATTTTGAATCAGCCTGTGCTCACGTTCACAGTCATCAATCTTGCTTCTGTGCTTTCTTTTCACTAAAAATCCTGTCACAGCCATATCTTTCATCACTTGTATGCCATCCAACCTTTTTTGTTCCAACTCCATCAACAACTGAGTTAAACTGTCCTCCTTATTTGAATTTAGAATGCCTTCTTCCACCAATTTCTGATACAATTTACCACATTCTATTTTAACCTCACTTCTGTCTTTGGGTGATATACCACTGAGCATTTGAGTCACTGTTGAATCCCACTGTTTTTTCATATTTTCTTTACATAAATCAACATTGTTTACATTATCTTTTAGATGAAGCAACTCCCAGTCGCCTGCTCGACGGGAGTCACTCAGCCCCGCCTTTTGCATTCTTCAACTTTGCTGAACAGAAATCCACACTTCTCTTTTTTTCTGCAGAGCAAGACTGCTGCTCCCCCTCCCCTTCCTGAGGAAAGAGAGAGCTGCTGTTCGCCTCTCTGTTTTCTCTTTTTTTTTATTTTTTACAGAGCAAGCCTGTCGCTTGCCTCTCCCCTTGCTGAGGAGAGAGAGAGAGAGCTGCCATTCACCCTCCCCTTGCTGATGAGAGAGAGAACTGCTGCTCGCCCCTCTGTTGCCTCTTTTTTTTTTAACTTTTCAAACAGAGTGTTACCTTCACACTCACAGCTTTACAAATATAAAACAAATAGCAATTGCAGCAGTGGTTAAATAATATTCTGGGTGCACTAAGTCCAAGGAATTTCACCCCATTTATGATTAATGTCTTAATCAAAGGCCTTCAACCTGTGCCAGACTGTTCGAGGGGCGCCATTCCCTTAGGGCGTTACCCCAGATTCTCGCCTTCCCGTCGGACTGCGAAGGATTTTCTCCTTGGTGTTGATGTTTACGGAGTACTAATCCGAGGGTGTCAATATAGGGCCCAGGTTTTATAGCCTTCGTCAAAGCTAAAGGAGTCCAACCCAGTTCCTGTCCTCACAAGTCATGGACCAATTCACTCAGTCCGTGAACCTGTAGTCAGGTCGGATGACCAGGAATAAATACGCAGCAATATCATCCGGGCCCGGGGGCCTTTCATCTCCCCGGTCTTGGCCGTTAATGTCCCAAGCGATCACAATCTAATCAATCAATGTAAAAATCAATGTCAGATTCTGTCTGGAATTTCCCCATTGTGGGACTAATAAAGGCTTATCTTATCTTATCTTACATCGTGATTGGTTGGTCAAAATCGGGTCCAGCACCCGAGCCGGGGGCCTTTCACCACTCTTGGTCTTACGGTCTTTTTAAGCAAGCAAGCATTCACCAAAAACATTTACTATATTCAACTGCTTCAAACTAGGACACACACCAAACTGCTTGACAACACAGACTTTGGTTATAGCCAATAGCAGAACTTTGATATAACAGGCGTCTGCTTACCTCTTTTTCAGGGCGCCCTAGTGTTGTCAGTCGGTGATGCAGGTCCGTTGTCCAGGCAACCAAAGATCCAAATCAGATGATAATCTCCCCCTTTCACCGGATGAAGCCCCCAAATTGTTAGGGTAAAAAAATAGTAAAACCATCTAAGTCTACTCTTCAAAGATCATCTATGTGTGTAGATGGTTTACCCAGGTTCGTTTTCAAGGAAGAGATTAGTTTACTTGGAACACGTATTTATTTAAGCAAGTTGAATATAGTAGTTACAGCGCTGGGTCAAATGTTCTCTCCCTGACAACAGCAGGCAATGTCAGGTCGTGAAGTCTGACTGACTATGCTGGCCCTGACCCAGAATATTTATACAGAAATGAACAAAGGAGAAAGCATGCATTATCAAAATGACAGTCCAGGTGCATGGTCCACAGGAGGGTCCGTTCCTGGTGCTGAGTGTATCCACATGAAGGCCACTTCACCTCCCAGGTCAGAGTAGGCCAAGCTCAGCCATTCTTTATCACACTTGTGCCTCCTTCTCATGAATCCCAGGCATTTGTTACTCTCTGTGCTGAGACAAAGGTCCACTATTTTGCAGAGAGTGAACCACACACTTGGCAATATATATTCCATTATGGTATATTGGTTATATTGTGGGAATCGTGAAATGATGAGACTGGATGATTTCTCAGTATTGGTCTATTTCATCTCACGTCCCACAGCTCCTTCCCTCAGTCAGGAAATCAGAAAGTGAGCTGCAGTAAACCACATACATTTATACCACCACATCAAACACAGAATCATATTTGCATTTAATCCCTCCATTGTCCTCTTGGCTCCTCTGTCTGACCCCAGGAGGTCAGACAGTCCTTTCAGGTCCTCTCTCCAGTTCTTCTCACTTCCTCCCAAGTTCGCAGGTGGTCCAGACTCATTGTCCATCTGAGGCGTGATGTTAATACACACCGCGAGCTTAGAGTCCTTTTAAGTTTGGGTCTCTGCAGCGGAATATGTGGGCTACATAATGTTACGCCACATCACTCCCCCCGAAACGCCAAAGAATGGACACATACCAACATCACCCTAACGGCCATAAACATATGTCAACCCCCCCCCCCCCCTTTGCAGGATCTACAGCACAATCTACACGGGTTGATCAAAAACACACATCACTCTGCCCGTAGTCTAGGCTTCAACCTCCTCCCGAATCTGCTGTACGCAGGTTTCGCAGCCTGTGTTGTGCCGTCCTGCGGCGCACCTGTGGAATGAGGGGGAGAAAGGTTAATTGCCCCCTGCGGGGGATCCAGGGGCCGTTCCCTGGGAGGTCTGCCGCGTCGAGGTGCCCCCGCCGGTCGTACAGGTTCGTCATGCAACACAAAAGCAGGCTTTAATCTGTCAACACTGATTGTTTCTTTCCTGCCCCCCAAATCTAGCACAAAATATTTCTCCCCAGTTTCCAGCACTCGAAATGGACCATCGTAAGGTGGGCGGAGGCTGTGACGCTGAGCGTCGTGCCTGACAAAAACAAACTCTGTGCTTTGTAAAGCCTTGGGAACAAAAACACGCGGAAAAGTGTGATGAGCGGGGCCTGGGAGCATCTCCGCTTCTGTGCCACTTAGCGGTCCCCGCACCAGGGGGCGCTCTGGTGCCGCATGGGCTGGCAGGAACTCTCCAGGCAGCCTGAGAGGTTGAGTAAAAACTAATTCAGCGGGTGAGGCATCTAAATCCTCTTTGGGTGCCGAACGCAACCCCAATAAAACCCATGGTAGTTTGTTTCCCAATCTGTATCCGTGAGCGACGCTCTGAGGGCTGCCTTCAACGACCTGTGAAAACGCTCGCATAAACTGTTGGCCTGGGGATGATAAGCGGTAGTTCAGTGGGCTGCCGCTCCTAAGCCGCTGGCCATTGCTGACCACAGCTCCGACACGACTTGCGGACCCCTATCGGACTTAATATCTGACGGGACTCCGAACCGCGCTACCGAGGCTGTTAAAAAAGCGCGAGCCACCTCTGCCGCTGTGGTCGATTGTAATGGGACCACTTCCGGCCAACGTGTGGTCCGGTCCACCATTGTCAAGAGATGTGTGAACCCTTGCGACGGCGGTAGGGGTCCCACTAGGTCTACGTGCACATGATCGAATCTCTTAGCCGGAATGTGGAACGGTTCTAAAGGGGCTTTCGTGTGCCTGTGAACTTTGGCCTGCTGGCAAGACATGCAGGCTTTCGCCCACTCCTTCACGTGCTTGCGCAGGCTCGGCCAAACAAACTTCTCCACGAAGCGTCGATGGTAAAAACAGAGGTCGTCCCCTCCTCTGCTTCGGGACCGCACCGCTGCCGTCGTCGCTGGGGTTGTTTCTGCTGCCACTGGCGTTCCACCACCCCCGGCCGCTGCGCCGAGGTCTGCTGCTGCCACTGAAGTCTCCTGCTAGTCGCAGGCGTCGAGGAGCCGCTCCACTTCCATGGCCAGCGTGCGGAAGTCCTGCTGGTTCACACACCTCATGCCGGACAGGAGACCCCTCATGTGTGCTGGGAGGGTCCTCAAGAAGATGTGTTTAAACAAAAACGCATCATTGTCCGCCCCGATCATCTGCAGCATGTCCTCCATGAGGACGGTCGGCCTGCGTCCTCATGGAGGACAGGTCCAGAAGTCTCCTGGCCCTCACCTCGGCTGATGGCACAAAACTCCGAATGAGGGCGGCTTTCAGGGCGTCGTACTTGCCAGCAGCGGGCGGCTGCTGCACCAGGCTCCGCACACATCGGGCTGTGCGGCTGTCGAGTCTTGCGATGACACTATGGAACTTGATGTCATCTGCTGATACTCCGTTGAGCACGAACCGCGATTCCACGTGTTGGAACCATGAGTGCGGGTCATCTTGCCAGAACTCGGGGAGTTTAATTGAGCTTACGCCTGTGCGGGCGGTCCCCGGTGAATCCGGGTCGGAGAAACGGTCTCCAAACCTTTCCATATCTCTCACGTGTGGGTCACCAATGTGGGAATCATGAAATGATGAGACTGGATGATTTCTCAGTATTGGTTTATTTCATCTCACGTCCCACAGCTCCTTCTCTCAGTCAGGATATCAGAGAGTGAGCTGCAGTAAACTACATACATTTATACCACCACATCAAACACAGAATCACATTTGCATTTAATCCCTCCATTGTCCTCTTGGCTCCTCTGTCTGACCCCAGGAGGTCAGACAGTCCTTTCAGGTCCTCTCTCCAGTTCTTCTCACTTCCTCCCAAGTTCGCAGGTGGTCCAGACTCATTGTCCATCTGAGGCGTGATGTTAATACACACCGCAAGCTTAGAGTCCTTTTAAGTTTGGGTCTCTGCAGCAGAATATGTGGGCTACATAATGTTACGCCACAATATTACCTAGAGATTAGCAGAGTACAAATATTTTGAGTCACACAAATAACTGTTATATGGCTATATTGATCACTTTATCCCATCACAGGATATACACCCCCTTAAAAACTCAGCTTCTGCTAGTCTAAGCACAAAACGATTTGGGGAATGGAGTTAGTGTTAGGACTGCTCCTCCGGGGCAAAGGATTGGGTTCATGTGCAGAGTGATGGTTAGGCATGATTTATTGACTAACACAAACTTTCAAATGTGTGCCAAAATGAAGGCAAGATTACAGGATGGGAGAGCATGTGCATATGAGCGTGTAGCATGAAGATCGCTGTGCTGAAGGCAGCACGCGACCTCTATAAATAAAGCAACAAAAATCAAGAACGCCCATGAACAATCAGTAATCAAAAATCATTATTTTATATATATTTTTTTTATAGATTATCGTTGTTGTTGTTGTTGCTGTTGTTTTGTTTTCCAGCCTAATTCCTTTTCTTTTTATATTTTGCACACCAATGAAGAGAGAGAGAAACACCATTTCATTTCTCCTGTATGTCCTGCACGTATAGTAGTATTGACAATAAAATCTTTGAATCTTGAATCAAAAACAGCCGTGAACAGCTGCTCTTAACAAAGCAAGAACTCACTATGCAAAACAGGAAACAAACAAAAGACACTGTCAAAACAGAACTCCTTATACAAAGATGATAATCATCTTTGATTATTATTATTGATTATTATTATTATTATTATTGATGATAATCAAGTCAGCAGCGGTAATGCACCTGTAAGCTGGTTGCCAACTGCCAATCAAATCTAAAAGAAGAAGAAAAGCCCAGACCCAGACCATGACAAGAAAAACAGCACAAAACATAACTATGAAAATAGCAGAGAGTCTCTGAAACAACAAAAAGAAAAGGCATGGGCTGTGCTTATGTCCCAACCCAAAGAAAAACCCAAAACAAAACTCAAAGCGGGGACCTAGCACAGCCAATGCCCCAATCATGACAGTTAGGAGAAATACACTGACAAATGGAGCAAATGTCATGCAATTGTAAAGAGTGAAATGCATGACATTTGCTTCATTTATCAATGGGTGTGCACTCACTGTACTCCCAAAAATGCTTAATGCTAGGACCAACAGAAGCTGGTGTAGTGGTTATGCGAGTACAAATATTAAAATTCTGGGAATCCCTCTCAGTATATTCACACTCAGACTTAAGGCAAAAGGGAATTGTCATGGGGGGCTTGTATGTGGATGTGGGGATGGTGTGGGATGTGGATGGTGGATGGTGTGGGATGTGGGATGGTGTGGGGATGGTGTGTTGATGTGAACAGTGACAAAGAGAATGGGAATTACAAAGGCTTTGATGTTAAGGCAGCACATAGGAAGGCTGACCGAGTGGTTGGATTTAAGAGCAGAGGTGCCTAAGATCTGTTACTCTTTTGCTGCTTGTGTTTCTAGAGAAATGTAGAGAGAGAGAGAGAGTGAATAAAGCCTGATATGATCTGGACCTCTCTGCCTGATTATTTCTCTCTCCACAATATCAATATTATGTGGGTGGGAATGAAGATTTCGCTTCCTTCCCAGCACACGTAAACTCATTGGGGCACCAGTCCAGAAAGAATGGACAATTTTATTAATAAATCAATATTTGTACCAGTGATGAATCGGTCTCAAACACCTTCAAGCTTGTTCTGCTTTTAATCTAGGAGAAGAAGAAATTAAACAATGACTCCTATATGCCTTTTAACAGTTTAATAAGAAATTTCAGGATAGATGAACACATTCAGATTGTCAAGAGGTTTGCGGGCACAGGACTCAGAAGCAGGTACAGATACGGTGCTGAACAATGATTTAACCCAAAACTTAGACACAAATGAATGGCAGCACGTGGGCTGCAAATGGAAACAAAAGGAAAACAGACCGACTGACAAAACTTGGCTAAACTAGAATATACACTGACATGAGATACTCACAGACCAGCCTGACATGAAGACATTAATGACACCACATCTGACAAAGGCCTGGGCACAGACATATATAGGCTGGGAGTAAATCGAGGTGACAAGAAACAGGTGGGTACAATTAGAGGCAATCAGGGAACAGCAGGGAGTGGTTATTGGTACAGAAAAACATGATGGACTGAGACAAAAGGATAAACATGAGGCATGAACAGAGGACCAGAAGAGACAGGACCATGACAACAATACTACTACTACTACTAATAATAATAATAATGACAACTAAGAATATGTGGCTGCAAGGAAAACACAGAGAAACACAATAAAAGGGCGAGGGCATGGCTGAACTCATACTCTAAAAATAACAGAAAGACCAAATAACAACATAAAGCGAGGACAAAAGCACAGCCATGTCCCACCCTTACGCGGATGACTTTAAGACAGTGAATTCAACATGCACTATGAGCACATTAAACTGTTTTAAACTGGATTACTGAGCATGAAGTGTATTATCAAAAATTTGTGGAACCAAAGAAATGCATACAGACGTGGACAAAATTGTTGGTACCCATCTGTTAATGAAAGAAAAACCCACAATGGTCACAGAAATAACTTGAATCTGACAAAAGTGGTAATATATAAAAATTCCATGAAAATTAACCAATGAAAATCAGACAATGCTTTTGAATTGTGGTTCAACAGAATTATTTTAAAAAACAAACTCATGAAACAGGCCTGAACAAAAATGATGGTACCCTTAACTTAATATTTTGTTGCACAACCTTTTGAGGCAATCACTGCAATCAAACGATTTCTGTAACTGTCAATGAGACTTCTGCACCTCTTATTGACGAAAATGGCATTTTCCGTAATGGCGGTTTTCTTCTGGATGGTGATCTGGATCACCACCAAAATGTAATCATCTGTAGGATACCCCATTTCTGAAAATTTCATGAAAATCCGTCCATAAGTTTTTGAGTTATCTTGCTAACAAACAAACAGACAGACAGACAAACCAACGCCGATGATCACATAACCTCCTTGGCGGAGGTAATGAAAAACACAGAGCTTGTGCTCCAGGCCTGGCTTACAAAGGGAGAGCAGAACATGACTCTACCCGGACTTCTTCAAGACTGTCCTGACAAAGGGAAAGTTTTCCAGCTTGGCAGGATCGCCCAGCATTTTTGAATACACAACTTACAATAGCTGTGTGGCCTAGGGTCAGAGAAACGGAGATAGGTGCCACCCTTATACACCACATGGTGTCCCATATGCTGTGGAAGGAAACTAACTAACTAATCCATCCATCCATCTTCTTCCACTTAATCCTTTTTGGGTTGCAAGGGGACTGGAGCCTATCCCTTGGAGGGCAATATTGGACTTTCACAGTTTTAATGAGAGGAACCCTGGTTGAATCTGTGGAACATCAAATTGACAAGCTAGGCTGCGTGTCCACCAAACGCGTTTTTTGTCACCCGACCGCCCTGAGCATTTTTTTTCAGCGTTTGTGCTCTGCGCTCTGGGGAAAAAAAGTCTGTGCCCTGTATCCCTGCAACAGCTTGTCACTCTCAGCTCATCACTCCCGCTTTTCCTATTGTCAGACTTTCTATAGATTTTTTTAATAGCAGTCTCTAAATAACAATGGACAGGAAACATGTTTTAGCAGCTCTGGATGTGAAATATGATGACACGGAAAGCAGAAGTCTGAGTACAGATGAGTACTGGCGTCCTATGTCCCGCCCACACAGCAGTTCTGATTGGCTGTTTAAGGTCTGACATTGATGAGCTCAGCTGCAGTCTCTGAAAAGTTGAACATTTTTCAACTCTGAGTGCTCTGAGTAGTGATGGGTCCATGAGGCGTCATGATGCGTTTCGACACATTGCAAAACTGTATTGATACTGTGTTGAAACTGTGTTGCTGAATACTGACACCTGCTGGACCTTAAAAATCCCTACAGTCAACCTAGTTGACAGACTCAACTGACACTGATTTGATGACCTAGTATATACAATAATATATTGCTAAAAAAAAAAAAAAAACTGTCCACTTAGGAAGCAACACTGACAATCAGTTTCACCTGCTGTTGTGTGATTTTGTTGTCAGCACATTCAACTATGTAAAGAACAAAGTATTTAATAAGAATATTTCATTCAAATCTAGGATGTTTAGTCCATCCATCCAGCTTCTACCACTTTTCTGGAGGTCCGGGTCACGGAGGCAGCAGTTCAAGCAGAGAAGCCCAGACTTCCCTCTCCCCAGCTACCTGCTCCAGCTCTTCAGAGGGGATACCAAGGCGTTCCCAGACCAGCTGGGAGAAAAAACTTGACCCTTGGGCAGACCCAGGATGTTTAGTGTTTCCTTTATTTTTTTTGAGCAGTATATAATTTAAGTCATTGTATTTTATATTGTATTATTTCATATCTTCATTTTAATTTCAACTATCATTGATATTTTTAGATACAGTCAATAAATAATGTGAACATGTATCATAACGTGAAAATCTAAGTGAACATGTTGTGAATGAGGATGCTTGTGGACTGGGATTTTTTTTTTTTTTACAAATTTTTATTAAAAACAAAAAAGCTTTTCCAACGTTTTGAAATTGAGTCTGTTATGCTTTTTTGATACAACTTCTCCAGCTGTAGAAAACACCTGCTCACATGACACAGATGAAGCTGGAGTGCAGAGAAATTGTAAGGAAAGCTGAAAGAGGTTTGGATAGATGGTCTTTTATTTGTCCCAGTATCTCAGAGGATCCTGGGACCTGGCAATATTGCCCTCTGCCAGGTATCTCTGCACCTCCTGGATGGCATCAGCTGTGGCACTTTTGGTCTGCCTGCCCACTTTGATGTTGAGATGTTGCCAAAGGTTAGCTAAAAAACAACAAATTGGCATTTTAGTACAGGATTTCCAAACAACAACAAACAAATAATGCTGAATAACATGGCTGAAGTGGGTGCAGACAGCTGTTGTGAAGATGGTCCTGTCTAAATTGAGACCATGTTCAATGCAAATTGAGTGCCGAATTTGGAGCTGTCTAGTGGATGCAATCATGTTTGGTGCTGCGTCGGTCACAAAACACTTTACTTTATTGGTTATGGCCCAGTCCTCCATCATGCCCCTTTTGACTTGGGCCAAATTGTCAGCAGTGTGACTTTGTGGAAAGTATTGCACACCCAACACAGACGTACACAACTGCAAATTTTCATTAATGTAGTGACAGGTAAAAGCCAAGTAAGCCTCCATGTTCACAGATGTCCACATGTCAGCTGTTATACTCACTGCCACAGCTTGCTGTACTTGCATTTTCACTCGTTCCTGTTCCTCCTCGTACTTTTGGCCACCATTTGTTTGATGGTCTGAAAATTACACCAAGTCAAACCAAAAGCAAATCCATATATTTAAATTAAAGATTAAATAAATTGGATATATCAACTACTACTTTAGATAATTTCCACAAACCTTTCTGGTTGGCAAAACATGAGGGCTAAAGGGCCTGAATCAGTTCCCTGAACCTTTCACTCTCCACAATGCTGAGGGGCTGGCAGTCCTTCACGATGAAACTGAGCAGAGCCTCATCCAGCATCTGCTTCCTGGAAGCTTGATGGTTAAAAATGAAGTAAAGAATAAATTAATAGGAATTAATTATCAATAAAGAAACTGAGCAAGTTGTAGAATGGCTGTATACCTGAGTCTATCCTGGGTGTATCCGGGACTTCATTTTCATGCCTGGCCCTATAATGTCTCAGCATTGAGGAGGTGCTTTTGTTTAAATACAACAGCTCTGTTGAACAAATGTGACATTTAGCCTGCAGAAAATATGAAGAGTAAACTAAGAGTCACTTTCAAATGAATTTGAATTCAGATAAATCAAGTGGAAACTCTGAGAGGAACAGGATGAAACAACAAGGAAATTAAAACAAAGAAAATAGTATTTTAAAAATACTATTTTTAAATACCTTATTTTCTGATATCAGATCAAAATGGTCTCACACGGTGGAAACCTCTCTTTTTCCTTGAGGCTGCTCGTGCTCCATAATTTGTGATAAATTTGCACAAGGACCGTCCGCAACACATACGAGAATCTTTGGGCAAATGCATCCCGTTGACAGATGCGCTTCCTTATAAACGCGGGCCCGTCAGTGTTTCGACGCGCTAGCGTCACGTGACCGATACAGTCCCTGTATCGGTCACGTGACTTTCTTAATGCGAGACGTGCCGACGCGCACCGAAACTGGGTTTCGCTCTATGAGCCCGACGCATGCGCCGATGCATCGGTGTTGCCGGACCCATCACTAGCTCTGAGCGTTGCGACAAAAAATGGCCACCGCTGAGAGCGTTTCAGCGCCGTGGGTGCTCAGCGCTGTAAACGCTGGACTGCATAGAGAATGAATGGAAAATAGCCACCCAGAGCTGAAAAGCTCATTTGGTGAACACATAGCCTTATCGTAAAAATGCCTAAACATGAGTCCACTGGGTAGATTGATGTAGGGAGGGATTTCCAGACTTCTTTGTAGGGAGCTCAATTCGGCCATGGAAGGTGGTTTCAAAGCTTTGACTGTCTTGTGTGTTTTGCAAAAGGGGTTTTACAACCACACTTCTGGGTGAAGCAATTCCTCCTTAGCAAAGAGTAATTTTGCAAATTTGGATCCAGCTGATGATGCTACACTGGCTATTTTAGGGGGTGCCTAATCTGACAATGGGGTCATCAGATTGTGCATCCTTTGATATCTCCACATTGGAAAGAGTCAAATGCATGACATTTGCTCCATTTATCAATGTCTGTCCCCTCACTATACTCCCAAAAATGCTTAATGCTAGGACCAATAGAACTTACTTATTTTAGGAGGTGCCTAATCTGGCAGTGGGGTTACCGGATTGTGCATCTATGAAATCTCCACAATGGAAAGAGTTAAATGCATGACATTTGCTCCATTTATCAATGGAGGTGCACTCACCGTACTCCCCAAAATACTTAATGTTAGGACCAACAGAAGCTGATTATTTTAGGGGGTGCATAATCTGGCCATAGGGTTGCCAGATTGTGCATCTTGTGATATCTCCATAATGGAAAAAGTGAAATGCATGACATTTGCTCTATTTATCACTGTCTGTTCCCTCACTGTACTCCCCAAAATTCTTAATGCTAGGACCAATAGAAGTTACTTATTTTAGGGGGTGCCTAATCTGGCAATGGGGGTCACCAGATTGTGCATCCTGTGATATCTGTCATGAGTCTGAGCCCAAATGTTCTCTCTGAGCTCAGACTTAATTTATTTTTGAGTATTGTATCTCTGTTATTATTATTTGGTCAGTTTCTGTTTATGTTTAGTTTAGTTTAGTTTTTTTTTTGTCTCATGTGCCCTCCTTTCTCCAGACATTCCCATTATCTGTTCACAGTCTGCTCTCCTGTCACCTCAGCTGTGAGCAGTTATGTAATTAGGTCACCTGCCTACTCAGCCCACACCTGCGACTCATCTGTCTAGTATTTAAGCACTGCCAGCTCATTGTCACACTGTGGCAGTAGTGGATTGCTTTTCCTTTTTTTTTTTTTTTTTTTTTTTTTTTTTTTAAATAAATAAATAATCTCCTCCAGAGCAATTCCTGCTCTGGAGTGCCTTCCCTGTATGTAACCCCTGTTTGCATTTTGTCGTGTCTGCACAATTGTGGAGTTTCTGTTTATAAACGTCACAACTACAGTTCAGCACGTGGGTCTGCCTTTCTGCCTCAGAGGGGCGTTCATGACAATATCTCCACAACTGAAAGAGTTAAAGGCATGACATTTGCTCCATTTATCAATGGAGGTGCACTCACTGTACTCCCAAAAATGCTTAATGCTAGGCTCAATAAAAGTTTCTTATTTTAGGGGGCGCATAATTTGGCAATGGGTTGCCAGATTGTGCATCCTGTGATAGCTCCACAATGGAAAGAATGAAATACATGACATTTGCTCCATTTATCAATGCATTTCCCCTAACTCCATTCCCTAAATCATTTTGTGCTTAGACTAGCGGAGGCTGAGTTTTTAAGGGGGTGTTTATCCTGGCAACTAATTCTGCTAGGATATGCACCCCTACTATAGCCCAAGAAGAGAGTCTAAGCATGAGGAAATTAACTTTTTGGGTGTTGCTTTGCTTGACAGGTCTGGATTTAATTTTAATTCATCAAAGTATCTGTACTTTACTGAAATTTATTAACTAGAGGGCGCTCAGTGAGTGCATACCTCCGCCAAGGCTGTTGTTCATTCAAACTCCAGCCTGCCACTGCATATTGGCAGCAGGTAAAAATACATCCAGTAGTTTTTTGTGTAATCCTGCTAAACCAATGTTAGGACATTGAGCCTTGGTGGAGGCATGTACTCATGAATCTTATCCAAAATGTAATGGGATTGTGTGCAGCCTAAGAGACGCCTGTGGTGAAAATTTCATCAAACTGTGTCCAGTGTTTTTGGAGTAATCTTGCAAACAAATTGTGAGACGATAGAGCCTTGGTGGAGGTATGCGCGCTCGGATCATCACCAAAATGTAAAGGGTTCCCCTCTAGTAGTGATGGGATGGCAGGCTCTGGAGCTTCGAGGGTGCGCCGAGCTTGTCCAGGAAATATTTGGCAAAGTGCGTTTCGAGGTGTGTACTGCTGATGTCGTAACACGTGACTGGGTCAGGAAGCCATTCATGATTTTGCACACAACATGAAATAACTTCCGGCACCACTTCCTCTAACTTCCTCTTCCAGCGCCACACGAGTTGGCTGCCTTTTTGCAACAGCGGCTCAATTCTGAGTTTTTACATCCTCTATCTTTCCGATCCGGTGACAACTTTCTGATCCGGCGACACCTTACACATCACAAACACACAGATAGCCCCAAATGTCTCCCGAGCCGGCGGACGGAGCCACTGTTTACAGCAGGAGACGGTACAGCGGGGAACAGCTGCTAGCACTCAACCGCCACTCGGTGCTAACGAGAAAACTCGACATACCAGGAGAAATAAGGCGAAAATGACGTGGGTGTCGTGCGGGTGTAAGATGGCGGCCAAGGAATATAAGGTACAGACCCACCCTCCCATCTGTTGTTATGGGGAATGTACGATCTATATTGGGAAAGTTAGATGAGTTAGCGGCTATCTCCCGCTATGATAGCATATACCGGGAGTGCTGCCTTCTATTGTTTATGGAGACGTGGCTAACTGAACTAGCAGCAGATGCTAGCATTGAACTGGAGGGTTTCCACGCGATACGGGCAGACCGAACACCAGACAGTGGCAAAACAAGGGGCGGTGGAGTGATGATCTATGTTAATAACAACTGGTGCAGACCGGGACATATCACTGTTAAACAACAACACTGCAGCAAAGACATCGAGTTGCTAGCTGTTAGCATGCGGCCTACATATCTCCCGAGGGAATACTCACACGTGATCTGCATTGTTATTTATGCAAATCCGACGGCGAACGCTGGGACAGCGCGTTACGTCATCCACTCAGTAACTGGCAGGTTGCTGACAGAATACCCAGATGCTCTTCTCCTCATCTCAGGCGATTTCAACCATGTTTCACTGTCTCCCATTCTACCCACGTTCACCCAGTATGTCACATGCCACACTAGAGACAATAAAACACTGGACTTATTCTACGCAAACACTAAGGAGGTGTACACCTCATCACCACTCCCCCCACTCGGGAGATCGGATCACAACTTGGTTCATCTCCGGCCGGTGTACAAACCCCTAGTGCACAGACAACCTCCAGTTATGCGCACAGTGAAGTTATGGTCTGAGGAGGCAATGGACGCTCTAAAGGACTGCTTTGAAACCACTGCCTGGGAGCAGCTCTGCGATCCACATGGTGAGGACATCGATGGCCTCACTCACACCATCACGGACTACATCAGCTTCTGTGTGTACAACACCGTACCCACCAAGACCATACGGTGTTGCTCGAACAACAAACCCTGAATCAACCCTGAGATAAAAAACACTTCTGAGGGAGAAGAAGAGGATCTTCAGGTCGGGGAACAGGGAGATGCTGAAGTCCGTACAGAGGGAGCTGAGGAGGAAGATCAGAGAAGGCAAGGACAGCTTCAGGAAGAAGATGGAGGATAAGCTGCAACAGAGCGACATTGGTGGGGTCTGGAGAAACCTTAAAACCATCTCTGGGCTCCAGAATACCTCCCTCCAGGCTATGGGGGGCAGGGAGTGGGCGAACAATCTGAATCTGTTTTTCAATAGGTTTGACCAACTGCACAACAACCACTGCTGCCTCTGAAGACATCAAGTCCTGCTGCCCACTCCCCACTCCACCATCACCCCCCCCCCACTCCCAACACACAGCCCCCCAACCTGACCCTCACTAAGACCCAGGTGAGGATGGAGCTGAGGAAGATCAAGGCGAGGAAGGCGTGGGGACCGGATGGCATCAGTGCAAAGCTCCTCAAGTCCTGTGCAGATCAGCTGTGTGGGATTGTAGAGTACATCTTCAACCTGAGCCTGAAGCTGGGGAGGGTACCACAGCTGTGGAAAACATCTTGTGTGGTACCTGTACCAAAGACTTCCCACCCCAAAGACTTGAACAGCTACAGACCAGTGGCCCTGACGTCCCACATGATGAAGACCCTGGAGAGACTGCTCCTTGCTCATCTCCGCCCCCTGGTGGGACCAGCGATGGATCCACTCCAGTTCGCCTACCAGCATGGCATTGGGGTGGAGGATGCGGTCATCTTCCTCCTTCACCGTTCTCTGTTCCACCTGGAGAAGCCCGGGAACACGGTGAGGATCATGTTCTTTGACTTCTCCAGTGCTTTCAACACCATCCAACCGATGATCCTGAAGGACAAGCTGCTGTGCGCAGGGGTGGACCAGCACCTGTCATCATGGATCCTGGACTACCTCACAAACCGGCCACAGTTTGTGAGAATCCGGGACTGTGTGTCCGACACGATCATCGGTAGCACGGGGCCCCCCCAGGGAACGGTTTTGGCTCCCTTCCTGTTCACCCTTTATACTGCGGACTTCTCACACAACACAACACACTGCCATCTACAGAAGTTCTCTGACGACTCTGCGATCATTGGCCTCATCTCCAACGGAGATGAAGCTGAGTACAGAGGACTTATCCAGGACTTTGTGGACTGGTGCCATCGGAACTGCCTCCAGATCAACGCGAGGAAAACTAAGGAGCTGGTGGTAGACTGCCGCAGACAAGGACAACCCCTCACAGCACCAGTAAATATACAGGGAACAGACATCGAGATGGTGACATCCTACAAGTACCTGGGTGTTCATCTGAACAATAAACTAGACTGGTCACACAATACTGACGCACTCTACAAGAAGGGACAGCGCAGACTGTTCCTACTGAGGAGACTCAGGTCTTTTGGTGTACAAGGGGCGCTGCTGAAGACATTTTACGACACGGTGGTGGCATCAGCCATCACTTTTGGAGTGGTCTGCTGGGGTAGTGGCATTACAGCAGCTGATAGGAAAAGACTGAACAAACTGATCAAGAAAGCTAGCTCTGTCCTGGGGCAGCGCCTTGACCCAGTGGAGGAGATGGGAGAGAGAAGGATGGTGGCTAAACTGTCATCCCTGCTGGAGTCCGAGTTCCACCCTATGCAGGACACACTGAATGTACTAAGGAGCTCATTTAGCAGCAGACTACATCATCCTAGGTGCACAACCGAGAGGTTTCGCAGGTCCTCCCTACCTATGGCTGTCAGACTGTACAACCTAAGCAGGGCTGCTCGCAGAGATAGCAATAAGACGTGACAACCTAATAGTATTGAATGCAAAAGACGCAATAGACTTACACAATGGTCCCCTCCGGTATACAACTAGGAAAAGACTGGTAGCTACGGAGGGTGACAATATGTATGGGTACATAATCATACCATGTAGGATAACTAAGTAGACGGTTATGCTGCTGTTTCATTCCATCTAGCTACAATGCTCCGCACTGTGTGTGTTTATATATTTATATATTTATCCCATCTAGCGACAATGCTCCACACTGTGTGTTTATATATTTACATATTTATTCCATCTAGCTACAATGCTCTTCACTGTGTGTTTATATATTCATATATTTATTCCATCTAGCTTCAATGCTCCACACTGTATGTGTGTTTATATATTCACATATTTATTCCATCTAGCTACAATGCTCTGCACTGGGTGTTTATATATTTATATATTTATTCCATCTAGCTACAATGCTCCACACTGGGTGTTTATATATTTATATATTTATTCCATCTAGCTACAATGCTCCGCACTGTGTCTATATATTTATGTTTATATGTACATATGTATGCTCGCTGCTCTTGTTTTTTTTTTGCCTTCTGATTGTTGCTCTGAGTGTTGCTATCCCTGTGCTGTTGCAATCCTGGAATTTCTCCATTGTGGGACTAATAAAGGCTTATCTTATCTTATCTTAAAGTGAGTAGCGATACACAATGGAAATCCCCGTCCCTCACGTTTTGTGTTGTCGATGTTTGACTGTGTAAAGGATTTGTCACAGCCAATTTTCAGATGGAGCCAGCACCAAAACACGGACTTCTCCCGTTTAGGAACAGGTTGATCTCATTTTTCCCATTGACACATTTTTCACAAATAGTGGCTGTTTATCTCAACTGGAGTGATGGCATAGCGGTAAAGCATCTGCCCTGCAACTGGGAGGCTGGCATTCAAGTCCCAGCTAGGCCATTCTTGTAACTTTACTTTCATTTGCAAGGTGAAGTGTCTGTTTTGTTTCAAAGAGCTTGGATCATGATGCTGAGGCACTATTGTGCCCTGCATGAGAATAAGGACAGAGGTGAATTTACTGGGAGAGACAGAAACATGTCTACCCTACACAGTACAAACTTGCAGTAGCCTTCCTTTGCACAGCTGCATCCTCTGTGTAAGCCAAGTAACCAAGTAACACAAGCACATTCACTATAGTCACCCCAGTTTTATTTATTTTTTTCCTTATTATCATTGATATTTCTTAAAGCGTCTGTGACACGATGTAGGAAGTATGGCTCAATATTCAGTATCAATTTATCTTTAATCGTCCACATAGTTACCTCCGCCAAGGAGGTTATGTGATCATCGGCGTCGGTTTGTCTGTTGGTTTGTCTGTCTGTTTGTTTGTTAGCAAGATAACTCAAAAACTTATGGACGGATTTTCATGAAATTTTCACAGATTGTCATAAATGGGGTATCCTACAGATGATTACATTTTGGTGGTGATCCGGATCACCGTCCAGAAGAAAACCGCCATTACGGAAAATGTCATTTTCGTGAATAACTACTGAACCACTAATCCTATCATTGTCAATCCAATTGCTAGTCATATGTTTTCATGGTCAAAGAATCTGAAAACATACACACAAACACTGTATGGGGGGAACTGTGGCTGCCATTACGGAAAATGCCATTTTCGTGAATAACTACTGAACCACTAATCCTATCATTGTCAATCCAATTGCTAGTCATATGTTTTCATGGTCAAGGAATCTGAAAACGTACACACAAACACTGTATGGGGGGAACTGTGGCGCTTGGCGGAGGTCTGCACTCTCCGAGTGCTTTTCTAGTTGGTTCTGTTGACTTAGACCGCTAAATAAGTGGAAAAATATTTCTAAGTGAATTTAAATTTAGCGCCGTGTTGCAGTAACGCGATATCCGGAGACTCGCCTCGTTTCCGGATATGATGTCATGAGAGGAGTTTAATCTCAGCTGATCCGTGTACTATCAATGCAAACAAGCAGTTTAGCTTCTGTATCAGCGAAGAAATGCCGAAATGTTGCGTGGCGGCTGGGTGTTCTAATTGCCCCAGTGAATATATAAGCCTGTTCGCATTCCTAAAAGAACCCGATCTTCTTAAAAAATGGGCAAAGCAAGTACAGAGAACAAGGGACAAATGGCATCCAACACCATCTTCTGTACTCTGTAGCTGAGGCGGATGATAAAATAAAGGTGACGTGAAGGTTTTAAGCAGGTTTATTAAATCACACCGCCATCATAGGAACTCCACCCCAGCCCTTGTGCAGGCAGGCTGGTGTGTGTCCTCAGGCTCTCCAGCAAAGAGACACAGGCTGTGTGTGTCAGCAGCAGCAGTCAAAGAGAGAGTGAGTTACAGAATATGTGCGGTATTTATACCCAGTTACAGACAATGCATGAAAGGCATTCACAGCAGTAGGTATGGCATTTGCATTTGAGAGACACAGTAGGGACAGGATGCATGAACACAATGCATGAATGGCACATTAACATCACAGTAGTGAAACAATGCATGAATGGCACATTACATCACAGTAGTGCAGTGGAAAAAACCAGAAGTAGCGAGCTGTCTGTCTCAGTCTGTTGTGGGGGTTATCCCAAACCGCCACACGCTCCCCCCCAGAGGGCTCGGCAGGGGGCCGAGGTCTCGATAGTGCAGCTTTGGCAGCAAGCAGGGAAAGCTCTGTGCAGGCGGAGGTGGAGGGGGGTGGGGGGTAGTAAGTGCCGGCAGGAGACGGTGAAATCGTCTGAGCCGCGCAAAAATTGCTTGTTGATCCGCGATGTCGAGGGGCTGTCCCGTTGAACGTGCGGAGATCACAAGAAGAAAAATTAGTCACTGACTCCTCTCGCGATTAAGTCCTGCAAGGATTAATAGCGGCCGTGAAGAAAAAAACAGGAGCGACGAGGCTGCGTGGCGGCTGTAAGAAAAAAAAAAACCCCAAAGCAAGGGGACTTGGCGTGTTGACTTTAGGTGCGGGCACAACCTTAAAGCCTTCGGGGACCGCAGACTGCTGAATTCCCGTTGAGCGCCATGGCTAAGACCATAAAATCCAGTGAGCAAACTGCGTGCGTGCCTCAGGTGTACGAGCAAGCCTGAAGGGCCAGTGTGCAGCGGCGAAGAAGGAAGGCGGTCAGTGGAGCCGTATGTGTCCCGTGCGTGGTGCGCCGTCCTCGTAACTCCCCGGTGTGTGTGCCGGGGCTCCGAGCGTGGGTGGGCCAGCTGGAGAGGCAGAGCCAGGGTCAGGGAGCTTAATCATCCCTGTTCAATGTGTTGGAGTGGTGAAAGGAAGTAGATGATCTTTGTCCCTTGCGGTCGTGCAGATGCGTTGGAGTGGCGAGAGGGAGGAGACGATCTTTGTCACTCGCTCGTCCATGGTGCGTTCAGGTCCACGCGTTGCATTCTCCGTCGGCCATGGAGGTCGCCGTCGTGGAGAGGGGACGAGGTGCATGCGCTCTCGTGTGGAGGAGCTGTGACCGCGGCCGGTCCAGCGTGGATGTGCCGATCTAGGCGTGCAGATCCCACCATGAAGTTTGCTGCGGCTTTCCCAGTCGTGGGTGATGTCCGGAGAGTTCCCAGAAGCAGAAGGGAGCTGCTGTGTTCGCTTGTCGTCGGAGCATCACCGCCAGGTGCTGCGTTCGCCGGCAGCGTGGCTGTCCAAGCCAGAAGGTTGCGATGCACAAAGCGTGTGCATCTTCGGGGTCACCAGTGAGGCGGATGATAAAATAAGCACGGCGATCTGGAGTTTTTAAGGAAGTTTATCATCGATCATCGCCATCATAGGAACTCCACCCCAGCCCTTGTGCAGGCGGGCTGGTGTGTGTCCTCAGGCTCTCCAGCAAAGAGACACAGGCTGTGTGTGTCAGCAGCAGCAGTCAAAGAGAGAGTGAGTTACAGAATATGTATGGTATTTATACCCAGTTACAGACAATGCATGAAAGGCATTCACAGCAGTAGGTATGGCATTTGCATTTGAGAGACACAGTAGGGACAGGATGCATGAACACAATGCATGAATGGCACATTAACATCACAGTAGTGAAACAATGCATGAATGGCACATTACATCACAGTAGTGCAGCGGAAAAAACCAGAAGTAGCGAGCTGTCTGTCCCAGTCTGTTGTGGGGGTTATCCCAAACCGCCACAGTAGCGATCATTTCACTGCAGACAGTTTTGAGGAGGTGCCTGCTATACAGGAATCTTTAGGCATGAAAGTTTGCTACCAATGAGTTCTAAAACCGACTGCCATACCTACGGTTTTTAAACCAAAACCCACAGTTCAAGACGATATCAACATATCAAAACAGTGCAGAGAAACAATGTTGTCAAAACTCGCCCGGAAAAGAGTAAGTCCCTTTGTTTATGTTTTGGGGTGTGATAGAGGTGTGTATACACATCAGATCTGCAAAACAATTGGGGTGTTTATTTATCTTTTGTTCACTGCATCACTGCAGCCTTCGTCAGGTTTCTGACGAAGGCTGCAGTGATGCAGCACAGCACTGCAGTGCAGCGCTACCTTCGTCAGGCTCCTTCGTCAAGCCTTCGTCAGGCTTCTGACGAAGGCTGCAGTGCAGTTGAAACATGTAAAGAAGGTAATGACATCTTTCTATTTTATTTTTTGTCTTTCATATGAACAAAAGATAAATAATTAAAAGAAGACAAAATTAACCTATTTGACGTAATTGGGGTGTTTAGTTAAAAAATATCTTGTTGCATTATCTGTAACTTGTAAACTGTGACAAACACATACAGTTGTTCATTTTTTATATTTTTTAAACAAATAACCAACTTAGGGGGTATTTTAATTGTATTATTAGCATATTTGTTATTTGTGTGTATTTTTTTCTACTATTGAATAAAAAAAAAGAGAATTGCAGGCCTTTTGGTGATGTTTTTTTTTTTTTTTTTAAACCAAAATAGGGGTAAAAGAGAATAACCACTGAAATGAAGGAGACAGGCTCTCGGCCATCTAGCCACTTTGATTTACAACATAGCAAAGGTACATGATCAAAGTTGCACATCCAGTTCTTTTAGATCTATCTGTACATTACCATTCAGTGTTTTGGAGGTGACCGATGTCCATCTCTAACCCTTCACCGTCGGAACCTTCATCCTCTGAAACGTGCGAGTCATCGTTGCTTTCTGAACGATATGGTTCAAATAAATAGGGTTGCAGTCCTTCGTTAGAACCAACTTGCTTCTTCATCACTTGGTCCTGCTTCTTCCTCAAAAACTATCGACAAATTGCTCAAATCTTCGCTGAAATCGCTCACAACTCCTTTGCTTTAGTGTACATATTGGGTTCCTGCCATAACGTCACAATATAGCGGCACCGTTTGACCCATTTTCAACAAATGAACATCGCAATCTGTTGCATCACGATGTAATTTATGGTAGTATATGGGGGGAAAATATTGAATTTTTTTGTCTACACAGAATAAAAAAACAGTAGTTCTTCTTTCTAATGATGTCTTGGTTGAATTATGTCACAGACTCTTTAAAAGAGAGCACATTTATTGAAATGGGGAAAAAATACACATTAAACCAATAATGCCCTTGCAAAAATCTGCAAGTTGTATATTTTTTGTCGACTGCATGGCCTAGTAGAGCAAATGAAGTTTCGCATGAGGCTTTGTCGATGAACAATTATGATGGAAAGCCTCATCTAGCCATCACTAAGTGGTAGCTTAGAGGTAAAGCATCTGTTCTGCAACTGGGAGGCTGGGGTCCCAGCTGGGCCATTCTTATAATTTAATTTTTATTTGCACGTTGAAGTGTCTGTTGTGTTTCGAAGACCTTGGATACAACAATAACACATCATTATGCTGAGGCACTATTGTGCCCTGCATGACAATAAGGACAGAGATGAATGTACTGGGAGAGAAAGAAACTTGTCTACCCTACACTGTACAAACTTGCAGTAGCCTTCCTTTGCACACTTGCATCCTCTGTGCTTTGAAAGAGTATTCTCCAAAGCTGGAGAAATAATCTAAAAAAAAAAAAAATTGCCTTAGTCCAGACTGTTGAAAAGTTATCATTTCTTAATAAAAATGGATAAGTACCACAAGCACAGTCACTGTAGTCACCTGAGTTTTATTATTTCTTTTTTCCCTTATTATCATTGATATTTCTTAAAAGACAGCACATTTATTGAAATGGAAAAAATACTCTCCAATACAGAGGCAGCAAGGAGGGGGGATACAAGAATACCCACTCCTGCTCGTCGCCTCTCTCCCGGGGAGACTCCAGAGCAGACTAAGCTCCAGCCCCTCTGGAACTGGAGCCGAGTGTTGAGGTGAGGCCGACTATATCTAGCCGGTGTCTCTCAACTTCATGCACCAGCTCAGGCTCCAAAAGCCAGTTTAGAAAGCTTGGGATCAGACTGCCAAGGTCTCCGCCTTTGACCGCCACCTGATCCACATAGCACCAGACCCCCATGATCCCTCCTGCAGGTGGTGAGCCCACTGGAGGGCGAACCCATGTAACTCCTTTGGGCTGAGCCTGGCCAGGTCCCATGGGCGGAAACCCGGCCACCAGATGCTAGCCATCGAGCCCCTTCCCTAGGCCTGGCTCCAGGGTGGGGCCCCGGTAACCCCATACCGGGTGGGGTATGTTGAATCCTTGCTGCCTCTATATTGGAGTTTTCTCCGGTGGATGAAAGGGCTGTTTCCCTGCACCTTCGGGTTGGGAAATGGGTCCTGACCATCATTTGTGCCTATGCACCAAATGATGGTTGAGAGTACCCACCCTTTTTGGAGTCTGACTGGGGTGCTGGAGAGTGCTCCTCTTGGAGACTCCATTGTCCTACTAGGGGACTTCAATGCACACGTGGGCAACAACAGTGAAACCTGGAAGGGGGTGACTGGGAGGAACGGCCTGCCCGATCTGAACCCGAGTAGTGTTCAATTATTTGACTTCTGTGCTAACCACAGTTTGCCCATAACAAACACCATGTTCAAGCATAAGGGTGTCCATATGTGCACCTGGCACCAGGACACCCTAGGTCACAGGTCGATGATTGATTTTGTTATCATGTCATCAGACCTGCAACCGTATGTCTTGGACACTCGGGTAAAGAGAGGTGCACAGCTGTCAACTGATTACCACTTGATGGTGAGCTGGATCCGGTGGCAGGGGAGGATGCCATTCAGACCTGGTAGGCCCAAACGTATAGTGAGGGTGTGCTGGGAACGTCTGGCTGAGGCCCCTGTCCAGGAGGTCTTCAACTCCCACCTCCGGAAGAACTTCAATCACATTCCGAGGGAGTCTGGAGACATGGAGTCGGAATGGGCCATGTTCTCCACCCCCATTGTTGAAGTGGCTGCCCAGAGCTGCGGCCGCAAGGTCATTGGGGCATCTTGTGGTGGCAACCCCCAAACCAAGTGGTGGACACCAGTGGTGAGGGGGGCCATTAAGCTGAAGAAGATATCTGATCAAGCTTGGATGGCTTGTGGGATTTCCGAAGGAACTTCTGAGATGTACTGCCAGGCCAAGTGGAGTGCAGCTCTGGTGGTTGCTGAAGCAAAAACTCGGGTATGGGAGGTGTTCGGTGAGGCCATGGAACAAGACTTTTGGTCGGCCTTGAAGAGATTCTGGCAAACTGTCCGGTGGCTCAGGAGGGGGAAGCAGCTCCCTGTCTGCACTGTGTATGGTGTGGATGGGGCGCTGTTGACTTTGACTGGGTATATCATCGGGTGGTGAAAGGAATACTTTGAGGATCTCCTCAATCCCACTGATACGCCTTCCACAGAGGAAGCAGGGCTTGTGGACGAGGGGGATGACTCACCTATCACAGGAGCTGAGGTCGCCAAGGTGGTTTAAAATCTCTTTGGTAGGCCGGGCCCCAGGGGTGGATGAGATTCGCCCTGAGTACCTCAAGGCCCTGGATGTTGTTGGGTTGTCATGGTTGACACGCCTCTGCAACATTGCGTGGAGGTCGGGGGCAGTGCATTTGGCATGGCAAACCGGGGTGGTGGTTCCTCTCTTCATAAAAGTGGACCGGAGGGTGTGCTCCAACTTTAGAGGGATCACACTCCTCAGCCTCCCTGGGAAGGTATATGCCAAGGTACTGGAGAGGAGAGTCCGGCCATTGGTTGAACCTTGGATTTGGGAGGAGCAATGTGGTTTTTGTCCTGGCCATGGCACATCGGACCAGCTCTTTACCCTCTTGAGAATCCTCAGGGGTTCGTGGGAGTTTGCCCAACCAGTTTACATGTGTTTTGTGGACTTGGAGAAGGCATTTGACCATGTCCCTCGTGGTTTTTTGTGGGGGGGTGCTTCGGGAGTATGGGGTATCAGGCTTGTTGTTACGAGCTATTCGGTATCTGTACGACCATTGTGAGAGTTTGGTTCGTACTGCCAACACTCGGTCAGACTCATTCCCAGTGAGAGTTGGACTCCGCCAGGGCTGCCCTTTGTGACCGATCCTGTTCATAATTTTTATGGACAAGATTTCTAGGCACAGCCAGGGAATGGAGGGTGTCATGCTTGGTGACCACAGGATCTCATCTCTGTTGTTTGCAGATGATGTTGTCCTGTTGGCTTCATCCAGCAATGACCTACAGTTCTTGCTGGGACGGTTTGCCGCTGAGTGTGAAGCGTGTAGCATCATCTCACTTTGGCTCAGCAATAATTATTCTTCTGCTTAAAGGCATTTTGTTTCACCCAGGAGTAAGACGGTCAAGAACTGATTTTCTCCCCCAGGCCACAGCTGAAATCCCATTCCTTTGTTAAAACCAGTCTAAAGAATTCAACTAATGCATTTCCTGTTTTGACTCTTTTTATTGCCCCCATAAACATGGAGACATGGAACAGACCCGAGGAGCCCTCATGGCCTACACAGATCCACAACTCAGTTAATTTCCTTAAACTCTGGGACATGCTGGATTTAACCAGTGAACTTTAAAGTACATTATTACAAACTCAATTCTAAATCTTCCCTTCTTTTCAGGACTATGAAAAGCAAATGGACTCTGATGTTTTAATGTGGAAAATCAATAATATGTGTGAAATGCATTAATCTGTGATTTTATATATATGCATGTTAAAAATGTTTAAATGAATGTTTATTCCTGCATGTTGATTTAGAAGCACTGCTTATAAGTTACATTAAGGTTAGCTTAGTTATACATAAGTGTGTAAAAGCATATTCCAATGTATTAAAATTGTGTGTGTCCATGTGGACCGGTATCAAATTTCACCCAGCCTTCACCGAGCCCCAGCTTCTCCATCCTATTGGTCCCTCGCAGACGAAGCCTGTCATTGGACTAAAGTTCATCAAGCCCGCCCACGAAGAAGGCTCATTGGCTGAGATTCTGGTCAACCCGGAAGCCCGCGAAAGCTCAACAGAACTTATAAAAGGAGGAAAACCCCCTGCTACTTTCTCTTTTGACAGACTCTTTTGACACACTCTTTCTGCTCTTTCGTCTTTTTTAACGCCTCTTTTGCCTCCGTTCGTCGCTCTCTTTTTTGTCCATTGTCTACACACAGCAAGAAAGAACTTTGGGAAGAACAAAGGACTGCCTGAACAAAGACTTCTACCACGTGTTGCTTGTCCGAGCACAGAGCAGATAACTCGTAATTACCTCCGCCAGGCCGAAAAGGCCAGGAGGAGGTTATGTTTTTGCCGGGGTTTGTCTGTCTGTCTGTCTGTCTGTTTGTCTGTTGGTTAGCAAGATAACTCAAAAAGTCTTGGACGGATTTCCATTAAACTTTCAGGCGTTGTTGGAAATGGTACAAGGAAGAACTGATTAAATTTTGGGGATGATCCGGTTCACCGTCTGGATACAGGAATTTTTTAAAACATTTTTCAACACTGTGACATACAGCCATTTTCAACATGTGCGCAGGCGCAATGGAGGGCGCTGGTCGTCGTGTCTGATGAACACAAACTCCGCCTTCTTCAAAGTTTTAGGCACAAAAGCACGCAGAAAACTGTGGTGGGCAGGGCTCGCCAGAGTGCCTGTGTTTGCACTACGCTGCAAAAGCTGACACAGGCAGCTGTCCGGCGCCGGATTATTTGGCAGAAATTCCCCGGCCAGCCATAGGGGCTGCGCAAAAACCAGCTCTCTGCCGGGGGAGGCTTCCAAATCCTCTTTTTTCCGTGGAGCGCAAACCCAATAAAACCCACGGCAACCATTATCGCACCTTCTTTTGTCCTGCGGCTCCGGAACAGAGAGGAATCCCGGCGCCAGTAATGCTGCGCCTGATATGTGTCATTCTAATGCTAAAAGTGACTGCATCAGGGATTTACCACCTCAAGTCGCACTTTGCTACACAGCGCCACAAAAACTGTGTAGCCAAATTCGATCGATGGATGAACATTTTCAGCCAGTGAGAGAACCGACGCCTTCCAAATCCAATGCATCACTAGCAGAAGTGATGTTTTGTCATTTTGTGGCAGAGCACAATCTACCCCCATTGGTGGCAGATCACTTCAGTGATTTGGTGCCAACATTGTTTCCTGACAGCAACAGCACTCCATTTTTTGGTGCTACTTGGCTTATTATTTTCACAATACCAAAAAGTTATGGCTCAACATTGTGTCCATATAAGTGTACATTTGAATAAATATGTTGGAAATAGTTCATGTTGCAGTTGCTGTTTGCTTAGTTTTTGTTTGTTTGTTAGTTTGTTTTTGCTACAGTTTTCTTTCATCTGCCAATAAATACAGTTTTTAAGTACTCAGTACAGGTGTGAAAGCCCCTCCCCCCAATAAGGGAGGCATGAGGTATGCCTTGACAGGTCGCAGCCTGGCACTTTGCACATGGAGGAGATGGACACAACAGCAACACTTCAGTTTATTACCTCCGCCAAGGAGGTAATGCTTTTACTACAGAACCACTAACCCTATCATTGTGAATCCAATTGCTAGTCATATGTTTTCATGGTCAAGGAATCTGAAAACCTACACACAAACACTGTATGGGTGGGAACTGTGGTGCTTGGCGGAGGTCTGCGCTCTCCGAGTGCTTTTCTAGTTTGTTTATGTAACTTTGTATTTTAATGCTTTTTCTTTTTCTCTTAAATGCCTAGGAATTCCTATTTCTTTGAGCTCAATTCTTAATCGGAGTTAAACTCCAAATTTTATTTATCTCTTTTTCTTTGTTAAACTTTCTGTAAAACCACCGTTTCTTTTAATTTTAATGTAAGTTTTAATCTTGACTTTATTCTTAGAATATTTTTCTTGACCAATCACACACCAGAAGCTATTATTTTATCTAAAGTCCGAAAGTCTTTTTCTAATTTGAGATAAGATAAGATAAGATAAGATAAGATAAGCCTTTATTAGTCCCACAACGGGGAAATTCCAGGATTGCAACAGCACAGGGATAGCAACACTCAGAGCAACAATCAGAAGGCAAGAAAAACAAGCAAGCAAGAGCAGCTAATATACATATGTACATATTACTATAAAATATATATATACACACACACACACACACAGACACACAGTGCAGAGCATTGTAGCTGGATGGAATAAATATATGAATATATGAACACACAGTGCAGAGCATTGTAGCTAGATGGAATAAATATGTAAATATATAAACACCCACAGTATGGAGCATTGCAGCTAGGTGGAATAAATATGCAAGTATATAAACACACACAGTGCGGAGCAATGTAGCTAGATGGAATAATATGTAGATATATAAAAACACAGTGCGGAGCATTGTAGCTAGATGGAATAAATATATAGATATATAAATATAAACACACCCAGTGCAGAGCATTGTAGCTAGATGGAATAAATATGTAAATATATAAACACACACAGTGCAGAGCATTGTTGCTAGGTGGGATGAAACAGCATAACCGTCTATTTAGTTATCCTACATGGTATGATTATGTGCCCATACATATTCTCACCCTCCATAGCGACCGGTATGTTCCTAGTTGTATGCCGGAGAGGACCATTGTGTAAGTCTATTGCATCTTTTGCATTCAAAAAAAAAAAAAAAACAAAAAAAAAAAAAAACAAAACAAAACTATTAGTTTGTTACGTCTGATTACGTCTGAGATCTGATTAGATCTAATTATTCTCGAAGACCTCTGGAGCCGCTTGTCTACGAAGGAGAAAATGCGCAGCTCTCTTCATCACACGCTGAAGAAACGTCGGCACCATCTGGCTCTGATCCAAGTTACAACTGTGGGTCATACAGCCAAAATCCAGCCACTTTGACCGCTTGACTTTAAAGGTCGAACTGTGGACCCTGAAATATCTGTGGGCAGATATTTTCCCTAACATCCACGAAATCTTGGGCTGAGGAAACGCCGAACGAGGAATCACAAGAGCTGCAAACTTTTTTTTTTAAATTACTTATTTTGTACCCGTAGGTAGATTTGTTTTGCAGTCTGGTGACAAACCTCCAGCTGCCGGTTGCTGCGTGTGCAAGCGCCCCTTAACTCCCTAACCTGCATGTTTTTGGCATGTGGGAGGAAACTGGAGAAATCCTGGAGTAAACCCACGCAAACACGGGGAGAACATGCAAACTCCACACAGATCACTGTTGGCCGGGGGCAGGGATCGAACCCACGATCTCACGGTCCCCGCAATCCCCCGGCCGAGGGTAAAACTGTGCTGCCACAGTGCTAACCACTTTAATTCATCTGCTGAATTAAACGTCTGAGGTTCGGTAATAATTTGTATATCTAATCAAATGCAAATTAAGAAGCCCTTAACATAACTCTTCTTTTTGTTAAAATTCTGTTTTTATTTTCTTAAGATTAATCCAGGACTTTTCATATAATTAGTAAACTTTCTCCATAAATTTGCGTTGTTTCCATAATCTGTTAACTCAAACTGATAGAAATTCATTTCTCAGTTAACCCTGGTTCCGAAAATATTGACATTGTTAATCTATCATTTACAAGATTGATTTTATGATTAATGAAATTACTGAAATGTCTGTTAATTTATTTTATTTATTTAGCGAATGCAAAGTCCTTAAGCCAAGCAGTTGCCTCCTGGTTTGCTGTATGGAGGGTGTGTAATCCTCCTTCCAGTCTTTGGAGCGGGCAAACCTCTATGATGTGTTCCATTGTTTGCTCCTCTCCACATGCGCACAGTGGGCTAGGGCTACTGCCCCATCTGTGAAGGCTGGCCAAGCAGGGGCCATGTCCAGTCCTGAAGCGATTGAGTGTAGACCACTGTCTCCTTGGGAGGTTGGTGCCCGGGACCTGTTGGTTGGGGTTTATCACCAGCTGTTTGTTTGGGACCTCCTTGGTCTCCCATTCCTCTTGCCAAGCTGTCTGGATGGTAAAGTCAGCTGGGGGAGGGTTTTTCCAAATCGGCCGTCTGGATGAAAGTCGGGCAGTGGGTGGGGTGTAGATATCTGCATGGATTGGCAAGTGAGGAAAATCTTTAACTTTTTGGAGCATCCTTTGAGTTAATGCTGCTCGCCGGATGTGTGGAGGGGCTATGTTTGACAGTACAGAGAGCCAGGGGAGTGGTGTTGAGCGGATTGTTCCAGTTATAGTTCTCATTGTTGAGTTGAGCTGGGTGTCTACATGGTGTGAGTAAGATGACCTGGACCAGACAGGGGCACAATATTCTGCTACAGAGTATGAAAGGGCCAGTGCTAAGGTGCGCAGGGTGGAGACTGCCGCCCCCCATTTTGCACCAGCGAGCTTGCAGAGCAGGTTGTTTCGTACCTTCACCTTAGCAGCCGTCCCCTTTAGATGTTCCTTGAAGGATAAGGTCCTATCAAGGGTCACTCCAAGATAAGTTGGATTTGGGGCATGCTTAAGCTTGAGTCCGCTCAGGTGGATGTTTAGTTCTCTGGCAGCTTTTGCATTGTGGAGATGGAATACACTGGAGACGGTTTTTGCTGGGCTTGGTTTTAGGCGCCAGATTTTGCAGAACTGGTCCAGTTTGGCAAGATCTTCCGTGAGCACCCGTTCCAGTGGTTCAAAGTCTGGTGCTTGGAATGCCAAACAGATGTCGTCTGCATAGATGAATTTGCGGGATTTTGTAGTAGGCAGGTCGTTTATGTAGAGGTTGAACAGAGTTGGAGCTAGAACTGAGCCTTGTGGGAGTCCGTTTTTCTGCATTCTCCATGCACTTGTGTTCTGACTGAGGTGGACTCTGAACCTTCGGTTGGTCAGCAGGGTTTTTATAATTGCTGTTGCCCAAGCAGGGATCGCCTTTATAAGTTTCAGGAGGAGGCCTTTGTGCCAGACCGTATCATAGGCGGCTGTAAGATCGAGAAACACAGCCCCTGTCTTCAGTCTGCTCTCGAAGCCATTTTCGATGAAGGTGGTTAGGGCCAGTACTTGTTCTCCTGTACTGCGGTCCTTGCGGAAACCTGCTTGATCCACACTTAGAATATCCTCTATTTCTGGGGAAATGCGTTGCAGTATTAGGCGCTCCATGATTTTGTAAGGAACGCTGAGTAGGGAGATTGGGCGGTAGCTTGCTGGTGGTTTGTGGTCTTTGCCAGGTTTTGGGATGGCAATGACCTTTGCTGTCCGCCATTTCTTTGGGATCGAGTTTGTTTGTGTGATCCTTGTGTAAAATTGTGTCAACCAGGTTAGGGCTCGGGGGCCAAGATTTTTCATGAATTCTGGGAAGATGTTATTGTATCCTGCTGCCTTTCCACATTTCAGGCCCTGTAGGACTTTCTCCAGTTCAGCAGCCTTGAAGGGTTCAGGGTTCGTTTCCTCTACAGGCATTTTTTGGTGTTTTTTTTAGCTCAGTTGTAACTGCTCTTCTGGTGTCTTTGTCTTGGGGTGCTTTGGCGATAGTCAGTAGGTGGGATGCAACTTGGTTGGGTGTGACGGATGCTCGGCTTTGGCTAGGGGGCTTCTGTGCAGCTCCTAGGCGACGGATGAGGCTCCAACATTTCCTGCTAGAGTGGGTAAAGCTCTGGTCAGCAACTGTCTCCTCCCATTTCTTTCGCCGGGCTGTATTTAGCGATTCAATGAGATGGTCTGCTATCTCTGGGTCCCCTGATGTTTGATAGGATTGTAGGAGGGCAGCACTTTCTCCGTCCAAACATGGGACATAGAGGGGTCGGTAGCCTTGTGGGATTGCAGTATGGGCAGCCTTGAAGATTGCGCTGCAGAAGCGGTTGTATGCTTCATCTACAGTGATGGTGTGGAGTGGGATGGTAACAACGCTCCGGTCCAGAGTTTCACTGAATTTTTTCCAGTTGGCTTTGCGGAAGTTCCAGCGCATCTTCCTTGGGCTGTATATGACTGGAAGTTGTAGGCCAATGTGTACAAGCAGGGGCCGGTGTTGGCTGTGTGGAAAATCATCAAGAATGAGGATCTGTGTAGGATATGGCTCCCCATTCAAAGAGCTGACCCAACACAGGTCAGGAGAATAGTCCTTCTTCCACCTAGCAGAGTGGAAGGTTCCTCTTTGTTTGGGGTCGTATATCAAAGCGAGGTCATTTCTGGATGCCCAGTCTGAAAGTGCCTCCCCATCACTGTCCACTGCTGGGTACCCCCAGTCAGGGTGATGGCTGTTAAAGTCCCCCACATAGATGGCAGGGTGGGGTAGGGTGGGTAAGACCTGCAGATCCCAGTTGGCATTAGGGGGCTTGTACACATTGACAATATGGAAGCCACCAATGATTATGGTGTCTGAGAAATGTGTTGTTATCAGGTGATTTGCTTCAACTATGTCAGAACGCACATAGGTGGCATGTCCATGTTTAACATGTAGAACATAGCACAGGAGGTCAAAGCCTTTGATGGTGAAGCGGCCAGCTTCCTCTGTGCCAATATGAGTCTCTTGGAGGCAGATTACATCGATCGAATGTTGGAAGGCGAGGACTTCAATAAGTCTTCGCTTGGCTGCAGATAGGCCTTCAATGTTTAGTTGTAATATGCGAAGGGCAGATCCTACCACAAAGTGCTCTTGGGGCTGTTTGCTTTCGGCTTTAGGACTGTGACTAGGATTCTTCTTGTTAATGTCTTTTAACGTCTATTAATGTCTGTTAATCATTTTGTTTAATAAATATGTGAAAATGAGAGAAGTTGTTGATAATTTATTTCATTGAGTCTGTTTCAAGCCCAGGTATCGAATTCACAGAAAAATTTTTGAGACTGATTATTAATTAATTTATTGAGTGATTAAACAGGTATAAAGTGAAATTAAAATTAAAATTGCTTCTTAGAGATAGAAGCTGGTGCCCCTACGAGTGTTATTAACTTTTCTGGTGTATATGGAACGAAATTTGATCTCAGATTCCAATACATCAATATAAATTAAATAATTTTATACCTGATCATATTTATTAATTTAATATTCTCCTACTAGCGGCTGGGATGAGAATCAGCACCTCCAAGTCCGAGTCCATGGTCCTCAGCTGGAAAAAGGTGTATTGTCCCCTCCAGGTTGGGGACAGGCTGCTGCCCCAACTAGAGGAGTTTAAGTATCTTGGGGTCTTATTCACAAGTGAGGGGAGAATGGAGCGAGAGATTGACAGATGGATCAGAGCAGCATCTGCAGTGATGCGGAAGTTGTACCGGTCTGTTGTGGTGAAGAGGGAGCTGAGCTCTAAGGCAAAGCTGTCGATGTACCAGTTAATCTACGTTCCTACCCTCATCTATGGTCACAAGCTTTGGGTAATAACCGAAAGAACGAGATTGCGGATACAAGCGGCTGAAATGAGCTTTCTTCATAGGATCGCTGGACTCACTCTCAGAGATAGGGTGAGGAGCTCAGTCATCTGGGAGAGGCTCAGAGAAGAACTGCTACTCCTCCACATTGAAAGGAGCCAGCTGAGGTGGTATGGGCATCTGATCAGGATGCCTCCTGGACACCTCCCACTTGAGGTGTTTTGGGCACGTCCCACTGGGAGGAGACCCTGGGGCAGACCCAGGACTCGGTGGAGAGACTATGTCTCCCAGCTGGTCTGGGAACGCCTTGGTATCCTCTCTGAAGAGCTGGAGCAGGTGGCTGGAGAGAGAGAAGTCTGGGCTTCTCTGCTTGAACTGCTGCCTCCGCAACCTGGACCTCCGGAAAAGCGGTAAAAGATGGATGGATGGAAAAAATACACATTAAACCAATAATGCCCTTGTGAAAATCTACATGTTGTATATATTTTGTCCACTAGATGGCCTAGTAGAGAAAATGAAGTTTCACATGAGGCCTCGTCTATGAGCCATTTTGCTGAAAGGCCTCAAGTCCTCTAGAAAGCCTCATCTGGCCATCACTACTCTCTAGCTCAAGGACCACCTCTGGTGAAAATTTCATCCAAATCCATCCAGTAGTAAAGTTCAGTTTATTTATATAGCACCTTTCAAGCACATCTGCAACCCAAGGTGCTTTACAGAACCATAGTCAAACAGAAATGCATAAAAACACAAAAAAGCAAGTGTCATATACTGCTCTATGGGCAGCTAAGGGTTTAAAGGGAGGACTTATGTGCAGGCAGGAATATAGTGCAAAAGGATAACTTATTTAACAAAAAACTCAGAGCAAACAGAAAGAGGCATGTGGGCTGAGAACTAAACTAAACTGAGCATGGTAATCACTAAACTTGGCAAAACTTAGTAAATGCATAACAGGGTCATCTTACAGGAATACATGGCAGGGTGAACCAACGTAATGACCTCTCAGTGAACACAGAACAAAGACTCACAGGGAGGGAACAATTAGCCTGACACAAGACAGCTGAGGACAATCAGGATCAATCAGGACCCGAACAGCACACACATGAGGGAGAGTGGCTATGGGTACAGAAACATGAGGAACTGGAGACAATAGGCGACAGGCACACACACACAACCATGAACTTAGACAGGGAATGACACGACATGATCAAAGACAGCAAGGACAATAATACTGACAATGTGGGGGACCCATGCTGGGACCCATGCTGTAGAGTTCAGCAGTTTTCCTCTCAGACTGGGAGAACGTGGAGATCGGGGGGGTGGGGGTAGTTGTCTTGGGGGAGTGAGTGGTGAATGCAGGACCCCAGGTAGTAGGGAGGTGTGAGCTTTGGGATATAAAAGAGAGAGTCCCTGCTACAAATGTTTAATGTTCAATGTTCTGATTTTGGAAGATGTGAGAGTGAAATAAAGTTTGTCTGCTCGGAAAGTCGGTCTGGTTATTTCATCTCCACACTGGTGACCCTTGACGCAGAATGGAACACGAGGCGAACACCCCGGAGACGACCCGGCCGGGAAACCCCAGCAATACGTGCGCCATTTTGGTCAAACTACCGGACTTTTGGCTGCACGACCCGAAGTCTTGGTTCCTCCACACCGAAGCCCAGTTTGCGCTCCGGGGAATAAGGGCAGATGACACCAGGTATTACTATGTGGTCGCAATGCTGGACGCTTGCACGACTCAGCAAGTAGAGAGCCTGCTCCAACAGCCCCCAGCCCACGACAAATACGGGGCTCACAAAGCCGCGCTGACCCGGCGCTACACGCTCTCGGATTGCGAGAGAGCAGATAGACTCCTGACGCGCTCCGAGTTGGGAGATGGGTCGGCGGTTGAATGGATGGAGAAGATGTTGGCGTTGATGGGCACGGACGACGGGCATTTTCTATTTGCCCACCTTTTCCTCCGGAACCTCCCAACGGCGGCCAGAGCGGTCCTTGCCAACTCGCCGCTGCTGGCTGTGCGTGACTACCGTGCGCTAGCCCAGGAGGCAGATCGGATCATCCTCACCACCAGAGCCCTCACAGTGAACGCAGCGGCGTCGGAAACCAGCGAGACAGCCAGCGGAAGCGAGGAGCCAGCGATGGCAGCAGGGGCCAGGAAGCGCCAGAGAGACACGCTCTGCTCCTACCTCAACCGTTTTGGAGAGGACGCACGCTGATGCGTGCCACCATGCCAATTCAAGCGTTCAGGAAATGCCAGGACCGGCAGCCAATAGCAGCTGCGACTGCCGGTGAAGAAAGCAAGCTGCTCTACGTGACAGACTCACGCTCGGGGAGACGATTCCTCGTGGACTCCGGCTCCCAAAAGAGCCTCATCCTGCCGTCCTACGCCGACCGGCTAGCGGGAACTAGCGGCCCCGAGCTGACGGCCGCAAATGGCTCAGACATTAAGACTTTTGGTGAGAGGACACCGACTGTATCCCTGCACGGCCGTACGTACCAGTGGACATTCGTCATAGCGGCATGCAGTTTCCCAATCTTAGGCGCTGATTTTTTTGTGTGCACACGGACTACTAGTAGATGTTACTAACAGATGCCTGATTAATGCAATGTCTTTTGATTCTCTCCCCGTACAGCTCGAGGAGCCGGGCCAACAGCGCTAGCCAACGTCACAGCTCCAGGTGGTAAGTTCCATACACAGCTCACCTAGCTCCCAGCACTCACGGTCCCGATGTTTTTGGCGGCCGTCACTAAACACGGGGTGGAGCACTTTATTACCACCACTGGGCCGCCCGTTTTTGCACAACCTCGGTGCCTGGACACAGCTAAACTGGCCATAGCGCGCGAGGAGTTTGCCAACTTGGAAAGGCTGGGCATCATCAGACGATCAAACAGCCCAGGGGCATCCCCACTACATATGGTCCCTAAGGCCGAGGGATCGTGGCGAACTTGCGGAGATTTCCGCAGATTAAACAACGCCACAGCACACGAACACTATCCGATCCCCCATATTCAGGATTTTTCCGTTCACCTCACCGGGGCATGTATTTTTTCTTTTTTTTTGTAATTTGAATTTTATTGGGTTTTCAATTTAGAAAATAAAGCAAAAAACAAACAAGCCAAAAAAACAAAAACAAAAACAAAAAAACCCCATCAAAAACAAATATACCCAGTGAGAGGATAAAACATTCCAGTTCCACCCTAATACTCTTAAGATGATTGGCTTAATCTACAACACCTATAAAGGTGAGATAGGATCCCCACTTAATGTAAAAGCTGTCCATCCTGTCCAAAAGTTTATATGAAAGGCGTTCTAGTGCAGCAAGCTTGCCCAGCTCCCTGAGCCATTGAGCTACGGGTGGGGCAGAGGAAGATTTCCAATAAGAAGTAATCAACTTTCGGCCCACCATCAAAGCAGTCTGAATCCACTCGTCGTCAGAGATTGGGTCCTGAATAGTTGATGGATCCCCAAGGACAAAAAGTCTCTGAGTGAATGGCACTTCTTGCTTAACAATTGTCATAATATGTCTATGGATCTCCAACCAAAAGTCCTGTATTTCCGGACAACTCCAGATCATATGGATAAATGTACCCTCCCCCTGTAGACATCTCCAGCAGCTTGATGAATGTATAAGATTTGCTCTAAACATTTTATGGGGTGTCCAGTAGAATCGATTCAAAATTTTAAATTGAACAAGTCTGGTTTTCAATTCCCTAGACACTTTCTTCCCATTCCTTAAAATATTTGCCCATTCAGCATCAGTAAATTGTGAATTCAGATCTTTTTCCCATACGTGTTTAAGGGATGAAAAATCTTTATTTGAGCTCTTAAGGAGCATTGAATAGAAATTTGAGGGGTTACATCTTTTACCACAGGAACTCAATGCCTGGATGAGCCAATCTGCCTCAGGAGGAGGGGTAGTTGTAGATCCAAAGACTTGACACAGCAAATGTCGAAGTTGTAAATATTTCCAAAACTGATTCTGGGTAGACCATACTGTGCCCGTAGATCATCAAATGATTTGAGAGCTCCCCCTTCATATAGATCTTTTAACATCAAGATGTCCTTTTTCACCCAGATTTTCCAAATAAATGGGGATTTTCCAATGTGGAGACTTGGGTTAAGCCAAATAGAAGCCATAGAATGCAGATGAGAGCTAAACCCTAATATAGAAGCAACCCTCTTCCAAACGTATTGTAAAAAGGATACAATAGGATGCAACTGAAATTCAGAAGGAAGTTTGATTGTGATTAGATGTACTAAGGGAAGAGGGCTGCTCAGATAACTCTCCAAATAAAACCAAGGGGGAGCTCTCTCAGGGGGGAGAGCCCAATGAATCAAATGTCTAAGACTAAAAGCGTAATGATATAAAACTAGATTTGGGACCCCCAAACCTCCGGAATCTGTAGCCTTTTGTAATCTTTTCAACTTTAACCTAGGGCGCTTACCATTCCATAAAAACTTATTGCACAACCTATCAAATTGCCGAAAATAACCAACTGGAATCTTAAGAGGAAGGGATTGTAGAAGGTAATTAAATCGGGGTGCACAAATCATCTTGATAACATTGACCTTGCCCCAAAGAGACAAAAAAAAGAGGCGACCACCTCTCTATGTCTATTTTAAATTTTTCGAGCAAAGGCTCAAAATGAATCTGAATCAGATCCGATAAAGTGTGAGGAAACAGGATGCCAAGATATTTAATTCCTAATTTTGGCCAAGAAAAGCCTATATTTTGACCAAATGTAAACAGTGTTTTAGGGCAATAAGATGTTAGAGGGAGAATTTCTGATTTTATCCAGTTCACTCTATAACCAGATAGACGTGAAAATTGGTTAATAATTTTAAGGAGAGCTGGAATTGATTTTTGAGGTTGTGTAATCAGTACCAATGCATCATCAGCATACAACATTATCTTATGGGTACTGCCATGGACCTGAATACCTGGAAAATTGCCGTCTTTGCGGATAGCAACAACTAATGGTTTTAATGCCAAAGCAAAAAGCAGGGGACTTAAAGGGCAGTCCTGGCGCGTACCCCTATAGAGTCTAAAAGGCTGTGATGTAACTCGATTTGATATCACTGAAGCTCTAGGTTCATTATATAGTAATTTAATCCAGGAAAGAAACTTTGAACCAAAACCAAAAGTCTCTAGAGTAGCAAAAAGATACTGCCACTCAACCCTGTCAAATGCTTTTTCAGCATCCAGGGAGAGGGCTGCTACTGGAGAGAGGTAAGCAAGTGAAGGATCAATTTGAACTGACCATATGATATCAATAAATTGCCTAATATTGTCTGCCGCACCCCTGGAACGAATAAAACCCACCTGATCAGGATTTATAAGAGATATCATTACTTTATCTAATCCTAATGCCAAAATTTTGGGAAGAATTTTACAGTCACAGTTTATAAGACTAATTGGTCTATAATTCTTGCAATCTAACGGGTCTTTATTGCTTTTTAAAATAAGTGAAATTAAAGCCTCTGTTAAAGAAGGGGGCAGACGGCCTTGTTCAAAAGATTCCGCAAACATTTCTAAAAGTAAAGAAGAAAGCTCATCAACACAGGCCCTGTAAAATTCTACAGTGAATCCATCAGGGCCCAGTGCTTTTCCAGTCGGAAGGCTCTTAATAACTTTCACAATTTCATCTTTAGTAATTGGGGCGTCAAACAGGTCTATTTGTTCCTTCGTTAGGGAGGGCAAAGACAGGGAAGACAAAAATGCATAAATCTCTTGAGATCCAGCCTCCATTTCAGAAGAATAAAGCGAAGTGTAAAATTCTCTGAAAGCACCATTAATTTCATTTGAGTCTGACACCAGAGTACCATCCTGTGCCCTAATAGCAGATATAGTGCCCTGAGCTTCTTTCATTTTAATATATCTAGCCAGCATTTTGCCAGCTTTGTCCCCCTCCTCGAATTGTTTATGCCTAAGGTGAAATAGGGAAAATTCAGCTTTTTGTGTTAGGATTGAATTCAGCTCATACTTAAGCTTCACAAGGGGTGACAGATTTACTAAGTTTGTATCCTGTTTGAATGTAGACTCTGATATAGCTATTCTCCTCTCCAAATCAATCTGTTTAGCAATGTTAGCTTTCTTTTTAAAAGATGCATATTGAATAATATGTCCCCTGATAAATGCCTTAAAGGCCTCCCAAGCAACACTAGCAGAGGGAGCAGAATCCCAGTTTGTCTCAAGATATAAGGAGATCTCTGCTTTCAAAGAGGACACAAAATCTGGATTAAGAAGAAGGCTTGAATTAAGCCTCCATCTAGATTTTTTTTTTAACTGACAAGGCGGGATCATATGTAAAAAAAACAGGGGCATGGTCTGATAGTAGTATGCTACCAATGGAGCTCGAATTTACAGAGAAAACAGAGGATTTTGACATTAGAAAGTAATCAGTCCTGGAAAACACATTATGAGCAGTGGAATAAAAAGTGTAATCCCTTGTGGACGGATTAAAAAGCCGCCAAATGTCGACCAAACCAATTGCATTGCACATGTCTTTCAATATAGAGCCAGATTTAGATAAACGCTGTGAGGGGGTGCTCCGATCTAAAATGTTGTCCATGACCTGATTAAAATTCCCACCTACTAAAATGGGATAATTACCCATTTCGCTTAGTTCGTGTTCCAGTTGTGCAAAAAATGCACAATCAACTATATTTGGTGCATAAACATTAGCGAGTATCATCCTATGGCCCTGAATTTCTATAAGAATTATGAGGAGTCGTCCATCATCATCACTAACCTCTTTTAGACACTTGAACTGCAAATGTTTATGAAAAAGGATTGCCACCCCCCTGCTCTGGCTATTACCACAAGATGCAAACCCGTGACCCACCCAATCCCGACAGAGTTTTTTAGATTCTGTTTTAGTGAGGTGGGTCTCCTGAAGCAATGCTACATCCACTTTTTTTGATTTAATAAACGCCAAAATTTTTTTCCTCTTAATTGGGTGGTTAAGACCTTTAACTTTCCAAGTAATAAGGTTAAGAAAGCTCTGACAATTAGCCAACATCATAAACAGTACATATTACCATCCAAAATATCCAGCAATTCTCCACCAAAAACCCCCTCACTGGGCAAAAGACAAACACAACAAAAATTAAAAATACAAAAAAAAGAAACGAAAACCACTTAATCATAAATTAACATAAACGGTGACCTAAAACCAATGTCACCCATCGGTGCACAAGAACAGCACCAACCAAAAAAAAGAAAATAAAAAACTCTAGGACCGTGACTGTGAACAGTGCAACAAACTTAGGGAGAGCCGCAACATCGCAGCAGCCTCATGCCTACAAATAATAAAGCGCGGGCAGTAAAAGAAAAAGTGAAACCTTACATTAATACTGCATCAAATCCTCCGTCAAAAATATATAACAAATAAACATATAGCATATATTCATACCATTGTTCATCAATGTCTCACGGTAGTGAAAGAATCAGGTTCAATGCTTTCTTAGGATCAGTGAACTCCTGTTTACCACTTGCCATCTTCACAATGAGAACTGCAGGATACCTGAGAGAAAATGCAATTTTCTTCTGATGCAGCAGGTGTTTACAATGCTTGAACGCCGCCCTCATCTAGGATACTCGTCTGGAATAATCCGGAAAAATCATGATGTGATGATCATTCCAATCCAGCTTTCCCATCCCGCGCGCTGCCTCCACAATACGCTCCCTATCCTGGAAGCGCAGAAGTCGAATCAGGATAGCCCTGGGTGGCTGGCCGTCTGGTTTGCGTCTGGCGAGGCTTCGATGCGCACGGTCAATTTCCAGCCCTCCAGGAAACTCAATTTTCAGCAGATCTGGGATAGCTTTGCGCATGAAGGTGAGGGCATCTGACTTTTCACAGTTTTCTGGAAAGCCGACAAAACATAGATTGTTTCAGCGTGATCTATTTTCCAAGTCATCCAGCTTCAGAAGTAAATCTTCCACCTGTGTCTGGGTTGCGGGAGGATTAGCATCCAGAGCTACATTAGCATCTTCAAGAAAGGCAATGCGAGATTCCACGTCTCCCAGCCGGGTGGCTAACTCTGTTAACTTGTTATTCACCACCCTCGTTGACGCCTCTATAGAGTTAAGCTTAGCGTCTTGCCTCACCAATATTTCTTTCAGCAGTGCATACATCTTAGAAATGTCCTCCGCCATTTGGTCTTTAGAAACACCTGCATCTGTTGAAGGTGGCGGAGAGGAAGGAGGGCTCGTTGCAGTATCGCTAGCTTTAGCCAGACTTTCCTTGCTAGCACCGGCTTTGGAGCGAATATTAAGTTTCTGTTGCTGCGTTGGCATTTTAATCCTGTTCTCCACAAATGCAGTCTCAATGCAAAGTGTAGAGTAGTTTCAGCCGAGAAACAAGAGAAAAGCGCCCTTGTAGAAGTAAAAAGGCTGTCTGCACTGCGGAGCTCCTCACCTAAGCAGCCATCTTCACTGCCCGCGTCCCTTTCCCGCATGTATTTTTTCTAAGATAGACCTGGTCCATGGTTATCACCAGGTCCCGGTGCCCACGGAGGACATACCTAAAATGGCAGTAATAACCCCGTTTGGTCTGTTTGAGTTTTTACGCATGCCTTTCGGGTTAAAAGGCGTGGCACAGACATTCCAACGCATGATGGATGCGGTGTTGTGTGATCTGCCGTTTGTGTTCGTCTACCTGGATGACATCCTAGTGGCCAGCGCGTCCGAGGACGAACACGTAGCCCACCTCAGGACGGTTTTCCAGAGGTTAGGGGAGTACGGGTTAATAATCAACCCGGCAAAATGCCAGTTCGGCGTGACTGGGATCGATTTTTTTGGGGGGGGGACACTGCATCTCACCGGAGGGAGGGATACCCTTGCCGGACAAGGTGCGCGCAGTGGTGAATTTTCCCCGGCCTCAGACCGTCAGGGCGCTGCAGGAGTTTTGGGGGATGGTGAACTTCTATAATCGTTTCCTCCCCCACGCAGCCCAGCTCATGCAGCCGTTGTATGGCACACTTAAGAAACGGAAGCCAGTGGACAGAGTTGACTGGACTCCTGAGCGTGAGCAAGCGTTTTCCGAGGTTAAAGCAGCTCTGGCGAAAGCTGCACTGCTGGCACACCCAGACCCGGCGGCTCAGATTGCGCTCACTACAGACGCATCAGACGTGGCCATAGGGGCCATTGTGGAGTAGTGTGTCGCTGGTTCTTGGCAGCCGCTCACCTTTTTTAGCAGGTCTTTGTGCGAAAATGAGCGTAAATACAGCGCGTTCGACAGGGAGTTGCTGGCTCTCCACCTGGCCATATGCCACTTCCAGTTCTGGCTGGAAGGGCGCGCCTTCACAGCATTCATGGACCACAAGCCACTAACGTAGGCAATGGCCAAGGTTTCGGAACCATGGTCGGGCCGGCAGCAGAGACAGCTGGCCGTGATCTCGGAGTTTACGACCGACATTCAGCATGTGGCCACTAAACTCAACATGGTGGTGGACTGCCTCTCGCATGCATTAGTGGCCCCAGTCTACGTAGGGATAGATTACATGGCCATGGCTGCGGAGCAGATCGGCGATGCGGACATGTGTGCGCTCCAGTCTGGACCAACAGGGTTAAGGCTGGAGAGCAGAGTTATGTAAGATGCCCCCCCCCCAATCTGTGACATCTCCACGGGCCGCCCGCGCCCGGTGGTACCACGCGCTTGGCTACGCCGCGTTTTTGAGTCGGTTCACTTCCTGGCACACCCAGGCATATGCGCGTCAGTCAAAATTGTGGCAGCAAAGTTTGTCTGGCCGAGCCTGCGCAATCAGGTGAAAGAGTGGGCTGCAGCCTGTGTAGCGTGCCAACGAGCCAAAGTGCACAGGCACACAAAGGCCCCCCTTGAGCCGTTCCATATCCCAGCTAAGAGGTTCGACCACGTTCACGTGGACCTCGTCGGCCCCTTCCCGCCATTGCAGGGGTTCATGCACCTCCTGACAGTGGTGGACCGCACCACGCGATGGCCCAAAGCAGTCCTACTAGCTTCCACTGTGTCCGCGGGCGTAGTACGTGCCTTTTTAACAACATAGGTGGCACAGTTTGGCACCCCTTCGGACATCACGTCCGATCGGGGCCCGCAGTTTGTTTCCGACCTCTGGTCCACGATGGCCCGGAGCCTGGGCGTCTCAATTCATCACACGACTGCATACGCTGGGACCCATTCTGTAGAGTTCAGTAGTTTTCCTCTCAGACTAGGAGAGCATGGAGATCGGGGGGCTGGGGGTGGGGGGAGTTGTCTTGGGGGAGTGAGTAGTGAATGCAGGACCTCAGGTAGCAAGGAGATGTGACCTTTGGGATATAAAAGAGAGAGTCCCTGCTACAAATGTTTTATGTTCAATGTTCTGATTTTGGAAGATGTGAGAGTGAAATGAAGTTTGTCTGTTCAGAAGGTTGGTCTGGTTATTTCATCTCCACAACAATAAAATAAACAGGGATGACACAATATAATCAAATACAAAAAGTTAGGTTAATTGGCATCAAACTGGGGATTCTAAATTGTCCTTAGGTATGACTGTGAGAGTGAATGGTTGTCTGTCTCTCTGTGTTGGCCCTGCGATGGACTGGCGATCTGTCCAGGGTGTACCCTGCCTCTCGCCCAAAGATGCTGGGATAGGCTCCAGCCCCCCGCGACCCAAAAAGGATTAAGCGGAAGAAGATGAATGATGATGATGAAAAAAGGCAACTATAAGACACAGACAACAGGGGAAGGCATGACAGACAAGGATCAGGAAACATGGGGGCACTTAATAATAATAATGATAATCATAATATAGTGATAATGATACTTTGGGAAGGCAAAGATTAAAATGAACATAAAGCGTGGGCATGGTCCCTGGCTGTGCCCTGACCATGACAGTAAGAGGTTAAAATATTCAAAAATATGAATGCAAGAAAGGAATTGATTAAAACAACTATAAGACAATAAAACAGTCAAAGTGAAAGCCAAAATTCTACAAATTGGAAATCAGTGAAAATAACAGCAACGACATTACTATTAATAACAATAATAAAGCTAATTGTAAGCTCTATCAAAAAGAAAAGTTTTAAGCTTGATCTTAAAAGAAAAGAGGGTATCAACATCCCGTACCCAGGCAGGGAGCTGGTTCCACACGAGAGGGGCCTGATAGGTGAAGACTCTGCCTCCAAATTTACTTCTAAATTTAAAATCTAAATTTATTCTATTCTAGATTTAACAGGGAGCCAGTGTAGAGAGGATAAGACGGGAGAAATGTGATCTCTCTTGGTAGCACCTGTCAGTACTCTGGCAGCAGCATTTTGAATCAATTGAAGAATTTTGAGGGAACTGTTTGGACACCCAGCCAACAGGGTGTTGAAGTAGTTAAGCCTAGATGTAACAAATGCTTGGACCAATTTTTCAGCCTCAGTTTGAGACAGGATGTCCCTGATTTTTGCAATATTGCACTGATGAAAGAAAGCAGCTCTAGACATCTGTTTAATGTGTGAATTAAAAGACAAATCCTGGTTGAAAATTACTCCAAGGTTCCTCACAGTAGTACTGAATGCCAAGGTAAAGCCATCCAGTGTAACTATATGGTTAGACAGGGAATCTCTGACTTTTTTTAGGGCTGAAAACAATTACCTCAGTTTTGTTTGAATTGAATATAAGGAAGTTACCGACATGGTTTTAGACCCAAAGAGCAGACACGATTCAAGAATAACACAATTAACTCTTTATTGAAGATAATGTGTGTGTGTGTGTGTGTGTGTGTGTGTGTGTGTGTGTGCGTGCGTGTGTGCGTATCTGTGTGGAAGTGTAATGTATGAATGTATCCGCTGGGGCGAGCAGAGCACTGTGCAACCTGGCAACCTGTTTGCGGTGTAGAGGTGGAACACAGGTTTAGCTCAGCGGCTGCAGCTAGGAGGACAGTGCCCGCAGTCCCGATGGTGGTGGAATGGGCAGGTGAAGCAGTGTAGTTTAGTCCACCGCCACGGATCTCCACCTGTGCACAGGGGACTCAGAGTGGTAAAGGAGTACATGTAGGCTTACTTGGATGAAGGAGAAGGCAGGTCCTGGTGTCGACGAGCAGAACTGGAGAACAGGTGAGGCTTGAAAGCTCAGCTTTGGAGATTTGGCGAGAGCAGGTCTCGGGGTATGGAGACAGATGACTCCACGCTGATCTCAGGGCCTCACGGTTTAAATAGCCAGGCTGGGATGGAGAGCAGGTGTGTGTGCAGCTGATGATGATTGGCAGCCATGACAGTACTCCCCCCCACGAGATGCCTCTTGGCGGTTGTTCCAGCCTACCTGGGTGCGCCCGGTGGAAGTCCCTGATGAGCTGCTTGTCCAGCATGAAGGAGGGACGCACCCAGGATCTCCACTCTGGACCATAGCCTTCCCAGTCCACCAGGTACTGCAGGCTGTGACCCCAGTGTTGGACGTACAGGATGGCGTTGATCTTCCAAGCCGGGTCGCTGTCGATCACCATCGGTGGCAGTGGAGCCCTGGGAGGGGGACACAAAGGGCTGGAGCAGACGGGCTTGACCTGCGAGACTTGAAAAGTTGGACAGATGCGGCGGGAGGGGGGGAGAGCTAGGTGCACAGAGACAGGGTTAATGATGCGACTAATGGGAAAAGGCCCAGTGAATCGCTGCAACATCTTTTTCCTCTCAGCCTTCAAGTTAATATGCTTCATCGAAAGCCATACCTGTTGACCCACCTGGTAAGTGGGGGCTGGAGCCCTGTGGCGATTGGCCACCGAGGAGTTGCGCTCTGCCGTGCGCCGTAGTGCCGCCTGGGTCGCTCTCCAGATCCGACGGCAGCGCTTCAGATGAGCACGAACTGATGCAACGGCGATGTCCCCCTCCTCCTCCGGGAACAGTGGGGGGTTGTAACCCAGTGAGGCCTCAGAGACATGCCAATTGCCGAGGAGATAGTGGTGTTATGGGCATACTCCATCCGTGGAAGATGGGAGCTCCACGATGCTGGGTTGGCGGTGGCAACACACCGCAGCGCAGCCTCCAACTCCTGGTTCACCCGTTCGCACTGCCCGTTGCTCTGTGGATGATAGCCAGAAGATAGACTCACTGTAGCCCCCAGGGCGTTGCAGAATGACCTCCAGACTTGCGAGACAAACTGAGGACCCTGATCGGAGACGATGTCCAGAAGGATCCCATGTAATCTCACCACATGCTGGACGAGAAGGTCCGCCGTCTCCCTTGCTGTAGCAGCCCCTGCGGGGGGATGAAATGGGCAGCCTTGGAGAACCTGTCGACCATGATGAGAATTACCATATGCTGGTTGGACGATGGGAGGCCGGTGATGAAATCCAACGCCACATGGAACCATGGTCTGCCGGGGATGGGGAGGGGGTGGAGCAGCCCGGCAGGCAGAGAAGAGAACGTCTTACCGGCGGCACACTGAGGACAGGCTCGGACGTACTCCCTGACGTCCCTCTGGAGAGATGGCCACCAAAACGTCCTCTGGAGAAGGTCCACTGTACGCGCCCTCCCGGGGTGACACGCAAACTTGGAAGAGTGGCCCCAATGGATAACCTCCCCCCGAACGGCCGATGGGACAAACAGTTTACCTGCTGGCCCCCCGCATGGGTCGGGCTCATCTTCCTGCGTCTTCAAGACCCTGTCCTTAATACCCCAGGAGAGGGCGCCCACGACACACGATGAGGGGAGGATAGGATGCTCGGTCAGCTCTGCCACCTCCGGGGCAAACTGTCGGGACAGGGCGTCCGGCTTCGTATTCTTAGACCCGGGGCAGTAGGTAATGGTGAAATCAAAATGTCCAAAAAACAGGGACCAGCAGGCCTGGTGTGCGTTCAGATGCTTGGCCATCCAGAGGTACTCCAGGTTTTTATGATCAGTCCAGACGACGAACGGCTGGGAGGCCCCCTCCACCCAGTGACGCCACTCCTCCAGTGCGACCTTTACAGCCAAGAGCTCTCTGTCACCGATGTCATAATTACGCTCAGCAGGGGATAGGCTACGGGAGAAGAACGCACAGGGCCGTATTCTGCTATCAGCCGGGGAGTGCTGGGATAAGACAGCCCCAACTCCCAAGTCCGACGCGTCCATCTCCACCAGGCATTGGAGAGTGGGATCTACCAGCGCCAATATAGGAGAGGATGAGAACTTGTCCTTCAGATCTGTAAAGGCCGCAGCCGCCTCCTCCATCCGCTGAAAGGGCACCTTGGGGGAAGTCAGATGGGTCAAGGGAAGATCAATGAGACTGTAATTTTGGATGAAGTGGCGGTAGAAGTTGGCAAACCCCAGGAACTGCTGGAACTGCTTCCTTGAGGACGGAGTGGGCCAATCTACCACCACTTTTACCTTATCGGGGTCCGGGATGATCTCGTTGTGGGAGATTATGAATCCGAGAAAGGATGTTCTGGAGGTATGGAACTCACACTTCTCGACTTTAATGAAGAGCTTATTCTCCAACAACCGCTGCAGCTCCCGCCTCACGTGCACTCGATGCTCCTCCAGGGACTGAGAAAAGATGAGAATATCATCCAGGTAGACAAATACAAACGTATCCAAAAAGTCCCTCAGCACATCATTAGTCAGCCGCTGGAAGACGGCGGGGGCGTTGGTCAGCCCGAATGGCATGACCAGGTACTCAAAATGCCCACTAGGAATCCGGAAAGCCGTCTTCCATTCATCTCCCTCCTGGATCCACACCAGGTGGTAGGCGTTGCGGAGGTCCAACTTGGTAAACCAGGAGGACCCCTGGAGGGAATCAAATGCAGAATTAATGAGTGGGAGAGTGTATTTATCCTTAATGGTAATATTGTTCAGCTCCCGAAAGTCAATACACGGCCTTAGCGAGCCATCCTTTTTGCCAACGAAGAAAAACCCCGCCCTCACCACCGAGGACGATGGCCAGATAATGCCTGAGCTCAATGACTCCTTGATGTATGTTTCCATGGCTTCCCGCTCCAGATCTGACAGGTTGTAGAGCCGGCTAGATGGCAGCGGAGCTCCAGCACGGAGATTGATGGCACAGTCATATGGGTGGTGGTGGGGGGGGGGGGGTGAAAGGACCTGGGTCTTACTGAAGGCGGCCCCTAAGTCGTGATATTTGGGAGGGACTTTAGACAAATCGGGAGGGGGAGTGACGGGGACGTCCAGAGGCACGGATGGTGAGCACACAGCAGACTGTAAACAGGCACTCAGGCAGAAAGAACTCCATGCTACCACACTCCCGGAACGCCAGTCAATGGATGGATTATGGAGACAAAGCCAGGGATAGCCGAGGATGACCGGGGAGGAAGACACGGGCAACATGAACAATCTCAGCTCTTCTCAATGGTTGCCTGACACAATCACTGACACCGGGGCAGTTCGGTAAGAAACTGTGGCTAAGGGGGCTTTAGACAGGGCAATAAGCCTTAGGGGGGTCTCAAGTAATTGAACGGGAAGCCCCAGCCGGGTTGCCAGTTCCCCCGAAATAAAGCTCTGCTCTGCCCCGAGTCAATCAGTGCGTGTGTAGTTATCTCCCTGTGATCATGAATGAAGCGAATGGGAACAAGAAACCGAGAGAGGGGATTTAATTGAGGTGAGTCCGTGAGTTCCCCTACTGTGATGCACGGACTTCCCCTTTTGTCGAATGGGATATGAATCTACCTCATGCTCCTCGCTCCCGCGGTAGAGGCACAACCCCAACTCATCGCGGCGCTGTTTCTCTGCCAACAACAACTTAAACCTGCCCATCACCATGGGTTCTGGGGCATCCGTGGAATCAGAGGAGGGTAGAGCCAATGGGGGGGCTGTAGGGAGCGGCGGGACTGGCTACCCGAGCGACCGGAAGTTTTATGCTCGGCCGCCCGCTCCCTCAGTCTATTATCAAGGCTAATTGCCAGTGAAATCAACTCAGTTAGATTAGTGGGCTTGTCTAGGCGGGCTATCTCGTCCTGCAGGCTAGGAGTAAGGCTCCTAATGAAGATGCTACATAACGAGGCATCCTCCCACCCCACCTCCGTAGCCACCACCTGGAAGTCTACAGCATAATCGGCTATGGGTCTAGCCCCTTGCTTCAGATTTAATAGCCAGGATGTAAGCACACTATCCCGGTTGGAGTGGTCAAACACCTCATTAAACTTGCTGACAAACTGTGTGTAGGTTAAAGAAGCATAATTAGCCCTAGCCATAACAGCGTACGCCCAGGCTAATGCCCACCCTTCTAACAGATTCATTACATAACCTATTTGGCTAAGATCTGTGGGAAAAATCCCCCGGTACCTGCTGAAACACAATATCACATTGCATGATGAATCCCCTAGCCTCCCCTAATTTACCACTAAAGCGGGTGGGAGTTGGGACGGGGGTAAGCTGGGATGGGGGGCCCTGTGTAGCTTGACTAGCTGGTGTGCTAGCGGGAGCAGAGGAACTAATGGGAGCCGAAGGGAAGGTCTGTGGACTACCCAGGTGGTCCAACCGGTCAGTTATACGAGCCAGCTGGGTGAGAATAGTCTGCTTTTGGTAAGCTAACTAGTCAACTCGAGCCTTCAGGTTATTAATTTTGCGCGCTAGCGCACTGTCTGCTGAATCATTATGGTGGAATCATACTGACATGGTTTTAGACCCAAAGAGCAGACACGATTCGAGAATAACACAATTAACTTTTTATTGAAGATAATGTGTGTGTGTGCGTGTGTGCATATCTGTGTGGAAGTGTAATGTATGAATGTATCCGCTGGGGCGAGCAGAGCACTGTGCAACCTGGCAACCTGTTTGTAGTGTAGAGGTGGAACACAAGTTTAGCTCAGCGGCTGCAGCCAGGAGGACAGTGCCCACAGTCCCGATGGTGGTGGAATGGGCAGGTGAAGCAGTGTAGTTTAGTCCGCCGCCACAGATCTCCACCTGTGCACAGGGGACTCAGAGTGGTAAAAGAGTACATGTAGGATTACTTGGATGAAGCAGAAGGCAGGTCCTGGTGTCGACGAGCAGGACTGGAGAACAAGTGAGGCTTGGAAGCTCAGCTTTGGAGATTTGGCAAGAGCAGGTCTCGGGGTATGGAGACAGACGACTCCGTGCTGATCTCAGGGCCTCACGGTTTAAATAGCCAGGCTGGGATGGAGAGCAGGTGTGCGCGCAGCTGATGATGATTGGCAGCCATGACAGTTACCAGTCATCCAGGCCTTCATGTCTTCAAGGCATGCCTGTAATTTCACAAACTTGATGAGTGTTTTTAGTGTTCATGGCTAAATAGATCTGTGTGATATTGGCATAGCAGTGAAAATTCATATTGTGTTTTATGATAATAGTGTCCAGTGGAAGCATATATAAGGTAAACAAAACTGGTCAAAGACCAGAACCCTGAGGAACACCATAACTAACTTGAGAAAGTGTGGAAGACATATCATTTACATGTACAAACTGGAATATATATGATAAATATGATTTAAACCAGACCAAAGAAGCTCCCTTGATCCCAATGATGTGTTCAGGTCTACTGTATGTGATAAAACTGTATGGTCAATGGTGTCGAATGCAGCGCTCAGATCTACCAGGATGAGCACAGAGACAAGTCCTTTATCAGCTGTAATAAGGAGGTCATTTGTAACTTTGACTGAAGCTGTTTCTGTACTGTGGTGTATTCTATAGCCAGACTGAAATGCTTCATACAATCCATTGTTCTGCAAATGGGCAATAGTTGTTTTAAAACAACCTTTTCAACAATTTTGGACATGAAAAGAAGGTTTGAAGTAGGCCTATAGTTAGCTAAAACATCGGGATCAAGAGTAGACTTTTTTAAGCAATGGTTTAATTACGGCTAACTAAAAGGCATGTGGTACATAACCAGTTAGTAGAGACAGATTAATCAGATCGAGTACAGAGGTGTTAATAAGAGGCAGAATATCCTTAAACAGTCTTGTAGGAATGGGATCCAACAAACTTGTGGATGGTTTAGAGAGGGTGATAATGGACATTAACTCAGGCAGATCAATGGGATGAAAACAGTCTAATTAAGAGTCTAACTTGGTAGGAAGGGCTTGGTAGGAAGATTCGGATTAAGACTGGACCAAGTTTTTTCTGTTTTAGCCTGGTCTTTCTCTTAGTTTTTTTTTTCTCTTCCTTGGGCAATGGAGATCAACGGGGGGGGGGGGGGGGGGGGGACTGTTTACACATTCGACCAGCTGATTGCGCTGAGGAGGCCGGCACTGCTGCCCGGAGCGAAGCCAGTCATCCCGGATGAGCTAAAGAGGAGACGCCACGGGCGAAGGGCTGGACCTAAGGTGAGGAGGGGGAGGAGGAAGCATAAGCTGGCTGTACCGATGGTCATCACCGGGAACATGCGATCGCTCGGAAACAAAACAGATGAACTTACAGCGCTTGTCAGAACGCAAAAGGAATATCGTGAGTGTAGTATCATGTGTTTCACAGAGACGTGGTTACACTCACAGATCCCAGATGTTAAGATAGCGATACCTGGCTTCAAGACTATACAGGGGGACAGAGATGTGATAAGTGGCAGGTAAAAAGAGGGGAGGAGGAGTGGCACTTCTTGTGAATGAAAGGTGGTGTAATCCTGGACACGTTTATGTGAAGGAAAAGTGTTGCAGCCTAGACATTGAATTGCTGGCTGTCAGTATGCAACCTTATTATATGCCACGAGAAATGAAGTGTTCCTTAATAATTATCGTCTATGTCCCTCCATCAGCTGACACAGCGGTGGCCTGTGATGCCATCAGCTCCACTGCAGCCACATTACTGGAGAAGCACCTGGATGCATTTATGGCCATCATAGGTGATTTTAATCATGTTTCACTGGGAAAAACATTACCAAACTTTCACCAGTTTGTTGACTGTCCCACCAGAGAAAACAAAACACTGGATTTACTGTATGCCAATGTCAGGGATGCATATAGTGCCACAGCTCTACCCCCCATTGGTAAATTGGATCACTGCATGGTCATATTAACACCCAAGTATATTCCCCTTGTGCAAACGTAGCCTGCTTATTCACGGACTGTGAGGAGGTGGACACAGGAGGCTGCTGATGCACTGTAGGACTGCTTCGAGACAACAGACTGGGGTGTACTCTGTGAACCACATGGGGTGGACACAGACAATATGACCGACTGCGTCACAGAATACATCAGATTCTGTGAAGACATGACCATGCCAGCTCAGACCATACACTGCTTCTCCAACAACAGACCATGGGTCACGAGTGACCTGAAAACACTTCTGAACAAAAAGAAGAGAGCTTTTAGGTCCGGAGACAAGGAGAAGCTGAGAGGAGTGCAGCATGAGCTGAGAGAGAAGATGCTGAGGAGGTGCAAGAACAATTATAGGAGGAAGTTGGAGAATAAACTCAGGCAAAACAACACTAAAGATGTGTGGATGGGAATGAAACAAATAACTGGGTGCAAGGGGAGAGTCAAGCAGACATCTGTGAGCCAGGAGAGAGCTGATGAACTGAATCTGTTTTTTAATAGGTTCAACTCACAGTCTATCACCCCAACAGCACAGCCAGACCCCCGCACACCCCTCCCCCCACCCTCCTGTTCAGCACCTCTCTCCATCTCCCCTCTCACCCCCTCCTCCTCCTCCTCCTCCTCCTCCTCCTCCTTGGGGGACACCAGGACCCTCCCTCACAACACTGTGACTACAGACCAGGTGAAGAAACAGCTGGAGAGACTCCATCAGTGGAACGTGGCGGGCCCTGATGGCATCTCCGCCAGGATCCTGAGGACCTGTGCCAACCAGCTAGCTGCGGTACTGAAACACCTGTACAACCTGAGCCTGAGTCTGGAGAGAGTGCCGGTGCTGTGGAAGACATCCTGCCTGGTTCTTGTCCCCAAGAAGTCATCTCCATCGGCCCTGAATGACTATTGACCAGTTGCCCTCACATCTCATGTGATGAAGGTCCTGGAGAGACTGGTCTTAGCCCATCTGAGGCCGCAGGTGAAGATGTGGTTGGACCCTCTGCAGTTGCATATCAGCCTCATTTAGGAGTTGAAGACGCTGTCATCCATCTGCTGCAACAAGCCCATCTGCACCTGGATGGCAGATGAGACACTAAGAATCACTTTTTTTGATTTCTTCAGTGCCTTTAACACCATCCAGCCACTGCTGCTGGGTGAGAAGCTGCGAGTGATGGGGGTCGACAGCTCTGTGATCTCCTGGATTACTGACTACCTGACAGGCAGGCCACAGTTTGTCCGGCTGGGCAGTGTCTTGTCTGACATGGCAGCTAGTGATACGGGAGCTCCACAGGGGACTGTGCTCTCTCCTTTTCTCTTCACCTTGTACACCACTGACTTTCAGGACAACACTGAGTCACGCCACCTGCAGAAATTCTCTGACGACTCAGCTGTTGTGAGGTGTATAAGAGGGGTAGATGAGGGGGAGTACAGGGCACTGGTACACGGATTTGTGGAGTGGACAGAGCAGAATCACCTGAGGCTGAATGTCAGCAAGACCAGAGAGATGGTGATTGACTTCAGGAAGAAGCGGATGCCTTCTCAGCCATTGCAGATTGTGGGGAGGATGTGGGGGTGGTTGAGGACTACAAATATCTGGATGTCAGGATCAGCAATGGGTTGGACTGGAGATCCAACACCGATGCTGCGCACAAGAAGGGGATGAGCAGATTCTACTTCCTGAGGAAGCTGAGATCCTTCAACATGTGTAGCAGGATCCTGGAACTTTTCTACCAGACCGTTGTTGCCAGCGCCATTTTCTTTGCTGCTGTCTGTTGGGGTAGCAGTATCAGGGCCAGCGTCACCAACAGACTTCACAAGATTATCAAGAGGGCTGGCTTTGTAATTGGTGTAAGGCCTGAGACCTTTGAGACAGTAGTGGAGAGGAGAACACTAAATAAACTGCAATCCATCATGGACAATCCTAATCACTCCCTCCACCACACACTGGAGAGACAGCGGAGCACTTTCTCCAGTAGACTACTACAGCTTCGCTGTTGAACGGCCAGGTACAGGAAATCTTTCTTGTCGCATGCCATTTCACTGTACAATAGCTCACTATGATGTTGTATTCTGGTCATAACTATGATGCCATACTGCACCTTATAGTAACTGATAACCTAACTGGTACCTCACATTTCACTCTGCTCCTGATAGTCCTGAATTGTGCAGCGGGTATGATTCATGTGTTTATACAGGTCACCATATATTCAGCTATAATGTACATAGGTTTTTATAGTAGTGTTAGTTTTATCTTCCATGGGTAATCCCTTTGTCATGCATGTATTTCTGTCGTTTGGGTGTCTGTCATGCTGCTGTTACACCGTAATTTCCCAGTTTGGGATCAATAAAGAACATCTATCTATCTATGGCCTTTCCACAGTCAGATCATCAGAAAAGAGAGTGGTACTGATATTGGGATGAGAAAGACTAATCTTTTCTCTAATGGCTACAACTTTGTTCGTAAAGAAATTTATGAAGTCACTGCAGCTCAGTGATGATGGAATACGTTGCTCAATAGTACTATGACTCTTGGTCAGCCTGGCAACAGTCTTAAAAAGGAATTTGGGCTGTTTTTATTTTCTTCAATTAGCAGTGAACTGTATCTAGTTCTAACTCTGCGTATGGCGTTTTTGTATATTATAGAGGGTAAAAGGAAAGGATGTGGAAGCGAGGCACGAGCGTAGGACGACACAGAATCTTTATTAACCCTCTAACAACATGTGCAGCCATGGGCCTCAGCGCAGCCACACTGAGGTTGTAGAAGCCTCCCAACTCTCTCTGCATTCTGCTTTTATACCTTTAATAATCATGCATAGAGAGCTGGGCTGGTGCGTTATGCATTGTGTGTGTACAAAGGAATTGTGTGACACATTAGCATATTCATGCCCATATTCATGCTTTGACCGCTGTCTTCTGGTCTCAGCGGTGCCGGGTTATTCTTTCTTTCCTTGGGGGGGGGGGGCGCATAACTTAACAGTCCAGTCTGATTACCCCCCGGGACTCTTTCTCCTTAGGTCCATTGTTCTGGTTTCTGGGTGTGAGGGACAATCCCCCACACACTGTATATTGTGTCCACCACACAGCCACCCCCCCCCCCAAAAAACACCCAGAAGGGTCTGTAACCCCCCGGGCCTTTGGGCTCAAGTCGGCACCCATGGCGGCTGCAGCGGGGGGTCTTCGCTGCGGTCGAACTGTCCTGCTGGTGAAGTGTGTCGGAGGGCATGTCAGTCTGTGGGGGGAGAGGAGAGGGGTGAAAAGCACTTTCTGCTCTGCTTCAAGTTCCAACATGTTGCACGGCCGTAGTTCGTGGGCGCACGGGGTCCAGTGCGTGTCATGCTTGACGGAGACAAAACCGGCAATTGGCGAGCTTTGTGGGGTGGAGGTGTGGAGAAAACCATGTGAAAGGCAAGCGGGAGGTGGGGAAAACAATGGATTGCCGGCCTGGGACGTTAAAAGCCTCTGGACCGTGCAAAAACTGTGTGTAGATTAGCCTTGGGTGCGGGACTTTTCTGGTAAACTTCCCGTGTATCCGCAGTGGCTGCAAAAACATAAATTCTGTTGACTCCTCCTCGGTGCAGCTGTGACAAAACTTAAGCTGTGTCAGGGAAACTGCCCTCTCTGCCTTAGGTGTGGGGGCAGTCCTAAAGGCTCCGGGGAAAGCTATCGGCCTAATTTCCCATGGGTGTGCAGTGGCTGAGAAACAAATACAAGTCCTATGGGCGAGGCTGCCCGTCTCCTTTAGGTGCGATGCGCAAGCCTAAAGGATCCGAGGATAGGGATTGGCCCTGTCCCCCGGGGATGTGCAGTGGCTGAGGACAATGTATAAGTTCTTGGAGCCGGTTTGTCCCTGGTGCGTGGTGCACATGTCTGGCACCGTGGCCACGTAGCTGTAAGTTTTGCTTTCCTCGTAATCCTGCGGTGTGCGCACGGGATTTCTGTGTGCCAAAACCCCACTGTCAGGAGGTGAATCAGGGTCAGGGAGCTTGATTGGAACCAACGCAGATGGTGCTGATCTTCCCCTTTCAGGCTGTTTCTGTGGTGTGCTCATTTCGCTGATTCTGGTGCGTCTTGGCCCCCGTGCTGCTCAATCTCTCTGGCCCTTGAGGTCACCAATGTGGAGAGAGGAACAGGCGAGTGTGCTCCAGTGTGGATGAAAAGGGAGTCCACAGCGTGGTGTACGGGGTAGATGGTCCATCTCACGTCAGGTCACCAGTGTAGAGAGTAAAAGGGAAGGATATGGAGGCGAGACACGAGCGTAGGGTGACACAGAATCTTTATTAACCCTCTAACAACATGTATAGCCATGGGCCTCAGCACAGCCGCACTGAGGCTGTAGAAGCCTCCCAACTTTCTCTGCATTCTGCTTTTATAGCTTTAATAATCATGCATAGAGAGCTGGGCTGGTGTATTATGCATTGTGTGTGTACAAAGGAATTGTGTGACACATTAACATATTCATGCCCATATTCACGCTTAGTCCACTGTCTTTTGGTTTCAGCGGCACCGGGTTATTCTTTCTTTCCTCGGGGGGGGGGGGGGGGCGCATAACTTAACAGTCCAGTCTGATTACCCCCTGGGGCTCTTTCTCTTTAGGTCCATTGTTCTGGTTTCTGGGTGTGAGGGACAATCCTCCACACACTGTATATTGTGTCCACCCGAAAAGGATTAAGCGGAAGAAGATGGATGGATGGATGGATGGACCATTTCTTTTCCAATTTCCTTGAAGTTTGTTTTAAGACATGCAATTGATCATTGTACCAAGGTGTGCATCTAATCTAAGAACACACTTTTCTCTGTAGTGGGGCAATATTATCAAGAGTCGCATGTAAAGTGGCTGCAGCACTCTCAACCAAACAATCTATTTGAAAGGGAGTAAAGTTTGAAAAGTTTTCATCTACAGAAGTAAAACATGTAGGGAGTAATGAGGATAGTGATTCCTTAAAACTTATATTGATCATAATGTCAAATGTTATTAATGAATGATCAGATAAAAGAGGGTTATGAGCCTAAGCAGGGCTGCTCGCAGAGATAGCAAAAAGACGTGACAACCTAATAGTTTTGAATGCAAAAGACGCAATAGACTTACACAATGGTCCCCTCCGGTATACAACTAGGAGAATACCGGTCGCTATGGAGGGTGAGAATATGTATGGGTACATAATCATATCATGTAGGATAACTAAGTAGACGGTTGTGCTGTTTCATTCCATCTAGCTACAATGCTCCGCACTGTGTGTGTTTATATATTTGCATATTTATTCCATCTAGCTACAATGCTCCGCACTTCGTGTGTTTATATATATATTTATATATTTACTCCATCTAGCAACAATGCTCCACACTGTGTTTATATATGTACTATTTATTCCATCTAGCTACAATGCTCCGCACTGTGTTTATATATTCATATATTTATTCCATCTAGCTACAATGCTCCACACTGTGTGTGTTTATATATCTACATATATATTCCATCTAGCTACAATGCTCTGCACTGTGTGTTTATATATTCATTCCATCTAGCTACAATACTCCACACTGTGTGTTTATATACTCATATATTTATTCCATTCAGCTACAATGCTCCGCACTGTTTATATATTTATATATCTATCCCATCTAGCTACAATGCTCCGCACTGTGTGTCTATATATATATATATATATATATATATATATATATATATATATATATTTATATGTACATATGTATACTTGCTGCTCTTGTTTTTTCTCTTGCCTTCTGATTGTTGCTCTGAGTGTTGCTATCCCTGTGCTGTTGCAATCCTGGAATTTCCCCAATGTGGGACTAATAAAGGCTTATCTTATCTTATCTTATCTTATGAGGCAATATTACCAAGTCTTCTTTCCAATATTACCAAGTTATCTCATTGCCATAGGGTCAAGTATATGATTGATTGATTGATTGATTGATTTTTATTTGAACATTGTTAAAGAAAGAAAAAAAGAGAGTTCAAAACACAACAAAAAAACAAACCAAAATAAAATGTTCAAAAGGAGTGGGAAGAAGCCAAGGCTTATACAGTCCCACCCCTTCTCCACACCAAACAAATTACAATATTACTCATAATCATCATTATCCCACAACCACATTCACTGTAATACACCCATAGTCAATTTATACAACAAAAATGACACAACAATGACAGTCCATATCCAACAATATTACAACAACAATAAACATACAATTCTGGCATGTTCAATGCAAACACAAACAACACCATCACCTTCACAATCACCATAACACACAACAACCTTCCCTCACTGAAGACACAATGTAACATCACTGCCCTTCATTCTCATACTGCTCAAAAATCATTTCTTTATATGTTGATTTAAATATATGGATGTTGGGACATTGCCTGTGTTTCTCCCCAACCCATTCCACAATTTTACCCCACACACAGACACACAAAAACTCTTCCTTGTAGATCTTACTAAGTGAATTTTAAATTTTGTATTCCCCCGTAAATTATATTTCCCTTCTCTCTCCCTGAATAGATTCTGTATATTGTGTGGCAAGAGGTTTTTACTAACTTTAAACATTAATTGTGCTGTGTAATAATGAACCAGATCCCATAATTTCAATAACTTCGAATGTAAAAACAATAAATTAGTATGTTCGAGGTACCCGACTTTGTGTATAACACGGACTGCCCTTTTTTGTAATATTAACAATGAATTAAGTTTACTTTTATAACTGTTACCCCAAACTTCTATACAATAAGTCAAGTATGGAAGTACTAATGAACAATACAAAATATGAAGTGATTTATAATCTAGGACCTGCTTAATTTTATTTATAATTGCAATATTTTTTGCAACTTTATTATGACAGTGAGTGGGCTTTGTTACCATCTGACAGAAACCTTTAGATTTTAATAAGGAATTAAATGCAGTACTGAGACTGTCACTACAAACACTGACATGGATATTAAATGCACTGTGTAATCCAGCTGCACCAATACAAACAAGGTCCTTGGTGGAGGTATGCACTCTCAGATGATCACCAAAATCTAATGGGTTGATCCTTAGGCCAAGGACCACCTTTGGTGAAAATTCCCTCCAAATTTGTCCAGTAGTTTTTGCATACTCCTGCTGACAAACAGACAAACAAACCAGTAAGGATGAAAACATTACCTGCTTGGCGGAGGTAATAAATAAATACATAATCTGCATTCTGTATCCTGTAGGCTGTAGGTACATGATTAAAACTGAACAACAACAAAAGCTATTCACCATCATATCATATGAAAAATAAAATATAACGCATTATGGCAGAATTTTTACAACTCTGTAAATAGCTGACAATGAGAGAAAAAAAATATATGGTGTGGGAATCCACTCAGTATGTTTTTACTCAGATGGAAGGACAAGGGGAATGGTCATGGGGGGTTTGTGTGTTGATGCATGGGTTGGTGTGTTGATGCAAACAGTAACAAAGAGAATGGGAATTGCAAAGGCTTTTATGTTAATGCAGCACCACAGGTCGCAGGGCGAGTTGTATGCTATAAAAGGAGAGGTGCCTGTGACCTGTTAGTTTTTTGATGCTTGTGATTCTGGTGAATGTGTGAGAGAGAGAGAGAGAGATTAATAAAGCCTACTCTGCTCTGGACCACTCTGCCTGATTATTTCTCTCTCCACAATACACAGTATATACAGTATGTGTGCGCAGAAATTAAGTTAACAGTTTGAATCGCCTTACATGGCAGTCATGATAAACCCCCTCAGACTTAAAACATTTGAAACTTTTGATGTGTGGATGTACAAAATAATCCTATGTCGCTATAATCGTTTGATTATTTTATTATCTTATTTTATAGACTTGTATCCACCTTATTCCTGAGGGTGCTGCTGTAGAAACGATTATGGGGCAACTTCTGCTTTGGGGCTGAAGTAGTGTTCAATCAGTCAGCAAGAGTGGAGTAGTGGGACATTTAAAATAGGGTTGTTTTTTTTTTAATTTAAGATTTTGTAAAGGGTATACATGTCATTACAGCATTGCATTGTTTACATTTTCATCACATATTCCCCTTTTTTTTGACAACATTCGAAAAAAAATTATTACAACACCCTTTTTTTAAGTGAAAGAAAAGAAAAATTAAAAAAAAAAAAGAGCAGAAAAATAAGAACATCTGAGCAGCGTTGGAACAAAGAGAGGTGCCATTATTGAAATGGTGTTTGTGCAAGATTAGATCTGATGGAAGACACATATGCGTTCCAGGGTTGCCAAAAGTTCAAGAACCCATCCATGTCCTGTCTCAGTGCAAATGTCAACTTTTCCATCAAATAAATGTCCTGAATCACGTTAATCCAATCTTCAGGTGCAGGACGGTCTTTCGACATCCATTTTTTAGTTGGAGCTTTTTTACTTGCCAATATTAAAACAGTGAATAAGTATTTTTCTCCTCGTCTTTCCAGTGAGTCCGGTAGTAAACCCAAATACAAAGTTACAAAAGAAAAGGGAACTGTTACTTTGAATATTTTCCCCAATATTGTCTGTACATTGGTCCAATATTGGTGGATAACTGGGCATGACCAAAACACATGAAAATGATTTGCAGTCTTTTCACCACACAAGCGCCAACAATTCAACCCTTTACGAGTAAATTTGTTTTGTGCAGGTGTTCTGAAAAATCTTACCAAATTTTTCCATCCAAATTCTCTCCACAGCAGGGATGAAGTACTTTTCCATTATTGTTTGTTTAGCTTTTCCCATATTTCCAGTTGTAAAGTGAAATTCCCCTCTTTTTTCCATCTCTGTTTTATATATGATGTGTTGTCTCCTTTTAAATCTTGAAGACCATGGTATATTTTAGAAATGTATCTGATCCCTGGGATCCCTTTATATGCCATTAAGAAAACCTTCAGAACACCTGACTGGGCCCTTTCCAAATCCTTCTTTTTAAGTATTTTGTTTATGTGGTGTCTAAGCTGAAAGAACCTGTAAAGGTCTTGCTTTACTAGACCTTGTTTTTTCAAATCTTCAAAACTTCGGTTTTGAAGATTGGTAGGGTTCTTTAGTTTGATTCTCTCTGACTATCTTAAACCAAATTTTTAGCGGGGTCTCTATCCACGGGTTAGTGTTATTCAAAAGTTTAGGTAAGGCATTATTCCCTATTATCGCCTGTAGGGGAATGTCACTTGTTATTTGGCATTTATCTCCTTCCATTGTGCAGTGTAGACTGGGTTACATATCTCTACTAAAGTTTTAATTTGTGCTGCTTTAAAATAGTCCCTGATATTTGGCAGCGCGAGCCCACCTTTGTCTTTGTTTAGCTGTAGGGTTCTATACCTGATTCTTGGTATCTTGCCCTGCCATATGAATCTTGAGATCCTTCTGTCCAGTTCGTGCCATGTTTTTTTGGGAGGTTCTACCGGTATTGTTTGGAAAAGGTATAGAAGACGTGGAAGTATATTCATTTTGACTGCTTCAATTCTTTGTGCAGTACCCAAGAATGGTGTCATATTCCATCTTGCTAGATCAGATTTTATTTTTGTCATCAGTGGCTCATAGTTTAGTGTTATAATTTTGTTGAGTTGTTTCAGGATATAAGATAAGATAAGATAAGCCTTTATTAGTCCCACAATGGGGAAATTCCAGGATTGCAACAGCACAGGGATAGCAACACTCAGAGCAACAATCAGAAGGCAAGAAAAAAAAAAACAAGCAAGCAAGAGCAGCTAATATACATATGTACATATTACTATAAAATATATATATACACACACACACACAGACACACAGTGCAGAGCATTGTAGCTGGATGGAATAAATATATGAATATATGAACACACAGTGCAGAGCATTGTAGCTAGATGGAATAAATATGTAAATATATAAACACCCACAGTACGGAGCATTGCAGCTAGGTGGAATAAATATGCAAGTATAAAAACACACACAGTGCGGAGCAATGTAGCTAGATGGAATAATATGTAGATATATAAAAACACAGTGCGGAGCATTGTAGCTAGATGGAATAAATATGTAAATATATAAACACACACAGTGCAGAGCATTGTTGCTAGGTGGGATGAAACAGCATAACCGTCTACTTAGTTATCCTACATGGTATGATTATGTGCCCATACATATTCTCACCCTCCATAGCGACCGGTATGTTCCTAGTTGTATGCCGGAGGGGACCATTGTGTAAGTCTATTGCATCTTTTGCATTCAAAAAAAACTATTATATTATATATTGTGCTATTTTATGTTCCTTCTGACCAAGTGTAATACCTTCAATTTTTTGATTCTGTCTTATCCATTGGCTCAGAGGTTCTATGAAGATTGCAAAGAGCAGTGGAGACAAGGGGCAGCCCTGACATCATCTTTCCAGTTCAAAAGATGATGATAATTTACTGTTAATCCTTATTTTAGCTGTTGGTTTTTTATATAATGCCTGGATAGTTCTAATGAAGTTGTTATGAAAATTGAAACTGGATAAGATTCTATATAGGAAAGACCAGTCAACCGAATCAAATGCTTTTTCAGCATCTAATCCCAGTATGGCTGCATTTAAATTATATTTTTTTATATGATGAATTATGTGTAAAGTGTGTCTGTTATCTTGTGTCTGTCTTTGTCTTATAAAACCTGTTTGGTCTAAATGAATTAAGTCTGTCAGTATATTTTCTAACCTTTTGGCAAGGATAATGGTAAAAAGTTTATAGTCCTGATTTAACACACTGATTGGTCTGTAGTTGGAGCGTTCTAGTTTATCCTTTTCAGGTTTAGGTATAACTGCAATGACCCCTTCTCTCCAGGAGGGGGGGATTTCCCCTGTGTGGAGGACATAATTAAATGTTTTCAGGAGGAGAGGAGATAGTTGCTGTTTAAAGGTTTTGTACCACTCTGCTGTATAGCCATCTGCTCCTGGGGATTTGTTAGCTTTAAGTTTCATAATTGCTTTTTCTAATTTTTTAGGTTGTATTTCTGCCAGTAGTTTTTTATTTTGTGACTCAGTAAGTTGGGGAATTTAGGAAGGCTTCGGATGTGTCTTTGTGTTTTTTGAGGGAGTACAAGTTCTTGTAGTAATTCTCGAAACTTTTAAGAATTTCCTGAATTCTAAATTTTATTTCCTTTGATACTGGGTCTCTGATTTTGTAGATTGCTCTCTCCGTTTGTTGTTTCCTCAATTTATAGGCTAGTAATTTTGCCGATTTGCTACCTGTTTCATAATATTTTTGTTTCAGAAATGTAAGTTTCTTCTGGATTTCTATTGTGTAGATCTCGTTTATTTGTTTTTTTATTTCCTTAATTTTGAGCGAGTCATTAGAATGAGTGTTGTCTTGGTGCTCTTTTTCTAGTTTCTTAAGTTCTGACTCTAATGTGATTAGTTTTTCTTGTCTCAATTTTTTTGGAGTGCCAGTTTTGCGATAATCTTTCCCCTTATTACAGCTTTGCATGCGTCCCACAGTATTAAAGGGGATACTTCTCCATTATCATTTTCTTCCAAATATCTGAGAATATCTGATTCCAATTCATCTTTCAGTGGTCCTTTCAGCACATTTGAATTTAACCTCCAAGAAAATGTATTATTTGTGTATTTTTGGATATTTAAGTCCATATAGATCGGACTGTGGTCAGAGAGATCCATCGGTCCTATTTTACATGTTTTTACTCTTCCAATGTCTCTATTAAACATAAAAAATAGTCAGTCCTTGAGTATGATGAATGTGGTGCTGAGTAAAATGTATAATCTTTTACACTGGGGTTGAATTCCCTTCACACGTCACAGATTCCCAATTCATTTAGTAGCATCCTAGTTTTTCTACTTTGAGTGTTATTTTGATGTGGAGAATTACCTGATGCATCCCAGTATGGATTCAGTCTTAGATTGAAGTCTCCACCACATATCACTAAACCTTGGGCTTTAGTTATCATTAGGTCAAATGCATTTTTATAAAATTTCCAGTTAGCCCCTGGAGGTGCATATACATTCAGCAGGGTGATATCTTCTCCCTCTAGCCGACCAAGTATCATGCTAAATCTCCCTTCTTTATCTTTGTGTTCTGATTTTTTTTTTAAATATAATTTTGGTTGAGATCAATGTCGCTACCTCCTCCTGACTCCTCCTCCTCCCTGACTTATATGAAGATGAAGAGATCAGTTTAAACCCTTCTCTATTAAGTTTAGTGTGCTCCAAGTCTGTTAGGTGGGTCTCCTGTAAAAATATTCCTGCTTTGTCTTTTTTCATTTTGCCTAGAATCTTGGATCTTTTAACTGGATTCAGGATCTCGTTTACATTATATGAGATTATTTTGGTTGCACCCTGTTTCTCCATTGTATTGTCTTATTTAGTATAACAGTGTAGTGGCCCTCTTTTATGCTACTCAAAAACTGAAAGAACATTAAGAACATAAAAAACATTAAGAACATAGTATATAAAACTTTAAAACAAAAAACTGTCAAAAGATCTTCCTGAACTGAGGTCTTTTTAGCGACCTTAGAAGAGCCTTGATGGTGTGTTGGCTCTGAGGGAAATTCCTCAAACTTTGTTACGTGTTGAGGGCTCTCTCTTACCCCTGTAAGTTGTCCCATGTTTTTAACGTGATTTTCAGATCCCAATCCGAACTTGTAATGATTTTTTTTTTTTATGCCTATATCCTATGAAATTGTGCGCAACCTCCCACCACCATCACAGCAAACAATCACGTTAATACAGTATTTGTTAGTGTGGAGAGTTCATGTGGTTCATTGTCACATTTCTATTTTAACAAGTTGTTTTTTTTTAAAGACTTATTTGTTTCTAATATTATGACTGTTCCATGAAATGTTTTACCACTTCATATTTGCTGATTCTGCATCTCCTTTAATGTCTGTTACCTTGTAGGAGGAGGGCTGGATGTGCAGATTGACTAAAAATATCGTTATTCCCTCCTGAAAGCGTCCAGTTTTTCCTTATAGCCCTGGCGCTGGGTTTCTCGCTGCTGGCCCGTGGATTTTGAGGGTCTCTGTGTGCACCACGTTTGGGCCTTGATTCTTTCAATCGGGTCTGCTGCGGGTTTATACACCGGTACCGGGAGCCCTCTTCTCGCCATATCCCTGGTTGCTTCTTCCGCTGAGTTGTAGAGACATGTCTCTTTCCTGTAAAAAACCCTCAGCTTCGCCGGAAATGGAGTTTGAAAGCGCAGTTTCTTCTCTCTTAGTACCTTTTTAGTGTCATTGTATTCCCGACGCTTTTTAAGGACCTCCGGGGTGTAGTCATGCTCCACAAAAACTTTTATTTCTTGGTGCATAAATCCTTTTTTCTGCCAAGCCAGTCTCAAAACCTCTTCTTTTGTTCTGAAGTTGGAAAACTTCACCACCACTGATCACGGGGGAGCTTCCGCCGACGGCCTTGGGGCTAATAAATGGTGCATGCCCTTTCTATTTTCAAATCGGTGGACTGGGGAATTTCCAACTTCTCTCAGTATGGTTTCCACGCATGCAGTCATTGTGGTGAAACCGTCCTCGACTCCTTCTTTCAGACCATGAATTCTTATGTTGTCCCTTCTTACTCTTCCTTCCAGGTCGGTTAGCTTAGCCTCCAGTCTTGTCTGTCGTTTGAGTAATTCCAGCGTGGTTTCTTCCAGCCCTTTTATTCTTTCCTCTGCTTCCATGATTTGGGCCTTAGCCTGGTCCACTCTGTTGTTTGTCCTTTTTATTTTGTCTTTAAGTTCATGAAATTCAGTCCAACACTCTCGGCGAAATTCTCTTAATTCTTTAAGTATCGTTTTTAAGCTAGCCGTGTTGCTAGCCTCATTTTGCTCCTCGTATTTCCGAGTGGTTGTTGTCTTCGAGGTCAGATTCTCCGGCCGATGCGTGTCTTGGCCTGGTAAATGTCGATCTCTTCTGTTTTCCTTTAGGCATAATGACTTTGTCTTTTGATTTTCACTCTTCCATAAGTCCGTTAAATCTGATTTTCATGGTATTTTCACGGATGGGATCTGGGAGCTTCAGCGTTAAGCTGCTACCACCATGGTGTCCAGACCGGAAGTCCTTAAAATAGCGTTTTTAAAAGTTTTTCAAATTCATTTTAATGTATAGTCCACATACTCGTTTTGCAGTTAAGTGGCAGCTAATTTCAGCACTTGTAGGTTTTGTTTTTCTTGAATGTTGTGGCATAGTTCTGGTACTTGCTGCTGGTGTTCGTGGTTGTGCCATAGACTGTATAAATGGAGGCTTCTCACAAATAAGCACAGCTAAATCTGTGCCTTCAACGGCAATGCGTAGATCATGCACTGAAAACTAAAAAGGACTGTTGGTGTGCTCAGTGGTACAGACACAGGACAGACACAAGAGCACCAGGTATGTTTTCACTTGTATGAATGTCACAGATCTGACGTTTATGCGTCATATATGGCATCAGATGCAAGGCTGCATGATGTAAAATAATAAATAAAAAAGAGTAACAGTTTGCTTCCTAAGGCTTAACGATTTAAGAAAGACATCAAATAGTTTTTGTTTTTTTTGGGGGGGGGGGGGCTGCATTCCTTCACTGCCTTGGAACGATATGGACTTGATATTAGCAGCTTCAGCATGCATTAATTTTTAAATTATCACAAATATACTGTAGATCAATAAAATTTTGAAGAATTGTCAAAAAATGTCTGTACATGTTAATTTAAACAACAAGCATTCATGGCATGACAGCAACATGAGCATTTTAATTTCGGGGTAAACTGACGTTAAAACACCCAAGCACGGTGTTATGGTTCTTTGTGGCTCTGATTAGATTCTACGTCTGCTCTAAGGTAAATTATGTCCAGCACCTTTTAATAAAATGCAATCAACTTTATTGTGGCGGAGACACTGTCATGTTGATAGAATGAACAGCTCACGTGCAGGGAGCAACACCAGAGAAAACACTCAAGACACAGAGTAGCAAGTTTAAATGGTTTATTGATAAATTTCAAAAGAGGAGCACTCGTAGAGAAAACGTCACTCGCCAGAGGAAGACGCAGCCTGTGGGGAGGACAAGAGTAATTAATGAGAGCTGGGAGATGGTGAAATGGATAGCCATATAGCTACTTACATGAACTATGCAGAGAACCTGACAGAGCACCAACAGGAATAGATGAACCAGCAGGATGAAGCTGGTCGGGGAAGCTGAGGCGGGGTGAGGATGAAGGAGCAGGTGAGCGCACAACAATCCCTGGAAACACACCGCACTGATGGCAGCAACCTGGAAAAGGAGGAGGAGAGAGAAAACGTAAGTAATTATTTCTCTCTCAAAGAACAATACACTTACTCGCTGTTTGCAGGCAGTTTACCCAACGAGCCAGCACTGAAGCTTTCACTTGATTGCCCTTATAAGCGCTGGCAAGGAAGAGGCGGCAGGTGTGTCCAATCCCTTTTAGCTTTTATTTGTTTACAGCGTCAGCATCTTAGCAGTGGAGCTAACTAACAGAGCTACTGTCTGCGAGGTTGTTCCGGCCCCGGATTATGAGCTGCATTTTGGTGTGCAATAACTGATGTTTGACACATCTTTAATGTCCTTGCTTTTGACTTTAATGCATCAAACACCGTAAAGACTGAAACATATCAAACACAAGAAATATTATTTCAGCTGTGGACACAAAATTCTAGTATTGCAGAAATTAAATCATACTGCATACACACAAATGTAAACATTTATGATCTCAAATTGATAGATTTTTTAGGTTTACTGAGTTGTTGCAAGAAAGCTACCAGCAAAAATTATGCAGCATTTACTGTAAACAAATACAACAGATTATCAAATCCACATTTAAAAATTGTATGGCTTGTGCACATCAGATTTTCATATTAGAAACACACACAAAAGTTTCTATTCTTTGGACATGTGCATATTCAAACAACCATCATTAAACTTCAACAGAGTTAAACATTTCACTAACCACTTTGCCGGGTCGCAGCCTTCCGAGGGCAGAAATTCCTTGCAGGCTCTCACATTTTGTCTGCAATTAATAGCCCGGAATAAATACCTTGTAAATTGGTATTTCTGCTAATTTAAAGTCAAGATGTCAATTCAAAACATAACAATAAAATTGACTAGAACTAGGCATCCAGTAAATAATGAAGGATTGCCAGATTTGCACTTCTAAAAACTACCAAGGCCATGCAGGCCGGGAATTGTAGCAGTGACTGACCAGAATAATACTGCATTTACTTCAAGTCAAAAATACATCCCTATTCACAAACGAAGCTTCAAAAATTACTTTTTCACAACTATTACAGTTTTTTGCACATGCATGGAGACTAGGTGAAGGGTTACATAGGCATGGATTACCACTGACAGTCACATGGTCTAGTCACACTTCAACAAACTTCAAAAATATCATCATCTCTCAAACAACCTACAAAATATTGGGTAGATAATTGGATATGAGGGATTATTTCATCATTATGACAGTTTCACCCTACCTGGGCTGAGGTAAGCAGCTGGATGGCTTTGGATTTTTGTTTTAGCCAGCCATGCTCAATCCATCTGTTGCCGTATTCTGCTGGGCAGGAAGTCTCAAAATCGTCTACTTCCTGTTGTGAATAATACTTATACCTCATGTATTTTTGATGACAAATTATTTCAATAATTTTTAAATCTCAAAGGACAAATTTCCAAACCTAGGTTTTTTTTAAAAAATATGGAGGGAATAATAAAAGGTAGGGAGTTCCCAAGGGATTCCCCAGACACAAAGTAAACAACTTTTGACTGGCACACAGAGCCAGGCTGTGAGTATATATACTTGCCAAAACAAATCTTTGGGAGGCATTGCTGTACAACCGAAGGTCAAATACTGGAAAGGATGTCACTGTTGACATATAGCAGGGAAATTGCAACAGTCACAAGAATTGCCATGTTTCTCACATGGATCAAACAAACACAGCTGCTGCCGTTACACTCCCACCAAAATCTTTATGATGGAAAACTATAAAGTCATGCCAACATAAAATTTTCACAATGTCACCTAATCTTTAACCGGCAGCAAGAGCACAACCTTTTGCACTGGTCTTTCCAGTTCGGAGACTGGCTTAATCTTCTCCCCACGAGCCACACTTCTGGCGTTCGAAATTCTCAGCCTCACTTTTCGGACAAGTCCGTCCTTGTCGGCCATTGCACTCGTCACAAGTCCAAGTGGCCACTGGTTTCTCGCCAACCCTTCATCCATCATGAGAACAATGTCTCCTGTTTGGAGGTTTCTTTGTGGTTTGCACCACTTTTGGCGATGTTGGAGATTCAGTAAGTATTCTTGTTTCCATCTACTTCGAAAGAGCTGACTCAGGTGTTGAACACGCCTCCAGCGTTTTCGTGCATAAACGTCCTGGGCGCAGAAGGCTCCTGGTGGAGGTAAGACTCCCTCAAGCTTGCCATGAAGTAGAGCGTTTGGCGTTATGGGAGGTTCGGCGAGTGGGTCATTCAAAGACGTTGGAGACAATGGACGACTGTTCACGATGTATGCTGCCTCATAGAACAGTGTTCTTAAGGAGGCGTCGTCTAGTCGTGTGTTCGCAAAGTCTATCACCGACTTCAGCGTCTTCCTCACTGTGCGGATCTGTCTTTCCCATACGCCACCTTGCTCACTAGCGTGAGGAGCATTGAACTTGAACTCCACTTGCTTGTTCGCTAGAACTGTCTCCAGCTTGTCATGATCCAATTCGGCGAGAGCTTGTTTCAGTTCATTGTCAGCACCGGTGAAGTTGGAACCTTGATCGCAGAGTATGCTTCTAACCACACCTCGCAATGCCAAGAAGCATCTTAGGGCATTGATGAAACAGTCAGTTGAGAGGTCGTCTAGAAGCTCCAGGTGAATTGCACGACTGTACAGACACGTGCACAGCAGTCCGTAGCGCTTGATTTCTGATCTTCCGCGTTTGATGAGATACGGGCCAAAGACATCCATTCCAGACTTGTAGAATGGAGGATGCGCTTCTGTACGTTCTTGTGGCAAGTCAGCCATCTTCTGACTCTCCGCTGGTCTTCTTTGCTTGCGACACATGATACAGTTGCGTGTCACTTGAGCCACTGTCTTGGAGCCCCTTTGTACGTAATATCCTTGAGATCGTAGTTCATTCAAAGTTGAGCTGCGACCTCCATGATTGGTCTTTTGATGCACATGCCTGATGATGGCCTCGGTGACATGTGATTTTCTTGGAAGGATAATGGGGTGACATTCTTCCTTGGTGATGTCTTCTGCTTCACGAACTCTTCCCCCAACCCTTAGCAGGCCTTCTTCATCCAACATGGGATCTAGAGTCTTCAAGCAGCTTGACGTTGCTACGTTTCCACCTTTCCCCAGGGTTGTGATCTCTTCAGGAAACTCTTTGGCTTGTAACCACTTGATGGCTAGATTACGTGCTTTTCTGTCTTGGAGTAGACGGCTTGTCTTCGAAGACACTCTTCTTATCATAGTTCCCAAGATGTTGATCATGGTCTGCCACTTCGAGATCCTTTGTAGTACATCTAACAGTCCTGTTGGTAGAACAACGCTAGATGCCCCGAGACACTGTGCTTTTACTTCAGGGTCGCCAAGGTTGAGAGTATCGTCTGGCGAAGTCAGTGGTAGCTCTGCTTTGTAGAGAAATTCTGGGCCTTTCAGCCACATAGAGGTGCCCAGTTCTTTGGCCGACACACCTCTCGAAGCTAGATCGGCTGGATTCGACTTGGTCGGTACGTGGTGCCATTGTTGCACTTCAGTGTTCTCCCGAATGTACTGTACACGGTTGCTGACAAACACGTGAAACCGCTTTGCACTGTTGGCGATGTATCCCAGCACAACCTTGCTGTCTGTCCAAAAATATTCCTTGGTGACCTGGATCTCGAGCTCTCTTCTGAGGAACTTGCTGATTTTCACTGACGTTGTTGCTGCTGTCAATTCAAGCCGAGGAATGGAGACAACTTTTGATGGTGCCACTCTCGCTTTGCTCATGAGCAAGGCGCAGTCTATGTTTCCATCTTGGTCACACATTCTGACATACGAGCACTGCCCATAACCTTGAGTGCTGGCATCACTGAAATGATGCAACTCGAAAGATTTCACTTCCTTGTCAGGCTTGAAACATCTGGGTATTTTCAGATCCTCCAGTTCCTGAATATCTGCTTTCCAGCTCTCCCACCGTTCAATTATGACAGGCTCGACAGGTTTGTCCCAGGATTTCTTTTGCTTGCACAGTTCTTGCAGGATCTTTTTCCCTTGCAACACCACAGGGCTAACAAATCCATTTGGGTCATAGACTGACATGACTGTAGAGAGGATGCCTCTTCTTGTGTTGGGTTTATCCTGTAGTGTTATCTTGAACCTGAAGCAGTCATTTTGAACATCCCATCTTGTTCCAAGTGTGCGCTCAACCGGGAGAGGTTCCAGTTCCAAGTTTATTTCGGAGACGGTAGTGGCTCTTTCTGAAGGTGGTATAGATTCCAGGACGTCTATGCTGTTCGACAGGAACTTATGGAGTCTAACTTTGCCCTTTTTGCATATTTCAGTGGCCTGGCAGATTAGCTCCTTCGCTTCACCCACGGTAGACAGGCTGCTCAAACCATCGTCCATGTAAAGGTTCCTTGTGAGGAATTTTGCTCCTTCAGGAAAGCTCTCTTTGTGCGTCTTTGCCAAGTACTTTATGCCATAGTTGGCACATCCTGGTGATGATGCGGCCCCGAGTAAGTGTACAGTGAGCCTGTACTTCGCTGGCGGGAGTGTCAAGTCCCCATCGGGCCACCATAAGTATCTCAGTAGATCTCTGTACTGTGGCAGAACATCGAAGTTGTAAAACATCTGTTCGATGTCACAGGTCACTGCAATTTTGTCCTGACGAAACCTCAATAGCACGCCAAGCAAGCCATTCATCAAGTCCGGACCCTTCAGCAGCATGTCGTTCAGGCACAAACCTTGGTACTTGGCCGAACCGTCGAAAACCACTCTTATCTTGTCTGGTTTTTGTGGGTGGTATACACCTTGATGTGGTATGTAATTGATGACTTGATTTGGTGAAGGAGGTTCAACACGCTCTGCATAGCCCTTTTGAATCATCTGGTCCATGAAGTCGCAGTAGTGGTTTCTAAACTTGTCATCCTTGCTCAATTTCCTTTTCAGAGAATTTAGCCTAGACATGGCCATCCCGTAGTTGTTGAGCAACTTCGTGGTAGACTTGATCGGCAATGGCATGGAGATTCTTCCATTTTCATTAATTTGGATGTTTTCTTCCATGATTTGCAGAAACGCGAGATCATCCTGGGAATAGCATGCTTCATCTTTGGTGTCGCCGAAATCTTGGTCGAGAACCTTCAGGATCTCACAGGGTGGTGGCACTATCAATTCTTTGGCGACAATCCTATGGCATACACCATTGTTGCCTTGTTCATAACAAGGGCCTCCAATGATGCTCCATCCCAAGTCTGTTTTCACAGCAAAGGCTTCTTCGGGATTTCCGGAGACTATCTCCACCGGTCTGAGTGCTTGTGGGCAGGAGTATCCAATGAGCAGTCCCACTTCACAGTCTTGAATAGGAGGAATGAAGGGGGCTATTCGAGCCAAATGAGGCATCATACTTGCCGCTACCTTTGAGGGAATGTGCTCCCTGTTGTGAGGGATGTGGTCTCTTGTGTAGCACGACTTGACTCGGACTTCGACAGTCGAGTCGTATCCTCTCAGTTTGATGTCTGAGAACTTCTTACAATAGACCACCGATGAAGATGTCATAGTTGTTATCTTCATTCTTGTTGTTTCATGTGGCATGCACAGCTTGGCTGCCAGATCCTCTGTGATATAGAAGCTGTCGCTTTGGGAATCAATCAGTGCATAAACCAATACTTCTTGTGAGCCAGCTTGGCCTGTCTTGACCCAAACAGGTACGATCATTGAAGTATAACTCTTCATGTAATCTTGGTTGGTTTTGTTTGAAATAGATTCAAATGTGTTTTCATCTTTGTCGGCTTCTGACTCTGTAAGCTTTGTGTCTGCTTTCTTCTTGTCTAGGTGCAGCAGAGTTTGGTGTTTGCCTTTGCACGTGTTGCAGGACACTTTAACTAGACACTTCTTTGATGTGTGGCCACGTCTGAGACATTTGAAGCAAAGGGCCTTGCTTTGAATGCTTTGTATTTTGTCATCATAAGGCAACTCTTTGAAAGCATTGCACTTGTAGATGAGGTGATCTTTGTCGCAGTAGGTGCAAACTGGAGAATTTTTGGCTCCACTTTTAGGGGTTTCTTTTTCAGCACTGGTGTTGGTGTTGGTGGCATGAGTAATGCCAGGTGCTCGTTTTGTCTTTGCCCTAGACTCGTTTCCTCTATTCGTGGTTGGCAACTTGTCTTGGTTTTGAGCGACCACGCATATAGGGTTGTTAGCCACTCTGGCTTCTCTGGCTACGAAGTCGACAAATTCTTGAAACGAAGGGTAGCCCTTTCCAACATCTATGTCTTCTGTAACACGCCGTGTCCACCTAGTGTTGCAATACTCGGGTAACTTGGTTGCTGTTTCCTGGATTTGGACGCAATCGTTCAAAACTTCAAGACCTTTCACGTAGGGGATAGCTTCTTTGAGGGTGCTCAGGAAATCGCTGAAATCTTGAAGACCTTTCTTATCTTTGCCTGTTACTTTGGGCCAGTCTCTCAACTTGTTTCTCAAGGAGAGTTGAACGGTGAAGGGGTGTCCGAACCGCTCTTCCAACGTGGTCCATGCACGGTTGTAGGCAGCTTCATCACTTCCGAAAAAACAACCTTCTACTGCCGCTCTGGCTTCTCCTGCAAGGTACTGCTGCAGATAATACAGCTTGTCTGATGGTGGAATTCCCTTGTTCTCAACAAGTCTCACAAAACTTTTGCGAAAGTTGATGAACTTGAGTGGGTCACCATCAAACACAGGAGGTGTGGGGACAGGCAGCCTTGATCTGCTGACGCTATCTGAGAATGTTTGGGCGATGAAGGCCAACTGTGACTCTACTTGGCTCGCGCAATCTTCAGCTCTTGGTGATCTGGCCTCAGGAGAAAAAGCAGGTGCCTCTGGATTCAGATAACCTTTACTAGGCTTGTCACTGCAACAAGAGATGTCATCATTTTTCTCTCGGCGCCACACGAGTCGGCTGCCTTTTGCAACAGCGGCTCGATTCCGAGTCTTTTTCCCTTCCTCTCTCTTTTGATCCGTCTTTTTTTTTCACCCCATTTATATCACGGACACACAGATCGTCCTAAATGTCTCCTGAGCCGGTGGACGGAGCCACTGTCTATAGCAGGATACGATACAGCAGAGAACAGCTGCTAGCATTCAACCGCCACCCGGTCCCATTGGAAAAACTCGACATACCGAGAGAACTGAGGCGAAAACGCCGCGGCTGCCGGGCTGGAGTAAGGCGGAGGACAAAAAATATAAGGTACAGACCCTCCCTTCCATCTGTTGTCATGGGAAATGTACGGTCGATACTGGGAAAGTTAGATGAGCTAGCGGCTATCTCCCGTTATGATAGCACATACCGGGAGTGCTCTCTCCTTTTGTTTACTGAGACGTGGCTAACTGAACTAGCAGCAGATGCTAACATTGAGCTGGAGGGTTTTCACATGATACGAGCTGACCGAACACCAGACAGTGGCAAGGCTAGGGGCGGTGGAGTGATAATGTATGTTAACAACAACTGGTGCAGACCGGGACATATCACTGTTAAACAACGACACTGCAGCAAAGACATTGAGTTGCTAGCTGTTAGCATGAGGCCTACATATCTCCCGAGAGAACACTCACACGTGATCTGCATTGTTGTTTATGCAAATCCGACGGCGAACGCTGGGACAGCACGTGACGTCATCCATTCAGTAACCAGCAGGCTGCAGACAGAACACCCAGATGCTCTTCTCCTCATCTCAGGCGATTTCAACCATGTTTCACTGTCTCCCATTCTACCCACGTTCACCCAGTATGTCACATGCCACACTAGAGACAATAAAACACTGGATTTATTCTACGCAAACACTAAGGAGGCGTACACCTCATCACAACTCCCCCCACTCGGGAGATCGGATCACAACTTGGTTCATCTCCGGCCGGTGTACAAACCCCTAGTGCACAGACAACCTCCAGCCATGCACACTGTGGAGTTATGGTCTGAGGAGACAATGGACACCCTAAAGGGCTGTTTTGAAGCCACCGCCTGGAAGCAGCTCTGCGATCCACATGGTGAGGACATCGATGGCCTCATTCACACCTTCACGGGCTACCTCAGCTTCTGTGTGGGCAAATCCGTTCCCACCAAGACCATACGGCGTCACTCAAACAACAAACCCTGGATCAACCCTGAGATAAAAACACTTCTGAGAGAGAAGAAGAGGATCTTCAGGTCAGGGAACAGGGAGATGCTGAAGTCCGTACAGAGGGAGCTGAGGAGAAAGATCAGAGAAGGCAAGGACAGCTTCAGGAAGAAGATGGAGGACAAGCTGCAACAGAGCGACATCAGCGGGGTCTGGAGAAACCTCAAAACCATCTCGGGGCTCCAGAATACCTCCCCCCAGGCCACAGGGGGCAGGGAGTGGGCGAACAACCTGAATCTGTTTTTCAATAGATTTGACCAACCGCCCTCCCCCCTGACTGCACAACAACCACTGCTGCCTCTAAAGAAATCAAGTCCTGCTGCCCACTCCCCACTCCACCAACACCCCCCCACTCCCAACACACAGCCCCCCATCCTGACCCTGACCAGGACCCAGGTGAGGACGGAGCTGAGGAAGATCAAGGCGAGGAAGGCGCCGGGACCGGACGGCATCAGCGCAAAGCTCCTCAAGTCCTGTGCAGACCAGCTGTGTGGGATTGTGACGTATATCTTCAACATGAGCCTGAAACTGGGGAGGGTACCACAGCTGTGGAAAACATCTTGTGTGGTACCTGTACCAAAAACTTCCCACCCCAAAGACCTGAACAGCTACAGACCGGTGGCCTTGACGTCCCACTTGATGAAGACCCTGGAGAGACTGCTCCTTGCTCACCTCCGCCCCCTGGTGGAACCAGCGATGGATCCACTCCAGTTCGCCTACCAGCATGGCATTGGGGTGGAGGATGCGGTGATCTTCCTCCTTCACCGTTCTCTGTCCCACCTGGAGAAGCCCGGGAATATGGTGAGGATCATGTTCTTTGACTTCTCCAGTGCTTTCAACACCATCCAACCGATGATCCTGAAGGACAAGCTGCTGCGCGCAGGGGTGGACCAGCACCTGTCATCATGGATCCTGGACTACCTCACGAACCGGCCTCAGTTTGTGAGAACCCGGGACTGTGTGTCCGACACGATCATCAGTAGCACGGGGGCCCCCCAGGGAACGGTGCTGGCTCCCTTCCTGTTCACTCTTTATACTGCGGACTTCTCACACAACACAACACACTGCCATCTACAGAAGTTCTCTGATGACTCTGCGATCGTTGGCCTCATCTCCAATGGAGATGAAGCTGAGTACAGAGGGCTTATCCAGGACTTCGTGGACTGGTGCCATCGGAACTGCCTCCAGATCAACGCGAGGAAAACTAAGGAGCTGGTGGTGGACTGCCGCAGGCATGGGCAGCCCCTCACAGTACCAGTAAATATACAGGGAACAGACATCGAGATGGTGACATCCTATAAGTACCTGGGTATTCATCTGAACAATAAACTAGACTGGTCACACAATACTGATGCACTCTACAAGAAGGGACAGCGCAGGCTGTTCCTGCTGAGGAGACTCAGGTCTTTTGGTGTACAAGGGGCGCTGCTGAAGTCATTCTATGACACGGTGGTGGCATCAGCCATCACTTTTGGAGTGGTCTGCTGGGGCAGTGGCATTACTGCAGCCGATAGGAAGAGACTGAACAAACTGATTAAGAAAGCTAGCTCTGTCCTGGGGCAGCGCCTTGATCCGATGGAGGAGATAGGAGAGAGAAGGACGGTGGCTAAACTGTCATCTCTGCTGGAGTCCGAGTTCCACCCTATGCAGGACATACTGAATGCACTGAGGAGCTCATTTAGCAGCAGACTACATCATCCCAGGTGCACAACCGAGAGGTTTCGTAGGTCCTTCCTACCAACGGCTGTCAGACTGTACAACCTAAGCAGGGCTGCTCGCAGAGATAGCAAAAAGACGTAACAAACTAATAGTTTTTTGAATGCAAAAGATGCAATAGACTTACACAATGGTCCCCTCCGGCATACAACTAGGAACATACCGGTCGCTATGGAGGGTGAGAATATGTATGGGCACATAATCATACCATGTAGGATAACTAAGTAGACGGTTATGCTGTTTCATTCCATCTAGCAACAATGCTCTGCACTGTGTGTGTTTATATATTTGCATATTTATTCCATCTAGCTACAATGCTCAGCACTGGGTGTGTTTATATATTTATATATCTACATATTATTCCATCTAGCTACATTGCTCCGCACTGTGTGTGTTTATATACTTGCATATTTATTCCACCTAGCTGCAATGCTCCGTACTGTGGGTGTTTATATATTTACATATTTATTCCATCTAGCTACAATGCTCTGCACTGTGTGTTCATATATTCATATATTTATTCCATCCAGCTACAATGCTCTGCACTGTGTGTCTGTGTGTGTGTGTATATATATATATTTTATAGTAATACGTACATATGTTTATTAGCTGCTCTTGCTTGCTTGTTTTTTTTCTTGCCTTCTGATTGTTGCTCTGAGTGTTGCTATCCCTGTGCTGTTGCAATCCTGGAATTTCCCCGTTGTGGGACTAATAAAGGCTTATCTTATCTTATCTTATCTGACCTTTGGACTCTTTCCTCTTCTTCTGCTATTTCTAATTGTTCATGACAACTTTCCAAGGCCACCTTGTATTTCCTTATCTTTGCGTGAAGTTCTGCACACTTTCACTTAGTGCTCAATTCAGCCAGCTTCCTGGCCTTTTCTGAGGCATTACTTGATCCTGTTGAAGAGCCTGTTGAAGATTCTGAAATCTGTGCACTTACAGATACCTTTGACTGAATGGAGACTTTAGACTTGGCAGAAACATCAGACTCATAGTCTAACTTGCTTCCAAAGAGAGACCTGGAATAATTCATTCCCCAAGTAGTCTTGAGAAGGCTTTTTCTCTCCTTGTCTGGCATCATTGGATTCTCTCCAATTTGTTTCAAGGTTTTCGCCATGTCTGAGCACATTTGCTTAGCGCTGTCAACTCTGCGCCGCATCTCGTTGTCTGGCGGGCACAAATCTCGACAGGCTTCATATGTAGCTGTCATTTCTTTGTCCAGGCGAATCAGGTCTTCCAAGTCATCTTCAGTTGTGTCCAAGACCTCATCTTTGTATGCATAAAAAAGAGCGAACACAGCCTTCTTTACTTTACTGTATGTTCGCATAAACTTTTTGTTTGCTCTGTCTACCTGTGCTTCTTGTTCTTCTTTTTCACTGATGACAGCATCTAAAGTCGCAACTTTGTCATTGAGGCTGTCGTATTCAGCAGAAATCTCTGGTGAGACAGACTTATCCTCTCCCTTTGTTTTCACTAACCGCCTGACTTCTTTCAGTCTCTTCATGCATGTCTCTCATCTTTGCTTCAGCTCATGAAGTGGGACATGCCTGAGTTTTGTTTGTGCAGTGTTCTGGTTAGTCTTGCCAGTGGCGCCATCTTTTGGATCACTTGCATCTTCTTTTTCTTGGACTCCAGCCACCGCATTCTCTCCTTCTGGTTGCTTCTTAAGATAAGATAAGATAAGCCTTTATTAGTCCCACAACGGGGAAATTCCAGGATTGCAACAGCACAGGGATAGCAACACTCAGAGCAACAATCAGAAGGCAAGAAAAAACAAGCAAGCAAGAGCAGCTAATATACATATGTACGTATTACTAAAAAATATATATATATACACACACACACAGACACACAGTGCAGAGCATTGTAGCTGGATGGAATAAATATCTGAATATATGAACACACAGTGCAGAGCATTGTAGCTAGATGGAATAAATATGTAAATATATAAACACCCACAGTACGGAGCATTGCAGCTAGGTGGAATAAATATGCAAGTATATAAACACACACAGTGCGGAGCAATGTAGCTAGATGGAATAATATGTAGATATATAAATATATAAACACACCCAGTGCTGAGCATTGTAGCTAGATGGAATAAATATGTAAATATATAAACACACACAGTGCAGAGCATTGTTGCTAGATGGAATGAAACAGCATAACCGTCTACTTAGTTATCCCACATGGTATGATTATGTGCCCATACATATTCTCACCCTCCATAGCGACCGGTATGTTCCTAGTTGTATGCCGGAGGGGACCATTGTGTAAGTCTATTGCATCTTTTGCATTCAAAAAACTATTAGTTTGTTACGTCTTTTTGCTATCTCTGCGAGCAGCCCTGCTTAGGTTGTACAGTCTGACAGCCGTTGGTAGGAAGGACCTACGAAACCTCTCGGTTGTGCACCTGGGATGATGTAGTCTGCTGCTAAATGAGCTCCTCAGTGCATTCAGTATGTCCTGCATAGGGTGGAACTCGGACTCCAGCAGAGATGACAGTTTAGCCACCGTCCTTCTCTCTCCTATCTCCTCCATCGGATCAAGGCGCTGCCCCAGGACAGAGCTAGCTTTCTTAATCAGTTTGTTCAGTCTCTTCCTATCGGCTGCAGTAATGCCACTGCCCCAGCAGACCACTCCAAAAGTGATGGCTGATGCCACCACCGTGTCATAGAATGACTTCAGCAGCGCCCCTTGTACACCAAAAGACCTGAGTCTCCTCAGCAGGAACAGCCTGCGCTGTCCCTTCTTGTAGAGTGCATCAGTATTGTGTGACCAGTCTAGTTTATTGTTCAGATGAATACCCAGGTACTTATAGGATGTCACCATCTCGATGTCTGTTCCCTGTATATTTACTGGTACTGTGAGGGGCTGCCCATGCCTGCGGCAGTCCACCACCAGCTCCTTAGTTTTCCTCGCGTTGATCTGGAGGCAGTTCCGATGGCACCAGTCCACGAAGTCCTGGATAAGCCCTCTGTACTCAGCTTCATCTCCATTGGAGATGAGGCCAACGATCGCAGAGTCATCAGAGAACTTCTGTAGATGGCAGTGTGTTGTGTTGTGTGAGAAGTCCGCAGTATAAAGAGTGAACAGGAAGGGAGCCAGCACCGTTCCCTGGGGGGCCCCCGTGCTACTGATGATCGTGTCGGACACACAGTCCCGGGTTCTCACAAACTGAGGCCGGTTCGTGAGGTAGTCCAGGATCCATGATGACAGGTGCTGGTCCACCCCTGCGCGCAGCAGCTTGTCCTTCAGGATCATCGGTTGGATGGTGTTGAAAGCACTGGAGAAGTCAAAGAACATGATCCTCACCATATTCCCGGGCTTCTCCAGGTGGGACAGAGAACGGTGAAGGAGGAAGATCACCGCATCCTCCACCCCAATGCCATGCTGGTAGGCGAACTGGAGTGGATCCATCGCTGGTTCCACCAGGGGGCGGAGGTGAGCAAGGAGCAGTCTCTCCAGGGTCTTCATCAAGTGGGACGTCAAGGCCACCGGTCTGTAGCTGTTCAGGTCTTTGGGGTGGGAAGTTTTTGGTACAGGTACCACACAAGATGTTTTCCACAGCTGTGGTACCCTCCCCAGTTTCAGGCTCATGTTGAAGATATACGTCACAATCCCACACAGCTGGTCTGCACAGGACTTGAGGAGCTTTGCGCTGATGCCGTCCGGTCCCGGCGCCTTCCTCGCCTTGATCTTCCTCAGCTCCGTCCTCACCTGGGTCCTGGTCAGGGTCAGGATGGGGGGCTGTGTGTTGGGAGTGGGGGGGTGTTGGTGGAGTGGGGAGTGGGCAGCAGGACTTGATTTCTTTAGAGGCAGCAGTGGTTGTTGTGCAGTCAGGGGGGAGGGCGGTTAGACCGTCGTGAGACAGGTTAGTTTTACCCTACTGATGATGTGTTGTTGCAATAGTAATCCCGCTCAGTACGAGAGGAACCGCAGGTTCAGACATTTGGTGTACGTGCTTGGCTGAGGAGCCACTGGTGCGAAGCTACCATCTGTGGGATTATGACTGAACGCCTCTAAGTCAGAATCCTGCCTAGACGTAGCGATACCGTAGTGCTGCGGATCTCCGGTTGGCCTAGGATAGCCGGCCCCGGCCGGTGCTGGAAGGGCTCTCGCGACCGGGCCGGGGGACGGCCGGAAGGCAGCCGCCCCTCCCCGCTCACGGACGGGCTGTGGTGCGAAGCGGGGCTGGGCTCGCGCCGCGGCTGGGGGAGCAGTCCCCCCGTCGCCCTTCCCTCCCCCGCCGCCGGAGGTCCGGCGCGCGGCCCGCCGCCTGGGGCCCCCGTCGCCGCGGCGCTTAATACTAAGCGCAGCCGGCGGGGCGTCTCTTCTTGTCACCATTATTCTTTTCTTGTTCACTGATTGTAGCCAGCTCCATTTCAAGAGTTTCTATTGCACCATGTACTGTTTCTGCATCAGTGTTGAGTTGAGCTCACTCTTCCTCAGACAAGGTTTCAACTGCCAAGTCAGCATTTATGGCTTGTAATTGCTCTTTGGCAGCTGTGATCTGCTCTCGCAATTCTTGCTCAGTTGCATTTTTGGCAGCTGCAGCCATTTTGTTGCAGTACAGTGTTTATGGAAAATAGTGAGGAAATGGGACAAAAAATGAAATGGTAATTTATATTACCTCTTTGAATAAAGTGAGTTTCGATTGCCGGCAGTATTACATACACTGTCAACTGTGTCAGTGAGTTAGTGAACTCTTTGTGACAGCAAATGCCACCCGACAGTCGTTTTGGCAATCTAATGACCGTAAAAAAAAAATGTTTAGTAAATCTGGATGGTCTGACAGGCAATGCTAGCCAGGCTTAGTAATTGGGATTTTCACCAACCAGATTTCTTGAGTGAAAACCTGGAGATAAAAAAATATTATGCAAACCTGAAACACAATGTTTTTTATGTTTACCTCGAAATTTCCACTCAAAATAACTGAATGGAAACTATACTTGAATTAGGGAATTCTTATCTTTGGGGTATATGATTCCCTAAATACTTTGAACTTGTACTTGATTTGATTAATTCAAAATTGAATAAAATTTGAGGAATCTTGAAATATACTTATATCATTGAATTGAAGCTCAACCAGCCCTTACCTCAGCCCTTGATCTTACTAGCCTGATTTAAATTGATGTTCAAAAATACTGATTGAAATACGCTAGCAACAGGATGTGCACAAGCAGTACATGTACAATGAAAACAGAATAATGCAAACACTTCTCTCAACATCAGCACAAAATAAACACAGTATTCAGTGACTAATAAACTTGACTTTGCACTCGAGAAACACAAACTTGACTTGACTTGACTTGACTTAAAATGTGTCCTCAAGGTTCAATCACTGGATACATGTCCTTCACTTACAGGCTGTAGCAGAAAAGTGAATGTCTCTTACTTAATTGTCATATACTAGCACTAGCACACTGGTGAGTGGTACCGACAGGATGTCACCATCACAATCTCGATGACACGGCACGACCCAACCTCTTGAATCTGCAGCGTTCCTTGCTTGCACACCCATGCTCGTCCACGATGACTTGGTACAGACGAGTATGAGGTAGTGTCTTTACTGTTCCGGCCCCAGATTATGAGCTGCATTTTGGTGTGCAATAACTGATGTTTGACACATCTTTAATGTCCTTGCTTTTGACTTTAATGCATCAAACACCGTAAAGACTGAAACATATCAAACACAAGAAATATTATTTCAGCTGTGGACACAAAATTCTAGTATTGCAGAAATTAAATCATACTGCATACACACAAATGTAAACATTTATGATCTCAAATTGATAGATTTTTTAGGTTTACTGAGTTGTTGCAAGAAAGCTACCAGCAAAAATTATGCAGCATTTACTGTAAACAAATACAACAGATTATCAAATCCACATTTAAAAATTGTATGGCTTGTGCACATCAGATTTTCATATTAGAAACACACACAAAAGTTTCTATTCTTTGGACATGTGCATATTCAAACAACCATCATTAAACTTCAACAGAGTTAAACATTTCACTAACCACTTTGCCGGGTCGCAGCCTTCCGAGGGCAGAAATTCCTTGCAGGCTCTCACATTTTGTCTGCAATTAATAGCCCGGAATAAATACCTTGTAAATTGGTATTTCTGCTAATTTAAAGTCAAGATGTCAATTCAAAACATAACAATAAAATTGACTAGAACTAGGCATCCAGTAAATAATGAAGGATTGCCAGATTTGCACTTCTAAAAACTACCAAGGCCATGCAGGCCGGGAATTGTAGCAGTGACTGACCAGAATAATACTGCATTTACTTCAAGTCAAAAATACATCCCTATTCACAAATGAAGCTTCAAAAATTACTTTTTCCACAACTATTACAGTTTTTTGCACATGCATGGAGACTAGGTGAAGGGTTACATAGGCATGGATTACCACTGACAGTCACATGGTCTAGTCACACTTCAACAAACTTCAAAAATATCATCATCTCTCAAACAACCTACAAAATATTGGGTAGATAATTGGATATGAGGGATTATTTCATCATTATGACAGTTTCACCCTACCTGGGCTGAGGTAAGCAGCTGGATGGCTTTGGATTTTTGTTTTAGCCAGCCATGCTCAATCTATCTGTTGCCGTATTCTGTTGGGCAGGAAGTCTCAAAATCGTCTACTTCCTGTTGTGAATAATACTTATACCTCATGTATTTTTGATGACAAATTATTTCAATAATTTTTAAATCTCAAAGGACAAATTTCCAAACCTAGGTTTTTTTTAAAAAAATATGGAGGGAATAATTAAAAAAAAAAAAAAAAAAAAGGTAGGGAGTTCCCAAGGGATTCCCCAGACACAAAGTAAACAACTTTTGACTGGCACACAGAGCCAGGCTGTGAGTATATATACTTGCCAAAACAAATCTTTGGGAGGCATTGCTGTACAACCAAAGGTCAAATACTGGAAAGGATGTCACTGTTGACATATAGCAGGGAAATTGCAACAGTCACAAGAATTGCCATGTTTCTCACATGGATCAAACAAACACAGCTGCTGCCGTTACAGAGGTGACTTTTTAAAGTCATCTTCCTATCCCTCCGTAGTCGTGGGAAGTGGTATGATTATATTACTCTTTTTGAGGTGCAAAAGGCTGTGTTCCCGCATTTTTCATGCCAAAGTCATTGTTTTTTAACAAGGAAACGCATCCTGTGTCAGTGACACCACGTTCTAAACTAGTACCGCAGCATAGTTGCCAAGTCCGCTTATTTTAAGCGACTTTGGGCTTGTTTTTTTTCTAAAATCGCTTGCGAATCTCAGTCAGTCGTGGGTTGTGGGTTTTTGGGCTTGTTTTTAACGTGTAGTTGCTTATTTGAGCTTGCTTTGCTGTCTGTGTGACAGCTCTCCCAGCTCAGTTGTGCAAGATTATAAACTGTATCTCCATAGCAACAAGTTCAAAATCTGTTCATTTTGGGGGAAGTTATGGGGCTGTCTACACATCCAGGTACTTCACGTGAATGCGCAAAGCACGGAGGTAACAAAGGCTGGCAGTTTACCATTGAAAGAATATGGCATATCAATATTATGATGAGCTTTCACCGCAAGATCGGATCAGATATGATCAAAACCTTTAAATCAGTGAGCTCAAAAAGTGTCCCTACCGTCTACCAGCCAGTATGTGGAAGAATGATTCAACAGAGTGTCCAGAAACAATATTTATTGATATTTGTAATGACAAAAAAATGTGCCAGCTTGGCTGTACATTGGCGGAACACTCCAATAATAAGAAAATAAATTGTACCTGCTGTGGAAATCCCCAAAAAGCCGTCATGTTTAGGTTTGCAAAATTTATCCACCGGAGCTCACAGGAAAAACAGCCTCCTGTCTGCCATGTGGGACACGCGGTTTGTTTACCCTCGTAAAAAAAACAACAACAAAAAACTAAGAAAAAACAATTACACTCGTTTGCCCTGTTAATTCCGACACTTCGTTTCAGCTCTACAGAGCATTGGTCCATTTGTCAGCAGGTGAGCGTCAGTCTTATTTTTAAACTAGTTTAATTGCAGTATTAATATGTTTACTCTGAGGCTGATAAACAGCTCAAATTGGAATTAATATTTCTACTGAGCCAACGCATTTCTATGCTAATGCCATCCATCTTCTACTGCTTTTCCAGAGGTCCGGGTCGCGGAGGCAGCAGTTCAAGCGGAGAAGCCCAGACTTCCTTCTCCCCAGCCACCTGCTCCAGCTCTTCAGAGAGGATACCGAGGCGTTCCCAGACCAGCTGGGAGACATAGTCTGTCCAGCGAGTCCTGGGTCTGCCCCGGGGTCTCCTCCCAGTGGGACGTGCCCGAAACACCTCAAGTGGGAGGTGTCCATGCTCATGCTATTTTAGCTATTAACTTTCTCTGATGCAAATCCGGGTGTTTTTCACGTGTTCGCACTAACTTTAATTGTAGGCAAGTTACTTTTAATGATAAATAAGAGTCATAGTTTGGTAAACAGACATACCTGCAGCAGGAGCAATCTCCATTTGTGGCCAGACGGAGACGTGGGTCATATCTGTGGTGTTGGGTTCCGGCACATTATTGTGAAGTGTGGTATAGTGACATGCACTTCCCGTCACGTCACTGCACTGTGCTATAAATACCAGAGGACGTCCATCTTAGGGCCTCTTTGCTGGATGCCTCTGCTGGTGCGTACTGTGTGCTGTCCTGTATATAGTTCATCTAATAAAGCTGTGTTTGCCAACCATCATCCTGCCTCATCTTTCACCCAGGTATTTCCATGCATAACATTTGGTGATCGAGGATTAACTCATGGAGGCGTGCATCACCCTGCTTCGTCCCTTTCTCGAGCTCCCGAGCGAACCACTGGTTTCATGGCCACATTAGCTGGAGGCATGTCAGATGTATGTTGCGGCGCTGGGCCTCGGGGAACTCGATAAGATGAGAGAGCAGGCGCTTCTCATTAACAGCCTGGGTATGGAGCGGACTCATGTGAGGACATTGTGAAGCTGCTAGCTAAATGTTTCTCCACCCCAGACAGCGTGACTGTCTGGAGGATTCGTTTTCGGCAGCGACATCAGCGGGTAGATGAGCCTATCTGCCAATATATCATTGACTTGAATCAGCTAGCCAGTGAGTGTTGTTTTGGATTACTTGAAGATGAAATGGTTTGCAATCAACTAGCAAAGCACATGTGTAACACTGAGCTATGTGCTAGGCTATTAATGGTGCCTAATGACTTTAATGTTTGCTAAAGCAATGGAGCTAGCTCTCCGGTGGGAAGCCGTTGATAAGCTAGCTGTGGAACTAAATTGGCACCAGCCACAAAAGTAGCCGGAGCCGCTTGCCTCAGCTAATGTTGCAGACCCTGATAGCGAGGATAGCTTGGACGAAGATTTTTGGGAAGTCAGTGCTGCCAGCCAAAGGTCTGCCCCAGGAAAACCCCTTTTCAAGGGTCGTGGGTTTGTGACACATCACCATAAAGCAAAGAATTGCCCGGCTAGAGTTAAACGTTGTGGTAAATGTGGATGCTTGAATCATGACACCAGGGTGTGCCGTTTGTCTTACCTGGGGATCCCAAGGGAGAAATCCCCCCGCTCACTCCCGACGGACACTGGGAGCGAATGGTACGAAGAGCTAATGGACGCCCTTGCTTTCAATTCGACCAGTTCTCGCTCAGGATCGGTACCCATGCCGGCGAGTGACACCAATGCGCAAGCCCCAGATGTCTCCGGTTCTTAGCCACAGTTGACTGGGTGGTCTGCAGCTACAACGGTGAACACTACAATGTTTATAGAAGAGGACGGGGCTAGACCGACAAGCATGGAGTTACCGCATGTTCAGCAGCAACACATCAGGCCGAGTGAAATTGCACTCCAGGTTATGCACTTGGTTTGAGTTCGGGGTGAAGGACGTCCATGGCAAAGATGGGCCAAATGACAGTGAGCAAAACATCGGGGGTGTCTGTGCATTGTGCCTAAGCTGGGTGCAGCGTGCTTCAAGTTGTCCAACGGCTTGTCGAGGCATGTCAGTCAACTTGGGCGTGTCCAGGAAGATGCTCCAAGTGGTGAGGCTGGACGGGAGTTGGTGATGATGGTGTGATATCCAGGCTCCGTCATCCAGAGGGTCGGTCATCACTCCGGGGGTCTGCGGTCTCCAGGGGCATGCCTGCTGAGTGGCTGCCCTGGACCCCCCCATGCAGGTTCCAGTTTTGTCACCCAAACGACTGTGCGGTAGTACTTTATTTATAGTTCTTGTATTTTTCATGTTATGTTATTGGGGTTATATGCATATACAGACGTGGACAAAATTGTTGGTACCCCTCTGTTAATGAAAGAAAAACCCACAATGGTCACAGAAATAACTTGAATCTGACAAAAGTGGTAATAAATAAATATTCTATGAAAATTAGATGATCCCCCTCATGGATCGTCACCTTATCGTGGTGGGGGGGGTTTCGTGCCCCAGTGATCCCAGGAGCTATGTTGTCCGGGGCAGTTTGCCTCTGATAGGGTCACCCAAGACAAGTTGGTCCTGGGTGAAGGGCCAGACTAAGAACGATCCAACAGACTCTCATGATAAATTCTATATCAAGGATTCAGTGTACCCCGCCCGGTATGGGGTTACCGGGGCCCCACCCTGGAGTCAGGCCTGGGGGAGGGGCTCAAAGGCTAGCGTCTGGTGGCCAGGTTTCCACCCATGGGACCCGGCCGGGCTCAGCCCGAAGGAGTTACATGGATCCGCCCTCCAGTGGGCTCACCACCTGCAGGAGGGATCATGGGGGTCCGGTGCTATGTGGATTAGGTGGCGGTCAAAGGTGGAGACCTTGGCGGACTGATCCCAAGCTTTCTAAACTGGCTTTTGGTACGTGGAATGTCACCTCTCTGGTGGGGAGGGAGCCTGAGCTGGTGTACGAGGTTGAGAGATACTGGCTAGATATAGTCGGCCTCACCTCAACACACAGCTCCGGTTCCTGAACCAGTCTCCTGGAGAGGGGCTGGAGCTTGGCCTTTTCTGGAGTTGCCCCGGGCGAGAGGCGACGAGCAAGGGTGGGTATTCTTGTATCCCCCCACCTTGCTGCCTCTATATTGGGAGTTTTCCCCGGTGGATGAAAGGGTTGCTTCCCTGCGCCTTCGGGTTGGGAAACAGGTCCTGACCATCATTTGTGCCTATGCACCAAATGATGTTTCAGAGTACCCACCCTTTTTGGACTCTGTGACTGGGGTGCTGGAGGGTGCTCCTCTTGGAGATTCCATTGTCCTACTGGGGGACTTCAATGTGCACGTGGGCAACGACAGTGAAACCTGGAGGGGGGTGATTGGGAGGAACGGCCTGCCCGATCTGAACCCAAGTGGTGTTCAGTTATTGGACTTCTGTGCTAACCACAGTTTGTCCACAACAAACACCATGTTCAAGCATAAGGGTGTCCATATGTGCACCTGGCACCAGGACACCCTAGGTCACAGGTCGATGATCGATTTTGTTATCGTGTCATCAGACCTGCGACCGTATGTCTTGGACACCTGGGTAAAGAGAGGTGCAGAGCTGCCAACTGTTCACCACCTGGTGGTGAGTTGGATCCGATGGCAGGGGAGGAAGCCATTCAGACCTGGTAGACCCAAACGTATAGTGAGGGTGTGCTGGGAACGTCTGGCTGAGGCCCCTGTTGGGGATGTCTTCAACTCCCACCTCTGGAAGAACTTCAACCACATTCTGAGGGAGTTTGGAGACATGGAGTCTGAATGGGCCATGTTCTCCACCTCTGTTGTTGAAGCGGCGGCCCAGAGCTGCGGCCACAAGGTGGTCGGTGCATCTCGTGGTGGCAATCCCCGAACCAAGTGGTGGACACCAGTGGTGAGGGGGGCCATTAAGCTGAAGAAGGAGTCCTATCAAGCTTGGTTGGCTTGTGGGACTCCCGAAGCAGCTGAGGTGTACCGACAGGCCAAGCGGAGTGCAGCTCGGGTGGTTGCTGAAGAAAAAACTCGGGTATGGGAGGAGTTCGGTGAGGCCATGGAACAAGACTTTCGGTCGGCCTCGAAGAGATTCTGGCAAACTGTCCGGCGCCTCAGGAGGGGAAAGCAGCTCCCTGTCCACACTGTGTATGGTGCAGATGGGACACTGTTGACTTCGACTGGGGATGTCGTCGGGGGGTGGAAGGAATACTTCGAGGATCTCCTTAATCCCACTGATACGCCTTCCACAGAGGAAGCAGGGTTTGGGGACGAGGGGGATAACTCTCCTATCACAGGGGCTGAGGTCGCCAAGGTGGTTAAAAATCTCCTTGGTGGCCAGGCCCCGGGGGTGGACGAGATTCGCCCTGAGTACCTCAAGGCCCTGGATGTTGTTGGGCTGTCATGGTTGACACGCCTCTGCAACATTGCGTGGAGGTTGGAGGCAGTGCCTTTGGCATGGCAAACCGGGGTGGTGGTTCCTCTCTTCAAAAAAGGGGACCAGAGGGTGTGCTCCAACTTTAGAGGGATCACACTCCTCAGCCTCCCTGGGAAGGTCTATGCCAAGGTACTGGAGAGGAGAGTCCGGCCGTTGGTCGAACCTCGGATTCAGGAGGAGCAATGTGGTTTTTGTCCTGGCTGTGGCACATCGGACCAGCTCTTTACCCTCTCGAGAATTCTTGAGGGTTCGTGGGAGTTTGCCCAACCAGTTTACATGTGTTTTGTGGACTTGGAGAAGGCATTTGACCGCGTCCCTCGTGTTTTTTTGTGGGGGGTGCTTCGGGAGTATGGGGTATCGGGCTTGTTGTTACGAGCCATTCGGTCTCTGTACGACCGTTGTGAGAGTTTGGCTCGTATTGCCAACACTCGGTCGGAGTCATTCCCAGTGAGAGTTGGACTCCGCCAGGGCTGCCCTTTTTCACCGATCCTGTTCATAATTTTTATGGACAGGATTTCTAGGCACAGCCAGGGAATGGAGGGTGTCATGCTTGGTGACCACAGGATCTCATCTCTGTTGTTTGCAGATGATGTTGTCCTGTTGGCTTCATCCAGCAATGACCTACAGCTCTTGCTGGGATGGTTTGCCGTTGAGTGTGAAGCGGCTGGGATGAGAATCAGCACCTCCAAGTCCGAGTCCATGGTCCTCAGCCGGAAAAAGGTGGATTGTCCTCTCTGGGTTGGGGACAGGCTCCTGTCCCAAGTGGAGGAGTTTAAGTATCTGGGGGTCTTGTTCACGAGTGAGGGGAAAATGGAGCGAGAGATCGACAGACGGATTGGAGCAGCATCTGCAGTGATGCGGACGTTGTACCCGTCTGTTGTGTTGAAGAGGGAGCTTAGTTCTAAGGCAAAGCTGTCGATTTACCAGTCAATCTACGTTCCTACTCTCACCTATGGTCACGAGCTTTGGGTAATGACCGAAAGAACAAGATCGTGGATACAAGCGGCTGAAATGAGCTTTCTCCGTAGGATTGCTGGACTCACCTTCAGAGATAGGGTGAGAAGCTCAGTCATCCGGGAGAGGCTCAGAGTAGAACCGCTGCTCCTCCACATTGAAAGGAGTCAGTTGAGGTGGTATGGGCATCTGATTAGGATGCCTCCTGGACGCCTCCCAGAATCAGAATCAGAATCAGAATCAGATTTATTGCCATTGTTCATGTGATACACAAACTAGGAATTTGTCTCAGTGCCATGCTGCAACATTAAAAACATAATGAGAAAAAGGGATAAAATAAAAAACTAAAGGACTAGAAACGTGCAATAAGTGTAGAAAAATAAGTAATAATAAGTAATAATAATAATAATACTAGTAATAATGAGTAGTACTAGTCAAGGCAGTTTAAAAAATTAGCATGTAGCAGATAATGTGAAGTACCACATAGTGCAGTCAATAATGCAACAGAAAAACAGTTGAGGTGTTTCAAAAACACCTCCCACTTGAGGTGTTTCAGGCACTTCCCACTGGGAGGAGACCCCGGGGCAGACCCAGGACTCGGTGGAGAGACTATGTCTCCCAGCTGGTCTGGGAACGCCTTGGTATCCTCTCTGAAGAGCTGGAGCAGGTGGCTGGGGAGAGGGAAGTCTGGGCTTCTCTGCTTGAACTGCTGCCTCCGCGACCCAGACCTCCGGAAAAGCGGTAGAAGATGGATGGATGGATGGATGGATGGATGGATGGAAGGATGGATGAAAATTAACCAGTGAAAATCACACAATGCTTTTGAATTGTGGTTCAACAGAATTACTTTAAAAAACAAACTCATGAAACAGGCCTGGACAAAAATGATGGTGCGGCGGCATGAGATAAAGCGGCGTTGTTGGAGGTTTTAAGTAGAGTTTTATTATCATACCGCCGTCACAAGCTCCTCTCCCGGCGCCGTGCATGAGCGCCGAGAGCGAGCCCACGGCTCTCAGAGAAGGAGGGACACAAAGTCTGTGTCCTGCAGCAGAGGTTGAAGTGAGAGTGAGAGAGTGAGAGCATGGTTACAATGCAGTATATATACACCCAACTACAACAATACATCAAAGCATTCACAGCAGTTGGTCTGATCAAAGAGATAACAGGACAAGCATGAGACATTTGCATGAAAGGCAACAATTAACATCACGGAAGTGAGCCAGACGAAACGGGGCTGCCTGTAGACATTAATACACATTTCACTGTTCTGTTATTTGCTCTAGCCGAGCGCTGTGTTTGACCAGTCTGTTTGTGGGGATTTACACCAAAGCACATCTACATATGTAAGATGCTCAGAAGAAGCACAGTAAGGACAAGATGCATGAACACTTTAACTTCACGGCTGTAAACGCAGCATGCAGCGGAAAAAAACCCAGGAGTGCGAGCTGACTGTCCCTGTGTTCTGTCTGTGTGTTGTGGGGGTTGAATCAAACCGCTACAATGGTACCCCTAGAAAAGATTGAAAATAATGTGACCATAGGGACATGTTCAACCAAGATGTGTCCTTTAATTAACATCACAGGTGTCTACAAACTTGTAATCAGTCAGTCGGCCTATTTAAAGGGTGACAAGTAGTCACTGTGCTGTTTGGTGACATGGTGTTTACCACACTAAACATGGACCAGAGGAAGCACAGGAGAGAGTTGTCTCAGGAGATTAGAAAGAAAATTATAGACAAGCATGTTAAAGGTAAAGGCTATAAGACCATCTCCAGGCAGCTTGATGTTCCTGTGACTACAGTTGCACATATTATTCAGAAATTTAAGATCCACGGGACTGCAGCCAACCTCCCTGGACGTGGCCGCAGGAGGAGCCGGATAATACGAATTGAAACAAAAGAGCCCAGAACAACCTCTAAACACATTCATGGTGAACTCCAAGGTCAAGGTACATCAGTGTCAGATTGCACCATCTGTCATTGTTTGAGCCAAAGTGGACTTCATGGGAGACGACCAAGGAGGACACCACTGTTGAAAACAAATCATAAAAAAGCCAGACTGGAATTTGCCAAACTGCATGTTCACAAGCCACAAAGCTTCTGGGAGAAGGTCCTATGGAGAGACGAGACAAAACTGGAACTTTTTGGCAAGGCACATCAGCTCTATGTTCACAGACGCAAAAATAAAGCATACCAAGAAAAGAACACTGTCCCTACTGTGAAACATGGAGGAGGTTCTGTTATGTTCTGGGGCTGCTTTGCTGCATCTGGCACAGGGTGTCTTGAATCTGTGCAGGGTACAATGAAATCTCAAGACTATCAAGGTATTCTAGAGAGAAATGTGCTGCCCAGTGTCAGACAGCTTGGTCTCAGTCGCAGGTCATGGGTCTTGCAACAGGATAATGACCCAAAACACACAGCTAAAAACACCCAAGAATGGCTAAGAGCGAAACATTGGACTATTCTAAAGTGGCCTTCTATGAGCCACGGCTCATAGAAGGCCATATGGCTCATATGGCTGCACGGTGGCGCAGTGGTTAGCACTGCGGCAGCACAGTTTACCCTTGGCCGGGGGATTGTGGGGATCGTGGGATCGTGGGTTCAATCCCAGCCCCCAGCCAACAGTGATCTGTGTGGAGTTTGCATGTTCTCCCCGTGTTGCGTGGGTTTACTCCGGGATTTCTCCGGTTTCCTCCCACATGCCAAAAACATGCATGTTAGGTTAATTGGCTGTTCTAAATTGTCCCTAGATATTTGTTTCCTATAGGCCCTTAGAATAGAGGGTTAGTATTAATGAAAGCGCTTTGAGTGGTCTTTGTGACTAGAAAAGCGCTATATAAGTGCAGGTTAGTTAGTTAGTTAGTTAGCCCTGATCTAAATCCTATTGAACATCTGTGGAAGGAGCTGAAACATGCCATCTGGAGAAGGCACCCTTCAAACCTGAGACAACCGGAGCAGTTTGCTCATGAGGAGTGGGCCAAAATACCTGCTGAGAGATGCAAAAGTCTCATTGACAGTTACAGAAATCGTTTGATTGCAGTAATTGCCTCAAAAGGTTGTGCAACAAAATATTAAGTTAAGAGTACCATCATTTTTGTCCAGGCCTGTTTCATGAGTTTGTTTTTTAAAATAATTCTGTTGAACCACAATTCAAAAGCATTGTCTGATTTTCATTGGTTAATTTTCATAGAATTTTTATTTATTACCACTTTTGTTAGATTCAAGTTATTTCTGTGACCATTGTGGGTTTTTCTTTCAATAACAGAGGGGTACCAACAATTTTGTCCACATCTGTATGTGTGTTTGTGTTTTAGTTTGGGGCACGGCTGTAATTTTTAGTTTTAATAAAGACTTTTAACTTAATTTGATGGCAGAATAATCCACCACGCCATATGGGCTGTACGGTAGTCCACCCGTCAGCCCTATTTTAGGTTATGTTGTGTGAATGTGTTAGGCCATTTAGTACATAAGTTTTCATTATTTTAGTGTGTGATTCGGGTCCCAAATTTGGGGAGGTTTTCAACTGTGTGCATGGCTTTGGACTTGTGTGGTGTAGTGACATGCACTTCCCGTCACGTCACTGCACCGCCCTATAAATAGCAGAGGACGTCCATCTTAGGTCCTCTTTGCTGGATGCCTCTGCTGGTGCATACCGTGTGCTGTCCTGTATATAGTTCATCTAATAAAGCTGTGTTCGCCAACCATCCTCCTGCCTCATCCTTCACCCAGTTATTTCCACACATAACAATATCATCCCTCAGCCAACTCATATGAAAGGGCAGCCCACAAAATTCTCCTTTGGTAAACTCTGGTGGCCGATATGAATCTAAAAAACTTGTATTCTGATTGCTATCACCATACTTCATAAGATGGTGATGGCTACATGAGCCAGTCGCACACCAATTCGACATTTTCTGTGTTTAAATTTAGCTAACATGGGCATAGAAATGCATTGAAATCGTCACTTTTTGATACCTCCGCGCGTTGTTCTATGCGTTCATGAGATCGGTGACGATGTGGTGGCACTTAGTAGGGGGTTTCTCCACCCAGAACTGGAGGTCGGGAGAAGGGGAGCTGGATAAAAGGACTGAATGGGGAAGAATGAAATGAAGATGCACTGTGGAACCGGGGGGTCTTAGAGGTAACAGAAGAGAGTAGTCGACCCCCGGGGTGACAGGAGTCACACCGGAGTTCGCCAGAGTGTGAGAGATGGTGATAAGCAAGGCTTCCTGTCCTGTATGTTAATGAGCCAGACATGCTTTGTGTACTGTGGGCCATCCAGGGGAAGGATCGTCACCTCCTTGTGGTAACGTATCGTCACTTCCTGTTTTGCTGTCTGCCTGTGTGGTTTGCTTTGTGGTTTGCTCTCTAGCCACTAGCTATGGCTACTAGCTCTCCTTCCTCTCCTCCTCTGGTGTGCTCTCTCTGTCAGATGTTTAGCTACACCTCTGCCTCTTTTAGCGATAACGGTAAATGTAATAAATGTTGTCTTTTTGAGGTGCTCGAGGCGAGGTTGTCTGATTTGGAATCCCGGTTCCGCTGCATTGAAACACCGTCTGCGCCAGTTAATCTTGACGGACGCCCATTAGCTGCAGCGGAGCTAGCTAGCTTAGGCCCCCCTGTCAGCGGTTCCCCGGCTCTCCTCAGCAGCGAGGAGACTGGGTGGGTGACGGTGAGAAGGAAGCCTAGTCGCAAAGCCCTGGTACACCACCAACCTGTTCACGTTTCTAATCGTTTTTCCCCGCTCAGCGACACACCCGCTGAGGAAAAAACTCTGATCATTGGCGACTCTGTAGTCAGAAACGTGAACCTAGAGACTCCAGCGGCCATAGTCAAATGCATCCCTGGGGCCAGAGCAGGCGACATCGAGTCAAATTTGAAAATGCTGGCTAAAAGTAACTGTAAATATTCCACAATTGTTATTCACGCCGGCATTAATGACATCCGTCTCCGGCAGTCGGAAGTCACGAAACTTAATATAGAATCGGTGTGTGACTTTGCAAAAACGATGTCTGCCACTGTAGTATTCTCTGGGCCCCTCCCCAATCTGACCAGTGATGACATGCTTAGCCGCTCGTCATCCTTGAACCGCTGGCTGTCTGTGTGGTGTCCTAAAAATGACGTGGGCTACATTGACAATTGGAGCTCTTTTTGGGGAAAACCTGGTCTTATGAGACGAGACAGCATTCATCCCACTTTGGATGGTGCTTCTCATTTATCTAACAATCTGGCATCTTTTTTTATCCAAATTTCCAAAACCATGACTACTCAGAGTTGGGACCAGGAAGCAGAGTCGCAGTCTTACACGCCTCTCTGCAGCTCCTCTTCATCCGCCACCCCTCAGCTTAGCCCCTGACTTCCCCATCAGAGAATCGTCTGCTCCCTCCAAAGTGAATAAAAATATAATGTATAAGCATCCCAAAGTGATAAAGCAAAATATTGGTAAAACTCAAATTAAACATAAAGCCTCTAAATTGAATGATTTGGCCTCTGTTCCTCCTCATAATTTAAAAATGAAATGTGGTTTATTAAATATTAGGTCTCTAACTCCCAAGTCTCTGTTAGTCCATGATTTGTTAATTGATCATCAGATTGATTTAATTTCCCTTACAGAGACTTGGTTAGGACAAGAGGATTATATTGGTTTGAATGAATCAACTCCCTCTGGTTATTTAAACTGTCAAAATCCCAGAAGTTCTGGTCATGGACGAGGAGTAGCAACAATTTACCATTCCAAATTACTAGTTAATGTAAAGCAAAAAACATGTTATAATTCCTTTGAGGGCCTGGTCCTCAGTATTGGGCACTTTAGCAATTTTAGGTTAAACCCAATTTTATTTGCCATAGTTTATCGTCCCCCATCAACCTACTCAGAATTTTTATCCGAATTTGCTGATTTCTTAGCTGATTTAGTGCTGAAATCTGATAGAATAATTATAGTAGGGGACTTTAATATACATGTGGATGTAGATAGTGACTGCCTTAATGTGGCATTCAATTCAATATTAGATTCGATTGGGTTTTCTCAGAAAGTAGGAAATTCTACTCATTACCTCCACCATACATTGGACCTTGTTTTGACATATGGCATAGAAATAGAAAATCTTGTAGTGTCTCCTCATAACCCTGTACTGTCAGACCATTGTCTGTTAACCTTTGATTTTACTATTTCTGACTATTTGGCTCCTAAAGAAAAATATTATTACAGTAGATGCCTCTCAGATGATGCTGTTTCCAAATTTATGCAGATTGTTTCCTCTATGCCATGTGTCAACACAACGGAAATAAGCTATAGACAGCTTGCTCCTTCTGTAATTGATAACATGGTGGATAGTGTTTCAGCTTCTCTGCATCAGACTCTAGACTTGGTGGCCCCATTAAAAAAGAAAAAGTCTAATCAGAGATTTCTAACTCCTTGGTTCAACACAGAAACTCGTACCTTAAAACAGAAGACTCGTCAATTAGAAAGAAAATGGAGCTCTACTAATTTAGATGAAATCTATTTAGCTTGGAGAAATCATCTTTTAATTTATAAAAAATCTCTTAGAAAAGCTAGAACGAGTTATTACTCTGCATTAATAGAAGAGAACAAGAATAATCCCAGGTTTCTTTTCAGTACTGTAGCCAGGTTGACAAAGAGTCAGGACTCTGTCAATCCTAGCATTCCCTTAGAGCTTACTAGTCAGGACTTTATGAACTTTTTCAATAATAAAATTTCATCCATCAGAGATAAAATCAATCAGATTCTTCCCACAGTTAACTTAAATGCTGTAACTGCTACAACTCCTTCTATTGATGTCTGTCTTGATGAGTTTATTCCAATCGACCTTTGTGAGTTAGACAAAATAGTTTCCTCATCCAAACCTTCAACTTGTCTTTTAGACCCTTCTCCTACCAGGTTATTTAAAGAAGTCTTCCCACTTATTGGTAGCTTTATTCTTCATATAATCAATTCTTCATTAACTTTAGGCCATGTACCGCAGGCTTTTAAAACGGCTGTAATTAAACCCTTACTCAAAAAGCCAACGCTAGATCCAGGAGCTTTAGCTAACTATAGACCAATCTCTAATCTCCCTTTCATTTCAAAAATCTTAGAAAGAGTTGTTGCTACGCAATTATTTGACCACCTGCAGGGAAATGGTTTACTTGAAGAGTTTCAATCTGAGTTTAGAATCCATCATAGTACTGAAACAGCCTTAGCGAAGGTCACTAACGACCTCCTCATTGCATCTGATAATGGACTAGTTTCTGTACTTGTCCTTTTAGACCTTAGTGCAGCTTTTGATACTATTGATCATAATATTCTACTTGATAGATTAGAACACTATGTTGGACTTAATGGAACTTCGTTGCAATGGTTTAGATCTTATTTATCTGATAGGTTCCAGTTTGTTCATGTAAATAATGAGTTTTCTTTCAACTCAAAGCTTAGTCATGGAGTTCCACAGGGATCTGTGCTAGGCCCTACTCTTTTTAGTTTATATATGCTTCCGTTAGGCAACATTATTAGAAAGCACTGTATACATTTTCATTGTTATGCAGATGACACACAATTATACCTGTCAATGAAGCCTGATGATAGTAATCAATTAGCCAAGTTAGAAGCCTGTCTTAAGGAAATCAAAGCTTGGATGACTTGTAATTTCCTGCTATTAAATTCAGATAAGACTGAAGTCATTCTTGTTGGTCCAAAAAACCTTAGAAATTCCTTTCCAAATCAAACTTTCAGTTTGGATGCGGTTACTCTTTCTCTTAATAGCTCTGTGAGGAACCTTGGAGTTATTTTTGATCAGGATTTGTCCTTCAATTCACATATTAAATTTGTTTCTAAGACTGCCTTCTATCATTTGCGTAATATTGCCAAGATTAGGAACATCTTGTCTCAGAGTGATGCTGAGAAACTGATCCACGCTTTTGTTAGCTCGAGATTAGATTATTGTAATTCTTTATTATCAGGCTGTCCTAAAACATCTTTAAAAAGTCTTCAGCTGATCCAAAATGCTGCAGCAAGAGTTTTAACAGGTACTAGAAAGAGAGATCATATCTCTCCGGTTCTGGCCTCCCTTCATTGGCTTCCCATAGAGTTTAGAATTAAGTTTAAAATCCTTCTTCTTACTTACAAAGCTCTAAACAATCAGGCTCCTTTTTATTTAAGATTTAAGATCTGATACTACCGTATTATCCTAACAGAGCACTACGCTCCCAAAATGCAGGATTACTTGTAATACCTAGAATCTCCAAAAGTACAATGGGAGGCAGAGCCTTCAGTTATCAAGCTCCTCTCCTGTGGAATCAGCTGCCAATCTGGATTCGGGAGTCAGACTTGATCTCTGTTTTTAAGAATAGGGCTAAAACCTACCTTTTTGATATAGCCTACAATTAGGGAGGGATCATGTGTTTCTGAACCCTCCCTTAGTTATGCTGCTAATAGGTTTAGTCAGCCGGGGGACCTCCAGTAATGCACTGGGCCTCACTCCTTTCCTCACTCTCAATGAAATATTTTTTTTTGCTGGTCATTAACATCTGTTTGTTCTCTCCCATAGATTGAGTCCCCATCGTGCTGTTTGCTCTCTACATGTCTGTTCTTTTCTTCTTCTCTATCCCCTCACCCCCCAGCCAGTCGCAGCAGATGACTGCCCCTCCCTGAGCCTGGTTCTGCTGGAGGTTTCTTCCTGTTAAAAGGGAGTTTTTCCTCTCCACCGTCGCCAAGTGCTTGCTCACAGGGGATCGCCTGATTGCTGGGGTCTTTCTGCAACTGTGGGGGTTCCCCCCTACAGTTGATAGTGCTATGAGATGACTGTTGTTGTGAAATGGCGCTATATAAATAAAGTTGAATTGAATTGAATTGAATTGAATTACTGTGTGTAATATCTTTTATCCCCGGGTCTCAAAGGTGGGAATAAAAAGGTATAAACCGGAGTGGTGGCTCAGTTGGTAGAGCATCCGGCCCACACCCGGGAGGCAGGGGTTCAAATCCCGGCCAGGTCATGCAGAAGACCATATAAAAGCGGAACTTCCTGCCGTCCAGCTTGGTGCTCAGCAATAACGGAATGGAGGAGGGAAATCTGTGGCGGCGCCTTGCATGGCAGCAGCCCTATGATTCTACATATGGTGTGTGTGTGATTAACACTGTAGATAGGAAAAACACAATTTCATTCTACTGTACATGATTGGTTGTATGGTTGAATGACAATAAAGGGTGATTTGATAAAGGTGAGCGCCCCGAGACCCCGAGAAATATTCTGTTTTCTGTGTTGGAGGTGAAATAAAGTTCGTGTGTCGTCCAGCTCGCTGTCCCGCCTGCTTTCATCTTCCACAACGTAAGCATAGACAGCCCTATTGAGGTAAAAGTGGCCGGCCAGGGGCTTCACTTTTGGCGGCCACTGATCCATCCAGTTTTTCTATCGAGATCAGTGGCCCGCCTGACTCCACTTGGCTCTGTATTCCCTAATGGGGTGTGAGATATCCATTTTTTTTTTTTAATACAGATCAGTGCATATAAGATAAGCCTTTATTAGTCCCACAATGGCGGAATTCCAGTGGGACCTTAAATTGAAAAAAATTCTCCATTGAAATGAATGGCAAGAACAAAATTGTCTTTTGATCCCCATCAAATTTTGCCATGAGTTACACATATGATGTTTGTCAATTTAAACAATAATTTTCCAAATAATTAAAGTTGTCGGCTGTCGTGTAATATTTAGTTTTTGTTTAAAGGACAAGCGGACAACAGCTCCCATCATCCCACATCACTAAACTGTAGTTGTGTTTAGCGCTGTTACTTATGCAGGATGCACGTCTTTTCTTTTGATCAGAGTTTAACAATTTATTTTTTTCAAAGTTTTTATGTTGACTGTGTTTACTATAAATTTGCTGTTGCTTATGCAGAATGCATATGTATTTTCCTTTAATTAGAGTTTATAATATCCCGTTAGTCAATGCTGACTGTGTTTACAGTCAATTCACTGCAAACAAAAATTAAATCTAAATATTGATATATTGTAACGTCAAGGCTGTGATAAGGGGGCGGGGATTCTCCCGGCATGCTTTGCGCCGCGGAGGATTCAAACACTTATTGTCATGAAATGCCCCTCCAGACAGAGAGGAAGACCCACGCGCTGAACTGCTAGGTAGTGATACTTTAATGAAAAACACAAAGTCCAAAATGTGCACGAACAAAACTTACAAACATGGATGGCAGAAGAAAACAGCTCACACTGGGAGAGATAAACGCCTGAACAGGGACAGGGTTCAGACGCACACGATTAAACAAGACTCCAGCAACAAAGGGGAGAAATCATAATCTTTAAATAGAGCTGGGGACAATTGAACACAAATGATGGCAGGTGTGGATACCATGAGCGGGCAAGAGGTTACGGTGATTATAACAGAAATCAGCTGGGAGAAATGAGAGAGAGAAGACGGGGCTGACAGCTGACAGGGGCACTGCCTACAACAGAGCAAAAAACCCGGAAGTGCCACTGAAAGCTGCAGCCCCAGGAAGACAGAAAACACAACAGAATAAAAAATATAATAAAAACAAATATATCTAAATATGTAACTAACAAACCAACAATGAACACATCCATGAAAATAAATCATACTAAAAACAATACAGAATGTGAGAAAATCAACCAAAGGTAAAATAGCAGGAATAAGAACTCAAAAATACATTCCAATACAAATATAGAAAAAGGACAAACAGACAGAGCACGGCGGAATCCCCCCACGCTCAAATCGTGACAGAGCCCCACCCCAAGGGGTGGATACCAGACACCCCGGGTAACATTGAAGAACAAGACCCCCCCAACACACAAAAAACCCACCCCAACAAGAAAACGCCCCCACCTCGGGCGGGAGGAGGGGGACTCAGGCACGGAGGGACTGAAACAACCCAGACAAAATAAGAAAAGCCCTCGGAACTCACACCCCAGCAAAAACCCAGACTAACAAAAATCATAAACAAAGATCCCGCTCAGGATCCACACCCATGCAAAACCAGACCCCTAGGCCCCCTAGGCCAAAGAACTAAACAGTTCAGGCGGCCGGCCAAAGTCCCAGGCCTGACAGATGGCGAGGTGATAAGAGTCGGGTGGCCTGCCTGAAAATATGAGCCACCCAACCCAACGGCACAGTCTGTCAGGCGGTTGGCCAGGGTTCTTCAGCCACCTAAACAGAAGGGGTGGCTCAGGAGGCAGCTGCCCCACGGGGAAGTCCAATGGAGGAGAGGACATCAGAGTAGGGGGAACCATGACAATGTCGGGTGGAGGAGAGGGAACCATGACAACCTCGGACAGAGGAGAGGGAACCACGACGGTGTCTGGAAGAGGAGAGGGGACCACAACAGCCTCGGGGGGAGGAGAGGGGACCACGACGTCCTTGGGCAGATGAGAGGGGACCACAATGGCATCTGGCAGAGGAAAGGGAACCACAACGGCATCTGGCAGAGGAGAGGGAACCACTATGACACCCTTGGACTGGCCTGTAGCACCCTCAGTGGTCCCAGACTGGGACAGCGCAGCACCCGTGGTGCTCCGGGCTGGAGCAAGGCAGCACCTGCTGTTGCTCCAGGCTGGAGCAAAGCTGCACCCATGGTGGAGCCGGACTGGGTCAGAGCTGCACCCTCGGTGGACCCGGACTGGGTCATAGTTGCACCCTCGGTGGGTCTGGATTGGGCCAGAGCTGCATTCTCTGTGGGCCCGGACTGGGCCAAAGCTGCACTCACGGTGGTCCCCAGGCTGGGGCGTAACACTCACGGCAGGCCCACACAGGAGTGCAGCACCCATGTTGGAGTCAGGCTGGGGCGCAGCACCCACGACGGTTTCCGACTGGGACATAGCACCCATGGAGACCCGGACTGATTAGGAGCTGCACCCACCGAAGTCCTGGGTTGGGACGGAGTACCCGCGCCGACCTCAGCTGACAGGGGAGCAGCACCCTCGGAGGTCCCGGGCTGGGACGGCGCATCCACAACGACCTCGACAGGAGGAGCTGGACCCATGGTGATCTCGAGCGGCGAGGCTGGACCCATGGAGACCTCTGGTGAAGCTGGATGATCCTCGGTGACCCTGGGGGAAAGCTCAGACAGGAGAGGCAGAGAAACAGGGTCAGGGTCACCGACAGAGTTGAAGATGCTTAGAATCTCATTGGGAGTTACAGGATTAGAAGTGTGTATATACTGCACGGTGGCGCAGTGGTTAGCACTGCGGCAGCACAGTTTACCCTTGGCCGGGGGATTGTGGGGATCGTGGGATCGATCCCAGCCCCCGACCAACAGTGATCTGTGTGGAGTTTGCATGTTCTCCCCGTGTTGCGTGGGTTTACTCCGGGATTTCTCCGGTTTCCTCCCACATGCCAAAGACATGCATGTTAGGTTAATTGGCTGTTCTAAATTGTCCCTAGATATCTGTTTCCTATAGGCCCTTAGAATAGAGGGTTAGTATTAATGAAAGCGCTTTGAGTGGTCTTTGTGACTAGAAAAGCGCTATATAAGTGCAGGTTAGTTAGTTAGTTAGTTAGTATATTAGAGGGACAGCTCAGGTTGTGTGGCTCAGAAACAAAGTAAGAGAGGCAAGCCTGAGATGGTTTGGACATGTGCAGAGGAGGGATAGTGCATATGTTGGGACAAAGGATGTTCGAGATGGAGCTGCTAGGCAGGAGGAAAAGAGGAAGACCACAGAGAAGATTCATGGATGTAGTGAAGGAGGACATGGAGAGGGTTACATAGGGAGATTAAAGGGACAGGGTGAGATGGAGACAGATGTGGCAACCTCTAAAGGGAGCGACTGAAAGAAGACTAAGAAGATGATATCAATAATAAGTGATGCCATTAAACTTTTGCTAGTTTCAAGTTATTTCAGAGATAGATGTATTTTTTAATTATTTTTTTTTTTTTTGGTGGAAGGGTACCAACACATTTGCCCATGTCTGTATGCACAATTAAACATTATTCTGTAAAATGAGAACTGGGTAAGCAGACTCTACCTAAACAGATTAATGCTGCTTTCAGTCTCTGTGTTTTCTTTGCTACTGTATGTGCTTATGGTGCACAGCACAACACTTGGTGCTCACATAATTTTAATACCGGCATTAACATTCAGGGTGATGACAGACACCTGCTGTGTCTTGTAAAAAGAAAAGCACCTGCCACATTTCTGGGCTATATTGCCTCATCCAGAAAAACACAAAGGAGCCTGCGACAGGGTTAAAAATAAAGAAGCAGACTGATGACAAATATCAAGATGTGGGCAGGTTGAGGGGGAAAAAAGGAAGGTTTAAGCAGCTGATTGACAAGCAAATAAACACATTGCTTAACACTTCTTGTTAGCAGTCCCTGTTGATAGCGTCACCTCCTTTCTCTGTTACACCTGGCTTTTACTGTGTGTTATGAAATGTAATCTTGCAATTCCTTCTCTGAATTCTTGGCCTTTTGTTTTTAAAATATAAAATATTATCTTTGGTAATACAATGAAATGGCTTGTATTGTAAATGTAATTAATCCCATTTGGTTTTGAGCCTGGTGTACAATTAAGAATAGCTCTTTTGCTAGGGTATTAGAATAATCTCAACATTAGGCAATCAAAAAATGGAAATTTACTTGATGTCATTGGGTATAGGTAATCTAAAACAAAGAAGGTGTAAGAGACTTAAATCCTAAAGCAAAATATGAAATAATGTTTTTGTTATCTCACCTTTGTTCCCCAGGTGCAGACAACCACTATGTGCATCTCTGTCAGTCTCAGTGGATCTGTGGTGCTGGGCTGCCTCTTTGCTCCGAAGATCCACATTATCCTGTGCCAACCACAAAAGAATGTCAGCACGTTCAGGGTGGCCACCACCCGCTTCAGCGTACACACTGGCCAAGGGTCAAGTTTTTCTCAAGGTATGATCTGATGTAAAGAGATAAATAGCAAATGATGCTAAATTACGTACAGAAATTCTTTCTGCTAATACAAGTAGTAGCAATGAAGTCTGACCTGCCGATTCCCAATACCGATGTAAGTTGTAACATAATATTGATACAATTATATAAACTATATAATTTTGTGAGGCCACATTAAAGAGCCCCTGTTATGCTTTTTGGGGTTTCCCCTTTTCAGTGGATTATGTGGGATCTTTGTGACAATATATGGTCTGCAAACCCAAACAGCATGAAGTCCTCCTGCACAAGTGTTCTCATTTCCTACAAAAACTCAGGACTATACATCTGTCTGACATGCCTCATGTGTTGCTGTTCTCGTCCGTGAGGCTATCACTTCATCATTGAACAGAACTAATAAAGACCTGCTCTGTGGCTAGTCTGACACGCACTCTCCTCAGAGAAGACAAACTTTTCCACTGAGCCTTGGAGCTCATATAGCTACAGTGCAGCTAACATAACTAGCAGCCTAACTGTGGTTTTTAGAGTCATTCTGTGTAAATTCTAATCATCCCTCTAAACATTCATGGTCCTGGTTCATTCACTAAACCACAGTCATTAATATATCTCACGTCATTTGAGCCAAGTGTGTTATTCTTTTCCTGGCATGACATACAGTACAGCCGTGGACAAAATTGTTGGTACCCCTCTGTTAATGAAAGAAAAACCCACAATGGTCACAGAAATAACTTGAATCTGACAAAAGTGGTAATAAATAAAAATTCTATGAAAATTAACCAATGAAAATCACACAATGCTTTTGAATTGTGGTTCAACAGAATTACTTTAAAAAATAAACTCATGAAACAGGCCTGGACAAAACTTATGGTAACCCTAGAAAAGATTGAAAATAATGTGACCATAGGGACATGTTCAACCAAGATGTGTCCTCTAATTAACATCACAGGTGTCTACAAACTTGTAATCAGTCAGTCGGCCTATTTAAAGGGTGACAAGTAGTCACTGTGCTGTTTGGTGACATGGTGTTTACCACACCAAACATGGACCAGAGGAAGCACAGGAGAGAGTTGTCTCAGGAGATTAGAAAGAAAATTATAGACAAGCATGTTAGAGGTAAAGGCTATATGACTATCTCGAAGCAGCTTGATGTTCCTGTGACTACAGTTGCACATATTATTCAGAAATTTAAGATCCACGGGACTGTAGACAACCTCCCTGGACGTGGCCGCAGGAGGAGACGGAAAATACGAATGGTAACAAAAGAGCCTAGAACAGCCTCTAAACACATTCATGGTGAACTCCAAGGTCAAGGTACATCAATGTCAGATTGCACCATCCGTCGTTGTTTGAGCCAAAGTGGACTTCATGGGAGACGACCAAGGAGGACACCACTGTTGAAAACAAATCATAAAAAAGCCAGACTGGAATTTGCCAAACTGCATGTTGGCAAGCCACAAAGCTTCTGGGAGAATGTCCTATGGGCAGACGAGACAAAACTGGAACTTTTTGGCAAGGCACATCAGCTCTATGTTCACAGACGCAAAAATGAAGCATACCAAGAAAAGAACACTGTCCCTACTGTGAAACATGGAGGAGGTTCTGTTATGTTCTGGGGCTGCTTTGCTGCATCTGGCACAGGGCGTCTTGAATCTATGCAGGGTACAATGAAATCTCAAGACTATCAAGGTATTCTAGAGAGAAATGTACTGCCCTGTGTCAGACAGCTTGGTCTCAGTCGCAGGTCATGGGTCTTGCAACAGGATAATGACCCAAAACACACAGCTAAAAACACCCAAGAATGGCTAAGAGCGAAACATTGGACTATTCTAAAGTGGCCTTCTATGAGCCCTGATCTAAATCCTATTGAACATCTGTGGAAGGAGCTGAAACATGCCGTCTGGAGAAGGCACCCTTCAAACCTGAGACAACCGGAGCAGTTTGCTCATGAGGAGTGGGCCAAAATACCTGCTGAGAGGTGCAGAAGTCTCATTGACAGTTACAGAAATCGTTTAATTGCCTCAAAAGGTTGTGCAACAAAATATTAAGTTAAGGGTACCATCATTCAAAAAAAAAAAAAATTTTGTCCAGGCCTGTTTCATGAGTTTGTTTTTTAAAATAATTCTGTTGAACCACAATTCAAAAGCATTGTCTAATTTTCATTGGTTAATATTCATAGAATTTTTATTTATTACCACTTTTGTCAGATTCAAGTTATTTCTGTGACCATTGTGGGTTTTTCTTTCATTAACAGAGGGGTACCAACAATTTTGTCCACGTGTGTAGGTACTGGGACTGTTGTCATGGCTAGAATAGTGATGCAAGTCAGCACAACCAGGGATTATGGCTTTTTTGTAAATTCTAGTCACTGCACAACACCAGTTCATTCATTATTTCACAGTCGATTATATATCTCACACCATTCTGGCTTATTTTCTTATAATTTGGCCATAACAGCTGGGTAAATCTGGCTACGAATGTGAGTTCTTCTGTAGCCACAGCTGGGACTTCTGACCAATTTCAAGGTCGACCTGCCGGATACAAATTGAAAGGGTAGTCTGCAAGGCTTCTGCTAGCTTGACTGTGACTTGATATCAATTTTTGTCCATTTTCTACATATTCTATCCTTAGGCATATATTATTGCATCCAGATCATCTATCAACTCTTGACTACATACAGTGGTATGTAGTCAAGAGTTGCCTGACAAAGTGAAGTAGACCGAAAGATCGTCAAGAGCTAGACATCATGCTGCGATCCAAAGAAATTCAGGAACAAATGAGAAACAAAGTGAGATCTATCAGTCTGTAAAAGGTTATAAAGCCATTTCTAAAGCTTTGGGACTCCAGCGAACCACAGTGAGAGCTATTATCCATAAATGTCAAAAACATGGAACAGTGGTGAACCTTCCCAGGAGTGGCCTGCTGACCAAAATTACCCCAAGAGTGTAGCGACAACTCATCCAAGAGGTCACAAAAGACCCCACAACAACATCCAAAGAACTGCAGGCCTTACTTGCCTCAGTTAAGGTCAGTGTTCATGACTCCACCAAAAGAAAGTGACTGGGCAAAAGTGGCCTGCATGGCACAGTTCCAAGACGAAAACCACTGCCGAGCAAAAAGAACATAATGGTTGGTCTCAGTTTTGTCAGAAAACATCTTGATGATCCCCAAGACTTTTGGGAAAATACTCTGTGGACTAGCCAGACAAAAGTTGAAATTTTTGGAGGGTGTGTGTCTCATTACATCCGGCGTAAAAGTAGTAAAATATGGTGGTGGTAGTGTGGTGGTCTGGGGCTGTGTTGCTGCTTCAGGACCGAAGACTTGCTGTGGTAAATGGAACCATGAATTCTGCTGTCTACCAAAAAATCCTGAAGGAGAATGTCCGGCCATCTGTTGGTGACCTCAAGCTGAAGTATACTTGGGTTCTGCATCAGGACAATGATCCAAAACACACCGGCAAGTCCACCTGTGAATGGCTTAAGAAAAACAAAATGAAGACTTTGGAGTGGCCTAGTCAAAGTCCTGACCTGAATCCGATTGAGATGCTGTGGCATGACCTTAAAAAGGCTGTTCATGCTCAAACACTCCAATGTGGCTGAATTGTGCAAAGGTGAGTGGGCCAAAATTCCTCCACACTGTTGTAAAAGACTCATTGTCAGTTATCGCAAACGCTTGATTGCAGTTGTTGCTGCTAAGGGTGGCTCAACCAGTTATTAGGTTTAGGGGGCAATCACTTTTTCACACAGGGCCATGCAGGTTTGGATTTTTTTCCCCTTAATAATAAACACCTTCGTTTAAAAACTGCATTTTGTGTTTACTTGTTTTATCTTTGTCTATTTAAATTTGTTTGATGATCTGAAATATTTAAGTGTGACAAAGACAAAAAATTAGAACTCAGGAAGGGGGCAAACACTTTTTCACACCACTGTAATTCATTCATAGACATTATTTTGGCTTATTATTTTAATAGTTTAATAGACTGGACTAGGCACCTCCTTGATTAGCAGTGATTAGCAGAGTTAGCTATTCACTCATTCACGGTTGTTTCTGTGCTTATTACATCCCATGGATGTCTAAAAATGTATTAACCTCCACTCAAACCATACATCCCTGTCTCAGATGAAACTTTAATGGGGCTTCTAAACTGTAATATTTAGCCAGTTTTTGCGCAAGATGGCGCCCACAGTGGTCGCCATGGTGCTTCGCTGCGCCCTTTGTTTGTTTTTGTTTGTCAATTGTGTGTCTGCCTGCTCTTATACCTGTGAAGAGCTTCTAAATATCAGGACTTTCACTCCCACGGACCTACTTCCAGTTTTTTTAGCTCCTGCTGCCGATCTGGTTCATTGCTTGGCTCGAAAAGTGAGACGGCGAAAGAGAGGAAGACGAGCGGGCGCTCTCGTCCGGCTCCGCAGGAGAGGCACGCGCACGGCTTTGCCTGGCATATTTCTGTCCAATACCAACTCTCTCTCTAACAAGGTAGATGAACTGAGACTGCTGATGCGTTTTAAGGATCTCTCTTCCTCGGCTGCCCTCTGTTTTACCGAGACCTGGCTCAGGGAAAATACACCGGACAGCGCACTGCGCCTCGAGGGATTTCAGCTGTTTCGTGCTGATCGAGACACAGAGCTCTCCGGTAAATCCTCAGGAGGAGGAGTCTGCTTCTACATCAACAGCAGCTGGTGCTCTGATGTAACGGTAATTTCCAAACACTGTTCTCCCGCCCTGGAATTTCTTTTTATTAACTGCAAGCCATTTTATTCCCTGCGGGAGTTCGCTTCATTCATCCTCGTCGCTGTGTACGTCCCTCCTGACGCGGACACGCGCGAAGCTCAGCGCGTGCTCGTGGATCACATCCAACACACGGAGCGGATTTTTCCAGACTCTCTGGTTATTGTGGTTGGCGACTTTAACCAGAGCAATCTGAGCCACGATCTCCCCCGCTACAAACAGTTTATTAAATGCCCCACCAGAGGAATAAACACGCTGGATCACTGTTACACCACAGTGAAAGACGCATATCGCGCTGTTCCCCGCGCTGCGCTCGGACTATCTGATCACGTGATGGTCCACCTCATTCCCACATACAGACAGAGATTAAAGCTCACTAAACCTGTTGTGAGCACTATGAAGAAATGGACCAGTGAAGCTGAGGAGAAGCTGGAAACGTGCATGGAAATAACTGATTGGGGCATGTTTAAAGGAGCCACGCATTATCTGGATGAGTACACTGTGAACTCATATATCCACTTTTGTGAGGAGAGCATCCTTCCATCGCGCACCAGGGTGAGGTACTCAAATGACAAGCCCTGGTTCACTGCTAAGCTCAGACAGATCAGGAAGGAGAAGGAAGCAGCGTTGAAAAGTGGAGACAGGGGCTGCTACAGGGAGGTTAAATATCGGTTTAACAGAGAGCTGAGGAGAGCTAAATCTGTGTATTCTGAGAGACTCCAGCAGCAGTTCACTGCTAATGACTCGGCTTCTGTGTGGAGAGGACTGAGGCAAATCACCAATTATCGGCCTCAGGCTCCTAAAGGTCAGGATGACAAAGCCCTTTGTCAAAGTCTGTCCCAACACTATGCCCGTTTTGACACCTCGTCATCTGTGTGAGCCTCCACGATCCCTATGTCATCAAAGGCGCCCCCCCTCCTCCCCCCCTGCCCTTGTCATCAGTGAGCAGGATGTGCTCAAACAGTTCTCCAGACTGAACCCGTGCAAGGCCCCCGGTCCGGACGGCGTGTCTCCCTCCACCCTGAGACACTGTGCGAAAGAGCTGGCTCCTGTCTTCACAGACATTTTTAACACCTCCCTTAAGCTATGCCACGTGCCGTCCTGCCTCAAATCCTCCACCATCATCCCTGTCCCCAAGAAGCCACGGATCACTGGACTTAACGACTACAGACCTGTAGTGCTCACCTCTGTAGTCATGAAGTCCTTTGAGCACCTGGTCCTGCCCCACCTCAAGTCCATCACCACCCCCCTCCTGGACCCGCTGCAGTTTGCCTACCGAGCCAACAGGTCTGTAGACGACGCAGTCAACCTGGCCCTCCACTCCATCCTGCAGCACCTGGACTCCCCGGGAACCTACGCCAGGATCCTGTTTGTGGACTTCAGCTCCGCATTCAACACCATCCGCCCCGCTCTGCTCCGGGACAAGCTGTCCCTGCTCAACGTGCCTGACTCCCTCTGCAGGTGGATCACCGACTTCCTGACGGACCGGAGGCAGCATGTGCGGCTGGGAAAGACTGTCTCAGACTCTGCTAGCATCAGCACCGGATCACCCCAGGGCTGTGTACTTTCCCCCCTACTCTTCTCCCTTTATACCAACTCCTGCACCTCCAGCCACCAGTCTGTCAAGTTGATCAAGTTTGCGGACGACACCACCCTCATCGGGCTCATCTCCAACGGCGATGAGTCCGCCTACAGGAGAGAGGTGGCCCAGCTGGTGTCCTGGTGCAACAACAACAACCTGCAGCTGAACGCTCTGAAGACAGTGGAGATGATTGTGGACTTCAGGAAAGTCACAACCCCTCTGCCCCCCCTCACCCTCACAGGCTCTCCCATCACCACTGCTGATTCCTTCCGCTTCCTAGGCACCACCATCACCAGGGACCTCAAGTGGGAGCCGACCATCAGCTCCCTCATCAAAAAGGCCCAGCAGAGGATGTTCTTCCTGCGGCAGCTGAGGAAGCTCAAGCTACCCACCAAGATGTTGGTGCAGTTCTACACAGCCATCATCAAGTCCATCCTCACCACCTCCATAACCGTGTGGTACGCAGGAGCCACTGCCAGGGACAGACTAAGGCTGCAGCGCGTCGTGCGCACTGCTGAGAAGGTGATCGGCTGCAAGCTCCAATCTCTCCAGGATCTGTACATCTCCAGGACCCGGAGGCGTGCTGGCCGGATCATAGCCGATCCCTCACACCCTGGTCACGTACTGTTTGCCCCTCTCCCCTCAGGTAGAAGACTTCGGTCCATCCAGACTAAAACCTCCCGTCACATGAACAGCTTCTTCCCCTCTGCCATCAGACTGCTGAACACTAAGTGACTTATTGACTCTCGTGCACTATGTACAGCAGCTCAACCACACTCATGTCAATCATCACTGTTTTCTTCCTGCATTACCGACTGCACTATATGGTTCTCCACATTATCTGCTGCTCGCTAATATATTTAAACTGCTGACTAGTATTACTCACTCTTATTCTACACTTTATTGCATGTATAGTTTATTTCTTTTATTTTATCATGTTTAATGTTGCAGCATTGCACCGAGACAAATTCCTAGTTTGTGTACTACATGAACAATGGCAATAAATCTGATTCTGATTCTGATTCAGTATTTTTAGTATGCCACTTACAGTAGTTTGACAACCAAAGCTGAAAGCTAACATTGCATCAGCATCAAAACACAGATCTCAGAGAAATTATGAAAGAGGGAGGGTGGAAGGAACTGGGACTCATTAGCATTTGAAGGAATATATCCTAAAATGGCCCCTTTTGATTAGAGCGCCTTCCCCATGTGCAAAACTGAAGAGCAATCAATAAACCTTGAGCTTGTCATGATCCCAAGTGCGGTTCCGTACTGTGCTCAGGTTTCCTGTTTATTATTTTTTTTCCTGTGTTTGTATCTAGTCATGCTTTTGTTGTTATGATTGTGCTTTTATTTTGACAGCGCCGTGGCAGGACTTCCTGCTGTCAAACCTGCTCACAACCTGTCACGGCTGTTTGTATTTAGTGATTATGTCTACTCCACACCTGTTTGTAGTTTTAGTTCTGTTCCCTATTTAACATCGCCAGCTAGACTTAGTCTTTGCTGCAATCTCGTCTACCTTTGACTGGAGTCCCTATGCCCGGCTCCAGTCTCTCTACAGTGTCAGGTTTCGCCCTTGCTATATTCATATGAAAGTGTTTATTCTTCAGCGTCAAGTTCCGCCCTCGCTATACTCTTATGTACGTGTTTGTGTTCATTCTTTGTGTCTCACATTAGTGTATGTGTTTTGCCCCTCGTGGCACTTTACTTTGCTACTTTTGTTAATAAATAAGCAAACTCACTGCTGGCGTTTGGTGACTCATCAGGGCATATATGACAAGCGAGGTACCAGCCACAGTGAGTTTTGTTTTTGGCTCTGTTTTTTTTTTTCCTTTACCGGGTGCCTGCATTTCTTTTTCGGGAGGAGGTTATGGCGTCATTCAATACATGGTATCCTATGAGCCTGGGCTTTGAGCTTGTCCAGGCTCTAATGGAAATAGATGACCTCCTAGCCATAGCTAATCAACGTTCCCCCGAAAGTGCTTTATGGTACCTGGACCTCGCGGAGGCAGCTGTGAAATGCCATCCCCGTCTTGCTGGGCATGCTGAAGGCAGGGAGAGGATTGCTGAGTTATCGGCGCTTCAGCAACAGAACTGTGAGCTGGAGAAGAACACGTCGAGGAAGCCTAAACCGGGGCCGAGGGTGAAGCACTCCCATACCTCGGTTCGCCATGAGGTTCCAGCTACGGCTCCAGCTCTGGTGTCCCCATCGCTGAAAGACCGTCTTCCTGTGCAGCGGAGGAGGAGGGCAGCCAGGGGTCCCAGCGAAGATGAACAGTGGGCAGCTGAGCTCATTAAGGGCCATGTGGCTGAAGCACTCTCTTCCTTCCACCCCGGTAAAGTTCTAAAGAGCGTGGTGGCAGCAGTTAGACTATCCATCCATCCATCCATCTTCTACCGCTTTTCCGGAGGTCCGGGTCGCGGAGGCAGCAGTTCAAGCAGAGAAGCCCAGACTTCCCTCTCCCCAGCCACCTGCTCCAGCTCTTCAGAGGGGATACCAAGGCGTTCCCAGACCAGCTGGGAGACATAGTCTCTCCACCGAGTCCTGGGTCTGCAGTTAGTCAGCAGTTAGACTAATGGAGGCAAATCCTGGGCTAAACAATTTTCCTGAGTTCGCCAAGCTGCTGGCTTCAGTTTCAGCGCAGCAGCGGCATTTCCCCAATTTAAATTTAGCCTCGCCTCCAGCTAGAAGACGTCACCGCCCTGCTCAGAATCCATCTCCTCCCCGGGACACGGCCGTTCCGAAGGGGAGGGAGTTTTTTAACTGGGTCAATCCTCCGCGGGGTTGCCGTTTGGATCCTGATACAGGCCGCCAGAAAAATTCCCTTGTCTCCCAGCCAGCTGTTTTTTCTTCACCACAGCAGAGAGTGAAGACAGCAGCCTCAGCCTCCGGGTCTCTTTTTCCTGCTGTTTCGCCAGCTCATCTACCCTGGACTGCCTCGGATGCTCTTCCCTCCTCTTCGGTGCTTTCTTCAGCTGCTGCAAGACCTGTGGTTCCTTCTCCGGTCCCGCCCGTCACGGATCCTGTTGGGGCAGCTCCTCCTTGTCTTCCCGAGGGGCCCACCATCACCATTTCTACAGGAGAGGGAAGAACCAAGCCTAAGGCAGCAAGAACCATCAAACCCCTGGAAAACAGGCAAGTGTTTTTTCATTCTTTTCTTCAATTTGATGAATTACCTTGTCTGATTCCTGAGGGTGGGGCTCAGGTTTTGCAGTCCACTGAGTCCCCATCACCTGCTGCAGCCACTAGAACTGAACTTGCTACCTCTGTGTCTCCTCTTTTACCCCCCGAGTGTCCGCCGGTGCCTGGATTAAACCGCTGGACGAGGGAGGAGCCTGGTGAACCAGGTTCCAGCCCCGCAGCCACGCTATGGACAAAGGAGGAGGGTTGCCAGCCATTTGGATCCTGTGCTGATGATGAAGCATCCCCGGGTCTCCAGTGAGCTGAATTCAGCCCCAGCAAGTGACGGACCTCCTGCCGCTGCGCCGAGTGAGCCATCGGTGTGGATGACTGTGCAAGGGGGTTCAAGGACTGCTGAGAACATCATGCCAGCTGCAGTGGCCCCTGCAGCCAAGTGGGAACCTGCGATCGACCTTCTGATGACCGAGCCCATTTCTCCTTTGTTACCTGAATCACTGGAGTCCTTGACAGTGGTGGAGCTCGAGATCAGGCAAGTGCTCTATTTTGTCTTTCTCTTTTCTATTTTGGAGCAATCTTGCCTGTCTCTTGGGGAGGAGAGCCGGGTGCAGTCGCCCGCTGCATCCGAGCTTGCTTCGCCGCAGCCGGTGACCCTGACCCCTTGTGTCTCTCTACTGTATCCAAGCCTTCTTCCAGGGTCACCGGAGATGATCCAGCTTCGTCTGACGTCCCCGAGGGTCTGGGTTTGTCTCTGGAGGTCGTCCAGGGCGCTGCTTCCCCCGTGCCCGAGGCCGCCGTTTGGGTCCCTCCTCGGGTTGGGTCCATCGTGGATGCAGCATTGGCCCAGGTTGAGTCCACCGTGGGTGCAGCATTGGCCTGGGTTGGGTCCACCATGGGTGAAGCATTGGCCCAGTCGGGGTCCATCGTGTTTGCAGCGTTGGCTCAGTCGGGGTCCACCGCGGGTGCTGCTAAACTCCAGCCTGGAGTCACCACAGGTGATACGTTGACCTAGCCAGGGTCCAACCGCGGGTGCTGCTAAGCTCCAGCCTGATGCTGTTGTGGTCCCCCTCCTCTCTCCACCACCAGACACTGTTGGGGTTCCTCTCCCCCGGTTCGGCTTCCTGTCAGTGAGCCTCCCGGTCGGTAAGCCGCCTCTGGGTTCCCCCTCTCGTCCTGGTGGCTGAAAAACACTGGCCGGCCGCCTGAAAGACTGAGCTGCCGGGTCAGGTGGTCCAGAATCTCAGGCAGACCACCCGACTCATTCCATCTGGCTGTTTGGCGCTCCTGGGATTTCAGTCGGCCTCCCGAACTATCTTCTCGTAGTTGGGGTCTCTGGGGTGTTGGTTGGCCGCCCAGCTTTTTCCACTTGTCGGTCGGGTGGAGCCAGGACGCTGGGAGGCCACCTGAACTGTCTCTTTATTTATTATGTTTGACCCAGTGCCTTTTATATTTTTGTTATTGATGATGGTTATGAGGTTTTGAGTTGTTTTGTGTCTCGCCCTCTAGGCCTGGATCCCCCCCCCCCCCGGGTTAGTTTTTGTAGTTGTTGCTATTTGGGGGTGCGGTGTTCTCCTTTTCTTTTTTGATGTTACTGTGGGGTGTCTGGGGATCAACCCCTTGAGGGAGGGTACTGTCATGATCCCGAGTGCGGTTCCGTACCGAGCTCGGGTTTCCTGTTTATTATCCTTTTTCTTATGTATGTATCTAGTCATGTTTTTGTTGTTATGATTGTGCTTTTATTTTGACAGTGCCGTGGCAGGATTTTCTGCTGTCAAACCTGCTCATGACCTGTCACGGCTGTTTGTATTTAGTGATTACGTCTACTCCACACCTGTTTGTAGTTTTAGTTCTGCTCCCTATTTAAGATCACCAGCTAGACTTAGTCTTCACTGCGATCTCGTCTACCTTAGCCTGGAGTCCCTACGCCCGGCTCCGGTCTCTCTACAGCGTCAGGTTTCGCCCTTGCTATATTCATATGTAAGTGTTTATTCTTCAGCGTCAGGTTTCGCCCTCACTATGCTCTTATGTAAGTGTTTGTGTTCATTCTTTGTGTCTCATGTTAGTGTATGTGTTTTGCCCCTCGTGGCACCTTGCTACTTTTGTTAATAAATAAGCAAACTCACGGCTGGTGTTTGGTGCCTCATTAATGCCCTGAAAAGGGCATATATGACAGAGCTGTTTTGCTCAAAGTGTGTATGTCACAAACATTTCATTGACACCTCGGGAACTGCTTCAACATGTGGGGGAAAATACATATTGGGTCTTTTTATATCCCCCACTGTCATGTTTGGGGTTGTTTTCAACCCCGTCCATGACCTGTGGCTGTAGGTTTTTGATTATGGCTTATTAATTCCAGCTGGCAGATTGAGCCTTGCTCTCTGCCAGTCCTACAGCCACGCCTCTTCCTCACCAGACATTCACCGGCTGTATGGTTTCACCACATGCACACATACAGTACACACACATTCATGCATGCACACACACTCACACATGCACACACACACATTTCCAGTTAATTGTCATTCACCTGCTTGCCGCATGACTGTGACCACTTGCCTTCATTAGTGATTTGCATACTTATGGGAGGCAGTGGGATCAGTCAGTGCGGCGGCTTAAGTCAACACTGGGCTTCCTGGCTCGCAACAGTTGGCTTTTTCCCTGGACTGAACTGTGTTGTTCCTCAGAGCCTTTCCGCTCCAACGTACAGTATATGTAAGTCTTCCCTCATTTATGCCTTTCCTCTCCGCTCCTACCCTGCCTGGAGTGCATATGGCATTTAATCCTAGCCAACGGAGTTTGTAGCCGGTTGTCTCATCTCCTCTCAACAATGGCTGTATTTGGACATTTTGTATATTTTCTCTTTTGTAAATAAACACGTTACATTACTGCACGTTGGACTCGCATCTATTTCATATGTTCGCTGCAAGTTACGCAGTGGATGTGACGGTAAGCTGCTGCCACAAAGAGCCCAAGCAGTGAAGCAGCGTGCTTTTTTCAATTTTTTGTGTGTCTTTCCTACCTGCTACCGGAGTCATGTTGGACTACTGGAGCAATGCAGAGCTGAACGGACTGGCCCGTCTTGAGGATGCCTTCGCTTCCTCACAGGGGCTGGTTTCTCGCGAGGCTGTTCGTGCCGCTCGGGACACCGCAGTGGAGGTATTGGAGGAATGTCCCGATCTCTTGTTTTTTTCCCCGAGTCGGCCGACATCCTTCACTTCATCCTCGCGCTGCATGGAGAGGATCCCGAGAACGAATCGCCAGTGTTGGAGCAGCCCTCAACACGGAAGTGGCGTTCGCGGCGAAAGTGGCCATCCTCCTCCCTCAGCTCTTCCGCTCCAGCCCTGCCCCTGTCACCGGAGCTCCAACCCGCCTTGACTCCAGCCCTGGATCACTGGAGAAGCACCATCTCTTCCTCATCAGCAGCCCGTTCCTCAGCCAGTGAGACCATTTCCGCGGCAGCCTCCTCTTCCAGTTCGTTCTCGCCACCTATCAGATCAGCCTATTATTCCTCTCCAGCTGCCACACAGTCCATCTCCTCGATGGCTCCTTCCGCTGCTCAGAGGCTCTCCGTGCAGTCTCTGGAGGTTCCTATTTCCATGACACCAGGGGCGGTCCCTACTCCTCCCATGATGGGGTCCAAGCTCTCTGGAGCCAGGGAGAGGGAAGACACTCCACATAGTACAACAGCAGGCAACATCCAAGTCCAGGTTAACAGGCAAGTTAATTTTCATTTTATTTCTATTAATGATGAAAAGTCTTGCCTGATTCCTGGTAGGGAGGCTCAGGAAGAGCAGTCCCCTGAGCTCTCCCCACCTGCTGCTGTTGAAAGTGAATCACCTACCCTCTCCATCTCTTTTCCTTTCACCTCTGAGCATCCATCGGCCCTGGAGCTCAGTCACCGGATGAAGGAGGAGCCCGCGGTGCTGAAAGACCTAATCCCAGCCCGACGGAGCTTCTATGGACAGAGAGAGGGCACTGTGACCAACCTGAAGCCTGTGCTGATGAAAGAGCGTCCCCTGGCTTCAGTCTCCTGGGGTCCAGTACAACGTGAAACTCCACCTCCAGAATCCACGGCGGGAGAGTCACCTGCATTGGAACCTTCACTGGAGGAGGCCAAGACTGCGACCACTTTCACGCCTGCTGCGGAGGCCGCCGCAGCAGAATGAGTGCCCGGAATGCACCTCCAGGAGGCTGAGCCCGTAGAGACGTCACCCGGATCATCGGAGTCCTGGACGGCGGTGGAGCTCGAGCTAAGGCAAGTGCTCTCTTTTGTCTTTCTCCTTTCTCTTATAGAGCATTTTTGCCTAGCTCCAGGTGAGGAGAGCCAGCTGCAGCCACATGCTGCGCCTGAGCTCATCTCGCTGGGCTCTGCCGCTGCCGGCGACCCTGACCCCTCTTTCTCTCTGACCGAGTCCTCTTCTAGGGTCGCCGGAGAGGGATCTGTGTTACCCGACGAATCCGAGGATCCAGGCTCGCCACTGGAGGTAACTGTAGCTGCTACGGTTCCCGGTGAAGTCAACCAGGATTCAGCTTGCCATCTGCCAGAGGCCATAGTTTCGGTTCTGCCTCAGCCTAGGTCTCCGTGGGTGCTGTGTACCGGCCGGGAACCATCATGGGTGCCACGCCCCAGCATCAGTCCCATGTGGGTGCTACGCTCCAGCCTTGGGCCGCCATGGGCACCGTGCCTCAGCCCAAGGTCCACCGAGGGTGCAGCGTTGGCCGAGCCGGGTCCCATCGAGGATGCAGCAGGGGTCCAGCTGGACTCCACCATGGGTGCAACCATGGCTCGGTCGGGGTCGACCGTGGGTGTAACACTGGCCCAATCGGGGCTCACTGCAGGAGCAATGAGGCCCTAGATTGGGGTCACCACTGGTGCTACGTTGTCCCAGGCTGGGACCACCGCGGGTGCAGCCATGGCCCAGCCCGGGTCCGCTGCGGGTGCAGCTGAGCTCCAGTCCCAAGCCGGGACCACTGAGGGTGCTCCTACCCTGCCTGAAGCGTGTATGGCATTTAATCCTAGCCAATGGCGTTTGTAGCCGGTTGTCTCATCTCCTCTCAACAATGGCTGTATTTGGACATTTTGTATATTTTCTCTTTTGTAAATAAACACGTTACATTACTGCATGTTGGGCTCGCATCTATTTCATATGTTCGCTGCAAGTTACACAGCGGACGTGACACCCACCAGCAAAGTCTTAAGCAGGAGTTGCTCATGATTGAACAACACTTGTGCTTATGGGTGCTAGTCACAGATTTCTGAATTGTCTTCCATAGATGGAATCTCGGCAATAAACTTTCCCTGATACCTTGAAAACTAAACTGAAAAGCATCTTTCAAAAACAAGTGAGCCACAACTGTAATTGTTTATTGACAGCTGTTCAGATGTAAAAAAAATTTCAACATATTTCACAAAAAAGTATAGAACAGATTACCTGTTGATGCTTTAATACTGGCTGTTGATTACCTTTTACTTAAAAACATGTGCTTGTATTCATTGCTTTTCTGGCACAGAATGGGCCTTTGCATGAACCGATCATGTAATCATGATTAGTTAATGCGAGGGATCATTATCATTTTTTCCAGGCTGACTAGTACAAGTGTACTTCAGCTTGAGTACTCAACAACACATTGTTTTTTCATTTTTCACTGTAAAGTTTTTTTTAACACTTGTGACATTTCTCCTGCAGAGTTCTACTGACCAATCAAAGCCAACTTTAATGTCATTCAACGCATACAGCCAATTATGTACAGTAGAACGAAATCACGTTTCTCTTATCTACAGTGTTAATCACATTTAGAATCAGAGGGGTCGCTGCCATGCAAGGCGCCGCCACAAATCCCCTCCTCCATTCCATTATTGCTGAGCGCCAAGCTGGATGGCAGGAAGTTCCACTTTTATGGTCTTTGGCATGACCCGGCTAGGATTTGAACCCCGGCCTCCCGGGTGTGGGGTGGATGCTCTACCAACTAGGCCACCACTCCGGTTGGCTGTGAAAGAGAAATTCCTGGACTGTACTCTAAATATGTGCAAAATAGCCATCTTCATGTTATGAATGTGGTGTGATGTTTTGGTGCAAATTTCTATGTATGACTGACTACAAGAAACAAATTCTCCAATAATACCAATACCAAACACTGGTACTTATTACACACCTTATTACCTTAGTTATTACACACTGGAGAAGCATGACCATCTCCTGTTATTTTAAAAACAGAAAGATTTATTATGCTCTAGTAATGAAGTCCAAATAAAAATGTGCTTGAAAATGAAAATTTTATTGAAGGAATATTTTTTCGTTTGGATAAATTTAGCTCTTGGATGTCTAATTTTGCATTAGAGAAATTAGTCATCCATAAAAAAAAGGATGACTTAGGAATAGAAAGTCTTCAGTTTCATTTTATTTGAGTTAAAATATATATATTTTTTTACTTTGCAGCATTAGCCTCTAATGCTGTTCCAACAGTTTGTAATGGACAAGAAGTAGTGGACTCTACAACATCCTCCTTGTGAAGATCAGCTGAGTTCTTTTGTCAAGCATTGTATACAGAGTACAATCACTAGTCCTGAATCAGCTGTCTCAGATATTGAAAAGGTCACACAGATGATCGTCCTGACTTTGTTGTCCTCAAAGTGCTGTGTGTCATGAGCTGGGGCTGGAATTTCTGCTAGACCCAGTCTTGTTGCTTTTTCAGTGTATTTATGTGTCTATTGTATTGTCGTGCCCCTTGTAGTGTTACACTGCCTTTTATTTTCTCCAGTTGTGTTTCAGCTATTTTGGCCATGTCTTGTTTTGATTTGTAATTGTTTTTTGGTTAATGTGCATTTTTTCACATTTATTTTGTAGGCTGCGACTGACTGGTGACATTTCCGGGTTCGTGCTCAGCATTGGCGTCATCTGTCAAGCTGTCAGTCCAGCTGCTCCTCCCTCACCTCTCCAGCTGATTCCAATTACTAATTGTGTTTCTCCTTGCCTGCTCATGCGAGCCCACACCAGTGCTCACTCATGTTAATCATTGTCACGTGTATTTTAGCCCTGCCATTTCACTGTGTCATTGCGGCTACATTGTACCTCCTTTGGATCTACAACTGTTTATTCCTCTGAAGTGCTTCTCCCTTCTCCAGAGCATTCCCCGCTCTGAGGCACATTCTGTAAGTTTTTTCTTGTTTGGCGTTTTTGCATTGTTGGCACCTTTTTTGACTGTTATGTCCTTTTGTTTAATAAATGTACAAACACCATTCAGAGCTTGGGTTTGCCTTTCTGGCCCATAGGGGCCAAACATGACAGAATGTAGCCGCCAGTAAAAAAAAAACCCCAGCTGTGGTGTCTGTGCATTTCTTTTTTCCACCTTTTGTGTTTTTTCAAGCACCTGCTTGTTGGAGTGCATGATGTCCCAGGCTCGCCAACCTCGCCGAATTAAAGGAGGAATGGCGCCAGTGTCTCCCAGCGTGGAGGAGGAATGGGCGGCGGAGTTTATCCAGGATTTCGCGGATGAAGCTCTCGAAGCCCTTGAAGCCCGAGGACCCAAGCAGACGTGGGACTGTTTGTATGGAGCAGTGGGTATCCTGGAGGTGCATCCCGGCCTATGGAGCTAACCACAATGCGCAGATCTGCTGTCCACAGTCTGCGCGCTCCAGCAGTCATTTCTGGGTTTGACGTTCCCCACAGAGTCGAGGCCGAGGCGCTTTCCTCAGCTGATGTCCATCTCCCATCATGCTTCACCCGACTCTCCTCCAGCTCCAGCATGCACATCGCCAGTTTCACAGCAGTGCTGTCGCCCTGCTCCAAGCCATCGAAGAAACACCTCCTCCTCTCAGTCAGCTACTCTCCCAACATCATGTCAGGCAAATCCCGCAGCAGCCCCTCCTTCTGATTCTCTCTCATCGGCTGTTCCGTCAGCCTCCTTCTCCTCCTGAGCTGCTGATTTTCCCATCTCCCTGATGTGTGGTCCCGCTGCTGAGAGCTCGACAGCATCCATTCCGGCTCCGTCCATCTCTGCCTCAACTAATACAGCTCCTCCACGATCCATAGAGGGGCCTAAGTCTATTGTAGCCACTGAGAGGGGCGACGATGCAGCAGGCAACACCACACACCAGGAGAACAGGCAAGTCCAGTTTCATTCCATTTCAATTTTTGATGATTTGTCTTGCCTGATTCCTGGTAAAGAGACTCAGGTCGTGCAGTCCCCTGAGTTCTCTTCACCTGCTGAAAATAACGAATCCTCACCTGCCCTCTCTGTGTCCCCTTCTCTTGCCTCTGAGTCTCTGTCGGCCCTGGAACTCAGTCACCAGATGATAGAGGAGCTTGTGTTGCTGGAGGACACCATCCCAGCCCTGCACTCATTCTATCGACCGAGGGAAGGCGCTGACCCTAACCTTACCACACAGAGTCCAACGCCAACGGTGAGTCAGACCCCAGCGACCATGCTGGATGAGCCTCCTGTGTGGACCACTCCGCCTGGGGACGAAGAGACTGCAACGATCATCATGCCTGCTGTGGAGGCCGCCGCAGCAGAGTGGGAGCCTGAGCTGAACTCCCTGAGGGCTGAGCCCGAAGAGCCATCGTTGCCTGGATCATCGGAGTCCTGGACGGCGGTGGAGCTCAAGCTCAGGCAAGTGCTCTCTTTTGTTTTTCTCCTCTCTGTCCTTGAGCAATCTTGCTTGGCTCTTGGTAAGGAGAGCCAGGTGCAGCCTCCCATTGCTCCTGAGCTCGCATCGCCGGGCTCCGCCACTGCTGGTGACCATGAACCCCCTTCTCTATCTGTTTCCTCTGGGCTTATCCCAAGGGTCACCGGAGACACTTCCACCATGCTGGAGGTCTCCATGGGTCCAGGTTCTCTGCCTGAGACAGCTGGGAAGTTTTTTCTTCCGGCTTTTCAGAGAGAGCAGACGCTTTTCTCCTTCTCTCCCACCTGATTCTCTCCCTTCTGATCCCAGCTTGCAATGTTGCGTTTTTGTCTGTGTTTAGTCGCTCCTCTGCTGAATCTTAATCTAAATGGAAATTATGGATCTGGAAAGCGGCTTAACTGTGATTGTCACCACTTTAAAAGAAGATCGGGTCAGGGGGAACCCAACGAGGAGACTCATGGACATTGGGATTCATGCGTCTGTGGAGATTTGGCAGGAAACATTATTGGTTATGATCTCAGGACTTCTATTTTGGCTGTGGAGTTCCCTGATGTATCAGAAATTGAAGAAGGTGAGAGAGCTGATCAAAGTGGACCCGGCAAGCTCCTTCATCAAATTCGACCAGTTGGGGAGGGCACGATTAGCGGCAAATGGTGAACTGAATGACAGTGATTCAGTGGAGGAATACATCTGGAGCCCTGTGCTCTCCATGGAATGCCTGTTTAAGCCTGTATATGGAAATTATGAAGCACAGAAGCGCATGAGAGAGGAAAATTCTATTCTCCGTGGGCTCTGAGCTGTGTAGATTTGACCTTGTTTTTGATGCCCTGTTTACATTCCTCCTTGATGAGATAAGGTAGAAGTGGCGGCTGCTAACCCAAACAATCGACAAACAATTGCTGTTGTTTCAGCAGATTGAACTCCTCAAGGACAGCCCATGTGCCTTCATCTGCAAGCGAAGAGATAGACTCCAGACTTGTTTATAAGTCACATGATTATATCATCTAGCCACTGCCAGGAGGCGCCCTCTGCTGTTCACTAGCAACTGTCACACCTACACTACACAATGCATACAACATTACATGACTGGCACATATATACTGACTCATACATACACTGCCTTTCTCAACTCTTGTTTTTGTGTGATCTATATTGTCTGCTAATTGTGCATTGGAGAGTTTTTTTTCTATGTAATCACAATTTTGGTCATAAAATGAGCTTTATTTTGATTAACAATGCTTTTTTCTCTCTTCCCATTGTGTCACTTCCCCTCCCCCTCATTCCCTTCTTTACCCTCTACTGCTGACAGGCGCCCTTATGGCTGCCGCGTCATTGAGATGCGCTTGAGCGCGCCCAATGTCAAGTCAAATTCCTCGTATGTTTATGTTTTTATGTAAACATGCTTGGCAATAAAGCTTTCTGATTCTGATTCTGGGAATCCAGCTTCCCCAATGGAGGTCGTGGGTGCTCCGTCCCAACCTGGGATCTCCATGAGTGCAGCTTCCCCTCTACCCGAGGCCGTTATCTGGGTTCCACCTCCTCGGTCCGAGTCATCATGGGTGCTGCGCCCAAGCATTAACCTGACATAGGTGCTGCGCTCCAGTATGGGCCCGCCATTGGCGCTACCCCCCAGCCTGGGGTCCACTGTGGGTGCAGTGTTGGTCCAGTTCAGGCCCACCGAGGGTGCAGCGTTAGCCCAGCCAGGGCCCACCGAGGGTGCTACAGTGCTCCAGCCTGGAGCCACCGCGGGTGCTACTTTGCCTCCACCTGAGACCACCGAGGACGTCAGGACCCCCTTCCTTCACCGCCAGACGGCATCGTGATGCCCCTTCCTCGGCTCACCCCTCCATCATTAGGTCTCAGAGTAGCGGAGCCGCCTCCCAGGCCACCTCTTCTGTTCAGGTGGCTTAAGAACTCGGACTGGCCACCTGAAAGACTGAGCCGCCAGGTTGAGTGGTCCTTATTCTCCCGCAGGCCACCTGACTCATTCCATCTGGCTGTCCGGCTGGCCTGGGACTTCAGCAGGCCACCTGACTTGTTTCACCTTGCCGTCTGCCGGGCCCAGGACGTTGATTGGCTCCCTGAACTATAGAGCTCCTTGGGCCAGGGGGGATGGGTCTACTCTGTGTTTTTCTGGTGTGGGTCCTGAGCGGGCCTTTTGTTTCATGACCTCCTAGCCTGTTCTCCCCACCACCCACCCTGGGTGGGTTATTGCTGTGCTCGGCCAGGGGGGGCAGGCTTTTCCTTTTTTTCTTTTAGTGTTACGTTGGGGTGTCTGGGTTTCACCCCTTGGGGGGGGGGGTTTGTCACGAGCTGGGACAGGAATTTCTGCAAGACCCAATCTTGTGGCTTTTTCAGTGTATTTATGTGTGTATTGTATTGTCATGTCCCTCTTAGTGTTATACTGCCTTTTATTTTCTCCAGTTGTATTTCAGTTATTTTGGCCATGTCTTGTTTTGATTTGCATCCATCCATCCATCCATCCTTCCATCCATCCTTACATCCATCCATACATACATACATCTTCTACCGCTTTTCCGGAGGTCTGGGTCGTTGAGGCAGCAGTTCAAACAGAGAAGCCCAGACTTCCCTCTCCCCAGCCACCTGTTCCAACTCTTCAGAGAGGATACCAAGACTACCAGGCCAGCTGGGAGATGTAGTATCTCCAGCGAGTCCTGGGTCTTCCCCGGGGTCTCCTCCCAGTGGCATGTGCCCGAAACACCTCAAGTGGGAGGCGTCTGGGAGGCATCCTGATCAGATGCCCAAACCACCTCAACTGGCTCCTTTCAACGTGAAGGAGCAGTAGTTCTATTTTGAGCCTCTCCCGGATGTCTGAGCGCCTCACCCTTTCTCTAAGGGTAAGTCCAGCAATCCTACATAGGATTGAACCAAATTTTTAAATTTTTTTTTTGGCTTTCTTGAAACAGTGATTTAAAGCCTATCACTTTAAAAAACACGCTTCAGCTGTTCAATTCCGCCCTCAGCTGAGCAGCTTCTAGCCTCCTTCTAGCTTGGATGAGCAATGCTGGTTCACTGATCCACAGTCGGTTGTGTATCTGGCATTGCTCCGGCCCATCTCCCAACAACCTAGCTGGGATGCTATAATAAATCACCAGCGCTGTGCGCCGGGCAACCCCCCATTCATCACAACCCAGAGCTGCTGGCTGAGCTGAGCTGCCGAGCCATGGGATTTCAAAGTGTGATGTCTCGCTCCGCGGGACTCCTCTCCTCTCCCGCAGCCAGCTGTGGGATGCGCCGTCACGAAGCAGCTCCCCTAAGTTGCCTGCGGAGGTGGAGCAGAGTTGTGTGGAGCCCCGGAGGATGGTGGGGGAGCTTGGGGTAGCAGCCTTGGGTTGCGGTGTAGGCGGTTGCCACAGCTGGCACGCTGGCGCCAGCTGCAGAATCATGGCAAAACCATTGAGAGATGGGCTGGAGCAACACGGGGTATATTGTGGACTGGTGAACCAGGTGGTAACAGGGATGGTCATTAGGTGACTAAGATCTGAACAAAATAACAATATAAGCCACGGTTGGTTTGAGCTTCCTGGTACCAGTGTTAGCTTGGGGGCTAATAGCTCAGGGGTTAATAGGCTACCTTGAGCACCCCATCCATTTACATGACAGACAACTAGGCGGGCCAGTAACAGAGCAGTGGCTGGGTCTCTAGGACGTTGGTGGGTTAGCTTTTTCAAATCCTGATGTTAATGATTTAGACAGAAGACTCAAAAACATTTCTGGTGTTTCTGAGAGAGAAAAACGAGATAAAGGCTGTGTGTGTGTTTTTTAAGAGAACTGACTGTTTTGAAATTTTGTTTTGATAATTAGGTGACCAGTAGTCTCATTTCAGACAGTTAAAACCTATAAACACACCATTTTTCAGTCAATGACCCCTTTTAAGGCTTGAACCAATGGAGTCTTTTGCAGTCTATGCTATCCTCTGGGTAAAACAGTTGTAAAACTAGAAAAGCACTCAGAGAGCGCATACCTTCACCAACGCTCCTTCCGTGCCTAATGGATCACCTCCAAAATGTAATGGGTTTCTTCCGGAGGATTCTTGCTAACACAGCGTGAGAAGATAAGAGCCTTGGTGAAGGTATGTATTCTGGGATCATCACCAAAATGTTATGGGTTCCTCTCTAGCACAAGGACCACCTCTGGTAAAAATTTAATCCAAATCCATCAAGTAGTTTTGGAGTATTCTTGCAAACACAGTGTGAGAAGATAAGAGCCTTGGTGGAGGTATGTGTTATATATAAATAAAGGGCACTTTATTGTGAAGTGCAGTGTGATAACGTGGACGTCCTGTCCTGTCACGTCATCGCATGGCCCTGTGTAAGGCAGGGGGCATCCATCTTATGGTCTCTTATGCCTGATGCCCACACCATGTGCCATGCTGTATGCTGCTGCCCCTCATCTTCAATAAAGCTGTGTTCGCTAACTCATCTTGCCTCATCCTTGGCCAAGGTATTTTACCATACATAACACTTTGGTGACTGAGGATTAACTCATGGAGGTGTGCTTTACACCACTGAAACCTTTTCTGGAGCTTCCCGGCGAGCCGCAAGTGACATGAATGCCCCTTTCAGGGCATTAATGAGGCGCCAGATGCCAATAGCAAGTTTGCTTGTTTATTTAACAGAAGGACAAAATGACAAAGTAAAGAGCCACGTGGGGCAAAACACATACATGAACTAGGATACAAAATAAAGAACTCAGACAACGATAGTAAGAGCGTAGCGAGGGCGGAACCTGACGCTAATGAACACACACTTACTCGTGCTGGAGCAAAGACAGATCAAAATACAGAGGAAAGGCTGGAGCCGGGGTTTGGGACTCCAGCCCTGGTACACGGTTGTAGATCGCAGCGAGGAGTAAGCCTCAGCCGCTTCCTTAAATACCAAGAACAGACCAAACAGAAAAGGGGAATGTAATTAACAAAATCACGAACAGCTCTCACGGCGCCGGCTCGGCTTTGACAGCCGGAAGTTCGGCCATGACGCTGTCACAATAAAAGCCCTGGAAAGGCACAAATAACAAAACCCGAAATAATATAGGAGAAAAGGGAAAATACTGAGCCACCACATTCCTTAGGATTCTGCTGGGATGGGAGGAAGAGTGTGCTTCAGCCACGCGGCCCCTGATGAGCTCAGCTGCCCACTGTGTCTCTTCACAGGGGTCCCCGGATGCCCTCTTCCTCTGCTGTGTATGGAGACGGACCTTTGGTGAAGCAGAACTTAGGGCTGGATGGGTGGCAGGATCCTCAGGCGAGGAGCGGGGATGCCTCACCGTCAGCTCTGACTTCGGCTTCCTGCTGGGACTCTTCACCGGCCCACGGTTCCTCTGCCGAAGTGCCGCGAGTTTGGCCATCCTCTCCATGCCCTTGGAGTGCTCGGCCAGGTGAGGATGGCGCTTTACAGCAGCCTCTGCGAGGTCCAGGTACCATTGTGCGTTTACGGAGGTGGCGAACATACGGGCGTTGGACAGGAGACCGTCTATTTCCATCAGAGCCTGGATTAGCTCAAATCCCAGGCTCAACGAAAATCTGGTCCTAGATGCCACCATGACTCCACTCACACAGGTCCCCGGAAAAGGGAAAAACTCAAGCCAGAAAACAAACTTACTGAGTCTGGCACCTCTCTTGGCTGCGATCTACTGACATGAATGCCCCTTTCAGGGCATTAATGAGGCACCAGATGCCAATAGCACGTTTGCTTGTTTATTTAACAGAAGGACAAAATGACAAAGCAAAGAGCCACGTGGGGCAAAACACATACATGAACTAGGATACAAAATAAAGAACTCAGACAACGATAGTAAGAGCGTAGTGAGGGCGGAACCTGACGCTAACAAACACACACTTACTCGTGCTGGAGCGAAGACAGATCAAAATACGGAGGAAAGGCTGGAGCCGGGGTTTGGGACTCCTTCCCTGGTACACGGTTGTAGATCGCAGCGAGGAGTGAGCCTCAGCTGCTTCCTTAAATACCAAACACAGACCAAATAGAAAAGGGGAATGTAATTAATGAAATCACGAACAGCTGTCACGGCGTCGTCTCGGCTTTGACAGCCGGAAGTTTGGCTGTGATGCTGTCACAATAAAAGCCTTGGAAAGGCACAAATAACAAAACCCGAAATAATATGGGAGAAAAGGGAAAATACTGAGTAACCCAAGCACGGATGGGATCAGCGCTCGGATCACCACAGCAAGTGCCATGGCTCGACTGGTTGGGGGCCTTCAAAACCTACATCATAGCTCTGGATCTGAGGAAGCTGGATGGAGTGAAGAAGCGAGCGCTGCTTGTCCACTTCCTAGGCTCAGAAGGTCAGAGAGTTTTTCAAATGCTTGGCCCAAAGGACTGTTATGCAGAGGCTATTGAGATGCTAACTAGCTACTTTGCTAAGCCTGAAAACATGGCGCAGCGCAAAAAAACTTGCCACTATCGACGACAACCTAAGCTAGCTAACCCCACACCCCACAGAGACGGCATAAACATTGCGAGCCCCGAAGGATGGTCAGGACTGCAACGTGTTGTGAAGCTAGACGGCATGAGTGTGCCCATGATGATAGCCACTGCCGCCACGCAATCTATAGTGAGTGAGGCAGCACATGTAGTCTGGAATTGGTTTGTGTTGTCCAATCTTCAGGTGATTATAGTTCCTAAGAATGGGATGACTTGCATGAGACCGTATAGGTTTGAGCCGTGCCAAGTGGGCATTGTGCCTAGCGAGTCAGACTCAGTGACAGTCAGCTGTTCATGTTTTATGTGCATCATCTGCCGTGTTGTCAGCCAGCCAATATTGCCAACACTATCACGACGTGTTAGCCACTCCACACAGCTGTGATTCTGTTGTGCCCCTTGTAGCGATGTCAGCTCTGGGGCGCAACTGTGGTTGACACGTCTCCTCTCCATGTTTGCTGGGCGATGTCGGCCCCGAACGCCTACTCTTTGTGTTTCTGTGTATTTTTGTAAGTCTTCACCTTTTGGGATCAGTTTTTATGTTCAATACATGTGCTGTGGTAAATCCTGCGTGTGTAAATCCTCGTGTAAATCCTTGTTATTTACATGTAAATCCTCCCTCTCCGTGCGCTCTTATGCAGGGTACGGAGATCCCTCTCCATGAAATAACGAGGATTTACGTGCAGGGTTCACCATAGCACATTTAATATAGAACAACAGACAATTCCCCAGAAGGTGAAGACATACAAAAAACACAAACACACTTACTGATGGCGTTCGGGGCCCGGCATCGCTCAGAGAATGAATGCGAGGAGATGTGTTAGCCACAGGTGTGCCCCAGAGCCAACATTGCTTCAAGGACGCACAAGAACCACGGCAAACATGGAGTGACTAATGTCGTGAGAGTGCTGAAAATACTGGCAGACTAACAGCACAGATGACAATACTATTGACCAGCAGTACGTTACTGGCAAATGGCCGCTAATATGTACACGCACTGCTGGTGATGGTGTGATGAGAAGCACCTGGGCGAGGACCGGGAAACATGATCAGCGGAAGGGGAATCAGCTGGTGATAATGATAGCGGGGACGTGGCCGGACCAGTGAGATGTCAGCATGGGATCACAGAAAGTAGGTCAAAGCTGCGCGTAAATCCATTAATCCTTCCCCTCCTCGTGCGCTCCTCCTGCCTAAAAGCGCATGAGGACGCTTATGACAGTTGGAGCTAAAGCGTGTGATGTGGTCATTCATGGTCTGCTGTTTATCTACTGTAAGCCTGCGACACAACGCGAAGGCGTAGCTGTAAAATTAAAACAAGAAACCAAAGAAACTGTGAGCTACAAAGCTGCTATCATTCTAGTTAACAACACCGGAGTCTGTTCTGTCAATTACGTCATTGGGGTGCCGCCCTTAATTCGGTGGACGGCACCACAGTCCAGTCAGCAGCTGTGGTTTTTTGATGATAACTAGCTTTTGCATGCACGGTTGTAAGTATTATATTGATCATAGACAATGACTTTTGGGTTTACATAACATGCTAAAAAATGTCAAAAACGTGTCATCAGCACTTTAATGAGTTCATCCTTGGCCCAAGGGCTACCTCTGGTGAAAGTTTCATCAAAGTCCATCCAGTAGTTTTTGCGCAATCCTGTTAACAGACTGAAAGGGTTAATGTAAAGTTAGTGCCAGAATAATAATTCTGTAGGTAATCTCCCATTATGCTCTACACATATTCCATACAAATTCTGTTTAAGATAAGATAAGATAAGATAAGATAAGCCTCTATTAGTCCCACAATGGGGAAATTCCAGGATTGCAACAGCACAGAGATAGCAACACTCAGAGCAACAATCAGAAGGCAAGAAAAAACAAGAGCAGCTAGTATACATATGTACATATTACTATAAATATATATATATAGACACACAGTGCAGAGCATTGTGGTTGGTGGATGTGCAGCAGAAAGTCTAAGCTCTCTCTCCGTGGATGCGGCGGGCCAGCTGGATGTCTTTGGGCATGATGGTGACCCTCTTGGCGTGGATGGCGCACAGGTTGGTGTCCTCGAAGAGACCCACCAGGTAGGCCTCGCTGGCTTCCTGCAGAGCCATGACGGCGGAGCTCTGGAAGCGCAGGTCGGTCTTGAAGTCCTGAGCGATCTCCCTCACCAGGCGCTGGAAGGGCAGCTTACGGATGAGCAGCTCCGTGGATTTCTGGTAGCGACGGATCTCTCTCAGAGCCACGGTACCGGGCCTGTAACGGTGAGGCTTCTTCACTCCGCCGGTGGCCGGAGCGCTTTTCTGAGCAGCCTTGGTGGCCAGCTGCTTCCTGGGGGCTTTTCCTCCAGTAGATTTACGGGTGGTCTGCTTGGTTCTTGCCATCGCTCTTTATTATTCTGTCTTATATTTCTTGCACGCCGCCTAAACTCCAGCCCGGCACCCGTGTCGTTTTCGCTTCAGTTCTCCCGGTATGTCGAGTTTCTCCGTTAGCACCGGGTGGCGGTTGAGTGCTAGCTAGCTCTTCCCTGCTGTATCGTCTCCTGCTGTAAACAGTGGCTCCATCCGCCGACTTGGGAGACCTTTGGGGCGATCTGTGTGTCCGTGATATATATAGAGTGAAAGGTGTAGAAAGAAGGAGGAAGATAAAAAAAAAAAAAAAAAAGGCAGTTGCAAAAGGCAGCCAACTCGTGTGGCGCTGGAACTGGAAAAACTGTTTGCATGCTTATGAACAATTATGCTATGGTAAACTGATAAAACAGGAATGAGACAAAGCTATAGAGCTCTCTCTCTCTCCCTCTCTCTCTCTCTCTCTCTCTCTCTCTCTCTCTCTCTCTCTCTCTCTCAGGTCAGGTCTTTCACATTAGATACACACCCAGACTCAACACCCACACAAACTGTTGATAGCACATTCTAGAACGAAGTGGCATTCAGTGGATGGCCTGTTCCCGCTATAGGCAGATTAGCCAATCAGATAGTCGCGTATAAGTCCATCCTATTGTACTGGGTCGCCCCCACCCGAGAAGATAATTGTAACGTGCACCCGGAAGTCTTGGTCAGTGTGGCGACGCTCCAGAGGGAGCTGCGTCATGCTGCACCCAGCGCTGCTTGCTTTACATGTGACTTCTAAATAAATGTACCATCCTTAAAATTGAAGAAACCTCTGGCTTGTTCTTGGATCTTTCAATCAAAGAATCGGGTATTTTTCTAACAAATTGGTGCCGTGACCCAGATTGAATTATTCCGAGACGAGCCTGAACACACCACATCGGAAGGACCCTTTTTAGACGACCGTGGCGACGCCTGAATGAAACAAAAAGGTAAGCAGAAGGCCTTTTTACTCAAATTTCTGCAGTTTGGCCATTCTAAATTTACAGTTGTCTGATAAAGGGGTATATCCGATCTCAAAATTTATCATTTGGTTGGGAGTCACATGTAAAGTCTAAACAATAGTTTGAAAAGTTAAGAGAGTGCACGTGTTCTATTTTCAGTCTGAGGTAGAATGGCCGCGGCCATGGACATACATTACGGGTGTACAGTGATCCCTCGCTACTTCGCGTTTCACCTTTTGCGCCCTCAGTGCATCGCGGATTTTTCAAAAATATTCATCAAAAATTCAAAATTGAGAAAAAATGGCACGAAAGTTGCCCGGGCGCTAGCAGAAGGCAGGGAGACTACATTAGAACATCAGGTATCAACATGGAGAGCCCGCACAACTCAAAATCCACCTCTCTGACCACCGCTCCACTCCTCTCCGCCCACCTCTTCACCGCTCGGGAATCTCGCAAGCTGATTGGCCGAGACGTTTTACCTCGCAAGCTGATTGGCCGAGACGTTTTACCCAGCTTCTCTCCCTGCCGAGCGCCCATACCCAGCGAAGGAAGACCGCATTCATTGTTCTTTATCGCTCGTGTTGCTTAGTGGCACTTTTCGCTGTTCTCTTGTGCCTTTTTGTGCAAAATAGTGCTTGTGATGCCCTTGGGGGGGGGGGGGGTGACGCTACTTCGCGGTTTTTCACTTTTCGCGGTCGGTTCTGGTCCCCATTAAACGCGATAAGTGAGGGATCACTGTATAGTCCATCAAATAAAGCATTTTGGAGTCAGTCTGAAACAAAATGACGAGACTTAGGAACTACAGTGACTAATAATCACCCTGGTATGTCTCCTCAAATGAAAAGAGCCAGGTTTTAGGAACTTGATGCCAAGGGGAGCCATTGAAAGTGTTCGACTCGATGCCACTGTGTGGAGCAAAGCCACGATCGTTTAATTTGCTGGACACAAGACACCTCTTGTACTCGGGCCTGAAAGAAGCCCGCAGTGAAAGTGTCCGCTGTGTATCAGAGTTAATCACGGTACCGCTTGTGCGTGGGGGACCTGCCGAGGCCTCAGCGAAAGTACTCTCTGTTTAACAAAAGATTAAATGGATTTGTGAGGTTCCGGGATGCAGTCTGTACCCAGAACTTAATAAGACTTAGGGGCAACGGCCGTGCCAGTCTTCTCAAATGAAAACAGTCAGGATTAGAACCTGATACCACGTAAGTGAAGTATTCTGGATGCAGTCTGTGCCAGAATAAGAGACTTAGGGAAGCGGAATTAACCGTCTTCTTCTCCTCAAATATGGGAACTAGGGTTAGCCTGGTCCCGCAAATTTCGGTTACAGTCTGTGCCAGAATAAGAGACTTAGGGAAGCGGAATTAACCGTCTTCGTCTCCTCAAATATGGGAACAAGGGTTAGCCTGGTCACACAAATTTCGGTTACAGTCTGTGCCGGAATAAGAGACTTAGGGAAGTGGAATTAACCGTCTTCGTCTCCTCAAATATGGGAACTAGGGTTAGCCTGGTCCCGCAAATTTCAGTTACAGTCTGTGCCAGAATAAGAGACTTAGGGAAGCGGAATTAACCATCTTCATCTCCTCAAATATGGGAACAAGGGTTAGCCTGGTCCCGCAAATTTCGGTTACAGTCTGTGCCGGAATAAGAGACTTAGGGAAGTGGAATTAACAGTCTTCGTCTCCTCAAATATGGGAACTAGGGTTAGCCTGGTCCCGAATGTCTGTAATTCTGTCTTTAGGGGATAAAAATGTGATTTGAGAAATACCAGGGGTTGGAAATATCTACTAAACCTATCCCATAGTATGATTTAATTCAGTGTCTCTAGGGGATAAAAGTGTGGTTTGGGAAATACCAGGAGTTGGGAATATTTATTAAAATTTTCCCATAATGATTTAACTTTTTCCCATAATGATTTAACTAATGGCGGGCTCCGGACTGCGTGGTCAGAACAAAGGAAAGTAATGCGCCCCCACCACCGAGTGGAGGTGAGATTGGTAAAACAGGTTACTGAGAGGAGAATTATTTGAGGTAACAGTATTAAAATGAAGCGCTAAATTAAAGTTGTAAGGTTATTCTGGTGTGTGTACAGCTGGGGTTAGGAAGGCAGTGCTCCATTGTCTTAAAAAAAAAAAGTCATGGTTTGTGAACAATAGGCTCAGGAGCCATCTTGCGAGTGTCCCATCTACTGCGCATATGAGGGCGCCATCTTGAATCACCTTCAAGCTGTGGCACAGTGCCTCCATCGTGTGGCCAAATATAGGAAGTGCACTATTTCACAAAATTACTGCCAACAAAAACTTAAATCTTAATAATAAATCTGGAACTTTATCTCTCTGGCTGAAAGGACAGCTTTAAATCTATGCATGGTAAACAAAAACAAAGACCTCTGGCGCCTACCAATGCAGGTTTGTTCTAGTGAGGCAAAAAAGCATGCCATTCAGCTTGGAGAGAAAAGGCTCAACTTTAAATTAGGCAGAGGGAGGTATACAATAAAACTGGAGAATAAGGAGATTTATTCCTCAACAAAACTGTAGGAAATCCTAGGTGGACACTATATAAAGGTGACAGAATTTAAATGAAAAATTGCAGGTTGGTACAGATAAGTAAATATATAAATGAATTAAATTATGAATACAAAAATAATTGAATAAATACAATAAACTAAAATGAATGAATAAAATAAATAGGAGTTTTTGTTGTGGAGATGAACCTTGTGGAGGTGAGAGTGGGCAGAAAATGGAAAGGGAAATTTGTTTTTTGAAGAAAATTGAAAACTGTTGAAATGTTAAAGTTTTGTGCAGGATGCAAGACAAAAAATATGGAGAAACGATTGGAGGAAGAAAAACAAACAAACGTAAGAATAAGAGACTTATGCTGCAATGGTGAGAACAAATGCAAAATAATCAATAAACATGATATAACAGAAAAGGACAAGAAACACGCTGTTTAACAACCTGTGTTTCCCTGTTAATTGGAGACGTGTTGGCTGTCGACCACCCCTCCCCCAGCAGCTGCATCCATCCTCCTCCTTCACGCCATCAGTGACCCCCTCCTCCCTCCACTTCGCTGTCCCACTTCAGCAGTCAAAGAAAGCAAAACAATGGGTCAAAGAGGAACAATTGAGCACATCAGCAGAGGTTGATAGAGAACTCCAGTTTGACAATTCCATGCAGCAAGACAGGGGTGAGTCCTCACGCATCTGATATTGTATAGTATTCCTGTATATGTATCAAGCTGCTGAGGCTGGTAGAAAATTAAGTTTGTTATTCTCTATTTGTGAAATGTGGGGTGGTTCATCACTCAGTTGATATCTTTACGGTACTGTATTCCTGTGTGTGTATCAACCAGTTGAGACTGATTGAGAATTCCACACAGCAAAACAGATCTTGAGTGATAGTGTAAATACAAGGGGTTGGACTAGGATAGCAGGAATACAAGCAGATATGGTACCACTGTTGCCCTGAGTTAAAACGTGTAGATAGGCTGGCGTTAAGTCCCAGCTAACAGGCGCACAGACAGCTAGCATCTGTGTAGAAGCTTCCTGTTGGGGTCTAAATACACGGACAATACGTCACTCAGCTACAGCAAAGGGTACGGGTTATACCTATATGAAATGTCTCAAGAAACAATGGAACGATGGCAGGCCTGTAAGCCCGGCTCCCTGGGGTCGGCACTATCCCAGACAACGGCTAGATGGTTGACAAAGGTCCCAGTCACAGATCAAAAGAAAGGAAGGGAGAGATTTGCCAGATGGGTCAACAAATGCAGGACAGAGAAATGTTTGCAGGATGTGAAAACAGCCCCCCCCCCCCAACCAGGGGGACCTGGCTATGTTTATGAGACAAGCTAGAGGGGGGCATGAGCAGGCAAGCAATAAGCACCGGGAGGCCAGTATATTTAGGAGGGGGAGAACAGGGAAGGAATTAAAAAGAGCAGGAGAATTTCTCACAGACTGTCAATGTTGTTTGGGGGGAAATTAAACTCACCCTGCAGAGGATGTCAGGTAACGCCAATGGCCCTCCACTGACCCCAGAAGACTCCATCACAAAGGCAGAAATGCGGCCACAGGCTATTGAACCACCTGCTGTTAAGTCCACAGCTCCCCCTCTAGGTGGAGAATTACTCGCACCCCCACCTCCCTACACAGGGACACAAGCTCTATCAGAGAGGTGCCAGAGTCGCACTAATCAACCTACTGTCTCAGCAGAGGTGCCAATTGAGTATGCCCAATCAACACCCACGATAATGGCCCCCCTGATGGTGATTAAAAATGGGCTGTTACAAACAGCTAAGGGGGAGCCTGAAGGTAGTGAGAAAATTAAGAAATTTCTAGGAAAAACTGTAGAAAGTGCTACAAACACCCCCGATAGTACAGGGGCAGGGTCAGATTGTACTTTTGTCACCAGGTCATATGCTGAGACAGGTACTGACCAAGACACATCATCTGTCAACGCCCTCACTTTAGCCCTTCAGGATATGGGAACATATCCACATCATGCTGCCTCCTCTGCAGAACACAGCCCACACATGGCAGCCCACACACCTAGCCATGGTAACATACACACAGGTATGGATAGAAGCCATGCCCCCCCAAGTGAGACAAATGCCACTGACCACGGTGACGTCAGTTGGAGGCCGTGTGACCACAAACTACACTCCATTTTCACTCCAAGACACAGCCTTGATAAAATCACAGCTGCCAAATATACATGATGGCGGTGCACCATGGATCAAAGCTTTCCTTGAGACCTGTGCTGGAATAGCACCTGCTCTGGGAGACTTTAGACGGCTATTCTCCTCCTGGACCTCCTTGGGGATACTGCGGGAGGTGGAACTACTAGGAGGCACACACTTAGAAAGAGACGAATCCCCATTATCAGCAGTGGTGTACATACTGTGGCCCATAATCCGAGAAAAGTTCCCTGTTCAAATGAAATCGGCCGAACTGTGTGACATCCCACCTAACGACCATGAGAAGGGACCCCCATACTTACTAAGGGTGAGAGATTTGTGGCAAGACAGGACAAGTGAGGACCCGGCCACTAACGGTACAATTGAAATGCTATTTAGGGGAGCAGTAGAGGCCTCATTACCTGCCACTATACAGAAATTGTTGAAGCGAGTGGTCAGACTCTCCAGCCTATCGTTCACTATGTGGTCAGCTCATGTTATTCAGTACATTGATAATGAGATTGAGACACGTGAACAGGAAAAGAAAGAGTTGGCTTCTCTACAGTCACAAGTGGCAAAGATACAGTTGAAGGAGATGAGAGATAAGGTGAATCAAAATAAGGCCTCTGTTAATCAGATGCCGCAACAACCCCCCCCAACCCTTAGTCATGCAACCACCTCAAGACCTCACACTACAGTAATATAGACCTTACCCGGACACCCCACCTAGTCTAACCTATCAGTATCAGCTGCAGGGCCACAGGAGGTCAGAGTTTGAATAGAGTCAGAGGCCCCCATGGGACTAATACTTCCTATGTTAGCAATTTGGCCACTGAGCTCAAACAACCACAAGGGCACCCGGGGAGTCCCCCAATTAGCAACACAATGGGTATCCTTCCCTACAGAAACTATTGAAAAAGAACGGCTTGAGATTAAGCCATTCTGTTTCAAAGGGGGAGAGTGAGACAGGAACAGATAGAAAAGTTACTAATTCATTAAGGTTTACTGTCTTGAAGTCTGAAGTTAGGCATTTGAGTTGGCATCCTTTTTAACAAGCAGGGAGTGAATCTAACAGTAAAACCAAAGGCCCTTTTCCACTAGCCCCGCTCAGCACCGATTTGAAAACCCGGCTCTACTCACTTTGGTTCGGTTCAGCCTCAGTTGCTTTTCAACTACTGCTGGCGCACCTGCTGGCACACCTGCTGTGGGTGGGATTTGTTGAACAGCAGGCGGCGCCACACCCTCGTGACGTGAAACATGCGACGGAATCCTCCACAACAAACAAAATGGCTGATGATGAGGAGAGAAGGAAGGAGGAAGGAGAGAGGAATAACTGTGACATGAAACTGGTTAAATCTATGGTGCTGACTTGTTGTGCTCTGCACAATCTGTGTGAGAGTCATGGAGAGACGTTTGACACTACATTGGATGATGCAGTAGATGAACCAGTGGTGGCAGCGGCACAGAGAGCAGAGGAGCAGGGTGGTGATATTGTAGCGAACTCAATATAAGCACCCTACTTGGCTTGACAAGTGGGTTGACCCTATTGGCGACACAGGTAGAGTGCGGGACTCTGGAGTGCGAGGTGTGAGTTCAAACCTCCTGGTGGGACGTTGCCATGTCAAGCTGCACGTTACAATATAACACGAGATGCTGTGATGCAATACTTGTCTATTTTGTCCACATTTATGTGCATACATATTTCAAAAATGTTTTTTGTAAATAAAATGTTGTGCATGGTCCATCTACCTGTCCTCTTGTTCATAACGCTTATCTGTTAAGAAGGTGCGAAGCCGTCAGCCTAATGATGAGTCCACACTTCTGTTGTGATAATTGCTCACGCTGAGCGCTCTGACAGCCCCGTACGCTGTGGGGGTCACACACGACGTGTTCCTCCCCACACTCTCAATTTTTTTTCCCGTATATTTTTCTCTTTGGCGTACAGAAATGGCAATACGCCCGTATTTGCTAAAATTGCATTTTCCCCGTATTAAAATACGGTGAAACCGTATCACTTGACAGGTATGTAATTACATGCAGAAACACCGCACAGGCCATCTTCACAAAAATCCAGCTCGACAAGCCAGTTTTGCTTAGGTGGAAATGCAAATTGAACTATAAATCATGTGCTGATACATGTCATATTTTCCCATGTAAAGGTCTCCCACTTTTACTTACAAATTGATTTTTAATTTTTGGGAAAAGGGAATATAAATTTTGCACTTGTTGGTAACAACAGTTGTGTGCAACAAAAACACAGTTGTGTATCCTTGTCCGATTTGTCTACTGTTATTAGTGCCAAATTTTTGCTAGATTCCTTCTTAATTTATTAAATTTTGACTGGTGATGCAACATTCAACTTACACGTACTTACCTTTAGCAGTGTCTACAAGTTCAAGCACACCTGTACAACTGCTTATAACCTAAAAAATGTACCCGTTCAAGAGAAATGGATTCAGCATTGCAAATTTGTTTAAAATTAAAAAAAAAAACCTACCAAGACATTACGTTTCGTTGTGTTGTTAAAAATTAAATTACCATTAGAAGGCTATACACCTGACCTGATGAACAGCAGCATGTGGAGTGAACAGAGAATGGAATGTGTATGTAATTATTGGCTTTTCTCATACGGTGTCATAACAGATAAACCAGACTTTTGATGCAAACAATACAATTTTATTCCAGAAGCAAAATTTACAAACAAAAAAACAGACTGGGCGATGACATCTCTGCAAGCTCTTCCCTTCGTAACGCAGCGTCCTGCTCCAGGGCTTCACGCGCATCTGCCCGCACATCTGCGGCCATCTGTCGCAAATGCTGCATGTACTCCTGATTCTTGCCGCTGGTCATGTTGCCGTTCCAAGAGCCGCATCTCTTCGTCATGCATGTTGACCATCGCTAATGTAAGGTCAGCGATGGGAGTTGTCTGTTTTCGTCTTGCCTAGATGGAAAGACAGAAAGTCATGGTCGTTAAAGCTGGATCACTACATATATTATGGAATTACACTGGTGAAAGTCTGTGGTGGAATGTCACTATTATATTATGCTTCATTGCTGTATATAAGCTGAACTGTCATGTTGCTGCCCCTCAGTAGAGCAGATTTTGCAACACGCAGGGTGCTGTCTTCGGCTGCAGCCCCCCTGCAAAACTAAAAAGGATTAAGATTAAGAATATGGATGGATGGATGGGTAATGTTTAAACTAGTTGCTTGTAGTGTGGCCGCAGAAATCTGAATGGGTTAATACAGTCAGCTGACGCGAAGCATTTCAATGAAGCATGTTGATTTCACCGGCAGTTCATGCACTTTGTTTGTCTAAAACAGGAGTTACAACAGCACCAATCACCACACCTAAAAATGGTTGTGGAACACCGATAAGTGAAGACCAAAGAATATCCTTTTTGTACATTTAAAAAGACATTTTCAATTAATTAATATGCAGCTACAGGAAATTGCATTAATCAATTTGGTACATAACTTGTTAGGCTCCAGCCCCCCCCCCCCCCCCCCCCCGTGACCTGTAAAGGATTAAGTGGTAGAAGATGGATGGATGGATGGATTTTCGACCCTGGTTTCCGCTGCTGGACCTGTTTCAACCAAAAAAAAAAAAATCGTGATTATTGTGCCTTACTGGCACTTGAACGTGATCCAGATGGAGCTGGTGATGTGGAGCTGATCCAGCTGGCGCTCAGCCAGACGCAGCGCCAGGAGAGTCCGCTGTGTCAGTCATCTCCACTGAGGTGGACCCCTGTGATATGAAATGCGATTCTAGAAAGAAAATGCACGCAATTTAAAACTTAACACCAAAGTGCAACATGTACACAACACTCTCAAGTTTTTAACTGGAATACAATAAGCGTAATTCAGTGTTTTGTTCGCGCTAATACTTAACACAAAGCAAGAGTGAATCTGCAGTTGGCTGCAAAACAATAGGCAAGCCTCAGTAACAACCATTACCCACAATCTAACAACCTTCCTATTTCTTAAAAACAGTGAGCTTGGCACAGAAAGGATCAAGTGGCGAACAGATGCGCAATATCAAATAAACACTCACCATCCACTGTTTCCAAGGGCCGTGACCGTGACTGTGACTGTGTGGAGCCCAATGTCTCTCAGCGAACCACTTCCACTCCTTCCATCCGCTGAACTTCGAGCAATGTGGTCTTTCACTGCTCGGTAATCGCTTTTCAGCTTTTTCAGCTTCTCCCGACACTATTTGGCAGTACGGATGTGCCCTTGGGAAGCCATCTGCTCGGACACCTGCATTTCGAGTAGATCCGTCCAACTCGCGCTGGATGCAATCGTCGCCTAATATAGAAAGAAAATTGCGCACCTCCTAATATTAATAGGAGTATATTATTATATAAGTATATTATACAGTATATTAATATAATATACCGTATTAAAGGGGCGCACTGTGTTCACTGCTGAACAATTACAAATGGCGGTCGTGGAGTAAATTCAGCAGAAAAAGTCGCTTTCATGACGTTACAACCTGACCAATCAGCGGCGACCAGCCTCTTAAAGTCATATCACAGCCCTACTCAGCCCTACTCAGCCCGGTTAGACCCTGCCCTGGATCAGGTATGAAAAAAGTACCTGCTAACCGGTGCTGGGGCTAATGGAAAAGCGCCTAAAGCGGGCTGAGTGGTGCGGTGTAGGGCTAAGTGAGGCTAGTGGAAAAGACAATTGATCACAGTGTTCTCAACCTCGTAGCTGAGAGGTCAGTGTGCTTTCGCATCTGAAACACTACCATGTATGCAAACCATTGAGTAGCTATAGAAAGAGTGCATAAATATGAATGAATTTTTATTTTTTGGAAAAAGATTAAAAGAAAGGAATAGAACAATATATCAAGGAAAACTCCAACAGGGTCAAATTGAACAGTAACTCCTCTGATTGCACAGTTCAACGTAGGTTGTCCGAGAGGCGTGATGGCTGAGGCCGCAGCTTATATTGCCCACCCATGCTCCATCTAAGAAACATCTAATAAAACAAAGGCTAGCAACTAAGACCAAAATCTGGAAAATTCTTGATGCTTGAAAGGTCATTTTTCCACAGAATATCAGGCAGTGTGAACTTTTGCTACAAGAAAACTAGCCACCTACTGACCAAGAGAAAGGAGGCAGGTTGAGGGCTCCTTAATACTTAAGGGCAAATACATATTTGAAGGTTCCCAGACCCTCCTATTTGTATTTTTTACACATTTCCCAAAACTTTAAACGTATTAGCAGAATCAGAATCAGAATCAGAATCAGGTTTATTGCCATTGTTCATGTAGTACACAAACTAGGAATTTGTCTCGGTACAATGCTGCAACATTAAACATGATAAGATAAGAGAAATAAACTATACATGTAATAAAGTGTAGGATAAGATTAAGTGATACTGGTCAACAGTTAAAATATATATTAGCCAGCAGCAGATACTGTGGAGAACTATATAGTGCAGTCGGTAATGCAGGAAGAAAACAGTGATGATTGACATGAGTCTGGTTGAGCTGCTGTACATGGTGCACGAGAGTCAATAAGTCACTTAGTGTTCAGCAGTCTAATGGCAGAGGGGAAGAAGCTGTTCATGTGACGGGGGGTTTTAGTCTGGATGGACCGAAGTCTTCTACCAGAGGGGAGGGGGGCAAACAGTACGTGACCAGGGTGTGAGGGATCGGCTATGATCCGGCCAGCACGCCTCCGGGTCCTGGAGATGTACAGATCCTGGAGAGATGGAAGCTTGCAGCCGATCACCTTCTCAGCAGTGCGCACGACGTGCTGCAGCCTTAGTCTGTCCCTGGCAGTGGCTCCTGCGTACCACACGGTTATGGAGGTGGTGAGGATGGACTCGATGATGGCTGTGTAGAACTGCACTAACATCTTGGTGGGTAGCTTGAGCTTCCTCAGCTGCCGCAGGAAGAACATCCTCTGCTGGGCTTTTTTGATGAGTGAGCTGATGGTCAGCTCCCATTTGAGGTCCCTGGTGATGGTAGTGCCTAGGAAGCGGAAGGAATCAGCAGTGGTGATGGGAGAGCCTGAGAGGGTGAGGGGGGGCAGAGGAGTAGTGACTTTCCTGAAGTCTACAATCATCTCCACTGTCTTCAGAGCGTTCAGCTGCAGGTTGTTATTGCTGCACCAGGACGCCAGCTGGGCCACCTCTCTCCTGTAGGCGGACTCGTCGCCGTTGGAGATGAGCCCGATGAGGGTGGTGTCGTCCGCAAACTTGATCAACTTGACAGACTGGTGGCTGGAGGTGCAGGAGTTGGTGTAAAGGGAGAAGAGTAGGGGGGAAAGTACACAGCCCTGGGGTGATCCGGTGCTGATGCTAGTATAGTCTGAGACAGTCTTTCCCAGCTGCACATGCTGCCTCCGGTCCGTCAGGAAGTCGATGATCCACCTGCAGAGGGAGTCAGGCACGTTGAGCAGGGACAGCTTGTCCCGGAGCAGAGCGGGGCGGATGGTGTTGAATGCGGAGCTGAAGTCCACAAACAGGATCCTGGCGTAGGTTCCCGGGGAGTCCAGGTGCTGCAGGATGGAGTGGAGGGCCAGGTTGACTGCATCGTCTACAGACCTGTTGGCTCGGTAGGCAAACTGCAGCGGGTCCAGGAGAGGGGTGGTGATGGACTTGAGGTGGGACAGGACCAGGCGCTCAAAGGACTTCATGACTACAGAGGTGAGCGCTACAGGTCTGTAGTCATTAAGTCCAGTGATCCGTGGCTTCTTGGGGACAGGGATGATGGTGGAGGATTTGAGGCAGGACGGCACGTGGCATAACTTAAGGGAGGTGTTAAAAATGTCTGTGAATACAGGAGCCAGCTGTTTCGCACAGAGTCTCAGGGTGTAGGGAGACACGCCGTCTGGGCCGGGGGCCTTGCGCGGGTTCAGTCTGGAGAACTGTTTGAGCACATCCTGCTCACTGATGATAAGGGGAGGGGGGGAGGAGGGGGGGTGCCTTAAATGAAGTAGGGAATGTGGAGGCTGTGGAGCTGGAGGGAGGGGGGGAGTTGGACACAGATGACGAGGTGTCAAAACGGGCATAGTGTTGGGACAGTCTTTGACAAAGGGCTTTGTCATCCTGACCTTTAGGAGCCTTAGGTCGATAGTTGGTGATTTGCCTCAGTCCTCTCCACACGGAAGCCGAATCATTAGCAGTGAACTGCTGCTGGAGTCTCTCTGAGTATAGAGATTTAGCCCTCTTCAGCTCTCTGTTAAACCGGTATTTAACCTCCCTGTAGCAGTCCCTGTCTCCACTTTTCAGCGCTGCTTCCTTCTCCTTCCTGATCTGTCTGAGCTTAGCTGTGAACCAGGGTTTGTCATTAGAGTAACTCACCCTGGTGCGTGATGGAAGAATGTTCTCTTCACAAAAGTGGATATATGAGTTCACAGTGTCCGTGTACTCATCCAGATCATGCGTGGCTCCTTTAAGCATGCCCCAGTCAGATATTTCCATGCACGTTTCCAGCTTCTCCTCAGCATCACTGGTCCGTATCTTCGTAGTGCTCACAACAGGTTTAGTGAGCTTCAATCTCTGTCTGTATGTGGGAATGAGGTGAACCATCACGTGATCAGATAATCTCAGCGCAGCTCGAGGGACAGCGCGATATGCGTCTTTCACTGTGGTGTAACAGTGATCCAGTGTGTTTAATCCTCTGGTGGGGCATTTAATAAACTGTTTGTAGCGGGGGAGATCGTGGCTCAGATTGCACTGATTAAAGTCGCCAGCCACAATAATCAGCGAGTCTGGAAAACTCCGCTCTGTGTGTTGAATGTGATCCGCGAGCACGCGCTGAGCTTCGCGCGTGTCCGCGTCGGGAGGGGCGTACACAGCGATCATTATGAAAGAAGCAAACTCCCGCGGGGAATAGAAGGGCTTGCAATTGATAACAAGAAATTCCAAGGCAGGAGAACAGTGTTTGGAAATTACCGTTACATCAGAGCACCAGCTGCAGTTGATGTAGAAGCAGACACCGCCTCCTGTGGTCTTGCCGGAAAGCTCTGTGTCACGATCAGCACGGAAGAGCTGAAAGCCGTCGAGGCGCAGCGCGCTGTCTGGTATATTTTCCCGGAGCCAGGTCTCAGTAAAGCAGAGGACAGCTGAGGAGGCGAGGTCCTTAAAACGCATCAGCAGTCTCAGTTCATCTACCTTGTTAGAGAGAGAGTTGGTATTGGACAGAAATATGCCAGGCAGCGCCGTTCGCGAGCCTCTCCTGCGAAGTCTTACGAGAGCGCCCGCTCGTCTTCCTCTCTTCCGCCGTCTCACTTTCCGAGCCAAACAATAAACCAGATCGGCGGCAGGGGCTAGAAAAACTGGGAGGAGGTCCGTGGGGGTGAAAGTCCTGATATTTAGAAGTTCTTCACGGGTATAAGTGCAAGCAGACACACAATTGACAAACAAAAACAAACAAAGAGCGCAGCGAAGCACCATGTCGACCGCTGTGGGCGCCATCTTGGATCTAGCACATTTTCTAGTCTCAAAGACCACCACTAGTGCTAGCCCTCTATTCTGGGGGCCTGTGGGAGAAGGAGGTCTGGGGACAATTTGGAACAACCAATTAACCAAACATGTGAGATCATTGCAGCCAAGAGTTCAAGAAAAGCTAGAGAAAAGTATTGCTTATGCTTTACAAATCTGCTGAAATCTAATAACATTGTTAAAGTAAGAGATTTGCAGTAGACATTTTAACTCAACATAAGGTATGAACATGTGAAGGTAAATCAAGTACAAATTTGTGAGATGGAGGTGCAAAATAGGATAAAATGCTGATTTACAATCACAACAAGACAAGGGTTGAAAATTTATGCAAAAAGAGATAAGGGTAAAACTACAAGGTTCGTAGGAAATTGCACAATTGAGGAAATTTGCCAAATATCAGAAAATGTCACAAATTCCTGAAAAAGGAACTTGCAAATTTACAAGGAAAAAATCCAAAATTTGTTGGGAGAAAAATAACAATTAAGAAAAAAGGTTGCAAAGTTACAAGGGAAGTGTTTAAATTTGAGAAAAGCTGTAAGCTTACATGAAAGTCACATTAAGATAAGGTAAGCCTTTATTAGTCCCACAATGGGGAAATTCTAGGATTGCAATGGCACAGGGATAGCAACACTCAGAGCAATAATTTAGAAGATAAGAAAATAGGAGCAGTGAATATACATAAATATATGAATATATATACACAGTGTGGAGCATTACACATTTCCTTACACTTTGTATGGAGATGAGGGATGGCAGCGTAACAAGGGTTATGGTTTTTGATGATCCAGAGATGAATAAAAAGCACTATAGAAGAAGCTGAATTAAAACAAACACGACTAGAGTAGACTAGAGAAACAAGAAGATAATTTGGGGTAAAAACAGCAAACACTCGGCCGAGTAGACTCAAGAATGAAGCATATACATACATATAGCTGTGTGCACACCAGCCTTATCCAAGGGGTACAAGCATCATAGACGCACACACAGAGCGGAGGTGGAGCATAAACAAGGCCTTAATGTCCTGTGCACATAGATCTGCAGCTCTGACACACACAAGACAACCGGTGTAGCTTGACAAACAAACCAGCGGTTCACACCCGCGTGGTCTGTGTGTCACATGGTTAAGATAAGATAAGATAAGATAAGCCTTTATTAGTCCCACAACGGGGAAATTCCAGGATTGCAACAGCACAGGGATAGCAACACTCAGAGCAACAATCAGAAGGCAAGAAAAAAAAAAAACAAGCAAGCAAGAGCAGCTAATAAACATATGTACGTATTACTATAAAATATATATATATACACACACACACAGACACACAGTGCAGAGCATTGTAGCTGGATGGAATAAATATATGAATATATGAACACACAGTGCAGAGCATTGTAGCTAGATGGAATAAATATGTAAATATATAAACACCCACAGTACGGAGCATTGCAGCTAGGTGGAATAAATATGCAAGTATATAAACACACACAGTGCGGAGCAATGTAGCTAGATGGAATAATATGTAGATATATAAATATATAAACACCCACAGTACGGAGCATTGTAGCTAGATGGAATAAATATGCAAATATATAAACACACACAGTGCAGAGCATTGTTGCTAGATGGAATGAAACAGCATAACCGTCTACTTAGTTATCCTACATGGTATGATTATGTGCCCATACATATTCTCACCCTCCATAGCGACCGGTATGTTCCTAGTTGTATGCCGGAGAGGACCATTGTGTAAGTCTATTGCATCTTTTGCATTCAAAAAACTATTAGTTTGTTACGTCTTTTTGCTATCTCTGCGAGCAGCCCTGCTTAGGTTGTACAGTCTGACAGCCGTTGGTAGGAAGGACCTACGAAACCTCTCGGTTGTGCACCTGGGATGATGTAGTCTGCTGCTAAATGAGCTCCTCAGTGCATTCAGTATGTCCTGCATAGGGTGGAACTCAGACTCCAGCAGAGATGACAGTTTAGCCACCGTCCTTCTCTCTCCTATCTCCTCCATCGGATCAAGGCGCTGCCCCAGGACAGAGCTAGCTTTCTTAATCAGTTTGTTCAGTCTCTTCCTATCGGCTGCAGTAATGCCACTGCCCCAGCAGACCACTCCAAAAGTGATGGCTGATGCCACCACAGTGTCATAGAATGACTTCAGCAGCGCCCCTTGTACACCAAAAGACCTGAGTCTCCTCAGCAGGAACAGCCTGCGCTGTCCCTTCTTGTAGAGTGCATCAGTATTGTGTGACCAGTCTAGTTTATTGTTCAGATGAATACCCAGGTACTTATAGGATGTCACCATCTCGATGTCTGTTCCCTGTATATTTACTGGTACTGTGAGGGGCTGCCCATGCCTGCGGCAGTCCACCACCAGCTCCTTAGTTTTCCTCGCGTTGATCTGGAGGCAGTTCCGATGGCACCAGTCCACGAAGTCCTGGATAAGCCCTCTGTACTCAGCTTCATCTCCATTGGAGATGAGGCCAACGATCGCAGAGTCATCAGAGAACTTCTGTAGATGGCAGTGTGTTGTGTTGTGTGAGAAGTCCGCAGTATAAAGAGTGAACAGGAAGGGAGCCAGCACCGTTCCCTGGGGGGCCCCCGTGCTACTGATGATCGTGTCGGACACACAGTCCCGGGTTCTCACAAACTGAGGCCGGTTCGTGAGGTAGTCCAGGATCCATGATGACAGGTGCTGGTCCACCCCTGCGCGCAGCAGCTTGTCCTTCAGGATCATCGGTTGGATGGTGTTGAAAGCACTGGAGAAGTCAAAGAACATGATCCTCACCATATTCCCGGGCTTCTCCAGGTGGGACAGAGAACGGTGAAGGAGGAAGATCACCGCATCCTCCACCCCAATGCCATGCTGGTAGGCGAACTGGAGTGGATCCATCGCTGGTTCCACCAGGGGGCGGAGGTGAGCAAGGAGCAGTCTCTCCAGGGTCTTCATCAAGTGGGACGTCAAGGCCACCGGTCTGTAGCTGTTCAGGTCTTTGGGGTGGGAAGTTTTTGGTACAGGTACCACACAAGATGTTTTCCACAGCTGTGGTACCCTCCCCAGTTTCAGGCTCATGTTGAAGATATACGTCACAATCCCACACAGCTGGTCTGCACAGGACTTGAGGAGCTTTGCGCTGATGCCGTCCGGTCCCGGCGCCTTCCTCGCCTTGATCTTCCTCAGCTCCGTCCTCACCTGGGTCCGGGTCAGGGTCAGGATGGGGGGCTGTGTGTTGGGAGTGGGGGGGTGTTGGTAGAGTGGGGAGTGGGCAGCAGGACTTGATTTCTTTAGAGGCAGCAGTGGTTGTTGTGCAGTCAGGGGGGAGGGCGGTTGGTCAAATCTATTGAAAAACAGATTCAGGTTGTTCGCCCACTCCCTGCCCCCTGTGGCCTGGGGGGAGGTATTCTGGAGCCCCGAGATGGTTTTGAGGTTTCTCCAGACCCCGCTGATGTCGCTCTGTTGCAGCTTGTCCTCCATCTTCTTCCTGAAGCTGTCCTTGCCTTCTCTGATCTTTCTCCTCAGCTCCCTCTGTACGGACTTCAGCATCTCCCTGTTCCCCGACCTGAAGATCCTCTTCTTCTCTCTCAGAAGTGTTTTTATCTCAGGGTTGATCCAGGGTTTGTTGTTTGAGTGACGCCGTATGGTCTTGGTGGGAACGGATTTGTCCACACAGAAGCTGAGGTAGCCCGTGAAGGTGTGAATGAGGCCATCGATGTCCTCATCATGTGGATCGCAGAGCTGCTTCCAGGCGGTGGCTTCAAAACAGCCCTTTAGGGTGTCCATTGTCTCCTCAGACCATAACTCCACAGTGTGCATGGCCGGAGGTTGTCTGTGCACTAGGGGTTTGTACACCGGCCGGAGATGAACCAAGTTGTGATCCGATCTCCCGAGTGGGGGTAGTTGTGATGAGGTGTACGCCTCCTTAGTGTTTGCGTAGAATAAATCCAGTGTTTTATTGTCTCTAGTGTGGCATGTGACATACTGGGTGAACGTGGGTAGAATGGGAGACAGTGAAACATGGTTGAAATCGCCTGAGATGAGGAGAAGAGCATCTGGGTGTTCTGTCTGCAGCCTGCTGGTTACTGAATGGATGACGTCACGTGCTGTCCCAGCGTTCGCCGTCGGATTTGCATAAACAACAATGCAGATCACGTGTGAGTGTTCTCTCGGGAGATATGTAGGCCTCATGCTAACAGCTAGCAACTCAATGTCTTTGCTGCAGTGTCGTTGTTTAACAGTGATATGTCCCGGTCTGCACCAGTTGTTGTTAACATACATGATCACTCCACCGCCCCTAGCCTTGCCACTGTCTGGTGTTCGGTCAGCTCGTATCATGTGAAAACCCTCCAGCTCAATGTTAGCATCTGCTGCTAGTTCAGTTAGCCACGTCTCAGTAAACAAAAGGAGAGAGCACTCCCGGTATGTGCTATCATAACGGGAGATAGCCGCTAGCTCATCTAACTTTCCCAGTATCGACCGTACATTTCCCATGACAACAGATGGAAGGGAGGGTCTGTACCTTATATTTTTTGTCCTCCGCCTTACTCCAGCCCGGCAGCCGCGGCGTTTTCGCCTCAGTTCACTCGGTATGTCGAGTTTTTCCAATGGGACCGGGTGGCGGTTGAATGCTAGCAGCTGTTCTCTGCTGTATCGTATCCTGCTATAGACAGTGGCTCCGTCCACCGGCTCAGGAGACATTTAGGACGATCTGTGTGTCTGTGATATAAGTGGGGTGAAAAAAAAAGACTGATCAAAAGAGAGAGGAAGGGAAAAAGACTCGGAATCGAGCCGCTGTTGCAAAAGGCAGCCGACTCGTGTGGCGCCGAGAGAAGAAAAAAAAAAAAAAAAAAAAAAAAAAAAAAAAAAAAAGTCTTGATTTAAGTCTTGATTTAAATATTGTTTAGAATTGTTTTGGGGGGCTAATGAAAGTTTTATATTTTTGTATCTAAAATTGTTATAGTTTTGTAGGCATAGTGTTAGCTCGTCTGGAGTTATCTGTTCAGAAGAAAAAGACAGAAGACTCCATCACACCAAGATACAGATGACTCTGTTATACTTAAGTTTTCATAGTAATCAGCAGATGTCTTAGTTTAATACATTCCTTGAAAGGCAGATGTTCAGACCCAGAGGCATTATTTAATTCCAAAACAAATTTGAAAGGTCAGTAATGGAAAGGCATCCAATGCCAGGGTAGAAATCAAGAGATGAGTTTTGTCACAAAACAGAATTTTGAATTGAGCCATGTTGGTTTATTATAAAGCTAACTTTTCAGAATGAAACTGATCACTTTTATGTGCAGGATCTTGCATGGAGCATTAGCTGTAGACAGTAGTCAGTAGTATGAACGACGGGACAGTGAATCACGAATAAGACAAGCAGGTGGTAACAGAATGTTGATGAAGGCTGAAGAGAACGGAGACCAGATGAACGGAAGGAAGTTTTAATACTGAAAGAGATTATAGATGTGAGATGTGCAGCTTCATCAGCTAGTCCAGGGAAAGGTGAAGTCTTGTACACAGATGGATAGTGGATGGAAAAGAATGAGTGAGTGTTTCTGATGGAAAAAGTACGTAGGGGAAGAAGAACGGTGGATTTAGCAAGTGTAGAAAATGGAAAAAGAAATGAAAGCAGAGTACGTGTAACCAAAGAAAAATAAACATCCACGTAAGATTTGAAGCTGTAGCTTTAAAAACCAAACAAACAGAAAACCAAGAATAAATAAATTAAATTTTTCTTAAGAGTGTCAGGAAGAAGGCACAAACACAGGCAGCCATCTTAAATGTTTCCAAGTACTTAAAGCAGCAATGAGGCATTAGGTATCCATTCTTTCAGTGCATTTCTTTTAATTGTGAATATTAACATTAATGAGCAAACACTCACAGCTAAGATTATAGCTTTACTATATACTCTGTTATTTGAAGTCAATCTAAAACCCCAGTTATGTTCCTCCCCAACAGAGGGTATGCATAGGATGTCACCAAACAGAACTCTTGGAAGATAAAAACAGACAAAAATGAATAGCAACATGAAGGTGTATGTATTACAAAAACAAAAATCCACACAGCATTCAATTACAGTAGTACAAATAATATCTGTTGGCATGGTGGAGAGTTGACCTTATTATCCCATCTTGTATTAATTAGCAAAATTAATTAAGGGCTTTGAAGCAGTTCCTTTCTTGACTCAAGGTTGGAAATCTAGATAAGATAAGATAAGATAAGCCTTTATTAGTCCCACAATGGGGAAATTCCAGGATTGCAACAGCACAGGGATAGCAACACTCAGAGCAACAATCAGAAGGCAAGAAAAAAAAACAAGCAAGCAAGAGCAGCTAATATACATATGTACATATTACTATAAAATATATATATACACACACACACAGACACATAGTGCAGGGCATTGTAGCTGGATGGAATAAATATATGAATATATAAACACACAGTGCAGAGCATTGTAGCTAGATGGAATAAATATGTAAATATATAAACACCCACAGTACGGAGTATTGCAGCTAGGTGGAATAAATATGTAAGTATATAAACACACACAGTGCGGAGCAATGTAGCTAGATGGAATAATATGTAGATATATAAAAACACAGTGCGGAGCATTGTAGCTAGATGGAATAAATATATAGATATATAAATATAAACACACCCAGTGCTGAGCATTGTAGCTAGATGGAATAAATATGTAAATATATAAACACACACAGTGCAGAGCATTGTTGCTAGATGGGATGAAACAGCATAACCATCTACTTAGTTATCCTACATGGTATGATTATGTGCCCATACATATTCTCACCCTCCATAGCGACCGGTATTTTCCTAGTTGTATGCCGGAGGGGACCATTGTGTAAGTCTATTGCATCTTTTGCATTCAAAAAACTATTAGTTTGTTACGTCTTTTTGCTATCTCTGCGAGCAGCCCTGCTTAGGTTGTACAGTCTGACAGCCGTTAGTAGGAAGGACCTACGAAACCTCTCGGTTGTGCACCTGGGATGATGTAATCTGCTGCTAAATGAGCTCCTCAGTGCATTCAGTATGTCCTGCATAGGGTGGAACTCGGACTCCAGCAGAGATGACAGTTTAGCCACCGTCCTTCTCTCTCCTATCTCCTCCACCGGATCAAGGCGCTGCCCCAGGACAGAGCTAGCTTTCTTAATCAGTTTGTTCAGTCTCTTCCTATCGGCTGCAGTAATGCCACTGCCCCAGCAGACCACTCCAAAAGTGATGGCTGATGCCACCACCGTGTCATAGAATGTCTTCAGCAGTGCCCCTTGTACACCAAAAGACCTGAGTCTCCTCAGCAGGAACAGCCTGCGCTGTAATTTGGAGAAAAAACTGAACTTATTTATGGAATGGCTGACACAAGGGGAGCCTGAGGCTCCCCATGAATCTGTTTCTCTTATAAAAGGAGGCCAAGAGGACAAGGGGGGAGGACGGCAAGGAGGAGGAAGAGGGAGCACGCCCCAAAATGGCCGCTGCTGGCAGGAGAGAGGCGCCCACATCCACCACTGAAAACTGGACTGCATACTTAAAGACTAGAACAGATAAGTGGACTCACTTCTACACGTATGCACAAAATTAGCAAAAATTAAATTATTGCATGTAAAGTAAGAACTCCGGGTAATGACATACAGGACTTTTCAAGGTCAGAAAAGTAACGATCAAATTCTGCAAATGGCAAGCTACCAGTAGAACACCTATCAACATCTGTAAAAGTAGCATTGCACCCCATGTACTATAGGTGATTGAACAGATCTGATCCAAATTATGAACATCCATTATTTGCAAATCCATCCTCCAAATTGGTCATAAAATTGGACTGATAAACAAAGACTGGCTTACTTCCGCCCTCCAAAGAGAGCAGCCGCTTTTTCTTCTGCTCCCGCTCCCTGTCTCTCCCTCCCTAACTGACTGGATCCCAGCTTGCTATTGTCTGTGTCTGCGTGGCTCTCTACTGGTGATTCATCCTAACGAAATTATGGATTTAATAAGCTGGGCTTTGAATGCAATCGACACTGTTTTTTCAACGAGGAAATCGGGTCCGGGGGAGCCTATTTGTCCCGCAGGGACTGCTGCTGCGGGTTATATTAAGGATACAAGCAATTGGAAACTCTTGTGTCTGTGCGATCTTTCAATTGAAGATATAGAAGATCTATATCTATTTGGAGCAACGGTCTCAGGACTTCTACTGATCGGCTTTGGGATTGTCCTGGTGTATCGCAAATTAAAGAAGATGGACAGAGCTTATCAAAAAGCGGACCCGGCGAAGCTCTCTCATCAATTTGACCAGCTGGGCAGGACTCTGACTGCGGCCAATGGAGAACTGTATAGGAAGATGGAAAACATCATGATTACGCTAAGAGCTGTCCAGGAATTGATTTCAAAGCCTAGCAACGATGGATTTGGAGCACTGAATCCGTAAGAGAATGGAAAGTTTTTTCTCTGAAGTCAGTGCTATTCGACCTGTTTTTCGGCGCCCTCAGCACTCAGTCCTCCTGATGAATGCTATCAGTATAAATGTTGACTTTCCTCTTCACAAACATTGGCGAACAGTATCTGATCTCCCAAGGACAGCCATATGTCTGACTCACAGAGAAATTCCATCTGCCGTGCCAAGGACATGTTGCCTCTGACTTTCAGACGCTAGTCATAACATCTGCTGAGAGAGAGACCTCTACTGTTTCACCAGCAACTGATAACCACCACCTCTGCATCCAACACACACACATGACTGACTCATTATACTGACGAAAACATTCATTCACTGCTCTCTACTGCTCTGTATGTTAAGTGTGATACATTGTCTGCTAATTGTGCATCGAGGGTTTTTTTTTCCTGGTGATCATAATTCGGCTCACTTAAGAGCATTATTCTGATTAACTATGTTTTTTTCTCTCTACCTATTGTTTTGTTCCTGACCTTTGCCCTCTATTCTCCTCTGTTGACAGGCGCCTTCATGGCTTGCCGCGTCATTGGGATTCGCCTATCAGGCGCTTTCCAATGTCAAGTCAAATTCCTCGTATGTTTACCTGTTGTTTACTTGTAAATGTACTTGGCAATAAACTTTATTCTGATTCTGATTCTGAAAGAAATGTGTGGAAGCATCCATTGTCCTAATTGAAGAGGATAAGAGACATTTCAACCTATGGGGGGTTCCACACATCCCGCTGGTTAGACCCAAACACATGGATTGGAAAATGTTGGACATTTTGCCACCTCTACTGCGGAATAGAGCCATCCATGGAAAACCAGTACCTGACCTTAACATAGAATATTCTCCCAAAATAAAACAATAAGCATTGTCTCTTAACTGGGTAACCACAGCACAAAAGGCGGCACACAAAGATGCCCAGAAATCTCCTATATGACCAATCTTAACATTAACAAATGAGGGGATGAGGAAAATTTGAAGCAAATTCCAAATTGGTTATGGTAAAAGGATAACTAGATGTAGATCTAATAAAAGGAGCAGAGTACGACACTATAGGCCATATATTCAGAAGCCCAGAAGGGCGTTAACAAATGCAATTTTCCACAGTGTGAGTCGTCAGCAAGTCTTAGACCAATTGCTGGGTCGAGAGGAAGAGCTGAGGACCCCAAGACGAAGGATGATAACGAGGAAGACCATTCTGCCATCACAGATTATTTGTAAACAGTGTGCTAATGATAATACATAAATCATACATAGCTCACCACACGGATGTAGGGGTGTGAGACTTATAGGGTTCTTGCGTTATTTATCTCCATCATGCTAATTACGGTTAGGTGATTTGAATAAGGGTGAAGGTTAGAAGCTCTGAATGCCTGAATACAACAATGCATGGATATGGATGTCTCCTAACGTTGAACAATATTGTTTACTACCTACCCACTGCTGAACATATAGGTCCCATCACCCAACACACTCATCACAACACAACCACCACTTGCAGATTTCATATAGTCAACAATCACACACTCAAGGCTACTGGGAGATAACTTACAACAGCACATAGATAACTACAGATGTGGTGAATAAGGATAAAACTATACAGGCTCCATACATTGTGATGGCAACCCCTCAGGCCATTATTGGTCCTGCCCCAGATGAGCCATTTGTATCGGCACTTGATTAAAGGTGTAGGATACAGGGAAGATGCATGCAGGAGAGCACCAGACCATCACGACATGTGCCTGCGACGCAGAAAAGGTCGTAGGGTGAGTGACTGTACGACTTCAGTCCCCAGAAGAAGAACGGACTGGTACCCGAGCGCATCCACCGCACCTTCAGCATCCAGGGTGGAGCCAGGAGCTCGAGCCTTATCAATACCAGCATGTCCACCTCTGTCCAGCGACAGGGGGGTGGCATCCCTGGGATAGCATCACTGAACTGTTCACTAGCTGGACTGGATGTTACATACCCTCTGCTGCACTCACCAGACTGTCCTGTGGACCTCATGGGATGAGGTGGGCCTCTGAGAGCGGGGACACACAGTTGTTTCACTTCTGTGTCAACAAGATGGAACTGTGCTCCACAGCTGCAGGTACGGGAAGCAGACACAGAGGAAGGTCAAACCTCTGTCGCAACCGTGTGATGAATGTAGCCGAATGATGTGAGCTTTACCAATAGATGGACTATGGGGAATGTTTTGTGTTCTGTGGGACAGGGGGATGAGTTATGTTTGCACTTTTGAGATGTGACACACTTGGGGGCATGATATTGGTGTTCTTACATTTTTGACTTGTACAATAAAGCCATTTTTTAAAACTCAACTCTCTCTCCAAGGCCAAGTCCCCTTCTTCCGGCAGCAGAGATAGTGCTGCGCGCCTGCAGCCAGTTCCGTTGTACGTCCCAGAGACATTTTCCTCATGTCAGATGGATTGTAGTCCTTAGACCATGCGGGATTTTCAAGCAAGTCATCTTTGCAGCAGGCTCGTCCAGATTGTAGAAAGAAAACGTTGGGGCATCCATGCCCTGCAGGCGAGTAAACCATGACCTTGTAGTCCATGCAAAGAAGAGCCACAGGCCTCCCGTTTTCAAGCCAGGCCAAGTCCCCGTCCTCAGGCAGCAAAGATAGTGCTGCGCTCCGGCAGGAGACCGGTAAAGATCCAGTTCTGTGACAGTCAATTACAGTCAATTAGAAACGTCATATAAAAGTCTGATCGAACAATATCCCAAAAATGTGTAAAACAGGCAGAGGAACAACTGCCATTTATTCCTTCTGGAGGAGGGCGGAAATAGGGAACTCCGTGGTTTGTTTGGACTTTTTTTTCGATTTTCTACTACTGGCCGCATTTTCAGTTTTTGTTTTTTTGGGTGGAGGATGGCGACCTTGGAAAAGCCACCTCCGTCTATCCACCAGAGGGTGCGGATCGTTCCCCCGGACAGCACTGTTACTGTGAAGGAGCTGCTTCTGGCTGTGGCCGAGCAGGTGGGCCATGCTGCGATCTGCTTTGCGTCCTGAATGAATAGAGCTGTAGCTGTGTTTCTGGCTGCTGAAGAGGATGTCCACACACTGGTTGCACGCGGTGTTGTTATCGGGGAAACGTATGTACAGGTGTCCCCCTTATCTGTCCCATCAACGCGTATCACCGTCTCAGGTGTTCCACCTTTCATCACTGACGAGCAGTTGGCGACGGAGCTCCGCAGATTTGGGAAGTTTTTTTTTTGTTTTTTTTTGTTACTTATTTGTACCCGTAGGTAGACTTGGTTTGCAGTCTGGTGACAAGCCACCGGCTGCTGGTCGCTGCGTGCGCGAGCGCCCTAAACCTACATGTTTTTTGGTGTGCGGGAGGAAACCGGAGAAATCCCGGAGTAAACCCGCGCAACACGGGGAGAACATGCAAACTCCACACAGCTCACTGTTGGTCGGGGGCTGGGATCGAACCCACGATCTCATGATCCCCGCGATCCCCCGGCCGAGGGTAAAACTGTGCTGCCACAGTGCTAAACCACTGCGCCACTGTGCAGCCACCTGGGCACCTGAGGCTGCCGGCGCGGCCTCCGCTCCCGCCGCTACTACGGACGATGTTGCAGGGCCTTCCGCCGGTCCTAATCCGGAGCCTGCTGCTGTGTCTGTGGACCACCCAGCTGTGGCGCCCGCAGCCCAGCTTACGGCCGGGAGCGTCGTTGGTGATGGCGCCCAAACTGTCACTGATGGTGCGTCAGAATCTCGCTGTGTGACATCAGCGGCTGTGCTTCCGGAGGCTGCTACCGGTTCACAGCAGGGGACGGAACAGCGACAGTCAGCTGCTGTGGGTGGCATCCAGGAAAATGTGGCCCATGATGAATCCACTGGCCCAGATGAACCAAACAGTCAGCTGAGTTGTTCTGACGAGGAAATGGAATCTGATCCCAACACTGTGTCTAATACTGAGTCTATTGAGGCAAAATGCAGTACAAACACGAGTTTGTATTCACTGGAAGAAATAAATGCTTTTCTTGATGAAACCTATAACAAGGCCATTAAAGTCACTGACTACTTCAGTGACACTGATAAATTCATTAAGTCTGTTAATGTGCTAAGAAGGCAGGTTGGTCTTGACCTCCTGGATGAAAGGAAACGTTTTCGCCTCAAGAAACACCTGACAGCCCTGCGTAAAGCAGCAGGGGGAACAGGGGTCAAGCGCGCCCGACAGAAGGAATAAATGGCGGTCGTTCCTCTGCCTGGTTTACATATTTTTGGGATATTGTTCGATCAGACTTTTATATGACATTTCTAATTGACTGTCACGGAACTGGATCTTTACCGGTCTCCTGCCGGCACGCAGCACTATCTTTGCTGCCCGAGGACGGGGACTTGGCCTGGCTTGAAAACGGGAGGCCTGTGGCTCTTCTTTGTACGGACTACAAGGTCATGGTTTACTTGCCTGCAGGGCATGGATGCCCTAACGTTTTCTTTCTACAATCTGGACGAGCCTGCTGCAAAGATGACTTGCTTGAAAATCCCGCATGGTCTAAGGACTACAATCCATCTGAGATGAGGAAAATGTCTCTGGGACGTACAACGGAACTGGCTGCGGGCGCGCAGCGCTATCTCTGCTGCCAGAGGAAGGGGACTTGGCCTTGCTTAAGAACTGGAGGCCTGTGGCTCGTCTTTGCACGGACTACAAGGAAGACTCGGACTACTGCCACTGACATTGTGGAATAGGTGGACTGCAAGGGATACTTTGTGTTGTGTGGGGGAGGGGGATGACTTATGTTTGCACTTTTCCAATGTGAGACACTTGGTGGAATGATATTGGTGCTCTTACATTTTTTTGAATTGTGCAATAAAGGCATTTTTTTAAAACTCAAACTCTCTCTCTCTCTCTCTCTCTCTCTCTCTCTCTCAGGTCAGGTCTTTCACATTAGATACACACCCAGTCTCAACACCCACGCACACTGTTGATAGCATATTCTACAACGAAGTGGCGTTCAGTGGATGGCCTGTTCCCGCTATAGGCAGATTAGCCAATCAGATAGTCGCGTATAAGTCCATCCTATTGTACTGGGTCGCCCCCACCCAAGAAGATAATTGTAACATGCACCCGGAAGTCTTGGTCAGTGTGGTGACGCTCCAGAAGGAGCTGCGTCATGCTGCACCCAGTGCTGCTTGCTTTACATGTGACTTCTAAATAAATGTACCATCTGTGGCACATATATTGAGTTCATATTTCCCACAAATGTATGGCTGTATGTTTATTGGGTGCTTCACGTCTCGCGGGACAAAGAAGGTCTGGGTCTGCAGAGATCTACAGGAGATGACGAGAAGGTGTGAGTTTTGGCCTTTGTCTCAGAGAGGATGCCCCAGAAGGATTCCCGGAACATCGAGGGATAAGAGACAATAGTGAAACATCAAAGAGTTGCATTGTGACTGGGATTAAGTACCATGTGATTGTATGTTTGCTAAAGCACCATGTGACTTAGGTTTCGTGGCTCCAGCAGTATAAGAGTGTGGTATTTCATTGCTCAGTCTCTTTTCTTGTTTAGAGATTGCTAGAGAATGTGTTCTCATAATAAAGCTGAACCTGAGAAATAAACTCAGCCTCATTCTTGAATGCATTCTCTACACTGGTGACCCGACGACAAATTATGGCCGGGGACGACCTTCCCGCACCGGACTCATCAGGAGCCAGCCAGGCTAACGCAGCTACCGCAGTCCAGCTGCCTGATTTCTGGCAGCATAGCCCGCGCTCCTGGTTCAACACTGTTGAGGCGCAGTTCCATCTTCGGGGAATTTCGGCGGATGCAACGAAGTTCTACCATGTAGTCGCAAAGCTGGACAGCCTCACAGCCCAGCGGGTGGAGAGCCTGACTAACCACCCACCAGACGACGACAAGTACAGCGCATTGAAAGCCGCTTTCATCCGTGCTTTCACCCCCTCACTGGGAGAGCGAGCAGAGAAGCTCCTGGTGTTGACTGAAGGCGAGGCAGACAGGCCTGCGGACCTGATGGCGAGGATGCTGAGCCTGAGAGGCGATGATGATGATGGCTTTATCTTCGCCCATCTTTTCCTCAGGACACTACCGGCAGCGGTGAGAGTTACCCTGGCCGGTTCACAGCTGCTGACCAACCGAGATTACCACGAGCTGAGCCAGGAGGGACAGCGACTCATCGACGCCCATAGACGCCACACGGCCATGACGGCGGCAGCGGAGCTGAGCGCAACGCCCGGAAACGGCAGGGGGCCAGAGGCTGCAGCACCAGATTCGCTGACGTCAGCAGCGGCGGAGGCCAGGAGACACGGAGCGGGCGACGTCCTCTGCTTTTATCATCGACGTTTCGCCGAGAGGGCACGCAAGTGCATTCCACCGTGCCAGTTCAAGCGCTCGGGAAACGCCAAGACCGGGAGTCGGTAGCAGCTGCGGCTCTCGGCGTGAAGAACAAGCTGCTTTACCTTACGGACGCGAAATCAGGGAGGCAGTTCCTGGTGGACACAGGCTCCCAGCTGAGTTTCATCACACCTTCCTACGCTGACCGGCTGGCACCTTCCAGCGGACCCCTGGTTTTGGCGGCGAACGGCTCGACGATCAAGACCTTCGGGGAGAAGACCCTCCCCCTGTCTTTTCACGGTCGGACATTCGAGTGGACTTTCGTCGTAGCGGCAGTCAGTCATAACATGTTAGGTGCTGATTTTTTGTGCTCGAATGGTTTATTGGTTGATCTTGCTAATAGACATCTTTCCACTCTATTTCCTGTACAGCCCGGGTGGTCCCGCCTACTGCACAGCCCAACGTCACAGCTGCGGGTGGTAAGTTCCAAGCACTACTCACTCAGTTTCCAACACTCACAGTCCCAACGTTTTCAGCGTCAGTGGCTAAACATGGGGTGGAACATTTTATAACTACCACCGGGCCCCCCATTTTTGCAAAAGCTTGGCGCTTGGACTCAGCTAAACTAGCCATAGCGCGCGAGGAATTCGCCAACCTGGAAAAGCTGGGCATCATTAGACGCTCTAACAGCCCCTGGGCTTCACCGCTGCATATGGTCCCCAAGGCTGATGGCTCGTGGCGACCTTGCGGTGATTTCCGCAGGTTGAATAACGCTTCAGCACACGGCCGCTACCCGATTCTGCACATCCAAGATTTTTCGGTGCATTTAGCGGGGGCGCGCAATTTTTCTAAAATAGATTTGGTGCGCGGGTACCATCAAGTCCCAGTCCTCGCTCAGGACATACCCAAAACAGCGGTTATAACTCCTTTTGGGCTTTGTGAGTTTTTGCTTATGCCGTTTGGACTCAAGGGTGCTGCGCAGACTTTCCAGCGCATGATGGATGCAGTTTTACGCGGCCTCCCTTTCGTGTTCATCTACTTGGATGATATTTTGGTACCAGCACATCCGAAGACGAACACGAAAGCCACCTCACAGCGGTTTTTCGGAGGCTGGCAGAGCACGGGTTAATAATTAACCCAGCGAAGTGCCAGTTTGGGGTGGCGCAAATCGATTTTTTGGGGCACCGCGTTTCACCAGAAGGAGCGGTCCCTCTGCCCGATAAAGTACGCGCAATAACAGATTTTCCCCAACCTCAGACGGTCAAAGCATTGCAGGAATTTTGGGGAATGGTTAATTTTTATAACCGTTTCCTCCCAAGCGCAGCGCAGCTCATGCAACCATTGTACGCGGCACTTAAAAAACAAAAACCTGCAAATAAGATCGAATGGTCCCCGGAGCGGGAGCGCGCATTCTCCCAAGTCAAATCAGCCCTGGCGAATGCCGTTTTGTTGGCACACCCAGTGCCAACGGCCCGCATGGCGCTCACCACGGACGCTTCCGATTTAGCGGTGGGGGCGGTCGTCGAACAGTTTGTGGCAGGGAGCTGGCAGCCGCTCGCATTTTTCAGCAAAACCTTGCGCGATAACGAGCGAAAATACAGCGCGTTCAACAGGGAGCTGTTGGCCCTGCATTTGGCCATCCGCCATTTCCAGTTCTGGCTGGAGGGGCGCCGTTTCACCGCGTTTGTGGACCACAAGCCGCTAACGTTTGCGATGGCCAAGATTTCAGAGCCTTGGTCAGACCGGCAGCAAAGACAGCTGGCCGCGATATCGGAGTTCACCACTGATATTCAGCATGTCGCGGGCAAACATAATGTAGTGGCAGATTGTCTTTCGCGTGCGGTAGCAGCGCCAGGCCCTGTGGGGGCAGACTCGGCAGCTGTGGCTGCGGGCGAGCGGAAGCGCTCGCAGCCCCGGTCCGCGTAGGTTTGGATTATGCAGCCATGGCCGCAGAGCAGGTTAGCGACGCGGATGTGCGTGCGCTCCAGTCTGGACCAACAGGGTTAAGGCTGGAGCACAGGGTGCACCAAATAGGTATGCCCCTTCTAATCTGCGATGACCCTACGGGGCGGCCTCGCCCTGTGGTTCCAGCTGCGTGGCGCCGCCGCGTTTTTGACTCAATCCATTCTCTGGCGCACCCGGGGGTGCGCGCATCGATTAAGATGGTGGGGGAGAAATTTGTTTGGCCGGGGTTGCGTAAACAGGTCAAGGAATGGGCAGCAGCCTGCGTAGCGTGTCAGTGAGCCAAAATACACCAGCACACTAGAGCCCCTTTGGAGCCTTTTCACATCCCGGCTAAGCGTTTTGATCATGTGCATGTTGACTTGGTGGGCCCCCTTCCGTTGTCGCAGGGGTGTACACACCTTTGGACGATGGTAGATCGCACCACGCGTTGCCCAGAAGTGGTCCCTCTGGCGTCAACTGCAGCAGCAGACGTTGCACGCGCGTTTTTAACAGCTTGGGTCACGCGTTTTGGAGTTCCGTCGGACATAACGTCCGACAGGGGTCCCCAATTTGTTTCCGAACTCTGGTCATCGATGGCCCACAGCCTAGGGGTTAAGATTCACCGCACTACCGCGTATAACCCCCAGGTTAACGGTTTGTGCGAACGCTTTCATAGGTCATTGAAAGCAGCCCTCAGAGCGTCTCTTACGGATACAAATTGGGTGGATAAACTTCCATGGGTTTTATTGGGGTTGCGTTCCGCACCTAAGGAGGATTTGCAGGCCTCTCCGGCTGAATTAGTTTTTGCACAACCCCTCCGTTTGCCAGGGGAATTCCTTCTCGACAACCCTGCGCCATATTGCCCCCCCGCTCAGCTGTTGCAGAGCGGCACAGGATCAAACACCCTTCCTGGCCCAGTTCATCACAGTTTTCCATGCGTTTTTGTGCCGAAGGCTTTAAAAAATGCAGAGTTTGTTTTTGTTAGACATGATGCTCAACGCCCAGGTTTGTGACCGCCTTACGACGGGCCTTTCAGAGTGTTGGAAACGGGGGAGAAACATTTTTTGCTTGATTTAGGAGGCAGAAAAGAGTTGATTTGCATTAACAGACTCAAACCCGCCTTTGTTCTGGCTGATGAACACGTGCAGTTGGCCAGGGCCCCCCGCCGTGGCAGGCCGCCGGGAAGACATTCTTCGGAGCCACCACAGAGATGTGCTAACAAGTCTGATGCACAGATGCAGGAAGTCGCTGCAGAAGGAACAAAGCCGGCTTACAGCAGATATAGCAGGAGGTTAAAACCCAAGCAATTGGTGGATTGATTTGTGATATGTAGTGATGTTTTCTGTCATGCATCTCCGATTATGTTTTGTCCCTTAATAGACGTTTGGGGGGGGGTTATGTGGCACATATATTGAGTTCATATTTCCCACAAATGTATGGCTGTATGTTTATTGGGTGCTTCACGTCTCGCGGGACAAAGAAGGTCTGGGTCTGCAGAGATCTACAGGAGATGACGAGGAGGTGTGAGTTTTGGCCTTTGTCTCAGAGAGGATGCCCCAGAAGGATTCCCGGAACATCGAGGGATAAGAGACAATAGTGAAACATCAAAGAGTTGCATTGTGACTGGGATTAAGTACCATGTGATTGTATGTTTGCTAAAGCACCATGTGACTTAGGTTTCGTGGCTCCAGCAGTAAAAGAGTGTGGTATTTCATTGCTCAGTCTCTTTTCTTGTTTAGAGATTGCTAGAGAATGTGTTCTCATAATAAAGCTGAACCTGAGAAATAAACTCAGCCTCATCCTTGAATGCATTCTCTACACATCCTTAAAATTGAAGAAATCTCTGGCTTGTTCTTGGATCTTTCAATCAAAGAATCGGGTATTTTTCTAACAAGACAGACGGACAAACAAACCACCCCGATTACATAACCTCCTTGGCTGAGGTAATTAATTTGGAAAATAAAAGTGTTGCCAACTCTCACTCTTTTGCCCTCTCTCTCACGCCACAAACTTAATTTCTCACTCTAAAATGAGGAAATTTCCTCAATTAATTACTATAACTATCGTGTTGGCTTTGTTTAGAGTTTTCCATAAAAGAGCTCAAGGCAGCATAAGCAGACTGAACATGTTCTAAAACTGATTCTGAGCTAAAGAAGTTTATGTAATGGGAAAAAGCAGTTCATGTGTATTGTGCCTATGCAGACTCATTCCACCCCTACTCCCCAGTTTTCCCCGTACACAATTCTCTCTAAATCTCACTCCAAGCTGTTCTTAAAAGTTGGCAACTCTGAATAAAAGCTTAAAGAGCCTGTTGAACCAGCCTGTCCTGTAATATTTCATTTCATGGCATGCTCGCTAGATGGCGGTATAGCCGTTAGCTCTCCACTAAAGAACACTGTACTCTTGCTCCGCCTTTTTCCTGGTTGTAAACTGGTTGTAGTCAGTGAACTTACGAAAAGTCAGGCTGTCAGCTGGTTTCCAGTCCTTTTGTTTGTTTCAACAAAAAGGCCAAGCTATTTCAGCGAACTGCAATATTGTCAAAAAGGTAAGTTAACGAGGAGGACAACGTGTCTTCCGGGAACATCGGAGGAGGGTGGGACTACTCTGCTGTAACGCTGCACATCGAAATATATAGTAATATATTGATATGGGGTTTATCATATGTAATAGTAGCTGGTAGCCAACTTGGTGAGTACGTATATGGAAAATTAAGCGGTTTATTTTTGTGACCGGCAGGCCGGTGAGCGGTGCAGGCGTATCTGAACTTGCCCAGGTTTTCTGCTGAGTGAGCGTGACTATGCAGGGTTTTCATTAAGACAGGAGATGCCAGCAAAGAGGAAAGCTGCTGCTGCCAGAGCAGGAGGAAAGAAGGCAAAAGAGGAGCCCGAGACACCCAAAGTTAAAGATTCCTTCACCTCTGCAAAAGAAGCCCTTCTGGCTGCAGGGTCACAGGTGAAAGGCAAGAAGAAGGTGGATGACAACTGTTACCTGTCATCGAGTGGAGAGGTATGGAACTCATATTTTTTTTTCCCCCCAGTATGAATGATAGAAATCGGACTTTACTAAAAATAGAAAATTGAAAAGGAATCTGTTGTTTCCACCAGGTACATGAGGACTATGACTGCATGCTCAATCAGACAAACATTGGACACAACAATAATAAGTTTTATGTCATTCAAGTTATTAAAGCGCAAAACAGGTACTATTCATGGAACAGGTGGGGAAGAGTGGTAAGTCTGTTATACAATATTTTTCTCAGTATACAGTACCTGCAGCATAATTATTGCCTACCTTTTGCTATACAATAACTCCCTTATAATCTGTTATCTGTATTGGCTTAATGCTCTTGTGATTCATATTTTTGTAAAGCAGTTTTGCCTACATCTAATTTCAGGGTGAAGTGGGTCAGAATAAACTAGATATTTTTGATAAAGCTGCGGATGCTGTCAAAGAGTTTGAGAAAAAGTTTAAGGACAAGACAAAGAACAACTGGAAGAACCGAAGGAATTTTGTATCTCATCCTGGAAAGTACACCTTGATAGAGGTGGATGGAGAGCAGGATGCTGAGGTCAAGGTAACATGGATGTTTCTGGAACATAGAACATGGTGTATTGATATGAAGTCAGTAGTTACTAGGTATTAGTATTCATGCCAGATTTCATTATAGAATATTTCCCAAATAGTTTGCAACTTTTGACATTGTATATGTGGTTTTACCGGAGTGGTGGCCTAGTTAGTAGAGCATCCGCCCCACAACCGGGAGGCTGGGGTTCAAATCCCAGCCAGGTCATACCAAAGACCAGGTAAAAATTGTACTTTCCACCCTCTAGCTTGGTGCTCAGCGTAATAGAATGGGGATAGGTGGGCAGAAAGGAGTAGTGACCCCTGTCCTGTATAAGCTATGGAAAGGAACACTTGTTCCCGAGGAGACTCAATCAAAAAAAAAATTATGTGATTTTGACTTTGCAGGTGGACACCGTTGATGGAAAGACGTTCCACGTTACCAAAGATATCCTGCCTTGTACTCTTGATACAGCTACACAGAACCTCATCCAGCTCATTTTCAGCACTGACATGTTCAGAGAAGCTATGGAGCATCTGAACTTAGGTGGGTGTGTCTCACTTTCACACACATTCACTGCATATTGATTCAGATGGTTTGCATATATTTAATACAAGATGTCTAACCTGCCAGTTGAGTTAGGCTGACTCTTGTTTTAAATTTGATGTGGATTTTAATATAATCGCTAATCTTTTATTTGTATATTTAAGCAGGCATTCAGTATTTTAGGGAACCACAGCTCATTGAGAGCTCAGAATGGGACATGTAAATTATCGACCATGGTCTCCTTATCTCATCAGTGCCATGGACTTTGAGCAATAGTTGCAGTAGGAACAAGCCGTTCTATTTCTAGACAACTACAGGCTTATAGTACTAGCCCATTCCTGAAGTTTGACTGGCGCCTAGCGGCTGTCCCGGCCTTGGATGCGCTCTGCAGAGCGTGCCCAAATGCCAAGTCACGTTTCGTTACCTTGTATTCATACATGTGTAATGACAATAAAGTTGAATCTCATCTCATCTCATCTCAAGTTTTACCAGGTGGGACTTCCATATTAATTAACAAAAAAAAAGTCAAGTGCTCCACCCCTTAAAGTTGGATTGCTGACCATAAACATGTTCCAGCCCAATAATTTCACAAAGTCAGACAATTAAGATAGATACCGCTATGAAATCCACGGTTGTGCGCTCCCTGAAAGAAGTGCTAATAAAAAAGTACATTTTTCTTGAGCTTCCATTTTTTGCTGATGCTGGGCACATCTATCTATAAATGCAAAGAATCTGTGTGTGTGTGTGTCTGTTCCTTGCATATCTCACAAACCGTTTGTCAGACTGCCCTCAGATTTTACAAGTGCTTTTCTGAGGTTATGAGGATGTGCATCCCAGAGTATGGAGTTGTTCAGTCAATATATGTAATTTTTTATCAATAAAAGTTTAGTCATCGCTCTCTCCTCATGCTTGAGCTTCTAGAAGTGTGGGCATGGTTTAGGATTGACTCTGTGCTGATTCAATAATACGCCGCATCACGATCAGTTACCAGAGTGGTCCATGAGCAAAACAAGGAAGTGAAAAGCGACAACTTTGACCAGAAAAAGAGAATACTGAAAATTTAATGCTTAAAGAATTATACTATAATGTTGCCGTGATTGCGTAGGTCTAAAGGATAATTCGGGGAGTGCCAGCAGGGACCCAGGGTCTGACAAAGAACACTGGTGTTGGAGAAGCAGCAGGTGGACCATGGTCCTTCGCAGGGAAGCAAGTCCAGCCTGCTTGGTCAGCGGTAGATGGTAGTCCATTTTCAGGACCTCAAGTCCCCGATGAAGTTAATAATAATACCGCCATGATTGTGGAGCAGACTGGTCAGATCAATCGCTTATCATATGCAGCCACATATGCACGTTTTGACTAAATGACGGCCGTGACTAAACAGGACACAAAAACGCCCAAATAATGAAATAAATATTTTTTTATTTAAATAGTTACTGACAAATGGGCAAGACTGATGCAACGGTTGCAGCCAAATGGATCATTCTGCTGTGTATAATAATGTTGGGTGTTTTGTACTTAATATTGCTAAAATATAAAAGGATGTACTACAGTGGGTCTCAAATATTTGTAAACATGTCCTGTTATAGTACTGCTTGAGTTTATTGATGATAGACTATAAATTACACATATAAACTAAAACAATTATAATGGTGACTGAACAATAAAATGTAACATACAGGATACAACACTTAGATAAGATAAGATAAGATAAGATAAGCCTTTATTAGTCCCACAACGGGGAAATTCCAGGATTGCAACAGCACAGGGATAGCAACACTCAGAGCAACAATCAGAAGGCAAGAAAAAAAACAAGCAAGCAAGAGCAGCTAATAAACATATGTACGTATTACTATAAAATATATATATATACACACACACACAGACACACAGTGCAGAGCATTGTAGCTGGATGGAATAAATATATGAATATATGAACACACAGTGCAGAGCATTGTAGCTAGATGGAATAAATATGTAAATATATAAACACCCACAGTACGGAGCATTGCAGCTAGGTGGAATAAATATGCAAGTATATAAACACACACAGTGCGGAGCAATGTAGCTAGATGGAATAATATGTAGATATATAAATATATAAACACACCCAGTGCTGAGCATTGTAGCTAGATGGAATAAATATGCAAATATATAAACACACACAGTGCAGAGCATTGTTGCTAGATGGAATGAAACAGCATAACCGTCTACTTAGTTATCCTACATGGTATGATTATGTGCCCATACATATTCTCACCCTCCATAGCGACCGGTATGTTCCTAGTTGTATGCCGGAGGGGACCATTGTGTAAGTCTATTGCATCTTTTGCATTCAAAAAACTATTAGTTTGTTACGTCTTTTTGCTATCTCTGCGAGCAGCCCTGCTTAGGTTGTACAGTCTGACAGCCGTTGGTAGGAAGGACCTACGAAACCTCTCGGTTGTGCACCTGGGATGATGTAGTCTGCTGCTAAATGAGCTCCTCAGTGCATTCAGTATGTCCTGCATAGGGTGGAACTCGGACTCCAGCAGAGATGACAGTTTAGCCACCGTCCTTCTCTCTCCTATCTCCTCCATCGGATCAAGGCGCTGCCCCAGGACAGAGCTAGCTTTCTTAATCAGTTTGTTCAGTCTCTTCCTATCGGCTGCAGTAATGCCACTGCCCCAGCAGACCACTCCAAAAGTGATGGCTGATGCCACCACCGTGTCATAGAATGACTTCAGCAGCGCCCCTTGTACACCAAAAGACCTGAGTCTCCTCAGCAGGAACAGCCTGCGCTGTCCCTTCTTGTAGAGTGCATCAGTATTGTGTGACCAGTCTAGTTTATTGTTCAGATGAATACCCAGGTACTTATAGGATGTCACCATCTCGATGTCTGTTCCCTGTATATTTACTGGTACTGTGAGGGGCTGCCCATGCCTGCGGCAGTCCACCACCAGCTCCTTAGTTTTCCTCGCGTTGATCTGGAGGCAGTTCCGATGGCACCAGTCCACGAAGTCCTGGATAAGCCCTCTGTACTCAGCTTCATCTCCATTGGAGATGAGGCCAACGATCGCAGAGTCATCAGAGAACTTCTGTAGATGGCAGTGTGTTGTGTTGTGTGAGAAGTCCGCAGTATAAAGAGTGAACAGGAAGGGAGCCAGCACCGTTCCCTGGGGGGCCCCCGTGCTACTGATGATCGTGTCGGACACACAGTCCCGGGTTCTCACAAACTGAGGCCGGTTCGTGAGGTAGTCCAGGATCCATGATGACAGGTGCTGGTCCACCCCTGCGCGCAGCAGCTTGTCCTTCAGGATCATCGGTTGGATGGTGTTGAAAGCACTGGAGAAGTCAAAGAACATGATCCTCACCATATTCCCGGGCTTCTCCAGGTGGGACAGAGAACGATGAAGGAGGAAGATCACCGCATCCTCCACCCCAATGCCATGCTGGTAGGCGAACTGGAGTGGATCCATCGCTGGTTCCACCAGGGGGCGGAGGTGAGCAAGGAGCAGTCTCTCCAGGGTCTTCATCAAGTGGGACGTCAAGGCCACCGGTCTGTAGCTGTTCAGGTCTTTGGGGTGGGAAGTTTTTGGTACAGGTACCACACAAGATGTTTTCCACAGCTGTGGTACCCTCCCCAGTTTCAGGCTCATGTTGAAGATATACGTCACAATCCCACACAGCTGGTCTGCACAGGACTTGAGGAGCTTTGCGCTGATGCCGTCCGGTCCCGGCGCCTTCCTCGCCTTGATCTTCCTCAGCTCCGTCCTCACCTGGGTCCTGGTCAGGGTCAGGATGGGGGGCTGTGTGTTGGGAGTGGGGGGGGTGTTGGTGGAGTGGGGAGTGGGCAGCAGGACTTGATTTCTTTAGAGGCAGCAGTGGTTGTTGTGCAGTCAGGGGGGAGGGCGGTTGGTCAAATCTATTGAAAAACAGATTCAGGTTGTTCGCCCACTCCCTGCCCCCTGTGGCCTGGGGGGAGGTATTCTGGAGCCCCGAGATGGTTTTGAGGTTTCTCCAGACCCCGCTGATGTCGCTCTGTTGCAGCTTGTCCTCCATCTTCTTCCTGAAGCTGTCCTTGCCTTCTCTGATCTTTCTCCTCAGCTCCCTCTGTACGGACTTCAGCATCTCCCTGTTCCCTGACCTGAAGATCCTCTTCTTCTCTCTCAGAAGTGTTTTTATCTCAGGGTTGATCCAGGGTTTGTTGTTTGAGTGACGCCGTATGGTCTTGGTGGGAACGGATTTGTCCACACAGAAGCTGAGGTAGCCCGTGAAGGTGTGAATGAGGCCATCGATGTCCTCACCATGTGGATCGCAGAGCTGCTTCCAGGCGGTGGCTTCAAAACAGCCCTTTAGGGTGTCCATTGTCTCCTCAGACCATAACTCCACAGTGTGCATGGCCGGAGGTTGTCTGTGCACTAGGGGTTTGTACACCGGCCGGAGATGAACCAAGTTGTGATCCGATCTCCCGAGTGGGGGGAGTTGTGATGAGGTGTACGCCTCCTTAGTGTTTGCGTAGAATAAATCCAGTGTTTTATTGTTTCTAGTGTGGCATGTGACATACTGGGTGAACGTGGGTAGAATGGGAGACAGTGAAACATGGTTGAAATCGCCTGAGATGAGGAGAAGAGCATCTGGGTGTTCTGTCTGCAGCCTGCTGGTTACTGAATGGATGACGTCACGTGCTGTCCCAGCGTTCGCCGTCGGATTTGCATAAACAACAATGCAGATCACGTGTGAGTGTTCTCTCGGGAGATATGTAGGCCTCATGCTAACAGCTAGCAACTCAATGTCTTTGCTGCAGTGTCGTTGTTTAACAGTGATATGTCCCGGTCTGCACCAGTTGTTGTTAACATACATTATCACTCCACCGCCCCTAGCCTTGCCACTGTCTGGTGTTCGGTCAGCTCGTATCATGTGAAAACCCTCCAGCTCCATGTTAGCATCTGCTGCTAGTTCAGTTAGCCACGTCTCAGTAAACAAAAGGAGAGAGCACTCCCGGTATGTGCTATCATAACGGGAGATAGCCGCTAGCTCATCTAACTTTCCCAGTATCGACCGTACATTTCCCATGACAACAGATGGAAGGGAGGGTCTGTACCTTATATTTTTTGTCCTCCGCCTTACTCCAGCCCGGCAGCCGCGGCGTTTTCGCCTCAGTTCTCTCGGTATGTCGAGTTTTTCCAATGGGACCGGGTGGCGGTTGAATGCTAGCAGCTGTTCTCTGCTGTATCGTATCCTGCTATAGACAGTGGCTCCGTCCACCGGCTCAGGAGACATTTAGGACGATCTGTGTGTCCGTGATATAAGTGGGGTGAAAAAAAAAGACGGATCAAAAGAGAGAGGAAGGGAAAAAGACTCGGAATCGAGCCGCTGTTGCAAAAGGCAGCCGACTCGTGTGGCGCCGAGAGAAAAAAAAAAAAAAAAAAAATGAATATAAATCATAAAAGATCACACAAATAAGTGATTTGACAAAAAATAAACAAGGATTCTTAAACAGTCACTAATATTGGCTATCCATTCATTTTCAATAATTAGGCATTCTGTAATCAATATTCACAAATCTTAATGCCGTTCAGTCCCTTTTATATTTGTCAAAGTCTAACATGTGATTGCCTACATATAGGTTGCACCTCTTTGTATTCCACTTTCAAACACACCCCACATTTGGGCCTGTAAAGCCTAATTGGGATACCTGTTTCAGACAAGAATACTTGCTTTCTATGGGCAATGCACTGGTTCATTTTGAATCCTTAAATTCTCCTTAAGAACTCTGGGAGCTGGGCCAACATGTGGAAAGAGGGCATATTATTTGAGTTTGAAATAGCATTTCTCTGATTTCATGTTAATCAGACTGTTGATGTAACTAACAAATTTTTTGTTTTTTGGCTGCTCCCTTTCGGGGTCACCACAGCATATCATCACCTTATATCTTAATGATTCGCACGTTGATTTGGCAGGGATTTTTACGCCGGATGCTCTTCCTGAGGCAACCCTGCCCATTTACCCGGGCTTGGGACCGGCACAGGGAGTATACTGACTTGTGTACATCCTGTGGCTGGGTAACCAACGTTCCTTCCTCCATTCTATTTTTTGCTGAGCACCAAACTATATGGTCTCTGGTATGATCCGGCTGGGACTTGAACCCACTATCTCCTGGTTGTGGGGCAGATGCACTACCACTCGGCCACCACTCCGGTAACTGTAACATATAATCTCAATTCTGGTGAAGTTGGGACATTGCATAAAATGTAAATAAAAACAAAATACAATGATTTAAAAATCTTTTTCAACCTATATTCAGTTAAATACACTACAAAGACTAGATATTTAATCTTCAAACTTTATAAACTTCATTGTTCAGTTTTTTGGGGTTTTTTTTTTGCAAATTTTCACTCATTTTGAATTTGATGCCTGCAACATGTTCCAAAAAAGCTGGGACGGGGGCATGTTTACCACAATGCTAGATCACCTTTCCTTTTAACAACACTCAGTAAGCATTGAGGAACTGAGGACACTAATGGTTGAAGCTTTGAAGGTGGAATTCTTTGCCATTCTTGCTTGATGCACGACTTCAGTTGTGGCCAAAATGTTTCTGCATGCAATGATCTTCTCACACATTGATTACTGTTTTACCAATTGGTCACTCACTGGTGTAACCATAACCAAACCCACTGAATCTTTATACAAAAAGCCATAAAAACCCTTGACAAGAAAGATCCTACATATCATTGCTGTAACATTAACAAAAAATACAATCTTCTGTCTTTTGAAAATTATATACGGTGGGGCAAAAAAGTATTTAGTCAGCCACCAATTGTGCAAGTTCTCCCACTTAAAAGATGACAGAGGTCTCCAATTTTCATCATAGGTATACCTCAACTATGAGAGACAAAATGAGGAAAAAAAAAATCCAGAAAATCACATTGAAGGATTTTTAATGAATTAATTGGTAAATTCCTCGGTAAAATAAGTATTTGGTCAATAACAAAAGTTCATCTCAATACTTTTTTATATACCCTTCATTGGCAATGACAGAGGTCAAACGTTTTCTGTAAGTCTTCACAAGGTTTTCACACACTGTTGATGGTATTTTGGCCCATTCCTCCATGCAGATCATCTCTAGAGCAGTGATGTTTTGGGGCTGTCGCTGGGCAACACAGACTTTCAACTCCCTCCAAAGATTTTCTATGGGGTTGAGATCTGGAGACTGGCTAGGCCACTCCAGGACCTTGAAATGCTTCTTACGAAGCCACTCCTTCGTTGCCCGGGTGGTGTGTTTGGGATTATTGTCATGCTGAAAGATCCAGCCACGTTTCATCTTCAATGCCCTTGCTGATGGAAGGAGGTTTTCACTCAAAATTTCACGATACATGGCCCCATTCATTCTTTCCTTTACACGGATCAGTCGTCCTGGTCCCTTTGCAGAAAAACAGCCCCAAAGCATGAGCATGATGTTTCCACCCCCATGCTTCACAGTGGGTATGGTGTTCTTTCTCCTCCAAACACGACAAGTTGAGTTTTTACCAAAAAGTTCTATTTTGGTTTCATCTGACCATATGACATTATCCCAGTCCTCTTCTGGATCATCCAAATGCTCTCTAGCAAACTTCAGACGGGCCTGGACATGTACTGGCTTAAGCAGGGGGACACGTCTGGCACTGCAGGATTTGAGTCCCTGGCGGCGTAGTGTGTTACTGATGGTAGCCTTTGTTACTTTGGTCCCAGCTCTCTGCAGGTCATTCACTAGGTCCCCCCGTGTGGTTCTGGGATTTTTGCTCACCGTTCTCGTGATCATTTTGACCTCATGGGGTGAGATCTTGCATGGAGCCCCAGATCGAGGGAGATTATCAGTGGTCTTGTATGTCTTCCATTTTCTAATAATTGCTCCCACAGTTGATTTCTTCACACCAAGCTGCTTACCTATTGCAGATTCAGTCTTTCCAGCCTGGTGCAGGTCTACAATTTTGTTTCTGGTGTCCTTTGACAGCCCTTTGGTCTTGGCCATAGTGGAGTTTGGAGTCTGACTGTTTGAGGTTGTGGACAGGTGTCTTTTATACTGATAACGAGTTCAAACAGGTGCCATTAATACAGGTAACGAGTGGAGGACAGAGGAGCCTCTTAAAGAAGAAGTTACAGGTCTGTGAGAGCCAGAAATCTTGCTTGTTTGTAGGTGACCAAATACTTATTTTACTGAGGAATTTACCAATTAATTCATTAAAAATCCTTCAATGTGATTTTCTGGATTTTTTTCCCCCCTCATTTTGTCTCTCATAGTTGAGGTATACCTATGATGAAAATTGGAGACCTCTCTCATCTTTTAAATGGGAGAACTTGCACAATTGGTGGCTGACTCAATACTTTTTTGCCCCACTGTATATGTTCAATTTATAAAATATTAAATGGCTATGCACCACCCCCACTGGGAGAATATGTTAAACTGAGAACTCTCACCGGTACAACCACCAGAGCAATCACTAGAGGAGACTGTGAGGTTCCCACAGATGCACCACATTTGCTCAATCTATGCTATCAGTGAGGGGCACCAAGATCTGGAATGACATACCACCTGCAATGTACTACATTAAACAATTTTAAGACCCATTGTAAAAATTGGCTTTTAAACAACCAAAACTGTGCTCATAACTAGTGGTTGCACTGCGGCATACGCATATATACTTATGCGCCCATGCATCACACACATATGCCCTGCCTCTTGTTTGTTGCTGTCGCTTGTTGCTGTGAGGTGCTTGGGTGCATGTGTGTGTGCACGCATACACAGTACTTCACTCGTGTGACATTTGAAAGTCTTGTTTTGTGACACCTTAAAGGGCTGATGACACGATTTTGACATTTTTTAGCATGTTGTGTAAACCCAAAAGTGATTGTCGATGATCAATATAATATTTACAACCGCGCCTGCATAAACTAGTTATAATCAAAAAACCGCAGCCGCTGACTGGACTGCGGTGCCGCCCACAGAATTAAGGGCGGCACCCCCGTGACGTCAGTAACAGAACGGACACCGGTGTTGTTGACTGGAATGACAGCAACTTTGTAGCTCACAGTTTCTCTGGTTTCTTGTTTTAATTTTACGGCTATGCCTTCACGTTGTGTCGCAGGTTTAGATAAACAGCAGGCGCTAAAGACCACATCACACGCTTCAGCTCCAACTGTCATAAGCCTCCTCGTGCGCTCCTCGTGCGCTTTTGTGCAGGGGGAGTGCACGAGGAGGGGAAGGATTTATGGATTTACACACAGCTTTGACCTACTTACTCTGATCACATGCTGACTCTCGCCGGTCCGGCCATGTCCCCTCTCTCATTATCACCAGCTGATTCCCCTTCTGCTGATCATGTTTCCCGGTCCTTGCCCAGGTGCTTCTCATCACACCATCACCAGCAGTGCGTGTACTTTGCGGCCGTTTGCCAGTCATCTGTGCTGTTTGTCTACCAGTATTTTCAGCACTCTCACAATGTGTTAGTCACTCCATGTTCGCTGTGGTTCTCGTGTGTTCTTGAAGCGATGTCGGCTCTCGGGCGCACCTGTGGCTAACACGTCTCCTCTCATTCGTTCTCTGGGCAATGCTGGCCCCCGAACGCCATCAGTAAGTGTGTTTGTTTTTTGTACATCTTCACCTTTTAGGGAATTGTTTGTCTTTCTGTATTAAATGTGCTGTGGTGAACCCTGCACGTAAATCCTAGTTATTTCATCCTCCCTGTCCGTGCCCTGTGTAAGAGCGCCCGGTGGGTCATGATGAATGGATTTACGCGCAGAATTCACCACAGCACATGTACTGAACATGAGAATGATGACGACAGTTCTCAAAAAGGTGAAGACTTACAAAAATAAACAGAAACACTTACAGTTGGCGTTCGGGGCTGACATCGTCCAGCGAACATGGAGAGGAGACGTGTTAACCACGGTTGCGCGCTAGGGCCGACATAGCTTCAAGGGACACAACAGAACCACGGCTGTGTGGAGTGGCTAACACGTCATGATAGTGTTGGCAATATTGGCTGCCTGACAACACGGCAGATGATGCACACAAACCATGAACAGCTGACTGTCAAAGAGAGAGGGCGCGTGTGTTCGGACCAGCGAATCTTGGACAGTGCCCACCTGAAAGTGGCTCAAAGCACACATAAAACACATGTACAAAACAAAAACAACAAGAACTCAAAATATAATCCATAATAAACCCAGTGCCTGAGCCACAGAGAATACACTGCTATGATTTTATTGAAAAATTGGGTTTAAATAAATTATATTTATGAACAAATAATTTGTTGCAATGTCTGTAACAAAAGAATAACACTCGGTGTTCCCCTGCCGTGTGTTTGTCGCTGCTGCTGTGGCGGGCATGTGTGCTTCTCCACCATCACTCTCTGAGTGTGACTCTCTTGGCACAATGGCGGCTTGGCACGGCTCAAACCTATACGGTCTGATGCCCCCAGATTCTTCATTGTCATCCAATTCTTCGGAACTATAATCGTCGGAAGATTGGACAACACAAACCAATTCCAGACTACATATGCTGGAACCATCGTCGATGTTTTCAACGGCTTTCATCCTGTGTGTACAATGAGCAGCCAAGCGCTGTGTTCTGTCGATGACGTGACTACATGGCAGCGGGGTTTTCCAGCCACTGATGTAATTGGTGAAGTGGCGCTCATGAAAACGTCGGACATTTGCATGAAAAAAAGCCTGTTTGACTTAGAACTGCACAGACCAACCTATTTTGTCATATTGTATTATGTGTTGAAAAATTAGAGGAAGTCAAAAACGTGTTATCAGCATTTTAACTCTAGCACTTCAGCATATTCACTTTATACAGTTGTATTGCATTCTTCTCGTGTATGATTGTTTGTGTGTTTTTGTGACCCTCCGGGGGACTACAGATGCACATTAGCAGTATTGCTAAATCTGGCATACTTGCATTTGTATTAATATTCATTAGTTCAAATAAACATTAAACTAAACTCAGCAGTCCAGGGTCTCCATTGTTGGATTTACGCTTCATAATGCACCACACATTTTCAATGGGAGGCAGGTCTGTGGTAACACGTGCAGAATGTGGCTTGGTATCGTCTGCTGAAATTAGCAGGGACATCCCTAAAAAAGATGTTTCTTGGATGGCAGCATATGTTGCTCCAAAACCTGTATGTATCATTCAGCATTAATGATGCTTTCACAGATGTGGAAGTTACCCATGCCATGGGCACTAACACACCCCCATACCATCACAGATGCTGGCTTTTAAACTGGTAGCAGTCTGGATGGTCCTTTTCCTTTTTTGCCAGGAGAACACAATGCCCATGATTTCCAAAAACAGTTTGAAATGTGGACTCGTCAGACCACAGCACACTTTTCCACTTTGCGTCAGTCCATTTCATATGAGCTCAGACCCACAGCAACTGGCGGCATTTCTGGGTGTTGTTGATATACGTTGCATCCAGAAAGTATTCACAGTGCTTCACTTTTTCCACATTTTGTTATGTTACAGCCTTAATCCTAAAGGGATTAAATTCATTTTTTCCTCAAAATTCTACACACAATACCCCATAATGACAATGTGAAAAAAGTTTTTTAAGATTTTTGCAAATTTATTAAAAATAAAAAACTAAGAATTCACATGTACATAGGTATTCACAGCCTTTGCTCAATACTTTGTTGATGCACCTTTGGCAGCGATTACAGCTTCAAGTCTTTTTGAATATGATGCAACAAGCTTGGCACATCTATCTTTGGGCAGTTTTGCCCATTCCTCTTTGCAGCACCTCTCTAGCTCCATCAGGTTTGATGGGAAGCGTTGGTGCACAGCCATTTTCAGATCTCTCCAGAGATGTTCAATTGGATTCAAGTCTGGGCTCTGGTTGGGCCACTCATGGACAGTCACAGAGTTGTCCTGAAGCCACTCCTTTGATATCTTGGCTATGTGCTTAGGGTCATTGTCCTGCTGAAAGATGAACCACTGCCCCAGTATGATGTCAAGAGAGCTCCGGAGCAGGTTTTCATCCAGGATGTCTCTGTACATTGCTGCATTCATCTTTCCCTCTATCCTGACTAGTCTCCCAGTTCCTACTGCTGAAAAACATCCCCACAGCATGATGCTGCCACCAACAGTGGCGTGGTGATGAGCAGTGCCTGGTTTCCTCAAAACATGACACCTGGCATTCATGCCAAAGAGTTCAATCTTTGTCTCATCAGACCAGAGAATTTTGTTTCTCATGGTCTGAGAGTCCTTCAGGTGCCTTTTGACAAACTCCAGGCGGGCTGCCATGTGCCTTTTACTAAGGAGTGGCTTCCATCTGTCCACTCTACCATACAGGCCTGATTGGTGGATCGCTGTAGAGATGGTTGTCCTTCTGGAAGGTTCTCCTCTCTCCACAGAGGATCGCTGGAGCCATCGGGTTGACCATCGGGTTCTTGGTCACCTCCCTAAAGCCCTTCTCCCCTGATTGCTCAGTGTAGACAGCCAGCCAGCTATAGGAAAAGTCCCGGTGGTTCCGGACTTCTTCCATTTACGAATGATGGAGGCCACTGTGCTCATTGGGACCTTCAAAGCAGCAGAAATTTTTCTGTAACCTTCCCCAGATTTGTGCCTCGAGACAATCCTGTCTTGGAGGTCTACAGACAATTCCTTTGACTTCATGCTTGGTTTGTGCTAAGACATGCACTCTCAACTATGGGACATTGTATAGACAGGTGTGTGCCTTTCCAAATCATGTCCAATCAACTGAATTTACCACAGGTGGACTCCAGTATAGCTGTAGAAACATCTCAAGGATGATCAGTGGAAACAAGATGCACCTGAGCTCAATTTTGAGCTTCATGGCAAAGGCTGTGAATACTTATGTACATGTGATTTTTTTAGTTTTTTATTTTTTAATACATTTCCAAAAATCTAAAAAAAAATCACATTGTCATTATGGGGTATTGTGTGTAGAAGTTTGAGGGGAAAAATGAATTTAATCCCTTTTGGAATAAAGCTGTAACATAAAATGTGGAAAAAGTGAAGCGCTGTGAATACTTTCTGGATGCACTGTATGGCTTTTGTTTTCAAATGTCGCAACGAACTGTGTTAACTGACAATGGTTTTCTGAAGTGTTCTTGAGTCCATGTGGTAATATCTTACAGAATGTCCGTTTTTAAAGCAGTGCTGCCTGAGGGATCGAAGGTCACAGGCATTCACTGTTGGTTTTCAGCCTTGTCACTTATGTGCAGAAATTTCTCCTGATTCTCTGAATCTTTAGATGATATTATGGACTCTGTTGGACTATTTGTCGACAAAGTGGTGAACCTTGCCCCATCCTTGCTTTTGAATGATTGAGAGTTTCAAGGATGCTCCTTTTATACCCAATCATGACACTTACCTGTTTTCAATTAACCTGTTCACCTGTGGAATGTTCCACAAAAATGTTTTTTTGAGCATTCCTCAACTTTTCCACTCTTTTGTTGCTGCTGTCCCAGCTGTTTTGGAAAGTGTTGCAGGCATAAAATTCAAAATGAGTGACCATTTGCATCAAAACAATATTTATCGGTTTGAATATTAAATATCTTGTCTTTATGGTGTATTTAATTGAATATAAGTTGAAAAGCATTTTTAAATCATTGTATTTTTTTTAAATTTACGTTTTACACAACGTCCCAACTTCACCGGAATTGGGGTTGTATTTTCTTTCATTAACATGCAGTATTGAAATGTATATATCAAAAGCAGGCAGCGAATTCTCACCTGCACAAATGTTTGATGGTGATGTGCATGTGTTCATAAGAACCTATTGAATCCATTTAAAACAAAACAAACTTGGTGTGAAATTCTGTAAAACTTGAAATTGTGGGAAAACAGTAAATGACATGCTGGATTGTTTTGGTCTCATTCTCTTCCTTAAAATGTACAATTGGAAAATTGCACTTCAAATGAACACATACAGACTTGTCATATCGGCCTTTGCTTTGTACAATTTAGTTGAAGTCACACTCATTAGTAGCTAAGAACCTTTTGCTACGACTGGCTAATATAATCTACCTCCACAACCCAACTGACACTACAGCAGTAAACTGCTAACCTGTCCAAGAGAATAACAGCAATCTGAATTAAACTAAGACTCTGGACTCACACACTTCTGTCCATCACTTTATCACTGCTTTCTGCTTTGGATACCTGCTTATATCCGCAAGAGACATACATGTGCAGGGTCACACACCATACGTATATCAGATCTGCACCCCACTGAGGTATGAGACTAATGATTTACTGTCTCGTCTATACTGAGTTGGATAGGATCCAAGAGTGTATTCCCCTTTTAGATAACCTAGTACAACAAACTTTCAAAGTTATTTTGTCTTTCTTTGTCAGATTGTACCCCTTAAAATTTGACAACCTGTACCTTTAATTGAGCAGCTCCAAAACAGATTAGTAATAATTTGGAATTGTAATTTAAGTAAAGCTATGCTAGAAGAGTCAAAATATTTAGAAGCATGAAGCTGAAACCAGGGTAAAGTTTTTGATCACGCTATTTCTTTCCTAACAATTAGGGGCTAGTAAATGTTGTTTATCACCGCACATAGTTTGATATACTTGTTCTCTGCAAAACTGGAGAAAAACGTAACAATACTTTGGTTAAAATTTCTGTACTTTTGTGTGTCTGTCATGCAGATATCAAAAAGATGCCTTTGGGCAAGCTTAGTAAGGTGCAGATTGCAAAGGGATTTGAAGTTTTGGAGGAGATCGAGGCAGCCATGGACCAAAAAAATGGGAAGAAGCTCCTGGAAGAACTGTCTTCGAAGTTCTACACAACAATCCCTCACAACTTTGGCAGGACCAGACCAGCAATAATTGATGACAAAGAGGTTTTGCAGGATAAAAAAGAAATGCTTATGGTAATACTTCTTTTATTTATAAGATATAAACTGGAATGAGCTTTATCATCAGATGCCAGAAGCTTGTGGATGCTGTTTTCTGGTCTAAATGTGGTCGTCCATTCATGATCATTTATTGAAAAAGAAAATGTGGAACGCTAGCTTGTGTTTAATCAAGAGCTTCTTAAAAGTGAACCCAAAATGGCCGTCTGCTTTGGCTCATTCTTTGGTCTAATGCAGCCATTAAAATTTGTTTAAAATGTTTGAAAGATGTTTCCAGATGTCTTGCCAACTTGTGCTTTATTTTTATATGGCTTTGACTTAGAGAAAGATTTATTTTTCCAGTAATATTTTGAACATGAAAGAAGATGACCATCATTTCAACAGTTTTTTAAAATCTCCCTAGATGGGGTTTCATGTTTATTTTCCTTTTATATGCAGGTGCTGGCTGACATTGAGCTTGCACAGACTCTAAAGTCTGAAACTGAGAAAGCTCAGAAAGAAATGATAGAAATGATTCCCCACCCTGTAGACCAGGACTACAATTCTCTTAAATGCAAGCTTACGCTAATGGACAAGAAAATGAAAATGTTCAAGGTATTGCTCCTGACATGATGGAAAGTTGTGAATATGAAGACTTTGGATTATATCTTACATATTTATGTGTGTGTTTGGGTGTTTTTTGTAGATCATAGAAAAATACGTGAATGCAACGTCAGATGTTTATTCTAAACCAAAAATTCTCAATATTTGGGAAGTGGATCGAGAGACCGAGGTAGGCACAGCAGCCACATTTGATTGGTGGATTACAGAGGTCACAGACTTTTAACCCAACATTTGTGTTTTGCATTGCAGGGACAGCGCTTCAGTGAAAACGATAAGCTGGAGAACCGCCGTCTGCTGTGGCATGGAACCAACATAGCAGTCGTGGCAGCCATTCTGAAGAGTGGTCTGAGGATCATGCCCCACTCAGGGGGCCGTGTTGGTTGTGGTATCTATTTTGCATCTGAAAACAGCATGTCGGCATCTTTTGGTATGGCTCTAGATACAAGATTTAAAAAAAACAAAAAAGTGATTGTATTATCAAATTTAAAACATACTTTTCTCCTGTGTTTTTTTTTAGTGCGCCCCTGCAAAAATACAGGAATAATGTTTCTGAATGAGGTAGCTCTTGGGAAAGAGTATACCATTACCAACGACAAACCTAGCTTGAAGAAGGCTCCTGTGGGCTATGACAGTGTGGTGGCACGAGGCCAGGTTGAACCAGGTGCAATGTATATTTTTTTAAAATTTTATTTATATAATGATGTTGCATCTATATTAATTAATCATACCACCAAATTGAAGCCTCACATTTAAAATTCTTTAGCATTTTATACAGTGCTCTGAAACAGTATGTAAGGCTGTAAGTAAGGATTTCATTTTTTAAGGGAGAAAAAGCTATTCAAACCCTCCTGGTCCTGTGTGAAAAAGTAATTGCCCCCTTATTACATCATGCATTACCTTTTCTTTTTTAATTAACTCACATTTTTTATGAAAGCTGCATTCAGTTTCAATAGCCACACCCAGACATGATTACTGCCAGACCTGTTGAATTAGGTGAATCAGAAATCACTTAGGTTGCATTCACACCAGGATAGTCCAACGGTCTTGGTTCGACTCGGCGGAGAATGGTGAGAATTTTCACACCTTTATTTGGTTTGGTTTGCATTCACACAGCACTTCACTCAAGTGGACCAAACTGCTTGGACAACATCACGCAGTTACAACAGCTGCTCATTTGTGGCGCTGTAGCAGAAACCACCACTGACCAGGAAGAAAAAATCTCGGCGAAGAAGCGAAATCTGGCTCATTGATTGGCCAGGACCGAAAAGGGAAATCCATGCCCTTCAGCTGGGTTGTCATTGTACAGTAGTACAGTACAACAAAATTGTGGATTGGGCCACTAGTGCTCTTGTCATAATTTGCATGAACATCCTGTGCCACCATCATGTTGCTAAACATTTTAAAAACATCAGTATTCTTGTGTGTAGCAAGCAGCTGAGAAATCTGGTCCTTAGACCAAATATCTATCAGAGCCTGCATCTCCTCACTACTCCAAGTCTGTCCACGAGACATTTTATTAACTTTTCTCCTCGGCTTTCTCCGGTAAAAGTATCTGCGATCAGCGCAGTTGTCTTTATTGTTATTTTCTACCCAAAATGGAGGCTGAAGGACCGGGTGCTCTTCAACTGAATAGGGATGTTGGGTTTATTTACCCATGGATTCCTTTCATGGATGTGCTAACAAGGCTAGCAAGCTAGCAACGGAAACACACATCAAGTTTTCAAGGCAGGGACAACTTTTTCAGGTGAGTGGCAACGTCTCCTGTCTGCATCTCACCTAGATGTTGAATTCATGTCCATCCATCCATCCATCTTCTTCCACTTAATTCTTTTTGGGTCGCGGAGCGGGGCTGGAGCCTAGCCCAGCATCTTTGGGCGAGAGACAGGGTACACCCTGGACAGATCGCCAGTCCATCGCAGGTTGAATTCATGTCTTTTCATGTATTTACATAGAGTTATAATGTAATCGTGCTGCGCGAAAAATTTGCCCGTTCACATTTGATGTAAAGGCACCTTTACGGTAATCGCCACTTTCTCTTCTCACTATGTATTGCTGTGGTTACACAAACGCCGAGGGGCACATCTGCCCTTTGGTCCACTGGATACTCCGTTTGCATTCACACGGCAAGCGAAGTGCACCAGACTTTGTTTGCAAGCAAACTGTGACCCCTGTTTTCAGGGGGACCAGACTTCACTTGTTTGGTGCTGTACCAGAGTTCCACTGCGTGTTCAGATGGCACGAAACGAACCAAACTATCCGCGGAATACGCTATTTGGTCCTTTAGTCCGGGCCAAACAGTGGCCGTCTGAATGTGCCCTTAGAACCTGTCTGACAAAGTGAAGTAGGCTAAAAGAACTCAAAAAGTAAATCGTCATGCTGTGATCTAAAGGAATTCCAGAACTGATGAGAAACAAAAACCCTGAACATCATCTAAAGAACTTCAGGCCTCACTTGCCTCAGTTTGGACACTGGTCCATGATTCAACAATAAGAAAGAGACTGTACAAAAATGGCATCTATGGGAGAATTCCAAGGCAAAAACCACTGTTGACCAAAAAGAACATGAAGGCTCATTTCACATTTGCCAAAAAACATCTTGATGAGCCTAAAATTTTTGAAAAAAAAAAAAAAAATTCTGTGGACTGACGAGACGAAAGTTTAGCTTTGTGGAAGGTGTGCGACCCGTTACATCTGGCTTAAAGGGGTCATTGACTGAAAAATGGTGTGTTTGTAGGTTTTAACTGTCTGAAATGAGTCTACTGGTCATGTAGTTATCAAAAATCTTTCAAAACAGTCAAGTCTCTTAAAAAACACAGCCTTTATCTCATTTTTTTCTCCCAAGAAACGCCAGAAACGTTTTTGACTCTTCCAGGTAAATCGTATACCTCAAGTTTAGAAAAAGCCAATCCACCACCATCCTAAAGTCCCACCCACTGCTCCATTATTGGCCTGCCTAGCTGTTTGTCATGTAGATGGAAAGGGGAGGCTAAAGTTAGCCTATTAGCCCTTGAGCTGTTAGCCACTGAGCTAACACTGGTACCAGGATGCTTGCTGTAATGCAGGTGTTTTAATGAGTTCAGGGAGGACAGAATCTTCCTGTGGAGCATAAGGGCAAAAGCTTGCTTGATCTTGATTTTCAGTATGAATACAGACCGTGAAAACGGGGCCTCACGATCCTTTTGACTTTTTGGGTCTAAGCTGGAGGTGTCAGAAAAGTTACCGCAGGGATAATTGGCTTGTGGCGGCCAAGCATTCATAATGACACCGCTTTCTGATCCTTTGATGTCGGCTCTTCCTATCATTGTGAAGCAGAATTCCAAGCGTTGCATTGTTCACCCACTAGTAGGGGACATGAGCTGGAATTAGGCCGTTGAGAGACGGGAGTTTTACCCTACTGATGATGTGCTGTTGCAACAGGTGTATGTGCTGAGTAGCCACTGATGCAAAGCTACCATCTGTGGGATTATGACTGAACACCTCTAAATCAGAATCCTGCCTAGATGTAGTGACACCGTAGTGCTGCGGATCTCTGGTTGGCCTCGGATAGCTGCCTTGGCCGGTGATGGAATGGCTCTCGTGACTGGGTTGGGGGACGGCCGGAAGGCGGTCGCCCCCCAACGATCACGGACCTATGTTTCTGGAGAACCCAATGCAAAATAACTAGGAGGACAGCTCCCTCACCGTCCTCCGGGGATCTGCGTGACTCCAGAGCGGAGTCCCACAGAGCGATCAGGGGGGCGGGGGATGCGGTGCACGGTGCTAGCGATTGTTGTGGAATCACGGCAGAATTATTGGGAGATGGGCCGGCATGACGCAAGATACACCATCAACTGTGAATCAGTGATCCAGAGCCGAGCTAGGACCTATAAGCTAGTCAGTTAATGACTGACTGATGTAAGAGGGAGGGCGCAGTTGAGTAGGTGAAGGATAGTTCTTATAGCAAAAGGCTTTAAATCAGAGCGTTTCAAGAAAGCCAGGAAAAATACAAAACAAATTTGCTTCAGTAATTAAAAAAAATTAACGAACATGTGAACAAAATTAAGACGTGTGAGCTGTTACAATGTGGAAAAAGTGCAGTCAATAACCCCTTTAAAACTAACACAGCATTTCATAAGAAAACATCATACCAACAGTCAAACATGGTGGTGGTAGTATGATGGTCTGGGGCTGCTTTGCTGCTTCAGCACATGGACGACTTACTGTAATTGATGGAACCATGAATTTTGTGCTCTGTACCAGAAAATCCTGAAGGAAAATGCCTCACCATTAGTTTGTGACCTCAAGCTCAAAACCCTCCAATGTGGCTGAATTAAAACAATTCTGCAAAGAAGAGTAGGCCAGAATTCTTCAACAGTAATGTAAAAGACTCATTGCCAGTGATCACAAATGCTTGATTGCAGTTGTTGCAGCCGAGTGGCAAAACCAGTTTTTAGGTTTAGGGGGCAATTACTTTTTTACATAGGGTTGGCTAGGTTTGGATAGCTTTTTTCCCTTAATACATGAAATCATCATTTAAAAACTGCATTTTTTTATTTACTCGGGTTATCTTTGTCTATGATTAAAATTTGTTTGAAGTGTGCGAAATATGCAAAAATATAAGAAATCAGAAGGGGGCAATTTTTTTTCCACCGCACTGTGTAGTTCAGCATTTCTCATGCTTAAAGCCATGTTTGATCAGTACATTTTACTTTGTCAGTTTTTGTCTTCTAAAGTGCTTAAAATGAACCATTAACAAAAGTTCTGGCATTATGTTTGATTTTGTTTTATAAAGGTGCTAGCTCAGTTGTTAACTATATTATTTTCAGATTCCTTGAAGGACACTGTCATCACCCTGGAGGGTAAGAGGGTTGCCGTTCCTCAGGGTAAGGCCATCAACCAGCCCAAGTTTTCAAAAAGCAACTTCTACAACAGTGAATATCTCATTTACAAAGAGAGCCAGTGTCGCATTCGCTACCTGCTGGAGCTGAACATGTATGGCTAATGGAAACCAAAAAATGAAGCAAGTCCTTTTTTAAAAAAATGATTTCTGTTAATCTTTTGGGCTTGGGCTGCCAAATATACTCTGATATGGTTCATTCATTCATTCATTCATTCATTCATTCATCTGTATGCCATCTTCTGTATGGTACTTGTATTTGCACATTTTTTTGAAAATTGAAGAAAAGTCCTGTGAGCATCTTTGCACAGAAATGTCACATTATGAATAATAATTCTGAATAATTTAGAATTATGAAAATGAAAAATAAAATGTATAGTATGTAAAGTGCAATTTAAAAAAAAATGTGTGTGTGAATATACAGTATTTAAGATTGAGCAAAGCCAGTTCAAAGCTTAAAATTTACACACAGGTGAATCTAAAAAAAAATTAGAATTAGAATATGGTGAAAATTCTTTTTTTTTTTCTTTTTTTTTTTGTAATTTAATTCCAAGAGTAAATGTTCATATATTTTAAATTCCTTACAAGTAATGGAAAATATTTCAAGCCTGGAAAGTTGTTTGTAGCTGCAGCTGGAAAAGGAAATCAGCATCACTATAAGGCTTTTCAGCAGATGGAAACATGAAGTGCTGAAAAATTTCCCGGTAGACAACAGTGTTGACTTTGGACTTGATAAATCATAGTAGACCAGGACCACCATGTCACCACACGGCTCCCCAAATCATCACAGACTGGATACTTGACACTGACGGTGTGGATGCTGGTGGACCCCAGGTCATATGATGATCACAGTCCTGTGGCCATACATGGTCATGATATCAAACAGGTTAAGTCATATAATTATCTTGGTGTTCACATTGATAGTGATCTGAGCTGGCACACGCAAGTGGAGAGCGTTTGTGCCCGAATCCACCAGCGTCTGCATTTTCTTCGCCGGCTCAGACTGTTTGGCGTCTGTGGAAATATTATGTTGATTTTCTACAGGGCAACCATTGAGTCTATGTTACGGTGTGGTATTACCAGCTGGATTGGCAATTTAACAGTAAAATCAAAAGCTCAGATAATTAAATCTGATAAAGATAGCAGGGGTATAGGGTCCCTTTTTGTAGACATAATCAGTAAAAGCATTCATTTATTCCTTTGTCGGTGAAGCTCATTAATGAGCGGATAAGTCAGGTGAACAGAAGTTAGGGAGAATGTGAGGTTGAGTAGATAATAGCATTGTATTTGCACCTTGATGAATTATGTTGATTTTATTTTGGTGGTTATTTATGTATTGGTTGTATGTATGGTATGTGTTTTTGCTGTGCAGCAGAGCCTTTTGTCCAAGACAAATCTCTCCTAAAGGAGAGCAATAAAGGGACTTTGACTTGGACTGGATTTTAAACACAGCAGATTATGTGCTTCACCGCTCTTCTGCCAAACACTAGGACCTTGATTTCAAAATGAAATATAAAATTTGTTTTCATCAGAAAAGAGGACTATGCACCACAGAGCAACAGTGCAGTTCTATTCCTCTGTAGCCTCATTAAGGTGCTTATGAAAAGGGGCCTCATGCAAGAACATGTTGGTGTTAGTATGAGTAAATCTTGTGTACTTTGTTAGTAAGCCGCATTAGTACGAACACTCTAGAGTCAACAAACACTCGTTTGTCCTACAAAAGTGTGAAAACACGTGTAGAAATGGTGAATTCTTCCCGTGTGTAAGTCAGCATGCATTCACGAGTATTGAAGATTTCCTTAATTGACGCGCTAAAACTACTATATAAGGTTCATTCATTCATTTTCTTCTGCTTAATCCTTTTCGGGTCGTGGGGGGGCTGGAGCCTATCCCAGCATCTTTGGGTGAGAGGCAGGGTACACCCTGGACAGATCGCCAGTCCATCGCAGGGCCAGCACAGAGAGACCATTCACTCTCACAGTCATTCCTAAGGACAATTTAGAATCCCCAGTTTCGATGCCAGTTAACCTAACTTGCATGTTTTTGGCATGTGGGAGGAAACCGGAGAAATCCCGGAGTAAACCCGCGCAGACACGGGGAGAACATGCAAACTCCACACAGATCACTGTTGGTCGGGGGCTGGGATCGAACCCAGGATCCCCTGGCCAAGGGTGAGTTGCTGTGCTGCCGCAGTGCTAACCACTCCGCCACCGCGCCGCCCACAATATAAGGTTCTGAGATCCAAATCAGCGGAACCAAAAGACCGGCAAAACTGAAAGAATCTGTCAGATTATAGGAGATATTTCAGTGTGTGGTGTTGCTGCAGACACAGCATGTGAAGAAATGGCCAATAAGCATGAAAGTAATGTAGAAGATATATTTTTTTGTATTTGGGAGCTGCGTTATTTTTGAACAACTGTGGCATAAATTACACCTAAAATCTGCTTTCACAGGCACTGTCGTCCAGCCTCCCATTCATGTCCATGTTGCACGAGGCGTGGACTGCACTTACTGCACACCCGACGTGCTGCACTCAGCTGAGGTGTCAGGTGTGCCATTCATGTGCACTGCACTCAAACTGTGTCCCACTTTACTGAGTAGTATGACACATTTGAACAATTTGCGCTTAAAACGTGTGTGTAAACAAGCGGTAAAAAAAATCTCTCCTTAAAAATTACTTACCAAAGTGCACCGTGCTCTGCACCCTAACCCTGAGGCAAAGGTCACACCTTGGTTGAAAGCAGTAAAAATCTAAATTATATCCACATCCCCGCTGCGCTGTTCTGCAGTTGTGTGCTCCCCCAGAGCACCGGGCAATGAAGTTTAGAATCTTATATATTTTTTCATCTGATATGATCTGGACGTTGATGGAATGATACTGCTCTTAATTATTTTAATTTCAGTTATAACTTGAATCAAAGTGTAAAATCTTGCCAACTAATTATTAGGCTTTGTAGGGTTTACACTCTTATACTCGATTTAGACAAAATATAGAGCCACTTAGGAAAAAAAAACCCAAGGTTAGAATAACAGCAAACTATTTGCACTTAAATCTTAGAATTGGTCTGGGCCACTCATAAATTTTCTTAGTACCTGTACAAAATTTCAAGACAGTAACAGATTGGTTAATCCCACAAGTTCATGTAAATTGATCATGCATCACATTTACTAACAGATCTGTCATGGTTTTTACATGAGGTCCATTGTCTTAACAACACAACAGTCGTAGCCCCCTTCCTGAAGACGTCTGTGCACGTTCTTGATGCATTGACGATAGACTGAGTCCACTGCTTGTAAAGCTCCTCCAAGTTGTTGAATTAACTTCTCTTGGCAATCCACTCAAGACTAGTTATCCCTTTTGCTTGTGCTCCTTTTTCTACCACTCTTTTTGCTTCCATTAGTTTTCCATTAACATGCTTTGATACAGCACTCTGTGAACAGCCAGACTTTTCTGCAGTGACCTTCGGTGGCCTATCTGTCCTTGTAGAGTGTGCTGTATGATTGTCTGTATGTGATGTGTGATGTATGATTGTCTTCTAACCAACTCTCAAGGCATGTTCTGAACTGGAATAGGGATTTACAAAATGAAATATTCTATTAATCGGACACCCTAGATTTCTGATTTTGCTTGTGCACCCCCTGTGGCTGGATTAAACTGTCAATCACAAACATCAAAATTAATTTTTTTTTTAAAACATATATACTGACTGGTGCGTTTGTTCTAAGAAATGCTTGACAAATTCAGAATTTAGTTTTATCACGTTAAACATTGAAAATGTTTTTAAATGGAGTGAAGTTTTCCACTAGTACTAGCGGTCAAATCGAGCTGCGTGACATTACACGTAAAACACATCTTAACCTTCACAGGGCAGGTCACAAACACACCCACTAATTTGTTGTCACAGTGCGCGCACACACACACACACACACACACACACACACACACACACACACACACACACACACACACACACATTTGTCTGACAGAAACTGATGGTAATTACTAGAACTGACAAAAACATAAGCAGAACATAAATTATGTTCAAGTGACATCAGTATTTATAGATTAGATTATCACAGCAAGATACACAACAAAATATATTTTAATGAAAGGACCATAGGTGCTATGCCTCTGTGCTTGTGCACTGCCTCCTACTGGGCCAGTGTAGTTATTACAACTTTTTCACGGCTTCAGTGAATGTGTGATTTGTTTGTTTTTTTTGGTTTTTTTTTTGTTTTTCTTGACAACAATGCCTTGTCTCAAAATTTTGGCAAATTAAAAGTCGAGAAAACATGGCGATACATTAATACAAGCCTGCAGTTCCATTTGATTTTGACTGGATGAGCTGAAAACCTGGTGACAGACACACACAGACGCATTGACACTACAGTATACCTTATTTCACTGAGGCATAATTATCAGTATAAACAATGGAAATGAAATTATTTGATCAAACTTGTGTAGTGTACAATCTGTTGAATGGAATTACATTTACTCCTATATAAAACTGTATGAATAATGACAATTGTGCTGTATACTCAATAACCGTTACTGCCCAGTGTGAATTTTGCACCATTTATGCATGGAGTGCTGTGGGTCCTTATTTCATGTATGTAAACTCCTCAAAAAAATTAAAGACATGTATTTCAGTCAATTATTTCTCCCCTTTATTTATACCAATTGGTATTGTATTTTATATCACTGGAAAGCCTGGTTAGTCACCTTTATAATTCAATTCAATTCAATTCAACTTTATTTATATAGCGCCATTTCACAACAACAGTCATCTCATAGCACTATCAACTGTAGGGAGGACCCCCACAGTTGCAGAAAGACCCCAGCAATCAGGCGATCCCCTGTGAGCAAGCACTTGGCGACGGTGGAGAGGAAAAACTCCCTTTTAACAGGAAGAAACCTCCAGCAGAACCAGGCTCAGGGAGGGGCAGTCATCTGCTGCGACTGGCTGGGGGGTGAGGGGATAGAGAAGAAGAAAAGAACAGACATGTAGAGAGCAAACAGCACGATGGGGACTCAATCTATGGGAGAGAACAAACAAATGTTAATGACCAGCAAAAAAAAAAAAAAAAAAAAAAAAAAAATATTTCATAGAGAGTGAGGAAAGGAGTGAGGCCCAGTGCATTACTGGAGGTCCCCCGGCTGACTAAACCTATTAGCAGCATAACTAAGGGAGGGTTCAGAAAACACATGATCCCTCCCTAATTGTAGGCTATATCAAAAAGGTAGGTTTTAGCCCTATTCTTAAAAACAGAGATCGAGTCTGACTCCCGAATCCAGATTGGCAGCTGATTCCACAGGAGAGGAGCTTGATAACTGAAGGCTCTGCCTCCCATTGTACTTTTGGAGATTCTAGGTATTACAAGTAAACCTGCATTTTGGGAGCGTAGTGCTCTGTTAGGATGATACGGTAGTATCAGATCTTTTAAATAAAAAGGAGCCTGATTGTTTAGAGCTTTGTAAGTAAGAAGAAGGATTTTAAACTTAATTCTAAACTCTATGGGAAGCCAATGAAGGGAGGCCAGAACCGGAGAGATATGATCTCTCTTTCTAGTACCTGTTAAAACTCTTGCTGCAGCATTTTGGATCAGCTGAAGACTTTTTAAAGATGTTTTAGGACAACCTGATAATAAAGAATTACAATAATCTAATCTCGAGCTAACAAAAGCGTGGATCAGCTTCTCAGCATCACTCTGAGACAAGATGCTCCTAATCTTGGCAATATTACGCAAATGATAGAAGGCAGTCTTAGAAACAAATTTAATATGTGAATTGAAGGACAAATCCTGATCAAAAATAACTCCAAGGTTCCTCACAGAGCTATTAAGAGAAAGAGTAACTGCATCCAAACTGAAAGTTTGATTTGGAAAGGAATTTCTAAGGTTTTTTGGACCAACAAGAATGACTTCAGTCTTATCTGAATTTAATAGCAGGAAATTACAAGTCATCCAAACTTTGATTTCCTTAAGACAGGCTTCTAACTTGGCTAATTGATTAGTATCATCTGGCTTCATTGACAGGTATAATTGTGTGTCATCTGCATAACAGTGAAAATGTATACAGTGCTTTCTAATAATGTTGCCTAACGGAAGCATATATAAACTAAAAAGAGTAGGGCCAAGCACAGATCCCTGTGGAACTCCATGACTAAGCTTTGAGCTGAGAGAAAACTCATCATTTACATGAACAAACTGGAACCTATCAGATAAATAAGATCTAAACCACTGCAACGAAGTTCCATTAAGTCCAACATAGTGTTCTAATCTATCAAGTAGAATATTATGATCAATAGTATCAAAAGCTGCACTAAGATCTAAAAGGACAAGTACAGAAACTAGTCCATTATCAGATGCAATGAGGAGGTCGTTAGTGACCTTCGCTAAGGCTGTTTCAGTGCTATGATGGATTCTAAACCCAGATTGAAACTCCTCAAATAAACCATTTCCCTGCAGGTGGTCAAATAATTGCGTAGCAACAACTCTTTCTAAGATTTTTGAAATGAAAGGGAGATTAGAGATTGGTCTATAGTTAGCTAAAGCTCCTGGATCTAGCGTTGGCTTTTTGAGTAAGGGTTTAATTACAGCCGTTTTAAAAGCCTGCGGTACATGGCCTAAAGTTAATGAAGAATTGATTATATGAAGAATAAAGCTACCAATAAGTGGGAAGACTTCTTTAAATAACCTGGTAGGAATAGGGTCTAAAAGACAAGTTGAAGGTTTGGATGAGGAAACTATTTTGTCTAACTCACAAAGGTCGATTGGAGTAAACTCATCAAGACAGACATCAATAGAAGGAGTTGTAGTAGTTACAGTATTTAAGTTAACTGTGGGAAGAATCTGATTGATTTTATCTCTGATGGATGAAATTTTATTATTGAAAAAGTTCATAAAGTCCTGACTAGTAAGCTCTAAGGGGATGCTAGGATTGACAGAGTCCTGACTCTTTGTCAACCTGGCTACAGTACTGAAAAGAAACCTGGGATTATTCTTGTTCTCTTCTATTAATGCAGAGTAATAACTCGTTCTAGCTTTTCTAAGAGATTTTTTATAAATTAAAAGATGATTTCTCCAAGCTAAATAGATTTCATCTAAATTAGTAGAGCGCCATTTTCTTTCTAATTGACGAGTCTTCTGTTTTAAGCTACGAGTTTCTGTGTTGAACCAAGGAGTTAAAAATCTCTGATTAGACTTTTTCTTTTTTAAGGGGGCCACCAAGTCTAGAGCCTGATGCAGAGAAGCTGAAACACTATCCACCATGTTATCAATTACAGAAGGAGCAAGCTGTCTATAGCTTATTTCCGTTGTGTTGACACATGGCATAGAGGAAACAATTTATAATGAGGTACAAGTTGTAAGGATTGTTGGAATGAGCAGCACAACCTAACATGTAGGTAGCACCCCCACAAAAAAAAAAAAAAAAATGTGCCAAAACCCCATGCCCTGTTGGGATTAACGTTTGTTTTGAGCTTCAAGCGCTGCCAGGTGTGTACCAGTCACAGGTGTATGACTGCGTGGCACCTGATTCCACACACTGCTGAGTTCCCTGATAAAGTGTAAAAGTGGCTGTGTTCTTTTTTCCTCATTTCTGTGGGAGAGTAAATATCATCCCCAAGAAACTCAAAACATGACTGAATACCAACAGGAGAATATGGTAAGGGATTTTCGCACATTTTGGGGGGACGAATGTACAATTGTAAAGGAACACATTTCCAAGAAAAAAAAAAGTTCATAAATTTACAAGTATAAAGTCACAAATTTACAAAAAAAAGTTGCAAAATTACATAAACAAGAGCTGCACATTTGTAGAGATGTTGGCCTTTTTTCCACTCATAAATTTTCCAATATTGAGTTTTTTCTTGTAAACTTGTAAAATTCTTGAAAAATTCAGAATTTATTTTCTATCTGCAAATTTCCCTGGCAAATTTGTGATTTTTTTTCTAACTTAGTAAGTGCATACAGGTGCATTTCAATAAATTTGAATGTCATCAAAAATGATTTATTTCAGTTATTCATCTGAAAAAGTGAAACTCGTACTATATAGATTCATTACACAGAGTGATACATTTCAAGTGTTTGGTTCTTTTAATGTTTTGATGATTATGGCTTATAGCTAATGGAAACCCCAAATTCAGCTTCTCAGAAAATTAGAATATTATATACAGTAAGATCAATAAAAAACATGGATTTTTAATAGAAATGTTGGCTGATTGAAAAATATGTCCATGTACACGTAAATCTATGGGGTATTGTCAAGAGAAAGATGAGACACCAGACCCAACAATGCAGAGAGGCTGAAGGCCGCTATCAAAACAAACCTGGGCCTTCATAACGCCTCAGCAATACTGCAGGCTGATCGCCTGATCAAGTACTGAGTGTGTTCCTGGACATACTTTTCAGTAACCCAACATTTCTATGAAGAATCTATTTTTTTCTTATGGGTCTCATGTAATATTCTAATTTTCTGAGAAACTGAATTTGGGGTTTTCATTAGCTGTAAGCCATAATCATCAAAATTAAAGAAACGAACACCTGAAATATATCACTCTGTGCATGTTTCACTTTTTCAACTGAATTACTGAAATCAACTTTTCGATGATGTTCTAAATTATTGAGATGTACCTGTATAATTGTTTTTAAAGTTGCCACTCTTGTGATAAATTTGTTACCTTTTTTTCCACACAAATTTATAAAGATGTACTCATAGATAGGACATTTTTCTCTATTAAATTTGCAATTTATTTCTCATAAATTCTCAACATTTTTCTTGTAGAATTGCAGCTACTGTATACTCACCAATTTGTGACATTTTCCTGTTAGAAGTGTTTGAGGGAGGTCATATAAATGCCACACGAGTCATGGAAGTACTGTACAATTTTGTTAAAAAAAAGCTGCTTGAGTACATGCAGTAACTGCAACTTTTTACTGTGCTATCCTTAACACTCTTTATGGGGATGGGAATGGGGGATGGCATGTCAACAAAGGGGATGATTTGGGCTCAAATCACCTACTGTGTAAAACTAATTAAAATTCCTAAAGAAGTAATTTCTGTTTGTTAAAGTATAAATAAGCACGTTCCTAACTAGCTTTCATATCAATATCTAAAGTAACTCAAATGAAGTCTACTTGAGTAAAGTACAGGTTTTTCTTATCTTCCGCTGGGTGAAGCCCAAAGGGGTTGAAGAGCCCTTTGGGCAAATGCCGAAGGGGATTAAGTTATGGGTCAGTCCGTCGGTCCCACTTTTGTGAAATCAACTCCTTCTACAGTTTTCTTCTGATTGTTTTGAAACTTGATACTAGGGTTTGATATACACTGATGATGCACTTATTACAATTTGGTTCTGATTGGACGATTTTTACAGGAATTGTAGCCCCTGACCTATGAGCTCTTGTTTCATCTCCCTTCATAGACAGTAACTCTTGTAAAATCAACTCCTCCTACAGTTTGGTTCCAATTGTTTTGAAACTTGGTACCATGGTTTGATATACACTGAGGATGTGCATATTGCAGTTTCACTCTCATCAGATGATCTTGAGGTCAAAGATTAGAGATCAAATTTTCCCTAAATCTTCTAAACACAATAGCTACTTAAAGAAATGATGTATGCTTTTCAAATTGATGCAGTAGTTGTATCTAATACACATCTTGGATAATTTACATCCTGACGTCTGACTATGGGTTTGGGGTCAAAAGGTCAAAGGTTAATGTTAACATTCCCTATGCCTTATTACTGTACAACGAGTAAAGTTAGGGCCACCAAACTTGGTACAGAGATCACCCTGTGACCCTGAAGTGTGACAGTGGTTTTGGAATGCCAAGGTCAAAGGTCAACATCAAAATGGCTTTTCAACTATATCTCAACAACAAAGAAAGCTAGGATCACCAAACCTGGTACACAGGTTCACTTTGAGACCATGACCTGTGACTGCAGGTTTGGGGTCAAAGGTCAAGGTTGGCACTCCCTATGCCCTCTTACTATAGAACGTGTAAAGCTCTCTAAGGTCACCATACTTGCGACACAGGTTCATCTCGGGATCGTGCCCTACAGCGATGGGTTGTATAATTTGTTGTGTATTCGTACATGATGGGTTTATCATAATTTGGTTCTGCCGCAGTAATTATATTGAAAAGTTGAAAACTGCTCTCTGTAAGTAAGTATGGGGATCTTCAAAGAAAACAGAGGCGGGGGATATTGCACCCCGCAAATGCTTTGTCATTTATTTACTGAGGAAAATGATCCAATATTACATATCTGTGAGTGGCAAAAGTTTGTGAACCTCTAGGATTAGCAGGTAATTTGAAGGAGAAATTAGAGTCAGATGTTTTCAGTCAGTGAGATGACAATCAGGTGTGAGTGGGCACCCTGTTTTATTTAAAGAACATGGATTTACCAAAGTGTCAGCACCCTTGTGGAAGTATGTCATTTCACGAACAAAGATTTCTAAGGACCTCAGAAAAAGGGTTGCTGATGCTCTTCAGTCTACAAAAGGTTACAAAACCATCTCTAAAGAGTTTGGACTCCACCAGTCCACAGTAAGACAGATTGTGTACAAATGGAGGAAATTTAAGCCCATTGTTACCCTTCCCAGGAGTGGTCAGCCAACTAAGAGCACTACCCCTAGGCCACCACTCACCGGAGTGGTAGCGTAGGGGTAGAGCATCTGCCCCACAACCGGGAGGTCGGGGTTCAAGTCCTGGCTGGGTCATGCCAAAGACCATATAAAAAGTGGAACTTCCTGCCGTCCAGCTTGGTGCTCAGCAAAAATGGAACAGAGGAGGGAAATGTGGGCGGCAGTGGCTCAGGAAGTAGAGCAGGTCATCCAATAACCTGAGCGCTGACGGTTCAAATCCCGCTCTCCCCTGCCATCCTGCTGCTGTGTCCCTGGGCAAGACACTTTACCCACCTTGCCTCCAGTGTCCATGACACTGGGTATGAATGTGCATAAATGTTCGGTAGTGGTTGGAGAAGCCGTTGGCATGGATTGACAGCCACGCTTTCATCAGTCTGTCCCAGGGCAGCTGTGGCTACAGTAGTAGCTAACCACTACCATTGTCTGTCTGTGGAGTGAAAGAATAATGGATTTTCATTGTAAAGTGCTTTGGGTTTCTTGAAAGGTGCTATATAAATGCAAACCATTACTATTATTACAAGAGCAAGAAGTGTAATAGTTAGCAAGGTCACAAAGGACCCCAGGGTAACTTCTAAGAAACTGAAGCCCTCATGCATTGGCTAGTGTTAATTGCTATGTTGTTGTTTTATTTATCTGTTTTAAAGCTGTATGTAGTATAAGGGGAGCTGAAGAAAAATTTCCACCATGGTGGACAATAAAGATTATCTGTCTGTCTGTCTGTCTGTCTGTCTGTCTATCTATCTATCTCATGGACAAGCCTGAAGACTACTGCAAAAAATGTCTTGTGCACAGATGACACCAAAATACAACTTTTGGGTTTTAATGAGAAGCATTATGTTTGGAGAAAAGAAAACACTGTATTCCAGCATAAGAACCTTATCCCATTATGACTTCATTTCAGCTAGGCAGGGACCCAATGACAGAAAGCACAGCCAGAGGCAAACAGGTAAGGTGCAAGGTAAGTATTTATTGCATAATTGTTTGAATGTGGGTTGACACTAGTAGCCCTGCAGGAGGAGAGGGGAGAGGACAAGGTTAGCAGCTGAGGACAGAGTGGGGAAATATTGCTGAGAATTTTTAGCTTTAGGTGATAAAGATGAAGACGGGTGATGAAGACAGGTGGCAGCTGCTGTAAAGTTGAAGAGAGGAGCTGCAGAGGGAGGTATTCCTAATGGTGGATGGAGGAATTGCCCAGGCCTGGGACTTATTTATTAGGGGAAGAGGTAGCAGTTGTAATGCGCTGAATATACGTGTCTTACTTGGTTTACAGGGGGTCCAGTAGGGGGTCCAGGCTGGTGAAAGTCCTGAGTCCGGGAGGGGAGCTCCAGAAAGGAACATTGAGGAGAAGGAGGCAGAGAATTCCAAGAATCAGTGCACAGAGGTAAGAGCTGTGAGACGGGGGGGGGGGGGGGGTCCAAGGCTTATGTGTGGGTCAGGGGAAAAGCTCAGGCAATGGGGCAGGCAGTCAAGGCGGCAAGTAGCGAGCGACCGATAAGCACACACAAGGGAGATCTTTTAGGTAAACAAAGCGTGGCGTCGCGACACTCCCAGGCCGAGTGAATGCCAGCTCATCCCTTAAATAAGCAGGTGCAGGGCTACTGAGCAGCTGTAAAAAAATCAGAGACAATTAGTGAGAGGTGCTGTGTGTGTGTGTCTGCTAGCTCAGTGCTGACAACACAGGGTCCCCTTCTCAAGGAGTGCCTCCTGGCTCTCTAAGCTTGTCCAGGTGCTTATGGTGGAACTCAGCGAGCATCACCGGATCCATGATGAAAGAGTGAGGGATCCAGGATTGCTCCTCTGGACCATAGCCCTCCCAGTCCACCAAGTACTGAAGGCCTCAATCCCTGCGGCGGGCATCCATGATCCACAGTATGGCATAGACTGATCCTCCATTGATGATCCTGGGGGAGGAGGGAGCAGAGGGGGGACGGGCCCACAATTCACATTGCATACCTGCAATGTGAATTGTGGGCCTCTGTCAGACACAATATCACTTGGCAGTCCATGCAGGCAGAAGACTTGTTGGATGAGGATCTCCGTGGTCTCCCTGGCCAAGAGGAGTTTGGGCAGGGTGATAAAGTGGACCGCTTTTGAGAACCTGTCCACCACGGTCAGGATTACCATGTTACCATCGGGGGGGGGGGGGCGGGCAGTGACAAAATCCACTGAGATGATGGACCAAGGGCGACTGGAGACAGGCAGGGGCTGCAGGAGATCAGCAGGGGGGAGAGTTGGATGTTTTCTAGGCCTGAACATACTCCCGGGCGTCTGCGCCGAACGAGGGTCACAAAGAGGCTTAGTGGAGGTGGTGAATGGTCCAGCTGACTTCAGGATGGCAGGTGAAGCAAGCGCTATGTACCCAGTGGATGACCTTGCCACGAACTGAAGAAGGGACTTACAACCTGCCCCCCCCCCCCCACCTGGGTCGGGTTCAGTAAGCTGTGGAGCCCGTACCTTCTTTTCAGTCTCAAAAGAGATGGCTCCAACCATACACAAAAGGTGGTCGGTCCAGATGAAAAATGGCTGCACTGCCCCCTCTAGCCAGTGACGCCACTCCTTGAGGGCCAGCTACACTGCCAGCAGCTCCTGATTCCCCACGTCATCATTCTTTGCTGAATTTAGGTGATGAGAAAAATATACACAGGGGTGCATCTTCCCATCAGCAGGGACAGGATGGCCGCTACCCCACAATCCGACGCATCGACCTCCACCATGAACTGCAAGGAGGGGTCAACCTGAGAGAGGATGGGAACCTCAGAGAAGCGTGTCTTAAGCTCGGCGAAGATGGACTTGGCAGGGTTGGACCAGTTAAAGGGGGTCTTGGTCGATATAAGCTGGATCGGGGGGGTGGCAATATGGCTGTAGTTCTTAATAAATCTCCAGCAGAAGTTGGCGAAACACAGGAAACGTTGGAGCTGTTTGCGATTTGACGGGGTTGGCCACTTGGTGACAGCTCAGATCTTAGCGGGGTCAGGCTTTAGTTGGCCCTTGGTAATTATAAATCCCCAAAATGAAGTGGTGTTGGTGAAGAACTCACACTTCTCCACCTTGACATAAAGCCTGTTTTCCAGCAACTGCTGCAGCACCCTCCTGACGTGAATCTGGTGTTCCTCCAGGGAGCAGGAGAATATAAGAATGTCGTCTAGGTAGACAAAGACAAACTTGTTCAGAAAATCATGGAAGACATCATTTATTAATCTTTCAAACACTGCAGGGGCATTGGTGAGCCCAAATGGCATGACCAGGTACTCAAAATGGCCTAGTGGAGTGCGGAACCCAGTCATCCATTCATGCCCCTCCTTAATGCGGATGAGATGATAAGCATTTTTTAAATCTAGCTTGGTGAGAACAGTGGCGCCCTGGAGGAGGTCAAATGCAGAACTGATCAAGGGTAAGGGGTATTTGTCTATTATGGTGATGTTGTTAAGCTCCCTGTAGTCAATGCAAGGCCTTAGCGTACTGTCCTTTTTTGCCCACAAAAAAAGAATCCCGGTCCAACAAGAGAAGAGGAGGGCCTAATAATACCAGCTTGGAGGGACTCAATATATTTCTCCATGGCCTCCCTCTCTGGGCCAGACAAACTATATAGCCTGCTGAAAGGGAGGCACCCCCTGCTGGAGATTGATGGCACAGTCATATGGTCTATAGGGAGGCAGCAACAGTGCTCTGGCCTTGCTAAAAACTGGAGCTAAATCGTGAAACTCACTGGGGACTAGACAGATCAGGGGGTTCTTCTGGAAAAGGGCCTGAGGGCTGAAAGGGCGAACAGGGGGCTGAGCAGCGACAGGTGGACAGACAGAAATTACTCCATGAAATAACTTTGCCCTGGACCCAGTCAATTATGGGGTTGTGCAGGTGTAGCCAAGTGAAACCTAAAACCAGCTGCGTGGTCACTGAGGGCAAAACTAGGAAAGTTAGATCCTCCTGATGATTCCCTGACACTGTTACAGATAAAGGTACAGTTCTCTTGGTCAGGATGGCTAGCCTAGCCCCCGAGAGGGATACTACAGGAATGGGGACAGCCAGTTCTACAGTGGGAATTTGGAGTTGGGTAACCAGTCTGCTAGAAAATAGATTTTGCTCAGCACATGAATCCACTAGGGCAGGCAGAGAATGCTCGGTGGAATCAAACCTGATTAAAGTGGGCAAAGTGAGCTTGTAGGGGACATTAGGTTTTGAGAACCTTGCCCGTCAGTTCCCCTGCTGTGACTGACGGGAAGAGTCTTTTGGTCGCTCTGGGCATGAAGCCAAAAAATGCCCGTGTGTGCCACAGTAAATGCATAACCCAGTATCTTGCCGTCGCTGACGCTCCGCAGGAGATAGCTGAGGGTGACGATCTGTATCAGCCCAGCTGTTTCCGGAGGTGGGCACGGAGGGAGAGTGAGGAACCGCGAGGCAGCAGGCACAGTACCGGTGGAGGGAGCGGCGATAGCGCAAGGTCATCTGGGGGCGCGTTGACGAATCCGATTATCCAACTGGACAGATATGGAAATCAAAACATCTAGTGAACTTGGTTTGTTGCGAAACATTAGTGGCGCCTAGCGGCTGCCCCGGCCTTGGATGTGCTCTGCAGAGCGTGCCCAAATGCCAAGTCTCGTTTTGTTACCTTGTATTCATACATGTGTAATGACAATAAAGTTGAATCTCATCTCATCTCATCTCAACATTAGTTCATCCCTAATAGTGGAATTTAGACCCTGCATGAATGCGCTTCAGAGATCGATGTCATTCCAGCCTGACTCAGTGGCGAGACTGTGGAAGTGGACCGAAAAGTCAGCCACCGATTGGGTGCCCTGGTGGAGATCCAAAAGGCGCCTGGAAATATCCCCTTCGTGGTCTGAGTGACCAAAAACCTTCTCGAATTTGTTAACAAAGTGTTGGAAAGTGTAGCCGGGATAATTTGGGACCATTTACTAGTGCCTGTGCACATTCTAAGGGGAGGCCGTCTAGGAGGGTGATAATGTAGCTGACCTTACTTTGGATGGGAAATCAGTGGGGGTTCTCTGGAAAACCAACTGGCACTAGAGGAGGAAACCTTTGCAGCCCTCTACCCTCCCGCAGTAATGGGACGGAGAGAGGATGGAAAGGGCTCGACTGGCGGAAACAGGCCCGGAGGGTAAAGGTGAGGCCGCTGGTGGAGGGGACTCCGCTGTGGCAGCGCTTGACATAGTGGCGGCAGCAACTTGGTTCATGAATTGGCCAATTTGATCTTGGGTAACTGCAGTTAGGTGAAATAATTGATTGATTTTCGCCTCAAGAGTAGTGAGGTGTTCTACCAGGGAACCTGGTGTGGTTCCTGTCAGGTTCTGCACCTGCTGGGAGTGTAATGACATGATTTCAGCTAGGCAGGGGCCCAAGGACAGAAATCACAACCAGAGCCAAACAGGTAAGGTGCAAGGTAAGCATTTATTGGATAATTGTTTGAATGTGGGTTGAGACTGGTAGCCCTGCAGGAGGAGAGGGGGGGAGGACAAGGTTAGCAGCTGAGGACAGAGCGGGGAAATATTGCTGAGAATTTTTAGCCTCATGTGATAATGGGTTAATGGTTGACTCTCCTGCAGAGCACTGATGAAGACGGGTGGCAGCCACTGTGAAGTTGGAGAGAGGACCTGCAGTGGGAGGTATTCCTAATGGTGGATGGAGGAATTGCCCAGTCCTGGGACTTATTTCTGGGAGAAGAGGGAACAGTTGTAATGAGCTGAATATACGTGTCTTACTTGGTTTACAGGGGGCCCAGTAAGGGGATCCAAGCTGCACAGCCGGTGAAAGTCGTGGGTCTGGGAAGGGAACTCCAGAGATGAACACTGAGGAGGAGGAGGCAGAGAATTCCAAGAATCAGTGCACAGAGGTAAGAGTTGGTGTGTGTGTGTGGGGGGGGGGGGGGGGGGGTCAAGTCTTACGTGCGGGTCCGGGGAGAAGCTCAGGCAATGGTGCAGGCAGTCAAAGTGGCAAGCAGCAAGCGAGCGATGAGCACATACAAGGGAGATCTTTTAGGCAAACAAAGCGTGGTGTCGAGACACTCCCAGGCCGAGTGAATGCCAGCTCATCCCTTAAATAAGCAAGGGCAGGGCTACTGAGCAGTAAAAAAATCAGAGGCAATTAGTCAGAGGTGCTGTGTATGTGTGTGCTAGCTCACTGCTGACATGACAATTTTTGACACATGGTGGTAATATGGTTTGGGCCTGTTTTTCTGCATCTGGGCCAGGATGGCTTGCCATCAGTGATGGAACAATGAATTCTGAATTATACCGACAAATACATCTGTTCATGAATTGAATCTCAATAGAAAGTGGGTCATGCAGCAAGAGAACAATCCTAAGCACACAAGTTGTTTTACCAAAGAATGGTTAAAGAAGAATAAAGTTAATGTTTTGGAATGGCCAAGTCAAAGTCCTGACCTTAATCAAGTTGAGATGTTGTGGAAGGACCTGAAGCAAGCAGTTCATGTGAGGAAACCCACCAAGAGTCCAGAGTTGAAGCTGTTCTGTGTCATGAACCGAGGGCTGGAGATTTCCAGACTCGGTTTCAAGGCACTTTCTGTATATTGCACTTATGCCCTCTTTGTATGATTATCCTTATTGTCATTTTTACCTCCGCCAAGGAGGTTATGTTTTCATCGGTGTTGATTCGTCTGTCTGTTTGTTTGTTTGTTAGCAAGATAACTCAAAAAGTTAAGGATGGATTTTCATGAAATTTTCAGACATTGTCAGAAATGGGGTATCCTACAGATGATTAGATTTTGGTGATGATCTGAGAGTGCATACCTCCACCAAGGGCTTTGTTTGTATTTGTGCAGCAGGATTACACAAAAAGTATTGCATGGATTTGGATGAAATTTTTACCAGAGGTGGTTCTTGGGCTAGAGAGGAGCCCATTATATTTTGGTGATGATCTGAGAATGCATACCTCAGCCAAGGCTCTTATCTTCTCACAGTGTGTTAGCAGCAATACTCCAAAATGGATGGACAGACTTTGATGCAATTTTCACCACGAGTGGCTATAGGCCTACACACAAACCCATTACATTTTGGAGGTGATCCATGACAAACGGAAGGAGCCTTGGCGGAGGTATGCGCTCTATGAGTGCTTTTCTAGTTTCTGCTTGTGTTTATGTTTTATTTCATTTTCTGTACTGTATTATTATTACACCTTGGCTTGCCTTTTATCCACTTTAGTTCCTTACTGTTTACAGCTGTCAGGGGGCGTGTAGCCTGGCATGGGCGTGCCCTGTCAGCTGTCAGTGTGGTTTGCCTCCCTCGCATGGCCTCAGCTGATCCCAAAAGCCATTTTGATTCCCTCTATCCCCGTTCATGTGCACTCACACCTGTCACTCGTCTTGTAATTGGTTTGTTCCCTATTTAAGGGAGATTATGTTGGCGGCGCGGTGGATGAGTGGTTAGCACTGCGGCAGCACAGCAACTCACCGTTGGCCGGGGGATCCTGGGTTCGATTCCAGCCCCCGACCAACAGTGATCTGTGTGGAGTTTGCGTGTTCTCCCTGTGTCTGCGTGGGTTTACTCTGGGATTTCTTTGGTTTCCTCCCACATGCCAAAAACATGGTTAATTGGCATCAAACTGGGGATTCTAAATTGTCCTTAGGTATGACTGTGAGAGTAAATGGTTGTCTGTCGCTCTGTGTTGGCCCTGCAATGGACTGGCGATCTGTCCAGGGTGAACCCTGCCTCTCACCCAAAGATGCTGGGATAGGCTCCAGCCCCCCCGCGACCCAAAAAGGATTAAGCGGAAGAAGATGAATGAATGTTTCATGTTTGTTGTTGCTGCCTCGCCTCTGCAAGGAATAATCACCCTTGTCTCCGCCAGAGCCCTATCTCGCTCTGGCGTGCCTCATTCGTAAGTTGACTCCTCATTGTTATTTTGCAGTTTGCTCACCTTTTGCACTAATGTTTGCCATTTTTGTTAATAAAACTCACAAACTCGCGGTCCAGCACCTGGGTTGTTTTTCTGACCCGTAGGGGCGAACATGACAGTAGGCAGTGACCAGTTACAAACCCAGCTGCTGTGAGTTTGTGGGTTTTTTTTATGCACCTGTGTCTTGGAGCTGTCATGTCCCCAGCGCGCTGGCCTCGCACTAGTGGTAGAGGGTTGGCAGCGGGGATTCCCACGGTGGAGGAGGAATGGGCGGTAGATAATATCCAGAATTTCATGGATGAGGCTCTCGCCGCCGGGGAACTGAAAAAGACGTGGGATTGTTTACATGGAGTGGTGGGAGTCCTGAAGGCGCATCCCAGTCTATGGAACTACCTACAGTACGCAGAACTGCTGTCCATGGTCTGCACACTCCAACAATCATTTCCTGGTCTGTTGATGGGAGCGCTTCCAGCTGAGTGGAGGCGGAGACACCCTTCACGGCCAACGTCCTTTCCCCATCTCTCTTCAATGGCCTCTCCATCTGCTCCAGCAAGTGCGCCAACCATCTCACGGCGACAGCGTCGTCCTGCCCCAGTGCACCGGAGGAATAATTCCGCCTCTTTGACAGCCTCTTCCCTGCCATCAAGCCCGACTCCTCCCGCAGCAGATCCCCTCTCTTCGTCTCTTTCATCAGCTGTTCCACCAGCGCAACTTCCTTCTGTAGCTGCTGCATCCTCCATCCCCTTGATGCCTCTTTCTGCTACCAAGAGGACCTCCATTTTTTCTCCGGCCACACCTTCCTCCATGAATACAAGGGTGGCTCTTCCACAATCCTCAGGGGGGCCCGGAATCACCCTAGCCATGAAGAGGGACGGCACATTGCCAGCTGCAGCAAGGAACATCGCTCACCAGGAGAACAGGCAAATTTCTTTTCATTCCACTTCAGTTTATGATAATATGCCTTGCCTGATCCCTGGTAGAGAGACTCAGAGACTGCAGTCTGCTGAGCTCTCTCAACCTGCTGCAATTTATGAATTTTCACCTGCCCTCTCCGTGTCTCCTCCTGTGGTCCCTGAGAGTCTGCCAGCCCCAAAACCTAGCTGCTGGACAATGGAGGAGCTTGTGGCCCTCGAGGTTCCAATTCCAGTCCCAGCACGGAGCCGACACCCAGCTGACAAACCACCAGCGTGGTCCTCTTCGCCTGGGTATATCAAGACTGCAAACACCATCATGCCTGCTGCGGGGGCCGCCGCCACTGAGTTTGAACTGGAGCTGGACTTCCAACAGGCCAGACCCGGGACGTCGTCATCTACCGGATTGACGGAGTCCTGGATGGCGGTGGAGCTCGAGCATAGGCAAGTGCTCTCTTTTGTCTTCCTTCTCTCTGTTTTAGAGCAAACTTGCCTGGTTCTTGGTGAGGAGAGCCAGGTGCAGCCACCCGCTGCACCTGAGCTTGCCTTGCTGGACTCCACCGCTGCCGGTGACCCTGACCCTGCCTCTCTGTCTTTGTTTGTCTGAGCTTGCCCCCATGGTTGCTGGAGATGATCCAGAGCCACCAGAGGTCCCCGTGGGTTCAGCTTCATCGCCTGAGGTCGTCAGAGGTCCAGCTTCCCCTGCACTGGAGGTCGCTCTGGGTTTGGCCTCTCCCGCTGAGGTCGTCTTGGGTGTCCCGTCCCAACCCGGGACCTCCATGGGTGCAGCTACGGCCCAGGCCGGGTCCTCCGAGGGTGCAGATTCCCCTCTGCCCGAGGCCATTGTCTGGGTCCCTCCTTGGTCCGACTGTCCGTGGGTACTGTGTCTCAGTCAGGGACCGTCGTGGGTGCTGTGCTCCAGTACAGGCCCGCTGTGGATGCCACGCCCCATTCCAGGGGCCACCGAGGGTACAGCTGTGCTCCAGCCCAGAGCCACCGAGGGTACAGCTGTGCTCCAGCCCGGAGCCACCATGGGTGCAGCTGTGCTCCGGCCTGGAGCCACCGAGGGTGCAGCTGTGCTCCGGCCCGGAGCCACCGTGGGTGCTACAAAGCTCCAGCCCAGAGCCACTGCAGGTGCTACAAAGCTCCCGCCTGGAGCTACCACGAGTGCTATGTTACTTCAGTCCGAGACCACCGAGGGCATTGTTGTCCTCCTTCCTCCACTGCCAGATGCCGTCGTGGTCCCCCTTCCTCCATTGGCAGACACCGTCGTGGTTCCCCCTCCTTGGCTCTCCTCCTTCCCTGTGGGTCTCCCAGTGGGGAAGCTGCCTCCCGTGCCGCCCCTTCTGTTTAGGTGGCTCAAACACTTGGGCCGGCTGCTAGAAAGAATGAGCTGCCAGGTCAGGTGGTCCATGTTCTCCGGTAGGCCACCCGACTCATTCCATCTGGCCGTCCGGCTGGCCTGGGACTTCGGTAGGCCACCTGACTGGTTTCATTCTGCCATCCATTGGGCCTGGGACTCTGGTCGGCCCCTCGAACTTTGGGCTCCCTGGGCCAGGGGGTCTTTTCTGTGTTTTTTGTTTTTCTGGTGTGGGTCCTGAGCAGGATTGCTTTGTTCCCTCCTAGCCTGTTCCCCCCATCTCCCGCCCTGGGTAGATCATTGTGGTTCCTGCTGGGGTGGGGGTGGGGGGTCTTTTTCTTTTGATCTTACCCTGGGGTGTCTGGGTTCTACCCCTTGAGAGGGGGGCTCTGTCATGAACCGAGGGCTGGAGTTTCCAGACTCGGTTTCATGACACTTTCTGTATATTGCACTTATGTCCTCTTTGTATGATTATCCTTATTGTCATTTTTTTCTGCTTGTGTTTATGTTTTATTTCATTTTCTGTACTGTATTATTATTACACCTTGGCTTGCCTTTTATCCAGTTTAGTTCCTTACTGTTTACAGCTGTCAGGGGGCTCACCTTTTGCACTTATGTTTGCCATTTCTGTTAATAAAACTCACAAACTCGCAGTCCAGTGCCATGTGTTGTTTTTCTGCCCCGTAGGGGCGAACATGACAGTTCTGTATGGAGGAATGGGCTAAAATTCCTCCAAGCAGATGTGCAGGACTGATCAACAGTTACCAGAAACATTTAGCTGCAGTTATTGCTGGAAAAGGGGTCACACCAGATACTGAAATCAAAGGTTCACACACTTTTGCCACTCATAGATACAGTGGTGTGAAAAAGTGTTTGCCCCCTTCCTGATTTCTCATTTTTTTGCATGTTTGTCACACTTAAATGTTTCAGATCATCAAACAAATTTAAATTTTAGACAAAGATAACACAAGTAAACACAAAATACAGTTTTTAAATGAAGGTGTTTATTGTTAAGGGAAAAAAAAATCCAGACCTACATGGCCCTGTGTGAAAAATTGATTGCCCCCTAAACCTAATGACTGGTCGGGCCACCCTTAGCAGCAACTGCAATCAAGCATTTGCAATATTCAATTCAATTCAGCTTTATTTATATAGCTCCATTTCACAACAACAGTCATCTCATAGCACTTTCAACTGTAGGGGGGACCCCCACAGTTGCAGAAAGACCCCAGCAATCAGGCGATCCCCTGTGAGCAGGTAGAAAGGAAGAAACCTCCAGCAGAACCAGGCTCAGGGAAGGGCAGTCATCTGCTGCGACTGGCTGGGGGGTGAGGGGACAGAGAAGATGAAAAGAACAGACATATAGAGAGCAAACAGCACGATAGGGACTCAATCTATGGGAGAGAATAAACAGATGTTAATGACAGGCAAAAAAAATATTTCATTGAGAGTGAAGAAAGGAGTGAGGCCCAGTGCATTATTGGAGGTCCCCCGGCTGATTAAACCTATTAGCAGCATAACTAAGGGAGGGTTCAGAAACACATGATCGCTCTCTAATTGTAGGCTATATCAAAAAGGTAGGTTTTAACCCTATTCTTAAAAACAGAGATCGAGTCTGACTCCCGAATCCAGATTGGCAGCTGGTTCCACAGGAGAGGAGCTCGATGACTGAAGGCTCTGCCTCCCATTGTACTTTTGGAGATTCTAGGTATTACAAGTAATCCTGCATTTTTGGAGTGTAGTGCTCTGTTAGGAAAATACGGTAGAATCAGATCTTTTAAATAAAAAGGAGCCTGATTGTTTAGAGCTTTGTAAGTAAGAAGAAGGATTTTAAACTTAATTCTAAACTCTATGGGAAGCCAATGAAGGGAGGCCAGAACCGGAGAGATATGATCTCTCTTTCTAGTACCTGTTAAAACTCTTGCTGCAGCATTTTGGATCAGCTGAAGACTTTTTAAAGATGTTTTAGGACAACCTGATAATAAAGAATTACAATAATCTAATCCCGAGCTAACAAAAGCGTGGATCAGTTTCTCAGCATCACTCTGAGACAAGATGCTCCTAATCTTGGCAATATTACGCAAATGATAGAAGGCAGTCTTAGAAACAAATTTAATATGTGAATTGAAGGACAGATCTTGATCAAAAATAATTCCAAGGTTCCTCACAGAGCTATTAAGAGAAAGAGTAACCACATCCAAACTGAAAGTTTGATTTGGAAAGGTATTTCTAAGGTTTTTTGGACCAACAAGAATGACTTCAGTCTTATCAGAATTTAATAGCAGGAAATTACAAGTCATCCAAGCTTTGATTTCCTAAAGACAGGCTTCCAACTTGGCTAATTGATTACTATCATCTGGCTTCATTGACAGGTATAATTATGTATCATCTGCATAACAATGAAAATGTATAAAGTGCTTTCTAATAATGTTGCCTAACGGAAGCATATATAAACTAAAAAGAGTAGGGCCTAGCACAGATCCCTGTGGAACTCCATGACTAAGCTTTGAGTTGAAAGAAAACTCATTATTGACATGAACAAACTGGAACCTATCAGATAAATAAGATCTAAACCACTGCAACGAAGTTCCATTAAGTCCAACATAGTGTTCTAATCTATCAAGTAGAATATTATGATCGATAGTATCAAAAGCTGCACTAAGGTCTAAAAGGACAAGTACAGAAACCAGTCCATTATCAGATGCGATGAGGAGGTCGTTAGTAACCTTCGCTAAGGCTGTTTCAGTACTATGATGGATTCTAAACCCAGATTGAAACTCTTCAAGTAAACCATTTCCCTGCAGGTGATCAAATAATTGCGTAGCAGCAACTCTTTCTAAGATTTTTGAAATGAAAGGGAGATTAGAGATTGGTCTATAGTTAGCTAAAGCTCCTGGATCAAGTGTTGGCTTTTTGAGTAAGGGTTTAATTACAGCCGTTTTAAAAGCCTGCGGTACATGGCCTAAAGTTAATGAAGAATTGATTATATGAAGAATAAAGCTACCAATAAGTGGGAAGACTTCTTTAAATAACCTGGTAGTAATAGGGTCTAAAAGACAAGTTGAAGGCTTGAATGAGAAAAATATTTTGTTATTTGTTATTATTTTGACAGATATCAGTTGAAGGAGTTGTAGTAGTTACTGTATTTAAGTTAACTGTGGGAAGAATCTGATTGATTTTATCTCTGATGGATGAAATTTTATTATTGAAAAAGTTCATAAAGTCCTGACTAGTAAGCTCTAAGGGAATGCTAAGATTGACAGAGTCCTGACTCTTTGTCAACCTGGCTACAGTACTGAAAAGAAACCTGGAATTATTCTTGTTCTCTTCTATTAATGCAGAATAATAACTTGTTCTAGCTTTTCTAAGAGATTTTTTATAAATTAAAAGATGATTTCTCCAAGCTAAATAGATTTCATCATTAACTGGCAATGAGTCTTTTACAGCACTGTGGAGTCTTTTACAGCACTGTGGAGGAATTTTGGCCCACTCATCTTTGCAGAATTGTTGTAATTCAACCACATTGTGTCACGTGCTGAGTCTGGGTCCTCTCTGCCAGACTCAGTTTCATGGTGCTTTTTCTTTTATTTATGTATATTTATTATATTTGTTGTTTTTGAGTTTCACTACTGCCTTTTTATGTTTCTATTTTATGTTTTGAGTTCTATGATGTGTTTCTCTGGGTTGACAGATCTTGGCTGTATTCCCGGGGTTACGCTCCGCTGGGGGCATCATCCACCAGGCTGTCAACTGCCCCTCCCTCACCTGTCATTACCACCCATCCATCCATCCATCCATCTTCTACCACTTTTTCGGAGGTCCGGGTCGCGGAGGCAGCAGTTCAAGCAGAGAAGCCCAGACTTCCCTCTCCCCAGCCACCTGCTCCAGCTCTTCAGAGAGGATACCAAGGCGTTCCCAGACCAGCTGGGAGACATAGTCTCTCCAGCGAGTCATGGGTCTGCCCCGGGGTCTCCTCCCAGTGGGACGTGCCCGAAACACTTCAAGTGGGAGGCGTCCAAGAGGCATCCTAATCAGATGCCCATACCACCTCAACTGACTCCTTCAAGTGGGAGGCGTCCAAGAGGCATCCTAATCAGATGCCCATACCACCTCAACTGACTCCTTTCAATGTGGAGGAGCAGTGGTTCTACTCTGAGCCTCTCCCAGATGACTGAGCTCCTCACCCTATCTCTGAGGGTGAGTCCAGCAGTCCTACAGAGAAAGCTCATTTCAGCCGCTTGTATCTGCGATCTTGTTCTTTCGGTCATTACCCAAAGCTCGTGACCATAGGTGAGAGTAGGAACGTAGATTGACTGGCAAATCGACAGCTTTGCTTTAGAACTCAGCTCCCTCTTCACCACAACAGACCGGTACAACGTCCGCATCACTGTGGATGCTGCTCCGATCCGTCTGTCAATCTCTCGCTCCATTCTCACCTCACTCGTGAATAAGACCCCAAGATACTTAAACTCCTCCACTTGGGGCAGAAGCCTGTCCCCAACCCAGAGAGGACAATCCACCGTTTTCCGGCTGAGGACCATGGACTCGGACTTGGAGGTGCTGATTCTCATCCCAGCCACTTCACACTCAGCGGCAAACCATCCCAGCAAGAACTGTAGGCCATTGCTGGATGAAGCCAACAGGACAACATCATCTGCAAACAACAGAGATGAGATCCTGTGGTCACCAAGCATGACACCCTCCATTCCCTGGCTGCGCCTAGAAATCCTGTCCGTAAAAATTATTAACAGGATCGGTGACAAAGGGCAGCCCTGGCGGAGTCCAACTCTCACTGGGAATTCAATTCAATTCAATTCAATTCAACTTTATTTATATAGCGCCATTTCACAACAACAGTCATCTCATAGCACTATCAACTGTAGGGAGGACCCCCACAGTTGCAGAAAGACCCCAGCAATCAGGCGATCCCCTGTGAGCAAGCACTTGGCGACGGTGGAGAGGAAAAACTCCCTTTTAACAGGAAGAAACCTCCAGCAGAACCAGGCTCAGGGAGGGGCAGTCATCTGCTGCGACTGGCTGGGGGGTGAGGGGATAGAGAAGAAGAAAAGAACAGACATGTAGAGAGCAAACAGCACGATGGGGACTCAATCTATGGGAGAGAACAAACAAATGTTAATGACCAGCAAAAAAAAAATATTTCATAGAGAGTGAGGAAAGGAGTGAGGCCCAGTGCATTACTGGAGGTCCCCCGGCTGACTAAACCTATTAGCAGCATAACTAAGGGAGGGTTCAGAAAACACATGATCCCTCCCTAATTGTAGGCTATATCAAAAAGGTAGGTTTTAGCCCTATTCTTAAAAACAGAGATCGAGTCTGACTCCCGAATCCAGATTGGCAGCTGATTCCACAGGAGAGGAGCTTGATAACTGAAGGCTCTGCCTCCCATTGTACTTTTGGAGATTCTAGGTATTACAAGTAAACCTGCATTTTGGGAGCGTAGTGCTCTGTTAGGATGATACGGTAGTATCAGATCTTTTAAATAAAAAGGAGCCTGATTGTTTAGAGCTTTGTAAGTAAGAAGAAGGATTTTAAACTTAATTCTAAACTCTATGGGAAGCCAATGAAGGGAGGCCAGAACCGGAGAGATATGATCTCTCTTTCTAGTACCTGTTAAAACTCTTGCTGCAGCATTTTGGATCAGCTGAAGACTTTTTAAAGATGTTTTAGGACAACCTGATAATAAAGAATTACAATAATCTAATCTCGAGCTAACAAAAGCGTGGATCAGCTTCTCAGCATCACTCTGAGACAAGATGCTCCTAATCTTGGCAATATTACGCAAATGATAGAAGGCAGTCTTAGAAACAAATTTAATATGTGAATTGAAGGACAAATCCTGATCAAAAATAACTCCAAGGTTCCTCACAGAGCTATTAAGAGAAAGAGTAACTGCATCCAAACTGAAAGTTTGATTTGGAAAGGAATTTCTAAGGTTTTTTGGACCAACAAGAATGACTTCAGTCTTATCTGAATTTAATAGCAGGAAATTACAAGTCATCCAAACTTTGATTTCCTTAAGACAGGCTTCTAACTTGGCTAATTGATTAGTATCATCTGGCTTCATTGACAGGTATAATTGTGTGTCATCTGCATAACAGTGAAAATGTATACAGTGCTTTCTAATAATGTTGCCTAACGGAAGCATATATAAACTAAAAAGAGTAGGGCCAAGCACAGATCCCTGTGGAACTCCATGACTAAGCTTTGAGCTGAGAGAAAACTCATCATTTACATGAACAAACTGGAACCTATCAGATAAATAAGATCTAAACCACTGCAACGAAGTTCCATTAAGTCCAACATAGTGTTCTAATCTATCAAGTAGAATATTATGATCAATAGTATCAAAAGCTGCACTAAGATCTAAAAGGACAAGTACAGAAACTAGTCCATTATCAGATGCAATGAGGAGGTCGTTAGTGACCTTCGCTAAGGCTGTTTCAGTGCTATGATGGATTCTAAACCCAGATTGAAACTCCTCAAATAAACCATTTCCCTGCAGGTGGTCAAATAATTGCATAGCAACAACTCTTTCTAAGATTTTTGAAATGAAAGGGAGATTAGAGATTGGTCTATAGTTAGCTAAAGCTCCTGGATCTAGCGTTGGCTTTTTGAGTAAGGGTTTAATTACAGCCGTTTTAAAAGCCTGCGGTACATGGCCTAAAGTTAATGAAGAATTGATTATATGAAGAATAAAGCTACCAATAAGTGGGAAGACTTCTTTAAATAACCTGGTAGGAATAGGGTCTAAAAGACAAGTTGAAGGTTTGGATGAGGAAACTATTTTGTCTAACTCACAAAGGTCGATTGGAGTAAACTCATCAAGACAGACATCAATAGAAGGAGTTGTAGTAGTTACAGTATTTAAGTTAACTGTGGGAAGAATCTGATTGATTTTATCTCTGATGGATGAAATTTTATTATTGAAAAAGTTCATAAAGTCCTGACTAGTAAGCTCTAAGGGGATGCTAGGATTGACAGAGTCCTGACTCTTTGTCAACCTGGCTACAGTACTGAAAAGAAACCTGGGATTATTCTTGTTCTCTTCTATTAATGCAGAGTAATAACTCGTTCTAGCTTTTCTAAGAGATTTTTTATAAATTAAAAGATGATTTCTCCAAGCTAAATAGATTTCATCTAAATTAGTAGAGCGCCATTTTCTTTCTAATTGACGAGTCTTCTGTTTTAAGCTACGAGTTTCTGTGTTGAACCAAGGAGTTAAAAATCTCTGATTAGACTTTTTCTTTTTAAGGGGGCCACCAAGTCTAGAGCCTGATGTAGAGAAGCTGAAACACTATCCACCATGTTATCAATTACAGAAGGAGCAAGCTGTCTATAGCTTATTTCCGTTGTGTTGACACATGGCATAGAGGAAACAATCTGCATAAATTTGGAAACAGCATCATCTGAGAGGCATCTACTGTGATAATATTTTTCTTTAGGAGCCAAATAGTCAGAAATAGTAAAATCAAAGGTTAACAGACAATGGTCTGACAGTACAGGGTTATGAGGAGACACTACCAGATTTTCTATTTCTATGCCATATGTCAGAACAAGGTCCAATGTATGGTGGAGGTAATGAGTAGAATTTCCTACTTTCTGAGAAAACCCAATCGAGTCTAATATTGAATTAAAAGCCACATTAAGGCAGTCACTATCTACATCCACATGTATATTAAAGTCCCCTACTATAATTATTCTATCAGATTTCAGCACTAAATCAGCTAAGAAATCAGGAAATTCGGATAAAAATTCTGAATAGGTTGATGGGGGACGATAAACTATGGCAAATAAAATTGGGTTTAACCTGGAATTGCTAAAGTGCCCAATACTGAGGACCAGGCCCTCAAAGGAATTATAACATGTTTTTTGCTTTACATTAACTAGTAATTTGGAATGGTAAATTGTTGCTACTCCTCCTCCACGACCAGAACTTCTGGGATTTTGACAGTTTAAATAACCAGAGGGAGTTGATTCATTTAAACCAACATAATCCTCTTGTCCTAACCAAGTCTCTGTAAGGGAAATTAAATCAATCTGATGATCAATTAACAGATCATGGACTAACAGAGACTTGGGAGTTAGAGACCTAATATTTAATAAACCACATTTAATTTTTAAATTATGAGGAGGAACAGAGGCCAAATCATTCAATTTAGAGGCTTTATGTTTAATTTGAGTTTTACCAATATTTTGCTTTATCACTTTGGGATGCTTATACATTATATTTTTATTTACTTTGGAGGGAGCAGACAACGATTCTCTGATGGGGAAGACAGGGGCTAAGCTGAGGGGTGGCGGATGAAGAGGAGCTGCAGAGAGGCGTGTAAGACTGCGACTCTGCTTCCTGGTCCCAACTCTGAGTAGTCATGGTTTTGGAAATTTGGATAAAAAAGATGCCAGATTGTTAGATAAATAAGAAGCACCATCCAAAGTGGGATGAATGCTGTCTCGTCTCATAAGACCAGGTTTTCCCCAAAAAGAGCTCCAATTGTCAATGTAGCCCACGTCATTTTTAGGACACCACACAGACATGAGTCTGACCGAATGTTGGCAATACGAACCAAACTCTCACAGTGGTCGTACAGAGACCGAATAGCTCATAACAACAAGCCCGATACCCCATACTCCCGAAGCACCCCCCACAAAAAACCACGAGAGATGCGGTCGAATGCCTTCTCCAAGTCCACAAAACACATGTAAACTGGTTGGGCAAACTCCCACAAACCCTCGAGAATTCTCAAGAGGGTAAAGAGCTGATCCGATGTGCCACGGGCAGGACGAAAACCACATTGCTCCTCCTGAATCCGAGGTTCGACCAACAGCCAGACTCTCCTCTTCAGTACCTTGGCATGGACCTTCCCAGGGAGGCTGAGGAGTGTGATCCCTCTAAAGTTGGAGCACACCCTCCGGTCCCCTTTTTTGAAGAGAGGAACCACCACTCCAGTTTGCCATGCCAAAGGCACTGCCCCCAACCTCCACACAATGTTGCAGAGGCGTGTCAACCATGACAGCCCTACAACATCCAGGGCCTTGAGGTACTCAGGGTGAATCTCGTTCACCCAGCTGATTCTAATTACCAGTTTTGTTCCTTCTCCTGCTTCAGGTCCCGCACCTGTTTTCACTCAGGTTATCATTCTATTTTGTACTTAATACTCAGTTTGTTCATTCAGTTCTCACCGGTTCGTTGTATGTCTGCATGGACGTTTTTCCCTGTAATCCTCCCAGCCTCTGAAGTTTACCCTGCTTCTTCAGAGCACACCCTGCTCTGAGGCTATCACTGTAAGTTTATCTTTGTTTGGCATTTTTGTATTATTGGCACCTTTGGACTGTTCTGTTCTTTTGTTTATTAAACACACTAACTCCATCCAATGCGTGGGCTTGTCTCTCTCTCTTTCTGCACCTCGGAGAGGCACATATGATACATTGGAGGGTTTTCGAGTATGAACTGCATTTTTAAGGTCATGCCACAGCATCTCAATCGGATTCGGGTCAGGACTTTGACTAGGCCACTCCAAAGTCTTCATTTTGTTTTTCTTAAGCCATTCAGAGGTGGACTTGCTGGTGTATTTTGGATCATTGTCCTGCTGCAGAACCCAAGTGCGCTTCAGCTTGAGGTCACGAACAGATGGCTGGACATTCTCCTTCAGGATTTTTTGGTGGACAGCCGAATTCATGGTTCCATTTACCACAGCAAGTCTTCCAGGTCCTGAAGCAGCAAAACAGCCACAGACCGTCACACTACCACCACCATATTTTACTGTTGGTATGATCCTTTTCTGAAATGCTGTGTTATTTTCACACTAGATGTAATGGGACGCACACCTTTGTAGCAGTGTCAAAAAAAAAACATTCCTACTTGGCTTGCCAGGTGGGTTGACCCTCTTGGAGACACAGGCAGAGTGCTGAACTCTGAAGCTGGAGGTCATGAGTTCAAATCCCCCAGTTGGGGCTTGGTTGCCCGTCCACTTGGTTACACTCTACACCTTCCAAAAACTTCAAATTTGTCTAGTCAGTCCACAGAGTATTTTTCCAAAAGTCTTGAGGATCATCAAGATGTTTTCTGGCAAAACTGAGATAAGCCTTTATGTTCTTTATGCTCAGTAGTGGTTTTGGTTGGTTTGGGTTCCAAGGTTGTCATAGCCAGGAGCGGCACTGGGGTTAAGCTCCCAGTGCTCATAAAATGCTCCTTATGGCGTGCGTCTCGAAAAGCCTCTGACAACTAAGTCCAACTCCTAGCCTGCCCGTGTGGTTTAGTCTCTAAGCCCGGCGGAACTGCTTTTACTAATAGGAGAAGGGGCGAGGGCAGATCTCTGGCGCCTTAAAACCAGATGCTTCGGGTAGATGGTGGCTCGTCAACCTGGGAAGGTAGCCTATCTAGGGGAAGGTAAACCCTGATTTCAAACCTCCGCTGCCTTGCGGCATACCCGGTCACGGGAAAGGCTTCGGGAGTCAACCCTGAGGAAAAATCCGGAGTCGGAGCCCCTAAGGCAGTTCTATGTTGTGCTCAACATCGTTCTGGCAGCTCCTGCAATGGCGCTGGTGCCAAACTGTAGCAGCCCTGCTGTTCCTTTGGATTCATCAGTGACGTGGAGAGGGGGGACATGTTGCATGGGCAACATCTTATCCTCCATATCTTCCTGCCCAGGCTTGAATCCTACCAACGCCCAACGCTGGAAGGTAGAACACCAGATCACTGGAGAGGACACTCCAGCTTCGCCTTTGGCGTAGACAAAACACGGGGAATGACAGTTACCGGTTATAAGCCACCGCTCAATTGGCGTAGAGCTCGGCGCCAGGGGTTATTCCTGACGGTGGGAGGGATCATCGGATCTCACTGGACAGCTACTGCCCGCCTCAAGCTGGGCAGCCCCCAGCCAATAAGGTGATGTCCCGCCACAGCTTGCTTTCCTCATTGGGTGCATGGGGATGAGGAGAAGTCCGAACAGCAGGCTGAGAACTTTCGCACCAGGCAAGACAATAAAACAAAAGAGACCAACTCTAAAACTGGGAACTTGGAACGTCCGCACTATGATGACAGGACTCGCTACTAACCTCAAGGACATCAACGACACCAGGAAGACTGCCATCATCAATAATGAGCTGAAGAGACTGGGAGTGGATATCGCCACTTTCCAGGAAACACGGTTGGCTGATGCAGGCACACTGAGAGAGAAGGACTACACGTTCTACTGGCAGGGAAAGGGCAGTGACGAACACAGGGAACACGGAGTGGGCTTTGCAGTGAAGAACACCTTGCTGAAGATGGTGGAACCGAGCAGCACTGGCTCTGCACGACTCCTCACCCTCCGCCTGAACACCACTCAAGGCCCAGTCACCCTCGTCAGTGTGTATGCCCCAACACTGACAGCCACACCAGAGGCAAAAGACGAGTTCTACGAGAATCTCGCAACAACTGTCAGGATCGTCCCCAACTCTGAACAACTCATTCTCCTTGGAGACTTGAATGCCAGAGTGGGTGCTGACCACAACTCCTGGCCCTCCTGTCTTGGACCTTTTGGCATGGGCAGAATGAATGACAACGGACAGCGGCTGCTCGAGTTCTGCACATATCACGATCTGTGCATCACAAACTCGTTCTTCAAGACCAAGCCCCAACACAAGGTTTCCTGGCAACATCCACGCTCAAAGCACTGGCACCAGCTGGACTTGATCCTGACCAGGCGCACCTCACTGAAGAACGTGCTAATCACCCGTTCGTTCCAGAGTGCAGATTGCGACACAGACCATTCATTGGTGTGTTGCAAGGTCAAGCTGCAGCTGAGGAAATTCCATCATGCTAGACAACCCGGAAAGGCACGGATTGACACCAGCAAGATGGCTCAACCAGAACTTGTTGAGCAGTTTGCCTCCACCTTTGAGAAGGAACTTGGTGTACCACAAGAAGGAGAATCTGCAAAGCAGAAGTGGGAAGAGCTGCGAAACACCATCCACCGCACAGCCTTGGCTACCTTTGGGAGGAAGACCTCGAAGTCACAGGACTGGTTTGATGCCAAGTTGACCGAGATGACCCCCGTCATTGAAGCCAAGCGCTCAGCACTTGCTGAGTACAAGAAGTACCCAAACGAGAAGAATCTCCAGATTCTCAGGGCTGCGAGAAGCAAAGTTCAGCAGACTGCTCGGCGCTGTGCCAACGAGTACTGGACTCAGCTCAGCCAAGACATTCAAACCGCTGCCATAACAGGGAACATCCGTGGTATGTACGATGGCATCAAGAAAGCACTTGGTCCGGCTCAGAGCAAGACGGCCCCCCTCAAATCCTCCACTGGGGAGATGATCACAGAAAAGAACAAGCAGATGGAGAGATGGGTGGAACACTACTCCGACCTCTACTCCAGACAGAACACCGTGACACCGTCAGCCCTTGATGCCATCGACTGCCTGCCATCCATGGACGAACTTGACGCCGAGCCAACCATCGACGAACTCAGCAAGGCCATTGATAGCTTGGCCGCTGGCAAGGCACCCGGCAACGACGGCATACCCCCCGACCTGATCAAGCCCTGCAAGACCGCCCTACTGCTGCCATTGCATGACGTCCTCTGCCAGTGTTGGAAGGAAGGTGCCGTACCACAGGACATGAGGGACGCCAAGATCATCACCCTCTACAAAAACAAAGGGGAGAGAAGCGACTGCAACAACTACAGGGGCATCTCCCTCCTCAGCGTTGTTGGCAAAGTCTACGCACGAGTTGTTCTCGTTCGTCTACAGAAGCTTGCCGAACGTGTCTACCCCGAGTCTCAGTGTGGCTTCCGCGCTGAGCGATCGACGGTAGACATGATATTCTCCATTAACCAACTCCAGGAGAAATGCAGAGAACAGAACATGCCCCTGTACGTCGCCTTCATCGACCTTACCAAAGCGTTCGATCTGGTCAGCAGAGAGGGCCTTTTGAAGATCGTGCCAAAGATAAGATGCCCACCAAAGTGGCAAAGCCTCATTGAATCGTTTCACACCAACATGCAGGGGATAGTGCAGCACGATGGCAACGTCTCAGAGCCTTTCACCATACGCAGCGGAGTGAAACAGGGCTGTGTACTTGCGCCAACCCTCTTTGGGATTTTCTTTGCTATGCTCCTGAGGCATGCCTTCAGCACAGCAACAGAGGGAATCTACATGCACACAAGATCTGACGGCAGACTTTTCAACCCGCCCGCCTGAAAGCCAGAACCAAAGTACGCGAGGCTCTAATCAGAGACATGCTGTTCGCAGACGACGCTGCAGTCGCAACCCACACACAGCAGGAGCTTCAGACCCTTATGGACCGCTTCTCCCAGGCATGCAAGGACTTCGGGCTTACCATCAGCCTGAAGAAGACTAACGTCTTGGCGCAAGGCACGGAAGCACCCCCAACCATCACCATTGACGACTACGAGCTGGAGGTCGTGAATCAGTTCACGTACCTGGGGTCCACGATCAGCAACAACCTCTCCCTTGATACAGAGATCAACAAGAGGATTGGAAAATCAGCCTTCACACTCGCTCGCCTCGCCACACGAGTGTGGGAGAATCCCAAACTCTCTGTCAAGACGAAGATGGCAGTGTACAACGCCTGCGTCATCAGCACACTGCTCTATGGGAGTGAGACGTGGACAACATACGCCCGGCAGGAAAAGAGAATGAACTCCTTCCACTTGCGCTGCATTCGCCACATCCTGGACATATCCTGGCAGGACAAAGTGCCCAACACAGAAGTTCTGTCCCGCGCCGGCCTTCCCTCCATGTTCACTCTACTCAGACAGCGCAGGCTCCGCTGGCTAGGCCACGTTCACTGTATGGAGGATGGCAGAATCCCCAAAGACGTCCTCTATGGAGAACTGGCAACTGGCAAGAGAGACGTTGGCTGCCCACAGCTGCGTTTTAGAGACGTCTGCAAGAGAAACATGAAGGCCCTGGAGATCAACACAGAGCGCTGGGAGGACCTTGCAACGGACCGCTCCAAATGGAGAGGCACCCTGACCAGACAGCTCAAGGCGGGTGAAGAGAGACTGACTGCTGCTGCAGATGAAAAAAGGACCCGCAGGAAGAACCGCCACAGACCCAGCAGCACGGAGACCACCCACAAGTGCGACCTGTGTGACAGGGACTGCCATTCGCGCATCGGCCTGTTCAGCCACAGGCGGTGCTGTTCCAGCAGAGTAGACGTTTAGGATTCTCTTCCATAGTCATCATAGACCGACGGAGGCCGACGACGGTTTTGGTCTTGGAACTCTGCCATGCAGGCCATTTTTGCCCAGTCTCTTTCTTATGGTGGAGTCATGAACACTGACCTTAACTGAGGCAAGTGAGGCCTGCAGTTCTTTGGATGTTGTTGTGGGGTCTTTTGTGACCTCTTGGATGAGTCGTTGCTGTGCTGTTGGGGTAATTTTGGTCGGCCGGCCACTCCTGGGAAAGTTCACCACTGTTCCATGTTTTTGCCATTTGTGGATAATGGTTCTTACTGTGGTTCGCTGGAGTCCCAAAGCTTTAGAAATGGCTTTATAACCTTTTCCAGACTGACAGATCTCATTTACTTTGTTTCTCATTTGTTCCTGAATTTCTTTGGATTGTAGCATGATGTCTAGCTTTTGAGGATCTTTTGGTCTACTTCACTTTGTCAGGCAGGTCCTTTTGACGGTGGTGGTGGTGGTGGTGGTGGGGGGGGGGGTCACTTTTTCACACAGGGCCATGTAGGTCTGGATTTTTTTTACCCTTAACAATAAAGACATTCATTTAAAAACTGCATTTTATGTTTACTTGTGTTATCTTTGTCTAATATTTAAATTTGTTTGATGATCTGAAACATTTAAGTGTGACAAACATACAAAAAAATGAGAAATCAGGAAGGGGTAAAACACTTTTTCACACCACTGTATGTAATATTAGATCATTTTCCTCAATAAGTAAATGGCAAAGTAAAATAATTTTGTCTCATTTATTTAACTGGGTTCTCTTCATCTACTGTTAGGACTTATGTGAAAATCTGATGATGTTTTAGGTCATATTTAGCAGAATTGTAGAAGAAGGTTTCACAAACTTTCAAGCACTACTGTAAAAGTAAAACAGCAAAAACTTTTTACAATTAACATTACATTGAATTTTATTTTATGACCATAACAACTGGTTGAGTAAATGTACAGTGGATTTCACACGTTTACAGTTTCTTCTTCAGATTTTGTGGCAGTTAGGACCCAGCTGGGAAAACGGTTCTCAAAGGGACAGTGGAGTGTGTGTCTTTGGAGAGAAAAAAACCCTGCAGCATCACACACAATCACACAATTCATTGTGTGACAGTCACTGCCATACACAGGAGTAAGGGTGTTACTGAAGAGAGAGGGAGAAGAAGGATGATTTATCATTTAAAACCATCATGAGGTCAGTGTTCTTCCTTAATTAGGAAATCACATCGGGAAAACCTGATCTGTTTGAACTAATCTTAGATTTCAGGTGAAAAAAAATAAACATTTTCAAATATGTGGAACTTAAGCCACAACTTTGACTTTTGGGACATCAGGATATGTGAGGTGAACTATACCAAAAGAGGGTAAGTAGTTGTATTAATCTGTATCTGTCATAATTACGGAAGTCTTATATAGATTTTTGTTAACCTTTTTCTTTAGAGTCATTTTAGAGCAGAATATCTTCATCTTTGCTGATTTACTTTGAACTGGCTGTGGCAAAGGTTTTTGTTTTTTTTCTCCAAATTTGTAAAAGTGGCTGAATCTTAAAATGCATAAGCATGGTGTTCATACAACAGGTGAGTTCTTAAAGTGAGTCTTAACTTGTTACTTCTTGGACTGATGTTATATATTTGTGTTCTTCCCAACTCCATAGGTTTATAATACCAGATTTTTTTTATGTCTTGCAAAATGTAGCATGTAAATATAGTAGTTCATCTAAAAATAGAATATTGTGACATTTTCTTAGCTCTTTAATTAGATGTGTCATGATATTCTCATCTTTTGAGATGCACTATTGTATATTTATTGTGATAATGTTCAGTGTGTCACGTCCTATTTGACATCAGTTTGTTCACCCTTGACACTGATTTTGACGCAATAAAATAAAGTAGGAGACAATAATGTCCTGTAACACTAATAATTCACTGATGAGATGTATGGGGGCTTAAAAGTTCGTAGTGGTCAAATTTGACCAAATGTGGTTTATTTTTCAACATAGTCTCCCCTTTGGTCCACACACTTCTTCAATCGGTGTTGCAGCACTTGGATCCCTGCGGTTGAAAAATAAACCATCCATCCATCCATCCATCTTCTACTGCTTTTTCAGAGGTCCGGGTCGCGGAGGCAGCAGTTCAAACAGAGAAGCCCAGATTTCCCTCTCCCCAGCCACCTGCTCCAGCTCTTCAGAGAGGATACCAAGGCGTTCCCAGACCAGCTGGGAGACATAGTCTCTCCAGCGAGTCCTGAATCTGCCCCGGGGTCTCCTCCCAGTGGGACGTGCCCGAAACACCTCAAGTGGGAGGCGTCCAGGAGGCATCCTGATCAGATGCCCATACCATCTCAACTGGCTCCTTTCAAAAATAAACCACATTTGGTCAAATTTGACCACTACGAACTTTTCAGCCTATGAACTTTTCAGTCCCCCCTCGTAGAGCAATCATTTGACTGTATTTAGGCCTGAAATAGTCTACAAAACCATTAATTAAAAAAAACCTTAATAGTTTTTATACTTAATAGGTTTTAACACTGAAGGAGGATTAATTAAGGTCAACACAACTGCTATATTAACATTGTGACTTTTGAGAATTTTTCCAGAAGTAAAACTATCCCATTCTGTATTTCAAAGTTAAATGAAGTGTTTTTCTCATATTATTGGAAAAGTGTTAAACAGACTTTATTCACCATATATTTACCAGTTTTCAAGCCTGTCTTTATTGCTACCTTTTATATAGCCAGAAATGATAGTGTACACCACTGATTTTCAACCACTGTGCCACAGCAATCGTTGGACATGCCGCAGTAAGTTGTCTAATTTTATATAACTGGTACAAAAAAATTATTATTTAGTTATGTCTGTGCCTGCAAAGAAGTGGCTCTTCCATGTCAGTGGGTGGTGCAAACGCATCACCGGCTACATAAAAGAAAAGAAAAGCAAGAGCTCCATGCATTTTAACAACAACAGCAACTACTCCTGCATGGCTCGCAACCTTATCGTGGTGGAGGGGTTTGCATGCCCTAATGATCTAAGGAGCTAAGTTATCGGGAACAACTTTCCCCTGGTTGGGTCACCCAGTGCAATATGGTCCTGGCTGAGGGGCCAGACCAAGGCTGCATTCAGACCAGGTCAGTCTGGGGGTCTCGGTTTGACTGGTTGAGAAATGCCGAGAATTTTCACACCTTTGGTTTGGTTTGCATTCACACTGCAGCAGACCAAACTGCCTGGACAACGTCAAGCAGTTACAACAACTGCTCATTTGGGGCGCTGTAGCCGAAACCACCACTGACCAGGAACAAAAAATCTCGGCGAAGAAGAAAAATCAGGCTCATCGACTGGCCAAGACCAAAAACGGAAATCCGTTCCCTTCAGCCGGGTTGTTTGTCTGCCATAAACTAGACATTTTTTTAACTTTTCTCCTTAGCTTTCTCCGGTAAAAGGATTTCTCGGATTTGTGTGATTGCCTTTCTTGTTATTTTCTACCCAAAATGTACTGTGGTAAACACCACCTCCTCTTCTCAGACTATGTGTTTCTGTGGTTACACACTGCTGGATACTCCGTTTGGATTCACACTGCAAGCGGAGTGCACCAGACTTCATTTGCAAGAGAACCAAGACCCCCGTTTTCAGGGGGTCGAGACTTCACTTGCTTGGTGGCAGCCAGAGTTTTAGTGCACGTTCAGATGGCACCAAATGAACCGAACTATCTGCGGAAGCCACTGTCATCAAGTCTGTGGTTTTCTACTTTTCAAGTCTGGATCTGTGAGCTGGACCACTGGATAAATGATAGAAGATGAATGGATGGACAGTGATGACTGTATGTAGGTGAGAAGAGGAGTGCTTGTATTTACTACTTTTGACGGAGGAAGAAAGTGAAAAAAGAAAGTGGCAAAAGTTTAGTGTGCGACCACCGAGCGAGAAGGTTGCCATCTTCATCTTCTTCGTCTTTGCGTGCTATGTCGATGGCGCCACTTTTTGAATGGGAGGTAATACTTTTTCTAGCACCTATATAATACTAGAAAATAAGTACAGGTCCTTATTGCTTATCCCTTACCTGCGAGAAGTAGCAGAAACAAGTGGGATAAACAAATTAAAAGACTAAATTGTCATTACATATGCTGTAATAGGCTACAATGTGCTACATTTTTGGTTGGTAGTGTGCCGTGGGATTTTTTTCAATGTAAAAAATGTGCCGTGGCTCAAAAAGGTTGAGAAACACTGGTACACACTATGAAACAAATAAAAAGTGTTGCTTTTTATTGATACTTAAGATGTCTAAACTGCCCTGAAATGTTTAAAACTTATTTAATTGTAGTTTTCTGTCCTCCCTATTCAGAACATCCAAATATGAAGACATCTGAGGTACAAATGGAGGAGGATTTCACTGAATAATGGCCGACAAGACCGGTCCCATGATAGCCTCTGTGCCAGATCACTCCGTTTCCAATCTTACTACAGCCCTGTGGGGGCCCGACCCTACAGTTCCTGCCGATGTAGGTGTCGTCACAAGCTCCCAGTCGCAGATCAAAGACCTTTTTGGGTTGTTCTGTATGGTGACTCTTAACCTTATTGCTTTGCTGGCCAACACTGGAGTAATGGTGGCCATAGCTCGTGCTCCTCACCTGAAGAGGTTTGCATTTGTGTGCCACCTCTGTGCAGTGGACCTACTGTGCGCTATCCTTCTCATGCCACTGGGAATCATATCAAGCTCACCTTTCTTTGGCACTGTGGTGTTTACTGTGCTAGAGTGCCAGGTTTACATATTTCTGAATGTTTTTCTTATCTGCCTTTCCATACTTACAGTCACAGCGATCAGTGTTGAGCGTTACTTTTATATTGTGCACCCAATGCGTTATGAAGTCAAAATGACCATCAACCTTGCGGTTGGTGTCATGCTGTTAATTTGGATTAAATCTCTCCTCTTAGCTATTGTTACACTATTTGGGTGGCCAGCTTATGGCCATCAGAGCTCCATAGCAGCAGCTCACTGTTCTCTCCATGCGAGCCACAGTCGCCTGAGAGGTGTATTTTCAGTGCTCTTCAGTGTGACTTGCTTCCTGGCTCCTGCAGTGGTTATCTTTGCTGTTTACTGTGCTGTCTACAAGGTAGCTCGTTCTGCCGCCCTACAGCAAGTTCCTGCTGTGGCAACTGGGCCAAATGCAAGCCCCAGTAAGGATTGCTCCAACTCCATCAACAGCCAGACAACAATGATCGACACCACCCGGACCCTGCCACAAAGACTATCTCCAGAGAGGGCCTTCAGTGGAGGCAAAGCTGCACTTACTTTGGTATTTATTGTGGGCCAGTTCTTGGTTTGTTGGTTGCCTTACTTCATATTCCACCTGCAGATGTCTCTGACCGGCTCCATGCAGAGCCCTGGGGACCTAGAGGAGGCAGTCAACTGGTTGGCATACTCTTCCTTTGCAGTCAACCCATTCTTCTATGGCCTGCTTAACAGACAGATCAGAGAAGAGCTGATAAAGTTTCGACGTTGCTGCTTGACTCAGCCTGCAGAGTTTGGAGCATCTAGCCAAGAGGGTTCCTTTCAGGAAAACTTCCTCCAGTTCATCCAGAGAACAACTAGCACAAATGAAACTCGTTCCAGCAGTGCCAAAGCCAGTTCAAAGCAAGTCACCACCCATGCAATAGACCAGGGAACTAAGATTCCAGGACAAATACCAGAGGACCATCAGTAGACATCATCATGGTCCAAAGACCTTGGACCAGTTTTAAAAATCTAAATGGTGGCGGACAAAGTGGCTGGGAATGATAAGATCAAACAATTTCATGAGGAATTTTACAATATGCATCTACATTTTGGTATGCTTGTAAGACAGGCTTGGGGAAGAGGGTCACATTTTGATGTTAACAAGGTGTTGATTTTTTCGCCCCATTAAATTTGAATTCTAAAGTTCAGCGGCTTTAACAGGTTGTTAATCATGTACATTTTTATTAATGGATAGATTTTATTATTTGTATGAAATAGTTTCTATGGGGCACCAATTATAAAGTAGCACATGCTGGGTTTGACAACATTTTTGCCATGTTTAACTCTGGACAACATTAAAAATGTGGTGTGTGTGCTGTGCAAACTCCCCTTTCCTCTATATTTGCAACATTTTTTTTTTCCATATTTAGCCTTTCCTAAATACAAGACAAAATAATGTGACTTTTAAACCTAAAGGTGCGTTCAGACCAAATGCAAAGTGAATTTTTTACATAGTGAAATTACATATAAAATCAATGTAAAGACACGAATACACGCAAATTTGCTTCCAAGTGAGTTAGTCGCAATTGCTAATCAGCACTGCTGTTCAGCCCTCACCAGAGTGAGTATCACAATGGAGAATAAACTAGTTTGAAAATGAGTTCGAGAAGTGTCTGTACTTTGTATCCACCTGTGAACTCCTGCTACCAATGTGCTAATGAGGGCTAGCAGCTCCTGAAACTGGACACCAGCCAACTTCAGTTTAGTACTGAAAACAACGTCATCCAGGTGCAGTTTCCAGAGGAGACAGTTACATTTTCCCTACTCGGAACCTCGCCAAATAATGTTGTAAACCTAATCATCATGACGTTAGTTATGAAGGCAGCCCCACCCCTCTGCAAGGCTTTACTTGTGCAAGTAGAGGGATGCGAACTTTCTCTTCTTGTTTGGTCTGAAAGCACAGACCAAACATATTTAGCATTTAATGCTAAATATAAATCTAAATGTTAAATGTTAAATCTAAATATTAAATGTTAAATCTAAATTTAAATCTAAACGCTAAATGTTAAATCTAAATGCTAATTGTTAAATGATAACTAAATGCTAAATGGTAAATATTAAATCTAAATGCTAAATGTTGAAACTAAATATTTAGCTAATATGAAAATTCAGATTACTGCTTATAGTTAAAATTGCTCATTTTTAGACAAGAGGCCCAAAGTCATGGGAAATAAGCAGAATTGGCAACATTTGCCTTGAGCCTTTATTTACAGTATTTATTTAGATGTTTATTTATCAGGGACAAATGCATTAAACACTGCTTCATAAAACATACAAAATAGATGCCATGCATACAGGTTTCTAGCCAAGGCTAATTTGCAACCCCTGTCCCTGGTTAGGCTTTTAAATTTAAACACAACAGAAAATTGGGTTTAAAATGCTACAACCATTAAAAAACAGACAGTAAAATATTGGACTTCACAATGATAGAAATCAGCACAGGTAGAGAGACAAAAACGTGTAACATTTTAGGTTTGAAGTGTGTGTGTGTGTGGGTGTATGTATGCATACATGTTTGTATTTAGTTTTATATTTTATTAATAGGCATTTATTTTGGGACTTCCTCTGAACAGGCATCTCAATTATCATAGCAGCTAAATATTTAGTTTCAACATTGAGCATTTAGATTTAACATTTACCATTTAGAGTTAACATTTAACATTTAGATATATATTTAGCATTTAGATTCAACATTTAGATTAATATTTTAACATTTAGATTTGGGTATCCATCTATATTTAACATTTAAAGAGAATACTCATTGAGAATCCTAAAATAAGCATGTTATTACCTCTACTGAAAGCTGGGAATGTAATAAACATGAATATACAGTGGTGTGAAAAAGTGTTTGCCCCTTCCTGATTTCTCTTTTCTTTGTATGTTTGTCACACTTAAATGTTTCAGATCATCAAACAAATTTAAATATTAGACAAAGATAAATCAAGTAAACACAAAATACAGTTTTTAAATCAAGGTGTTTATTATTAAGGGGGAAAAATCCAAACCTACATGGCCCTGTGTGAAAAAGTGATTGTGCCCCCCCACCCCCACCCCGGTTAAAACATAAATTAACTGTGGTTTATCACAGCTTTGGAAATCTGAGTTCAATTTCTCTAGCTACACCCAGGCCTGATTACTGCCACACCTGCTCTCAATCAAGAAATCACTTAAACAGGACCTGCCTGACAAAGTGAAGTAGACCAAAAGATCCTCAAAAGTTAGGCATCATGCTGTGATCCAAAGAAATTCAGGAACAAATGAGAAACAAAGTAATTGAGATCTATCAGTCTGGAAAAGGTTATAAAGCCATTTCTAAAGCGTTGGGACTCCAGCGAACCACAGTGAGAGCCATTATCTACAAATGGCGAAAACATGGAACAGTGGTGAACCTTCCCAGGAGTGGCCGGTCTATCAAAATTACCCCAAGAGTGCAGCGATTACTCATCCAAGAGGTCACAAAAGACCCCACAACAACATCCAAAGAACTGCAGGCCTCACTTGCATCAGTTAAGGTCAGTGTTCATGACTCCACCATAAGAAAGAGACTGGGAAAAATGGCCTGCATGGCAGAGGTCCAAGACAAAAACCACTGTTCAGAAAAAAGAACATAAAGGCTCATCTCAGTTTTGCCAGAAGACGTCTTGGTGATCCCCAAGACTTTTGGGCAAATACTCTGTAGACTGACGAGACAAAAGCTAAACTTTGTGGAAGGTGTGTGTCCCATTACATCTGGTGTAAAAGTAAGACAGCATTTCAGAAAAGGAACTTCATACCAACAGTAAAATATGATGGTGGTAGTGTGATGGTCTGGGGATATTTTGCTGCTTCAGGACCTGGAAGACTTGCTGTGGCAAATGGAACCATGAGTTCTGTCAACCAAAAAATCCTGAAGGAGGACATCCGGCCATCTGTTCGTGACCTCAAGCTGAAGCACACTTGGGTTCTGCAGCAGGACAATGATCCAAAACACACCAGCAAGTCCACCTCTGAATGGCTTAAGAAAAAAAAGAATGAAGACTTTGGAGTGGCCTAGTCAAGGTCCTGACCTAAATCCAACTGAGATGCTACGGCATGCCCTTAAAAAGGCTTTTCATGCTCGAAAACCCTCCAGTGTGGCTGAATTACAATAATTCTGCAAAAGATGAGTGGGCCAAAATTCCTCCAGAGCGCTGTAAAAGACTCATTGCCAGTTATTGCCAATGCTTGATTGCAGTTGTTGCTGCTAAGGGTGGCCCAACCAGTTATTAGGTCTAGGGGCAATCACTTTTTCACACAGGGCCATATACTGTAGGTTTGAATTTTTTTTTTTACTCTTAATAATAAACACCTTCATTTAAAAACTGCATTTTGTGTTTACTAGTGTATTTGTGACCCGTGCTGGCAAAATGAGTCAGAATGCGCACTGTGTCATGAGCTGCAGGCAGGAGATGTCATAAATCATGACTCTTTCTTTGCTAGCGGCAAGTCCCGGGAAAAACCCATGAGTGCCTGGTATCATTGGAAAGCTTAGAAAACGTACTTTCTAAAAATACATATGTTTTTGCAGAAGACATAACTCCCGACCGATCGAACGCGAGTTTTATATCTAGCCAAAATATAAACAAATCGGTTTTTTCGGGTGTCTGTTTTTGCACACTTCCTACAAATTAAATATCATTTTGAAGGTCTTTCAATCCAGAATATGGAAAAAACATTACCTCAGTTTTGATAATTTCCTCAAAGTGACCCATTTTTCCAGCACGGGTCACATTTGTCTAATATTTAAATTTGTTTAATGATCTGAAACATTTAAGTTTGACAAACATACAAAAAAATGAGAAATCAGGAAGGGGGCAAACACTTTTTCACACCACTATAGTACTTTTGTAGCCTTAATTTCGTCTAGAAAGACAAGAAATTGAATTTTTTTCCTTTCATTCTGTGCACCTCCTCGAGGCTCTGACTTCCGCATTTGCCGGCTGATTTGTGTGACGTTACAAGTTAAGCTCAGTGGCTCCAGTGGATCCAACCTGCACTCTTGATTATACATCTAAATTGTAGACATCAACAAATATTGCAGACGACAGACCTTGTGAAGATTTTGATCGCTTGTTCACTTGGTGGCGAGATCACTGTTGTCACTGTGTGGAGAAAGGAAGCAGGCGAGGCAACGAGCTGAACGACACATGAACTTTATTCCATCTCCATCATACAGTACAGTAAAAAGAGCTCCTGGGTCTCTGTGCATTCCTCTTTTATACCTTTAATTCCATGCATTGAGATCCAGAATTTCTGACCTTAATGCACTGTTTGGAACAAAGACGTGTGTGGCATATTAACATAACATAACGCCAGCCCTGCTGCTCACACCCTTCTCTCTTCCAGAGGCTCCAGCGGTTCCTCCTCTCCCCGGGGGGTGCATAGTTTATACTGTCCCATTTGAGACCCCCCGGTGGCACCTCCCCCTCCAGTCCATTGTTCCCCCTTATCTCAGCTGCCTTCTCTGTGTGGAGAATCCCCCACCCGTGCCACTATAATTGCAAGCGTGCAACTTGCAAGGAGAGGGTAAAGATATGAAGCAAAAATGATGATCAAGACCTGTCTAAAAATCATCCCGATCAATAAAGCACATACTGTATATTTGAAGAATTAGGTCTACCCTTGCTAAAAACATAATTTGGTATTAAAGTAAGAAACACTAGTTTCTCTAAAATCTGATGAATAATTTTGGCTGAGTTGACGATCGCTCAGGGACAACTTTCATACACATTTTTTTTTTAAATTTAGAGAAAAAACAATCACAAAGTGGATTTCTATCTTTCTGTAATATAAAACACAAGAAACATCAATAAATACATTTACACGTACCGGTTCAGTGTTGTTAGGGTTAAGCTGTGACTCGTCTTCATTTCTTCTCAGCCCATCATCACAGAGGCTCAGTCTGAAGGGAGGCGCACTGACTTGGGTTGCTCCGCTCTGATCTAGCGGCTCACACGGGACCAAACGGCTGCTGTGGGGCTCACGTCGCCGGGCCTCGGAGGTGAAGGAGGGACCGCTGGTGGACTCGGATATCGATTTGGTGGAAAATGAAAAGTTGCTTCAGCCACTGGTGGTAGCAGAACGATGAGGGAGGAGCAGCCGGGCAGGAGGACCAGAGCTAACAGCTAACAGGGAGCAGCTGGACAGTGAAAAAAAACCTCCGTGATGGATTAAAGAGGAACTCACCATCTGGCTGTCTTGGACCCAGTGGTAAGCTGCAGGGACTGCAGCCACAGCATCAGCACTAGCTTGGTTTTTGTTGGCTTCAGGGTCAAAATCTCCCAAATCTCTGTCATTTTTATTGCTGTCTGCGAAATCACTCTTCACCTTCATCTTCTTCATTGGTATCCACTTCGAAACTCAGATCGAGAATGCTTTCTTCCATTTTCCTCAAAATATGAACACGATCTTGTCATTTTCAGATTGTAACAAGACTAGTAATTAACTCATTGTTCAGCTCCTGACGTCACACATTTCAGGCCGACATTTGCAGCGAATTTCGGTCACCTGAAACCATCACTTTCACTGACTTTTTTCCTCTTTCCAGATCACAGTTTATTCCAATAAATGGTGATATTCAATATCGTTTCCTGCATAAACATACCAAATTCGGCCTAATTAAAAATCAATACATTTCTCCTTTAATTTTTAGATTTATATTTGGTATTTAACATTTAAATTAAAGGGTTCATTGAAAAATTGTGTTTTTGTAGGTTTTAACCTTGTGATATGCATCTATTGTCCACACAATTGGTGGAAAAATATTGAAACACTCACTTCTTAAAAAAACACACACAGTCTTTATATTGTTTTGTGTTTGAAAAGCTGTTTAAATTCTTCCGGGTTTGCAATGGAACAGAGCAGCGGGTGGGCCTCAGTGCCCACCCGCTGCTCTAGTATTGGCCAGCCAAGTTGTCTATCAGACTCAGCAGGTGCTGCTTTACAGTTGGTGATCCAGAGTTTTTTACTGTGTCCTTTTAGAAAATAACAATATAATGTATGTTTAAATATTGTTTTATGTTAAAAATATATAAAATTCTTAATGGAAAACTTGCCTGGAAGTTCTTTATATTTAAGGAACACCTACGTAGATACAGTAAATAGCATCACCAGGGAATTACCATTTCACCCCCTTACAACGCTATCATCCATATTGTGAAACGCTCCTATGAGCCATAATGATTAACACCTTAGTGTTCCTGTGTGCTGATCATATCCTGATAGATGGTGGAGGTCATCTGCCTCCGTTGTCAAGGATATTAAGTGACTGCTGCTGGTGACTCACACATCAGCTTGGTCCTCCTTGGTTGTATTGGTGTTAGATAATGATTGTAGTTCGCTAATTCATATCAGACAAGGTGTAAAAGTTCAGATGGAGACTCATTAACATGCAAACGAGAAAGCTGAAAGTGGATATACAAATCCCTGGGTATATGGACTGAAAAGGATATAGGGATTTGGTGAGGGAGAGATAGTGAATTTACAATAGAAATCATTAGAGGCAATGACAATGCTGTGAGAGCGGGAGCAGAAAGTGCTGTTTTATGGCCTTTGCTGTTTGCATTAGCCTTTCACAACTTGCAAAATGGAAGAATTGCTTAGTAACAGCAAATATAAGCATTTTAGTTACTTAAATAACTGAATGTGTATTTAATTATTGATTAAATCCTGCACTGGCTTTCTAGCTAAACTGGCATTAATAATGCTTAAAGATGGACTCCGGCAGCTCTAAAACCACCTCAAAAACAAATATGTATTGCCTAAATGGCTTTTTACCCACAAAAACAAAACATTCATTGCGTCTGAATTGCTTGGAAAAGCTATTTCTTTACAAATCAGTATATCTGTAAAATGATTTTGCCAACTGTCCCTTATTAGCCAAAGTGTTCCTTATTTTATGGCAAATTATTTTTTCCTTGCCCCTTTACACAGCACGGAGATCGTTGAGAGATTGTGCCAGTTTTTTTGATCTTTGGGATTGTTTGGGAGATTCTTTTGGACTAAATCTAAACTTTGAGGAGATTGTGACTGTGGAGGTCACTGAAGATAATAATAATAATAATAATACATTTTATTTGAGGCGCCTTTCAAGACACTCAAGGACGCCGTACAATAAAAACAAAGAATAAAGCATTTAAAAACACATCACAAGTACAGAAAATCACACAGAATAAGCCTTAGTAAACAAAAAAGTCTTGAGATGGGATTTGAAGGTGGAGAGTGAATTTAAATTCCTGAGGTCCGGTGGGAGGGAGTTCCAGAGGCGGGGGGCGGTGCAGCTGAATGATCGAAGGCCCATGGTGGTCATACGTGCAGAAGAGACAATGAGATTGATGGTATTTGATGATCTAAGAGTTCTGGATGGTATATAAACGGAGAGGAGTGCAGCCAAGTATGGGGGGGGCGAGGCCATGGAGGGCTTTGCAAGTGAGAAGGATGATTTTATAGTCAATGCGGTGTTTGATGGGGAGCCAATGGAGGTGCTGTAGAACCGGGGTGATATGATGGGTGAATGAAGTTCTAGTAATGATCCGGGCGGCAGCATTCTGAACCAGTTGAAGTTTTTTAAGCGTTTTGAGGGGGAGACCAGAAAGAAGAGAGTTACAATAATCCAGACGGGAGGTAACAAGAGAATGGACCAGGATAGCGGTGCTGGCAGGGGTGAGGGAGGGACGGAGACGGTTGATGTTACGTAAATGAAAAAATGCTGACCGGGTGACATTATTAATATGGGATTTGTAGGAGAGGGTGGTGTCCAGGATTACCCCAAGGTTTTTGACTTGAAGGGAAGGGGAAACAGTAGTATTATCAATAGTGATGGTGATATTGTTTGACTTTGAAATGGTGGATTTTGAACCGACTAAAAGGACTTCTGTTTTATCACTGTTAAGTTTAAGAAAGTTGGAAGAAAACCAGGAAGTGAGTTCATGGAGGCAGTCAGATCATTAATAGATCAAAGATTGTCCAGATCTCTCAATGATCTCTCACTGATCTTCACCCCTGTGTAAAGGAGATATACTGTAAGTGACATTTCTTCTGTCATATTTTGATTTCACTTTAACTTGGCATGAAAAAAGGGGAAATGCAGGGGAAAACAGTCATTCAAAATCTTCTATCACAGCTGGCATCAGTCCAAAGTACAGAAATAGCTGTAAGGATAAAACACTACTTGGATTAATCAACACGAGGATGGAAAAAATTAACCTGATGAGTAAGGTCCCTGTTTCTTCTTTTGCATGTAATTTCAACTTGATCTTCTCAAAGTTGTAAAGCCCTATTATTTACATTACCGTTTGGTGAGCCTGGGTTGGTATTTGACTTACAAACCAAAATTAAATAATCTCGATTATTCAGTTCAATTCAGTTCAGTTCAATTCAACTTTATTTACGCTACCGTTCAAAAGTTTGGGGTCACCCAGACAATTATTTTGTGTTTTCCATGAAAAGTCACACTTATTTACCACCATGAGTTGTAAAATGAATAGAAAATATAGTCAAGACATTGACAAGGTTAGAAATAATGATTTGTATTTGAAATAATAATTTTTTCCTTCAAACTTTGCTTTCGTCTAAGAATCCTCCATTTGCAGCAATTACAGCATTGCAGACCTAACATGATTGCACAAGGGTTTTCTAATCATCCATTAGCCTTCTGACGCAATGAGCAAACACACTGTACCATTAGAACACCGGAGTGATAGTTGCTGGAAATGGGCTTCTATACATCTATGTAGATAATGCACCAAAAACCAGACATTTGCAGCTATAATAGTCATTTACCACATTAGCAATGTATAGAGTGTATTTCTGATTAGTGTAAAGTTATCTTCATTGAAAAAAAGTGCTTTTCTTTCAAAAATAAGGAAATTTCTAAGTGACCCCAAACTTTTGAAGGGTAGTGTATATAGCGCCATTTCACAACAACAGTCATCTCATAGCACTTTCAACTGTAGGGGAATCCCCATAATTCCAGAAAGACCCCAGCAATCAGGTGATCCCCTGTGAGCAAGCACTTGGTGACGGTGGAGAGGAAAAACCCTCTTTTAGCAGGAAGAAACCTCCAGCAGAACCAGCCTCAGGGAGGGGCAGTCATCTGCTGCGACTGGTTGGGGGGTGAGGGGATAGAGAAGAAGAAGAAGAAAAGAACAGACATGTAGAGAGCAAACAGCATGACAGGGACCCAATCTATGTGAGAGAACAAACAGATGTTAATGACCAGCAAAAATATTTCATTGAGAGTGAAGCCCAGCGCATTGTTGAAGGTCCCCCGGCTGTCTAAACCTATTAGCAGCAAAACTAAGGGAGGGTTCAGGGGCACATGATCCCACCCCAAGTATAGGCTATGTCAAAAAGGAAGGTTTTAACCCTATTCTTAAAAACAGAGATCGAGTCTGACTCCCGAATCTAGATTGGCAACTGGGTCCAAAGGAGAGGAGCCTCATAACTGAAAGCTCTGCCTCCCATTGTACTTTTGGAGATTCTAGGTATTACAAGTAATCCTGCATTTTGGGAGTGTAGTGCTCTGTTAGGATGATAAGGTACTATCAGATCTTTTAACTAACAAGGGGCCTGATTATTTAGATCTTTGTAAGTGAGAAGAAGGCTTTTAAACTTAATTCTAAACTTTTTGGGAAGCCAATGAAGGGAGGCCAGAACTGGAGAAATGTGATCTCACTTTCTAGTACCTGTTAAAACTCTTGCTGCAGCATTTTGGATCAGCTGAAGACTTTTTAAAGATGTTTTAGGACAACCTGATAACAAAGAGTTACAATAATCTAATCTAGAGCTAACAAAAACGTGGATTAGTTCTTCAGCATCACTCTGAGACAAGATGCTTCTAATCTTGGTAATATTATGCAAATAATAGAAGGCAATCTTAGAAACAAGTTTAATATGTGAATTAAAGAACAGATCTTGATCAAAAATTGCTCCAAGGTTCCTCACAGAACTATTAAGAGAAAGAGTAACCCCATTCAAAGTAAGAGTTTGATTTGGAAAGCTATTTCTAAAGTTTTTTGGACCAACAAGAATGACTTCAGTCTTATCTGAATTTAATAGCAAGAAATTACAAGTCATCCAAGCTCTGATTTCCATAAGACAAGCCTCTAATATATATATGCTGCTCAAAAAAATTAAAGGAACACTTTGAAAACACATCAGACTTTAATGGGAAAAAATAAGCTGGATATCTGCACTGATATGGACTGGATAATGTGTTAAGAATGAGAAGATGCCACGTCTTTTGATGGAAATGAAAACACTCCAAAACTTAAAGTGAAGAAATTGTGGCAGGCTAGTCCAGCTTACTCAGATTAAAAAGTGTTCCTTTAATTTTTTTGAGCAGTATATATATATATACTGTATATACTGTATATAATATAAAATATATACATGTATATATATATTTAGAAAGCACTGCATACATTTTCATTGTCAGTGAAGCCAGATGACAGTAATCAGTTAGCCAAATTAGAGGCTTGCCTTATGGAAATCAGAGCTTGGATGACTTGTAATATCTTGCTATTAAATTCAGATAAGATTGAAGTCATTCTAGTACGTCATTCTAGTATATGAAGTCATTCTAGTATATATAAAAACTAAAAAGAATAGGGCCTAGCCCCAGATCCCTGTGGAACTCTGTGACTGAGCTTTGAGTTACAAGAAAACTCATTATTGACATGAAGAAACTGGAACGTATGGTGTGGACGGGCTCCCTTTTGGACCGTCTCCCTCCCAGTCTTACAGCCCCCCCCCCCCCCCCCCCCCGATTCTTGGTGGAACATACTGTACATCTTATTGGATACACTTAGGGTTTTGGGGTGGGGATGTGCCGTACTGTGTCGGTGAAGGGGATCCTTCTGATGCACAGTGGGGCTACCTTCACCTCAATTTTAATTGCACTATAGACACTGAGGGCTTGGGGGGATGAGAGCCCCGCTGCCTATAGCAGTGGCTAGTGGTGTTCCAACCACCATCCCCCCAATTTTTACTGCACTCTGGTAGCTCACACACCTGCACATAATCACATCACACAACTAACACACACTCATCATGATCTGTGCAGGGGGGGGGGTCTCCCCCCATCCCTGTTGCCCTCCTTCTGCAGGGGGCCTGGGGGCTCAGCAGAAGGCCTGGTGCCCGTCATGTTGTCAAAATCCCTGGGTGCTGCCGAATGAATAGATGCGAGCAGGGAGTGAGAGAGTAAGCGAGAGTGAGATACTGATGAGTGAAGATTGTGATGGTAGGTCGGCTTTGTGTCACACTTTGCATGTCGGGTAGCATCTCGGAGCACTTGCGGTGGTCCGCTGATCGGTCGCTCAGGTGGGCGTTGGGGGTGGTGGTCTGCTACTGTGGCCGCGGCCGCCCTGGGGTGGACCGGCGGGTGTGTGGCTGCTGGCCTGTGCAGATGCATGCTCACTGCATCTGCATCGCTGCTGCCCTAAGTAATAAGGGTGAATGAGTGTGGTTGAGTGTGTGGGGGACAACTCGAGTGGATGTGAGTAGGTTGGAGTGTGAGTGAAAGTGTGCGTATGGGTGAACGTGAGTTCACAACGTGAGTGATTGCGGGTCACTCTGAGGGCGAGTGGGAGTGAGATTGAGTGGATTGAGTGTGTACAGGAGTGGGAGAGAGGGGGTGGGTTCGGGAGTGCGACTGTGGGATTGTGTGGGGGAGTGGGCGAGCGAGAGTGAGTAAGTACATGTGGGTGCAAGTGGGTGCGCATGAGAGTGTGAGTGCGTGGGAATGGGTGTGTGTGCTGGTCGGGAGGTGCTGGATTGAGGGGGTAGCGCCTGTTGGGTGCGTGGCATCCCCTGGGGGTGGGGGGGGGCACCATGGAGCCCTTGTGCCTTGCTGCCACCTTCTTTGGGTGTGGGCGTCCCCGGGGTGTGTGGTGGTGGCGCTTGGGTGGGGGGTGGGGCCGCTGTGGGGGTGTCTGGGCGGGGTGGGGCTTGCGCTGGGGGTGAGGGCCGGTCTCTGGCTTGGGGGAAGGGAATGCTGGCCTCCTGGCGCCTGGGGCCCAGGGGTTGACGTTGACCCCTCTGGGGGGGGGGTCCAGGGGTGTGGGCCAGCCGTGCCGACCGCTTGGCGGCCTGGCCCCCCTCTGCCATCCCTCCTGGGGCGGATGCCTGGCTGTCCTGGGGCTTGTTGGCCTTGGGACACCTGTGGGGGGTTGGTAGCATTGTCCTGCTTGCTCGGGGTTTCCGGGAGTGGGGGTGGGGGTGCTGTGACCAGCTACCCTCTTTGCATGTTCCCTGACAAACTACTTACAAGCACACACCTATTTTGCGCATGCTTTCATACACACGCACATGTATGCACACACACATGTCTCTCCTTTAACAGGTGCAGATACCAGACTCATGATGAGACCTCTTCAGTGGAAGAAACAGTCTGTCTTCTGTTTGTTTCAGTTTTTAGTTTGTCTTCTTTGTTTGTTCCTCTCCCTTTTCTTTCCCTCTCCCCACCCATCCTTTACCCCCCCCCCCCCCTCGGTCAGGTCTTTCATGGGTAAAACAATTTAAATAAAGTATTAAAAGTTATTACAACAGGAGTTTATAAACAATATACAGTACATATATGTGTACTGTATAAAGCTCCTTTTGGGAAAGTAAATCTGTTTGGCACAGTAAGGGAAGCGGATTTCTGTTCTGCTGGCCTGACAGGACAAGGGGAAGAAAAAAAAAAAAGAAACTGGAACCTATCAGATGAATAAGATTTAAATCACTGCAATGAAGTTCCATTAAGTCCTACAAGGTGTTCTAATCTATCAAGTAAAATATTATGATCGATAGTATCAAAAGCTGCATTAAGGTCTAGAAGGACAAGTACAGAAACAAGTCCAAGGTTGTTAGTGACCTTCATTAAAGCTGTTTCAGTGCTATGATGAATTCTAAACCCTGACTGAAACTCTTCAAATAAGCCATTTCCCTGCAAGTGGTCAAATAGTTGCATAGCAACAACTCTTTCTAAGATTTCTGAAATGAAAGTCAGATTAGGGATTGCTCTATAGTTAGCTAAAACTCCTGGATCCAGCCTTGGCTTTTTAAGTAAGGGTTTAACCTAAAAAGTGCAAATCTTTTTAGCTTAGTAAGTGCTCATCATTTACATCTCCTGTCAAATGTGTGAAGGATTAAATGACCATTCTGCTCTTATGGAAATACAGTTTTTAGACTATCATGGAAGAGAGCTCAACATAACTCTATATAATCTTTGACACACACTATCACTCTTTGTTCTGCTGCCACCTGTGACAGGAACCTTTTAAAAAATGCAACTTGATCTCTGCTTTTACTTAAAGACATTTTTAAATTATACTTGTAAATGTTTAAATTCTGGTTAATACATCTATTGTGTGTTGTCCTTCACTTCCTTAACCCACCAGTTGCTTTTGTAAAACCTCCACACTGAGACTCCAAATAAGAATTTGTTCTAAAAGTTTCTTCTGGTGAAATGAAGGTTAAATGAAGGTTAAAACAAAGTCTAATTTTGTTGTTGAGCTGTATGTGAGAATATCCAGGGTGCCATTTAACCCTATGCCAAGTGAGACAGGCTCCAGCCCCATTTGTATATGGATAATAAAATAGATTTTCGTCCAGTCACAGTCTATCTATCTATCTATCTATCTATCTATCTATCTATCTATCTATCTATCTCTGTGACACTATGTCTTAGATTTGTTTTTGAATAGTAACCGCTTAACTTAGACTAGCTCAGTTTTCTTTTTCTCTCAGTCACATTTTGTCTTAGCCTTGTTTTAAATTGTAATCGCTCTTGTCTTGTTTTCTCTTTTTTCTCCTTTGAATTATTGGATGGAATATGGGTGGGCAATATAAGCTGCGGCTTCAGCCATCACCCATTTCGGATAGCTCACGTGGAATTGTATAGTAGAAGGAGTCTTTGTCTAATTTGACCTTGTTGTTATATTATACAGCTTCTTTTGACCTGTAATGTACTATCCGAAATAAATAAAATTCATTCATTCATTCATTCATATCTATCTATCTATCTATCTATCTGTCTGTCTGTCTATGTGTTCTTCCACATATTATATGTTTTTTCTTCATATATTCTTCTTGTCATGTTTTTATTTACATTGCTCATGCACTGTGTGGTGAATATTCCTTCAAGCTTTGCTGTCAAAGATATTGGAACAAATACAAGAGGAATTTACTGGTATATAGTACCCTCTGTTGGTGGTTTCTGTAAATTAGCACTGCTTTCCTGAGCATGGTCAAATAAACTACTGTACTCTTAATATGTTCAGATAGCACATTTTCAGACATATTTGAGATGCAGCTACACCATAATATTCACAGTGTCTGATTATGTCTTTGGGAACCATGGTAACAAAAAAGTCCCTGAGTCATCATGTTAGATGTTTGAAGATCCAACAATTGAAGATGCCAATAAGTTTAACACACAAATGTTAATTCATTTGCATTTGACAATAGCAATCACAGACTTTATGATAATTGTGAAGGCCAGGGGTGAATTTTTTTTATTTGTGACTAGTATGTTAGACTGCTAGCTTTAGCTTGTTTAAGCAGCCACAGCTACTGTAGGATTTCTGAACAACTTTAAGGTTGATTTGGTAGGATGAAAATGAAAGGGGAGTCCTTTAGCCCAGTGCTATATCAGTTGTCTATTTTCTACATATTCTATCTAGTCTCACCCGATTTCCATTCCCAAATATCTACCATCCCTTGACCATATATTTCATTTATGGATGTTATTTTTTGCATATTTCTTATACTCTGGACTGGACACAGCATCCATTAGCAGTAGTTAGCTGCCATTAGCAGAGTTAGCCATTCTCTCATTCATGGTTGTTTCTGTGCTTATTACACTCCTGACCAGTCATGACTACTGAAATACACAGACTCCTGTCTCCAATAATGCTTTATTTAGGTTCTTTAACTATTTATTAGTATGTTACTTAGTCTAACAATCAAAGCTAAAAGCTAAATTAGCCTCAAACATTGCCATCAAAACTGAGATACTGTGGTGACTCAGCACAATGCAGACTGATACTATTTTACGCACAGCAGGGTTGGAGGAAACGGAACACAATTTGCATACAGAGGACAATGCACAGACGGACAAAGAGCCAACCAATGCCATGCTAATCATGTGTATTGACTGTTATGCTAATGTGCCATGCATTCTCTCTTCCTGTATCACTGATAAAAGTGCTTGTGTGACATGCCTCAAAAACACAACACGGCGCACAGAGCAGACAGCACAGTAGCGCACAGCGCTACAAGTGCATCTCATGATGATGGAGGAAATAAAACTCTGCAACCTTCCACCTTGTCATCCTCGCCTGATCTTATTCCTCCACACTGGTGACCTGACATGTCATGGTGCGCCCCTTGCCTGATCTTTTCCCTCCACACTGGTGACCTGACGAGAGAGAATGACCGTTTGCTCGCTCTCACCGCGCTGTGGACCCCAGAGGACCAGAGAACACCTGCAACCTCTTCATCCTCACCGGAGCGCGTTCCCCCGAAGCGGGCAGTGCTGGGACTGACACGCACCATGAACGGCAACATGAGCGAAACGAAGGAAGCAGCCTGAATGGGGACGGTCGCCGGCGCCGACTGCGTTGATTTCCACCAAGCTCCCGGACCCTGACTCAGCTCGCGACAACGAAGCCCTGCACACACACCGCAGGATTACGAGGACAGCGCAACTGCCAGTAATGTGGTCACTGCGCCAAACGTGTGCCACACACGGGACAAAACCGGCTCCACAGACTGGTACAGCGTCCTCCGCTGCTGCACATGCCTGAGAAACACAGCTGATCACCAGCCTCGGAATCTTCAGGGCTACTCACGCACCTGAAGCAGACGTGCAGCCCGCACACAGGACTTTGTATGGGTTTCTCAGCCACGGCGCACAAGGGGAATTTAGCCGATTGCTGTCCCCAATGGCTTTAGGGCTGCTTCCGCTAAAAGCCAAACTGCCAGGTCCCTCACAGTGCTGCAGTTGTTTCACAGCTGCTACGCATCCTCGGGGAATTTGGCTGCTCGCCTTCCTCACATCCTCACTGGATCGAGCCGCGAGAGGAGTCAGAGACTTAATTTTTTTTTTTTTTCTACAGCCGCTGTGGATCACCACCAGGTTTAACGGGAAAGTCCCTCACCATCGCGGATCCACACGCAATTTTTGTGTGGCTCAGACACCTTTGACGTCCCGGGCCAGCACTCACTTACTCCCACCCCCCTCCCCCTCCTCTTCCACAGCACTCTTCCCGCACCTCACTCCTTAAAGATGGCCGATCGCCATCTTGTTCCATAACACACGAAGCGCACCGGCCTGTGCGCCTACGATCCACGGCCGTTCAACGTTCTGGAACCCGGAGCGGAGCACACTGTTTTGTTTCCACCCCTCCCCCGTCTCCCCCATGGACTGACATGCCCTCCGGCACTCCTTTACAGCAGGACAGTTCTACTGGAGCTGGAGCCCAAACGACGGGGGGGGGGGGGGCGGGGTGTGTCACAGCCCCTTCTGAGTGTTCTGGGGGGAGCCGTGTGGTGACCCAGCACAGTGCAGACTGATACTGTTTCACCCACAGCAGGGTTGGAGAAAACAGAGCACAATTTGCATACAGAGGACAATGCACAGACGGACAAAGAGCCAACCAATGTCATGCTAATCATGTGTATTGACTGTTATGCTAATGTGCCATGCATTCTCTCTTCCTGTATCACTGATAAAAGAGCTTGTGTGACATGCCTCAAAAACACAACACAGCACACACAGCGCAGACAGCACAGTAGCGCACAGCGCTACAAGTGCGTCTCATGATGATGGAGGAAATAAAACTCTGCAACCTTCCAGCTCATCATATCTCGCCTGAACTTATTCCTCCACAATATGAGGAAAATGAGAAACAGGGAGTGGGGGGGACTGGGGCTCATCATTTAAAGAAAAATGCCATCAGACAGCCTCTTGTAAGGAGAGCTTCTTCTCCTTGTGCAAAATTTTACTGCAGTGAATAAATTCTACTGTAGTTTTGAAAAAGCATGTCACCAACATTTCATTACCTCTGGGAGCTGAGTCAATGTGTTGAAAAACAGCATACTGTAATTGGAAACAAAGAGTTAGGACTCTGTCAAATCTAGCATTCCCTTAGAGCTTACTAGTCGGGACTTTATGAACTTCTTCAATAATAACATTTCATACATCAGAGATAAAATCAGTCAGATCCTTCCCATCGTTAACTTAAATACAGTAATAACTACAACTCCTTCAACTGACATCTGTCTGAATTTACTCAAATTGACCTTTTAGAGTTAAAATAATTTCCTCATCCAAGCCTTCAACTTGTCTACTAGACCCTATTCCAACCAGGTTATTTAAAGAAGCCTTTCCATTTGTTGGTAGGTCTATTCTTCAAATAATCAATTCTTCATTAACATTAGGCCATGTACCACAAGCTTTTGAAACTGCTGTAATGAAAGCACCAAGGTGCTGATGCCTTGGTGCCAGAGCCTTGGAGGGGATATGTGTTCTCTGATCATCACCAAAATGTTAGGGATTTCTCTCTAGCCCAAGGACCACCTCTGGAAGAAATTTCATTTAAATCCATCTAGTAGATTTGAAATATTCTTGCTAACACACTGTGAGAAGATAAGAGCCTTTGTGGAGGTATGCATACTGGGATCATTACCAAAATATTATGGGTTCCTCTCTAGCCCAAGTCCCACCTCTGGTAAAAAAAATTTTCATCCAAATCCATCCAGTAGTTTAGGAGTACACGGATGCACAGCCAAGAACCAACTGATTGGTGGCAGCCAAGAACCAACAACCTGATTTGAACAGCTGCAATCCAAACACAAAGAAGAGCACGGTGGTAGACATTTTAAATGGCGGAAGCGATGGAGGTAAGTGAATACAATGACAATCAAGACGAAAGGTTCAGGCGGCAGTGTGCATGGACGCAGCGGCCCCTCTTGGCATCAGCGAGTGTGAGAGTTTTGAGTGTTTTGATCTTCCCAGACGTACATTCTGTAAAACTTACAACCGTGAGACCTTATTAAACATCAAGGTACGGCACGCTGCAAGAATCGCGGCGATCGGTTGTGATTTGGACATTCTACGCCAGCATGGAATTCTGGCGGAGTCCCCGCTGGAAGCTGCTCGAGAGAGGAGGAGGTGTAAGCGGAGCGAACGCAAGCAAAAGCGTGGAAAAAGGGCCGGGATCCATGCTAGGCTAAAGGCTAACCCCTCCAGACCAGCGGTACCATCGCTCATTCTCTCTAACGTCCGCTCCCTCGACAACAAGCTGGACGAGCTGCGTCTGCTGAGAGAAACCCGGAGAGAGTGGAGGGACTGCTGTGTGCTTGTGTTCACGGAGACATGGCTCCACGACATCATCCCTGACGAGGCCATTCAACTGGAAGATATGGCGATATTCTGTGCCGACAGGGAAATGGCGAGCTCCGGTAAGAGCCGTGGAGGTGGGCTATGCACCTATGTTAACAGGAACTGGTGCGTTAATGCCACGTTAGTGTCTAAACACTGCTTTCCGTTGGCGGAGTTCCTTATTGTAAATTGTCGGCCATATTATTTGCCGAGGGAATTCAGCAACGTGTTTGTAGCGGCTGTTTACATAGCGCCGAGCGCTAACACTAACGCTAATGCTAAGAAGGCACTCGGGGAACTGCACAATGCGATTAGTGAAATCCAAACTTCACACCCGGACAGTTTTGTAGTGGTTGCGGGGGATTTTAACCACACCAGCTTAAAGACTGTGCTCCCCAAGTTTAAACAATGTGTAGACTTTAAGACCAGAGGAGAGAATATGTTGGACTTAGTGTACACAAACACAGATGCATATAAGGCGATACCCCGCCCCCATCTCGGCCTTTCTGACCACATATCCATGATGCTGGTGCCTGCCTACAAACCTTTATTGAAGCGCAGCAGGCCAGCAGTGAAACAAATCAGAATTTGGCCAGAGAGTGCAACCTCTGCACTGAAAGACTGTTTTCTGCACACAGACTGGAAGGTCTTCAAAATAGCAGCCTCCCAGGAAGACAAGACAGATGTGGAGGAGTATGCTGAAACGGTCACCAGCTACATCACGAAGTGCACAGAGGATGTCACTACAGTGAAGACCATCACTATGCGGGGTAACCATAAGCCCTGGATGACTGCAGAGGTGCGCTCGCTGCTTACAGCCAGGGATGCAGCCTTCAGAGCGAAGGACAGGATCGCCCTCCGCTCAGCCAGGTCTGCGCTCTCAAAGTGAATTAGGGCGGCGAAGCGCGCCTATGCAGAGAAAATCCAGGGACACATCTGTGACACTAGGAACACCAAGCAGATGTGGCAGGGAGTTCGGACACTGACGGGCTATAAGTCTAGGCAGGGGGTCGATGATGACGACTCTTCGCTTCCAGACAGGCTCAACGACTTCTTTGCACGTTTTGAAGCATCAAACTCGACAATCAGAGGGAGGGCTGGCCCACCCCCACCATCGGTCGGACCAGCTTTTACCATCAACACAGCGGACACACGGAGGACCCTAACCAGAGTCAACCCACGTAAAGCTGCAGGTCCGGACAACATCCCGGGACATGTGCTCCGAGACTGTGCGAACGAGTTGGCGGATGTCCTGACTGACATTTATAACATCTCCCTGAGTCAGGCCATCATTCCCAGATGCTTCAAGACCTCTATCATTGTACTGGTGGCAAAGAAACCAGCTGTGTCCTGTTTGAATGACTATCGTCCTGTTGCACTGACACCAATTGTGATGAAGTGTTTTGAATGACTTGTCAAACCACACATTACAGCCTGCCTCCCTACATCACACGACCCGCTCCAGTTTGCATATCGTTCAAACCGCTCCACGGAGGATGCTATAGTCACTACCCTACACTCTGTCATCACCCACCTGGACCAGAAAGACACCTATGCCAGACTCCTGTACATTGATTTCAGTTCACCATTCAACACCATTATTCCCCAGAGACTGATGGAGAAATTACTCCTTCTTGATCTGAACACCGCCACATGTCTCTGGATCCTGGATTTCCTGACTGAGAGACCTCAGTCTGTCCGGGTTGGAAACAACATCTCCAACTCTGTCACGCTGAGCACCGGATCCCCTCAAGGCTGCGTACTCAATCCACTGTTGTTTACACTTCTAACACATGTCTGTGTATCCAGGCACGAGGGGAACCAGATTATTAAGTTTGCAGACAACACCACGGTGGTGGGACTTATTCAGAGGGATGAGGAATCAATATACAGGGAAGAAGTGAGAGACCTGGAGGGCTGGTGCAGGGAGAACAATCTGGTGCTCAACGTGGACAAAACGAAGGAGATCAGAATCAGAATCAGAATCAGAAAAAGATTTATTGCCAAGTACATTAACAGATACTGATAACATACGAGGGATTTGACTTGACACAGAAAAATGAACCTGCATTTCCAGTGACACGGCTGCATCTGAAACGCGCCTGCCAACAGGATGGTACAGATAAGAAATCATACAATGGGAAGGAGCAAAAAAATCATTGAATTCAGAATATTGACCATAAGTAATCGATATTATGATTACAAAGACAAAAAAAGCCCTCAATGCACATTCAAGACCAAAGTTCACAGGACACAAGGAGAGCAGTGAGTGTTATCTTGTTGTCAGTTTCTGGATCAGTGTGGATGTAGTGTTGAAGCAGTGTTGTATCAATCAATAAGAGCACAAGGACACTTTGGCAGGAGATGTTTAGTCTGGCTACTGGCAATTGTCCTTGGCAATTGTCCCAAGCAGCTACTGTCCGGAGGCTGTGTGCTCAGTGTTTTGAAAAACAAAGACTGGGGATTATCAGAAGGATTTTTGTAAGGGAAATTGAGCCAAATAGAACTGATCACAGAGAAAGAACTTTATTTTCTTCTGCAGATTCAGTGCTTAATCCTTCATTGCGGGGCGTTGAGTCTGTCGTGGATAGACTTAAGCGTAACCATGATGTAATCCACCTTCCGAGACAGTTCTCCATTTGTCGCTATCAAGGTCTTCTCCATTTTTTTCAATTTGATGGATGCACCTCGCCTGGCCAGCATTTTGATAGGTTGTATCCATCTTCAGCAATTTGCGGTACACCAGGACAATCCCAGTTCCAATCAGAACGATCCCAGTCACCATTATTACGAAGATATACAAATCTTCAATATCTTCGATAGAGAGATTACTCAGGCACAAGATCCTCCAATTACTTGTCACCCGTAAATAGCCCGCTGGAGCCGTCCCTGCGGGGCAAACAGCTTCCCCCGGAGCACTTTTCCTTGTTGAAAAAATAGTGTCAATTGCGTTCAAAGCCCAGCTTATCAATTCCATAATTTCTTTCGATAATCAGCAGTAGACGCAGACAGACGACAGCAAGCTGGGATCCAGTTAGTTAGGGAAGTGGGGAGCTAGAGCAGAGAGAAAAGAGAGAAGCGTCTACTCTCCTTGAAGAGCGGAAGTGAAGAGATGATTATCGACTTCCGGCGGTCACAGCCTGAGCACGTCCCTCAGCATCGGCGGCCGTTTAGTGGAGAGAGTGGAGAACATCAAGTTCCTCGGAGTGCAAATCTCGCAGGACCTGACCTGGAGCAAGAATTCCTTGGGGATCAGGAAGCAGACTCAGCAGAGACTGCACTTCTTGAGGAAACTCAAACAGGCCTCTCTCCCCATCTGCATCCTCAGGACCTTTTACAGAGGTGTGGTGGAGAGTGTTCTGATGTACTGCATTGCTACATGGTACTCCAGCTGCAGTATGTCAGACAAAAAAGCCCTGCAGAGGATAGTCAAGGGAGCTGAGAGGGTAATTGGAGTCTCCCTCCCCTCTGTCCAAGAACTTTTTCAGAACCGTTGTAGGAGCAGGGCACTGAACATTGTCAAGGACCGTTCTCACCCTCTGCATAAACACTTTGAACTTCTTCCATCTGGTAAACGATTCTGGAGCATCAGAGACAGAACCATCAGACTGATCAACAACTTCCTTCCACAAGCTGTCAGGATGCTGAACAGCTGACCCGGAATCTCTCATACACACTACTGCACCTATGGACATTTTGTATATTATTTGTATATTATAGTTAGTTAGTTTTTTCCCAAGTATGTCTCAGGGATGTGTGAATGGATGGGGGGGTGGGGGTGGGGGGGTGAAGCTATGTGTGAGTGTGTCTTAAATCATGCTGCTTCTATTTATATGGATGCCGAAAGAAACGCAATTTCATCTTGCCTGCACTACAGCTGTATGTACAGCAATATGACAATAAAGTTTGATTTGATTTGATTTGATTTGAAAAGGAGCTTTTGCTGTTTAGTGGCAGAGGAAGAAAACGGGCAAAAAGATAGACATTTGTTCACCCAGTTTTGGCGGATTACTCAGTACTTTCTTCTAGCAAGAGTTTCTGGGTGCATGCACAGTACTGTTCCATTGATGGTAAAGATGAGCTATTTTTGTGTTTATTTCAAAAACAAAGTGTTATTTCAAAATTCTAGCAAATTAAAAATTGGGAAATATGGTGATACTGTGGGTAACCCCCACAACATACTGGGACAAGCAGAGCGCTCAGCTGGAGCAATTAGCAGAACAGTGAGATGTGTGTATTGATATCAATAGGCAGCCTCTCTTTGTCTAGCTCCTTCCTGCCAGTATCCTGCTGTTATGTATGACTCAAAGGCAAATGTTCCTTCCTGCTCTGTACTGTGATGCAAATGTCCCATTGCCTTCCTGCCGTTTACTGTGATGTTAATGTGCCATTCATGCATTGTCTGTAGTGGGGTATTTAAACTGCATATCTCTCTGTAACTCTCCCTCTCTGACCACTGCTTCTGACTACACGCATTGCCTATCTGCTGACGAGAGCCTCCGGGCTCGCTCCGGCGCGCCTGCATGGCGCTGGAGTGAGTTCTTGTGATGGCGATGAAATAAAACCCACTTTTAAACCTCAGTTCACTGCTTATTATTTCATGCCGCCACACTGGTGACCCCAAGAAAAGAACACGCTGGCAGCCCCCGGCGGTGACTCTCCGACGACAAGCGAACGCAGCAGCCTGACGCAAATGGACTGCCCTCCCTTCAGCTACAGGGAGACCTCGATGCAGAACCAACACCAGGCGAACTCTCTGGAGATCACCCACGACCGGGAAAGCCGCAGAAAGCTTCATGGTGCGACCCTCGCCTGAGATTGGGACATCCACACTGGACCGGCCGAGGGACACAGAACGTCTTCTCCCTCTCACCGCTCCTCCTCCCTCTCACCGCTCCTCCGCATCGACACGAGCCCGAGGGACAAAGATCGTCTACTCCCTCTCACCGCCCCTCCGCATCGACACGAGCCCGAGGGACAAAGATCGTCTACTCCCTCTCACCGCTCCTCCGCATCGACACAAGCCCGAGGGACAAAGATCGTCTACTCCCTCTCACCGCTCCTCCGCATCGACACGAGCCCGAGGGACAAAGACCGTCTACTCCCTCTCACCGCTCCTCTGCATCGACACGAGCGCACACGACGGAGGACGCAGCGCTTGGACCAGAACGCACCGTGACCTGGCACCAGCAAACTACAGCAACAGCCAAGACAGGGAGGACCATCGGTGCCGACGACGCTGATCTCCATCAAGCTCCCTGACCCTGACTCGCCTCTCAACAGCGGACCACCCACGCACTGAACCCCTGCGCGCACACCGGGGGGTTACGAGGACAGCACACCATGCACGGGACAATAACAGCTCCACAAACTGCCACCGTCCTCCGCCGCTGCACATCGGAACCTTCAGGGCTGCTCACACACCTGAAGCACGCACGCAGCTCGCTCACAGGATTTTGTACGGGTCTCAGCCACGGCGCACAAGGGAATTCAGCCGCCTGCTGTCCCCGAGGGCTTTAGGGCTGCGCGCGCACCTAAAGTCAACACGCCAAGTCCCTCACTGCTGCAGCTCCTTTTTTTCTTCATGGCCGCGAGAGGAGTCAGAGACAAACTTTCCTTCTCACAGCCTGTGGATCTCCGCCACGTTCAACGGGACAGCCCCTCAACATCGTAGATCCACAGGCAATTTTTGCGCGGCCTAGACAACTTCGCCGTCCTGGGCCGGCACTTGCTACCCCCACCCTCCTCCCTCCCCCTCCTCCGGCACGGAACTTTCACCACAGCTCGCTCCCAAAGCCGGACGATCGACGCCTCAGCCTCCAGCCGAGCCCTCTGGGGGGGAGTAGTGTGGGTAACCCCCACAACATACTGGGACAAGCAGAGCGCTCAGCTGGAGCAATTAGCAGAACAATGAGATGTGTGTACTGATATCAATAGGCAGCCTGTCTTTGTCTAGCTCCTTCCTGCCAGTATCCTGCTGTTAAGTATGACTCAAAGGCAAATGTTCCTTCCTGCTCTGTACTGTGATGCAAATGTCCCATTGCCTTCCTGCCGTTTACTGTGATGTTAATGTGCCATTCATGCATTGTCTGTAGTGGGGCATTTAAACTGCATATCGCTCTGTAACTCTCCCTCTCTGACCACTGCTTCTGACTACACGCATTGCCTATCTGCTGACGAGAGCCTCCGGGCTCGCTCCGGCGCGCCTGCACGGCGCTGGAGTGAGTTCTTGTGATGGCGATGAAATAAAACCCACTTTTAAATCTCAGTTCGCTGCTTATTATTTCATGCTGCCACAATACAATGATACTGTGGGGGCATGGTGTTGGACTTCTCCACCCAGGGAACAATAGACCGAAAGAGGAGGTGTCACCAGGGGGTATCAGATGGGACACTAAGGACTATGCACCCCCCGGGGAGAGGAGTAAATGCTGGAGCCGCTGGAAGAAGAAGGGTGTGAGAGCGGCGCTGGTGTTTTGTCATGTTAATGTGCCACACAGGCTTGGTTCTAAACATAATGTATGACAGTTGGAAGTTCCAGGTCTTGATGCATAGTATTAAAGATATAAAAGGGGAATGCACAGAGACCCGGGATCTTTTTTTGCTGTAAATTATGTAGGAGAAAGAACAAAGTTTCTGTGTCGTCCAGCTCGTTGCCTCGCCTGCCTCCTTTATCCACATTGGTGACCCTAAGATGTGCCATGGAAAGCGAGCCGAGCACCACCCCGGAGACTGCCTGGAGGGAGAGCACCAATTCCGCTTGCGCTGTCTCAGTTGAGCTTCCAGACTTCTGACTTCACAACCCAACCACGTGGTTCTTGCACATAGAAGCCTTGTTCGCACTCCGCGGGATAACAATGGACAATACCAAGTATTACTGCATGGTTGCTGCACTGGATGCGTGTGCCATGCAACAGGTGACAAGTCTGCTCCAGGAGCCGCCGGCCCAAGGAAAATATGAAGCACTCAAGAGGATGCTTCTCCAGCGCTATACCCTTTCTGACAGTGAGAGGGCAGAGAGACTCCTAACACGTTCGGAGTTAGGGGACAGATCAGCACTGGAGCTCATGGAGAGCATGTTGGCGCTGAAGGGGAAAGATGATGAATCTTTCCTGTTTGCCCAATTTTTCGTCAGGAACCTACCGGCTACAGCGAGGGTGATCCTGGCCAACTTCCCGTGGCTGGTTGCTAAGGACTACTGCGCCCTGGCGCAGGAAGTGGACCGCATCATTTTGGTGACCAGAACTCTCAGCGTGCAGACAGTGGCACTGGCATCCATGAGGAACTCCAGCGAGGTCGAGGAGCCATTGGTGGTAGCTGGGATGGACACCAGGAGATGAAGGAATGGGGCGATCTGTTTTTATCATCACTGTTTTGGCTTGAATGCCCAACACTGCCTGTTGCCATGCCAATTCAAGAAGCCGGGAAGACGGCATGTTCGGAATTCAGTGGCAGCTGCAACTGATGGCGACAGGAACAGACTGCTTTATGTCATGGACACATGTTTGGGGAGACTGGTTTTGGTGGACTCCGGCTCCCAGAAGAGCCTCATCCTGCCGGTCAACGCAGATAGGGTGGCAGGACGCAGCGGTCCCGAGCTCACGGCCGCCAACGGATCAACCATCATGTCATGTATGTGCGCTTTTACGCACTCACAAATGGAAAGGATGAGTCCACTTGCAGGTGAAGAGTGTATTTATTAAATAAAGAGTCAAAATGAAACAAGTTTCCAACAAAAGTAATCAAAATGATCAGCTATGCAGCAGGTGAGCACAGTTCAGCAGAGTCTGGTTGGGCTACGAGAAAAACAGTTCACATCACGCCCCGGGGTTACACTGGCCGCTGGGGGAAAATAAGAAATGTAAACTGGGAAAGGAGGGCTTACATGAATGTGTTGGAGCACAGCTGGGCTCTGGGAAAAAAAACAACACCAAACACAGTCCAAGGGAAAAATAGTCCAAGCACAGAGAGTAGGCTGAACAGAGAGGCTAACTGCGTGCAGGATGCTGACTAATGCTGTGACAATGAGTCAATGAACTGACAGGAATTAAATACACAGTCAACTAAAGGTGCAGAGTGAATACAGGTGCGTGACAGCAACAGGTGTACTGATTACAGGCTGCACACTGCAGTGGCAGGCTGAGCAACCAATGGGGGGCGCCTGGAGGAAGAGGGAGAGGCAAACCTGAACATAGAATAAATCCAGACAATAAGTGGGCAAAAGAAGGAGACGGAATACAACAATAACCTGTGTCTGAGGTCAAGGATAACAAAGAACCTCAGACACATGACACATCAGGACATTTGGCGAGCGGACACTGACGATATGCTTACACGGACACAACTTTCAGGGGACTTTGTGATAGCTGCATGTTCCAGCCCCATTTTAGGCACAGATTTTTTATGTGCTTATGGGTTGTTCATTGATGTTGCTAATAGGAGATTAGTGGACGCTGTCTCTTTTACCTCACTGCCCTGCACAGCTCTGGGAGCTGGGTCGACAACACTGGCTAACGTTATAGCTCCAGGGGGTAAGTACCAACGTTTTCTCACACAGCTCCCAGCACTCACAGTCCCGACTTTTTCGGCTACGGTAATGAAATACGGGGTAGAGCACTTAACGACAAAATGTCTGCCGGTGTTCGCTCGACCTCAGCGTTTGGATGCAACTAAACTGGCCGGCATGCGAGAGGAGTTTGCCAACTTAAAGCAGTTGGGCATCGTCAGGTGCTCCAGCAGCTACATGGTACTACACATGGTGCCTAAAGCCGATGGGTCGTGGCGACCATGCGGCGATTTCCGGCACTTGAATAACGCCACGGAACACGACCGTTATCCCATTCCGCACATCCAGGATTTTTCCGTGCACCTGGCTGGGGCATGTGTTTTTTTGAAAGTGGATCTGGTCCGCGGATACCATCAGGTCCTGGTGCAGGCAGTCAGAAAAGGCACTCTTTTCGGCCTTTTCGAGCTTTTATGCATGCTGTTCGGATTAAAAGGCATGGCACAGACTTTCCAGAGGATGCTAGACGTAGTGCTTCGTGACTTGTCCTTCGTTTTTGTCTACTTAGACGACATCCTGGTAGCTAGCGCATCCGAGGAGGAGCACATTGCCAAACTCAAGATGGTTTTCCAGAGGTTGGAGGTGCACTGCAAAAAGCAGCCCGGGGAAGCCATTGACTGGACTCCCGAGCGAGTCCAGGCTTTTACTAATGCTAAAACAGCGCTTGCGGATGCCACGTTTTTAGCCCACCCGGATCTGTCTGCACGGATAGCGCTCACTACGGACGTGTCTGATGTTGCCATAGGGGCAGTGATGGAGCAGAAGTTTCAGCTGAACTTTGCACAACAGCGAATGCAAATACAGCACGTTGGATAGAGAATTGCTGGCTCTCCACCTGGCAACGCGCCATTTCCAGTTTTGGTTTGAGAGGCATGAGTTCACCGCGTTTGTGGACCATAAGCCGCTGATGTACATGATGGCCAAAGTCTTGGACCAGCAGCAACGGCATTTGGCTGCGATTTTGGAGTTTACTATCGATATTCAACATGTCGCCGGTAAGCTCAACATCGTGGCCTATTGTCTGTCACGCGCTTTAGTCTCCCCGGTCTACATGGGAATAGATTTCCCCGCCATGGCCACAGAGCAAGCCGGAGATGCGGACATTTGCGCGTTCCAGTCGGCGCCTACTGGATTAAGGCTGGAGAGCAGGGTGGTGCAAGAAGGGTGCCCTCCCTTGCTCTGCGATGTCTCCACCGGCCGCCCGCACCCAGTGGTTCCGAGCTCTTGGCGCTGTCGCGTTTTTGAGTCGGTCCACTCCCTTTCGCATCCGGGAGTGCGCGCTTCGGTGAAGCTAGTGGGGGCAAAATTTGTCTGGCCATGCTTGTGCAAGGACGTGAAAGAGTGGGCTGCAGCTTGTGTTGTGTGCCAATGGGCCAAAGTGCACAAGCACACCAGAGCCCCCCTCGAGCTGTTCCAAATCCCACCCAGGAGGTTTGACCACATCCACGTGGATTTGGTGGGACCCCTCCCACCGTTGTATGGTTTTACACACCTCTTAACAATCGTGGACCGCACCACATGCTGGCCTGAAGTGGTCCAGCTTTCTTCTACCATGTCCGCAGAAGTGGCTCGTGCTTTTGTGTCGGCTTGAGTTGCACGGTTCAGATCCCCATCGGACATCACTTCCGACAGGGGTCCACAGTTCATTTTGGAACTCTGGTCCGCGATGGCCCAGAGCCTGGGGGTCAAAATTCACCGCACTACAGAGACACCTTGGAGCCATAATGAACATCTCATGGAAAGACAAGATAACCAACATAGAAGTGTTGAAACGAGCTGGTCTACCATCAATGGAGGACATGCTAATACAGATGAAGGTTCAGGTTCAGGTTCAGGTTACTTTATTTAGTTACTTTAGTTCATCTCTCGGCGCCACACCAGTCGGCTGCCTTTTGCAACAGCGGCTCGATTCCGAGTTTTTTTTTTTCCCTTCCTCTCTCTTTTGATCACTTTTTTTTTCACCCCACTTATATCACGGACACACAGATCGTCCCAAATGTCTCCTGAGCCGGTGGACGGAGCCACTGTTTATAGCAGGATTCGATACAACAGGGAAGAGCTGCTAGCATTTAACCGCCACCCGGTCCCACTGGAAAAACTCGACATACCGAGAGAACTGAGGCGAAAACGCCGCGGCTGCCGGGCTGGAGTAAGGCGGAGGACAAAAAATATAAGGTACAGACCCTCCCTTCCATCTGTTGTCATGGGAAATGTACGGTCGATACTGGGAAAGTTAGATGAGCTAGCGGCTATCTCCCGTTATGATAGCACTTACCGGGAGTGCTCTCTCCTTTTGTTTACTGAGACGTGGCTAACTGAACTAGCAGCAGATGCTAACATTGAGCTGGAGGGTTTTCACATGATACGAGCTGACCGAACACCAGAGAGTGGCAAAACTAGGGGCGGTGGAGTGATAATGTATGTTAACAACAACTGGTGTAGACCGGGACATATCACTGTTAAACAACGACACTGCAGCAAAGACATTGAGTTGCTAGCTGTTAGCATGAGGCCTACATATCTCCCGAGAGAACACTCACACGTGATCTGCATTGTTGTTTATGCAAATCCGACGGCGAACGCTGGGACAGCGCGTGACGTCATCCATTCAGTAACCAGCAGGCTGCAGACAGAACACCCAGATGCTCTTCTCCTCATCTCAGGCGATTTCAACCACGTTTCACTGTCTCCCATTCTGCCCACTTTCACCCAGTATGTCACATGCCACACTAGAGACAATAAAACACTGGATTTGTTCTACGCAAACACTAAGGAGGCGTACACCTCATCACAACTCCCCCCACTTGGGAGATCGGATCACAACTTGGTTCATCTCCGGCCGGTGTACAAACCCCTAGTGCACAGACAACCTCCGGCCATGCACACTGTGGAGTTATGGTCTGAGGAGACAATGGACACTCTAAAGGACTGTTTTGAAGCCACTGCCTGGAAGCAGCTCTGCGATCCACATGGTGAGGACATCGATGGCCTCATTCACACCTTTACGGGCTACCTCAGCTTCTGTGTGGACAAATCCGTTCCCACCAAGACCATACGGCGTCACTCAAACAACAAACCCTGGATCAACCCTGAGATAAAAACACTTCTGAGAGAGAAGAAGAGGATCTTCAGGTCGGGGAACAGGGAGATGCTGAAGTCCGTACAGAGGGAGCTGAGGAGAAAGATCAGAGAAGGCAAGGACAGCTTCAGGAAGAAGATGGAGGACAAGCTGCAACAGAGCGACATCAGCGGGGTCTGGAGAAACCTCAAAACCATCTCGGGGCTCCAGAATACCTCCCCCCAGGCCACGGGGGGCAGGGAGTGGGCGAACAACCTGAATCTGTTTTTCAATAGATTTGACCAACCGCCCTCCCCCCTGTCTGCACAACAACCACTGCTGCCACTAAGAAATCAAGTCCTGCTGCCCACTCCCCACTCCACCGACACCCCCCCACTCCCAACACACAGCCCCCCATCCTGACCCTGACCAAGACCCAGGTGAGGACGGAGCTGAGGAAGATCAAGGCGAGGAAGGCGTCGGGACCGGACGGCATCAGCGCAAAGCTCCTCAAGTCCTGTGCAGACCAGCTGTGTGGGATTGTGACGTATATCTTCAACATGAGCCTGAAACTGGGGAGGGTACCACAGCTGTGGAAAACATCTTGTGTGGTACCTGTACCAAAAACTTCCCACCCCAAAGACCTGAACAGCTTCAGACCGGTGGCCTTGACGTCCCACTTGATGAAGACCCTGGAGAGACTGCTCCTTGCTCATCTCCGCCCCCTGGTGGAACCAGCGATGGATCCACTCCAGTTCGCCTACCAGCATGGCATTGGGGTGGAGGATGCGGTGATCTTCCTCCTTCACCGTTCTCTGTCCCACCTGGAGAAGCCCGGGAATATGGTGAGGATCATGTTCTTTGACTTCTCCAGTGCTTTCAACACCATCCAACCGATGATCCTGAAGGACAAGCTGCTGCGCGCAGGGGTGGACCAGCACCTGTCATCATGGATCCTGGACTACCTCACGAACCGGCCTCAGTTTGTGAGAACCCGGGACTGTGTTTCCGACACGATCATCAGTAGCACGGGGGCCCCCCAGGGAACGGTGCTGGCTCCCTTCCTGTTCACTCTTTATACTGCGGACTTCTCACACAACACAACACATTGCCATCTACAGAAGTTCTCTGATGACTCTGCGATCGTTGGTCTCATCTCCAGCGGAGATGAAGCTGAGTACAGAGGGCTTATCCAGGACTTTGTGGACTGGTGCCATCGGAACTGCCTCCAGATCAACGCGAGGAAAACTAAGGAGCTGGTGGTGGACTGCCGCAGGCATGGGCAGCCCCTCACAGCACCAGTAAATATACAGGGAACAGACATCGAGATGGTGACATCCTACAAGTACCTGGGTATTCATCTGAACAATAAACTAGACTGGTCACACAATACTGACGTACTCTACAAGAAGGGACAGCGCAGGCTGTTCCTGCTGAGGAGACTCAGGTCTTTTGGTGTACAAGGGGCGCTGCTGAAGTCATTCTATGACACGGTGGTGGCATCAGCCATCACTTTTGGAGTGGTCTGCTGAGGCAGTGGCATTACTGCAGCCGATAGGAAGAGACTGAACAAACTGATTAAGAAAGCTAGCTCTGTCCTGGGGCAACGCCTTGATCCGATGGAGGAGATAGGAGAGAGAAGGACAGTGGCTAAACTGTCATCTCTGCTGGAGTCCGAGTTCCACCCTATGCAGGACATACTGGATGCACTGAGGAGCTCATTTAGCAGCAGACTACATCATCCCAGGTGCACAACCGAGAGGTTTCGTAGGTCCTTCCTACCAACGGCTGTCAGACTGTACAACTTAAGCAGGGCTGCTCGCAGAGATAGCAAAAAGACGTAACAAACTAATAGTTTTTTTTGAATGCAAAAGATGCAATAGACTTACACAATGGTCCTCTCCGGCATACAACTAGGAACATACCGGTCGCTATGGAGGGTGAGAATATGTATGGGCACATAATCATACCATGTAGGATAACTAAATAGACGGTTATGCTGTTTCATCCCACCTAGCAACAATGCTCTGCACTGTGTGTGTTTTTATATTTACATATTTATTCCATCTAGCTACAATGCTCTGCACTGGGTGTGTTTATATTTATATATCTATATATTTATTCCATCTAGCTACAATGCTCAGCACTGGGTGTGTTTATATTTATATATCTATATATTTATTCCATCTAGCTACAATGCTCTGCACTGTGTTTTTATATATCTACATATCATTCCATCTAGCTACATTGCTCCGCACTGTGTGTGTTTATATACTTGCATATTTATTCCACCTAGCTGCAATGCTCCGTACTGTGGGTGTTTATATATTTACATATTTATTCCATCTAGCTACAATGCTCTGCACTGTGTGTTCATATATTCATATATTTATTCCATCCAGCTACAATGCTCTGCACTGTGTGTCTGTGTGTGTGTGTGTGTGTATATATATATTTTATAGTAATATGTACATATGTATATTAGCTGCTCTTGCTTGCTTGTTTTTTTTCTTGCCTTCTGATTGTTGCTCTGAGTGTTGCTATCCCTGTGCTGTTGCAATCCTGGAATTTCCCCGTTGTGGGACTAATAAAGGCTTATCTTATCTTATCTTATCTTATCTTATTTGTACCCATAGGTAGATTTGTTTTGCAGTCTGGTGACATCCATATTTACAAGCCACAATTACATTCAACATAGACACAAACACAGGCACATATGAAGCTGACTATAAACATGATAAAAGTACTCAAGGCTCCATCAATCAGGACATAAGACAAAGAGATAAGAGAAAAACCAGAGGTAAGAGAGAAGGGTCATATTAAAAAGTTAAAAACTAGTCAAAGAGGTTAAAAACTCAAAGGTCTAAAACCCAATAAAATATTTAGAACCCAAATAACATCCTACAAAAATAAGTAAATATAAAATGGAGTTAATAAATAGGTACCTAAATTATGTGCAATATATTGTTACAACTTGTTCAACTCTTTGACAGCAGCAGGACCAAAGCTGTTTTTGTAGCGCTGGGTTTTACCTTTTGGGACAGCAAACCTCCCTCTTGAGGGAAGAAGCTGAAAGTTGCAGTGCAAAGGGTGGGAGTCATCATTTAAAATGGAGGTAGCAATCCTCTGTACTTGTCTGGTGTACAGGGATGTCAGGCTCAGCTGTGACTCACCAAGCAAACGACTGGACCATCTAACTACCTGATCCAAGGATTTCCTCTGTTTCAGTTTTATCTGAAATGCTAGATCACAGGTGTCAAACTCACTCCAGGGAGGGCCAAGACCCTGCAGGTTTTACCTCCACCCAGTGTCTTCAACAGGTGAGTTCACTGAATTTCTTCCCACTGATTGCTGATCAGTGAAAACACCTGCTGAAGACACTGGGTGGAAGTAAAACCTGCAGGGTCTTGGCCCTCCATGGAATGAGTTTGACACCCCTGTGCTAGATGAACCTGAGATGGCTCGGACATGTTGAGAGAATGGACCACCAGCGTCTCCCTCGGCAGTTACTCTACTCACAGTTATGCGGGGGCAAACACAATCAGGGTAGACCAAGGCTCAGATTTAAAGACACTGTAAAAAGAAACTTGAAGAAGTTGGACATAGACAGGAGTTCCTGGCAGCGGAAGGCTAAGGACAGAGCTGTGTGGAGGAATCTGATCAGACCTAAATGAAACAGTCATTGTCGCCCGCGACAGGCTGCTATGATGATGATGATGACTGCATACAACCCCCAGGCTAATGGGTTATGCTGTGGAGAGTGCAAATAATGGAGGCAGACTCTTGCAGCAGACTACTATACTCACTCTCACATCAGTCATAACAGAAAAAGCCTTTTCACAATACACCAGGGTCTCTCCTTTTATATCCTCCACCCATCTCACATCTGCATGACATCTTGCATCACAATACATTCAACCCTTCTCCCCCCACTGTCTCCCAGCTCTCCTTCCTGCTACATCACCATAATCTCTCCCATCTCAATAACTATTGTCCTCATCTGTTTACCCTCTGCATCCAGTCTGAGATGATTAACCCTGCGTCTACCCCCCCACCCCCACCCCCAGAATCTCAGACCGAGTTTCAGTCCTCACATCCTTTTGGCTTCAGTCTCCTCCCGTATCTGCTGTAATGGGGGTTCTCTGCCTCCGTGGCGCTGCTATGCCGGTGGGGGGCTCCTGGGGGTGTGTCTGTCTGCAGGTGGGTAATGGCGAGGGGGGGAGGACCTTTGACTTGACCGTGTGGCTGCTCTGATGAATCGTTTACCTGGGGAGTTCTTCGTGGGGGTCTTCCACGCCGAGGGGCCCGAGCCAACATCACTTGCTCGTCCGCCACCACAAAGGCGGGCTTAAGTCTGTCTATACATATTTTCTCCCGACGACCCCCCAAGTCTAACAAAAAATGTTTGTCCCCTGGTTCCAGCACTCTGAATGGGCCATCGTAGGGTGAGTGCAATGGGGGACAGTGGGCATCGTGCCTGACAAACACGAACGCCGCGTTCTTCAAAGTTTTGGCACAAAAGCACGTGGAAAACAGTGGTGGGCCAGGCCCGACAGCGTGCCTGTATCTGTGCTATGCTGCAAACGCTGAGACGGACAGTTGTCCGGCGCGGGATTATCTGGCAAAAATACCCCGGGGAGCCGCAGTGGCTGAGAAAAAACAAGCTCCGCCAGGGAAGCCTCCAAATCCTCTTTTGGTGCGGAACGCAATCCCAACAAAACCCACAGCAACCGGTCTACCCAATTTGCATCCATCAGCGAAGCCCTGAGCGCTGCTTTCAGTGACCTATGGAAATGCTTGCATAACCCATTGGCCTGTGGGTTGTACGTGGTTGTGCGGTGAATTGCAGCACCCAGGCTACAGGCCATCGTGGACCAGAGGTCGGAAACAAACTGAGGGCCCCTATCAGACGTGATGTTCGACGGGATGCCAAAACGTGCCACCCATGTTGTCAAAAAAGCGCGCGCCATGTCCGCGGACGTGGTTGCCGCCAGCGGGACTGCTTCTGGCCAGCGTGTGGTGTGGTCCACCACTGTCAGAAGGTGCGTGCAACCCTGCGATGGCGGGAGGGGGCCCACGAGGTCCACATGAACATGGTCGAACCTCTTAGCCGGTATGCGAAACGGTTCCAAAGGAGCCTTCTTGTGTCTGTGTACTTTGGCTCGTTGGCACGCTACGCAGGCTGCGGCCCACTCTTTCACTTGTTTGCGCAGGCCTAGCCATACGAACTTTGCTCCCACCATTTTGACTGACGTGCGCACTCCTGGGTGCGCCAGAGCGTGAACTGACTCAAACACTCGGCGGCGCCAAGCAACTGGGACCGCCGGGCGTGGGTGTCCCGTGGAGACGCTGCCGTCTTGCAGTACTCTACTCTCCATCCTTAACCCTGTTGGTCCAGACTGGAGCACGCACACGTCTGCATCGCCAACCTGCTCTGCGGCCATGGCTGTATAATCTATCCCCACGCAGAACGGGACCACCACTGCGCGCGAGAGGCAGTCCGCCACCACATTCAGTTTACCCGACACATGCTGAATATCGGTTGTAAACTCCGAGATCGTGGCCAGCTGCCTCTGCTGCCGGCCCGACCATGGTTCCGAAACCTTGGCCATCACGAACGTTAGTGGCTTGTGGTCCACGAACGCGGTGAAGCTGCACCCTTCCAGCCAGAACTGGAAGTGGCGTATGGCCAGGTGGAGAGCCAGCAACTCTCTGTCGAACGCGCTGTATTTACGCTCACTGTCGCGCAAAGCCCTGCTGAAAAAAGCGAGCGGCTGCCAAGAACCGGCAACACGTTGCTCCGCGACGGCCCCTATGGCCACGTCCGAGGCGTCAGTAGTGAGCGCTATCTGGGCCGCCGGGTCCGGGTGCGCCAACAGTGCGGCGTTTGCCAGGGCTGTTTTAACCTCAGAGAATGCCTGCTTCCGCTCCGGAGTCCATTCGACTCTGTCCGCTGGTTTACGTTTCTTGAGCGCGGTATACAATGACTGCATGAGCTGAGCTGCGCGGGGGAGAAACCGGTTATAAAAGTTAACCATCCCCAAAAACTCTTGCAGCGCACTGACTGTCTGAGGCTGGGGAAAATTCGTCACGGCACGCACCTTGTCGGGCAAGGGTATCTCTCCCTCCGGTGAGACGCGGTGCCCCAAAAAGTCAATCCCCGTCACGTCGAACTGGCATTTTGCCGGGTTGATTATTAACTGGTTCTCCTCCAACCTTCGGAAAACCGTCCTGAGGTGGGTTACGTGTTCGTCCTCGGATGCGCTGGCCACCAGGATATCATCCAGGTAGACAAACACAAACGGCAGATCGCGCAACACCTCATCCATCATGCATTGGAATGTCTGTACCGCGCCTTTTAATCCGAAGGGCATGCGTAAAAACTCAATCAACCCAAACGGAGTTATTACCGCTGTTTTGGGTATGTCCTCCGCTTGCACTGGGACCTGGTGGTAACCACGGACCAGGTCTATTATAGAAAAAATGCTTGCCCCGACGAGGTGAACGGAAAAATCCTGAATATGGGGAATCGGGTAGCGGTCGTGCGCTGTGGCGTTATTCAACCTGTGGAAATCACCGCACGGTCGCCACGATCCCTCAGCCTTAGGGACCATGTGTAGCGGGAATGCCCATGGGCTGTTTGAGCGCCTGATGATGCCCAACCGTTCCAAGTTGGCAAACTCCTCGTGCGCTATGGCCAGTTTAGCTGCATCCAGGCGCCGAGGTCGTGCGAAAATGGGCAGCCTAGTGGTGGTGATAAAGTGTTCCACCCCATGTTTAGAGCTGGTCACCGAAAACGTCGGGACCGTGAGTCTGGGAACTGAGTGAGCAGTGTGTGTAACTTACCGCCTGGAGCTGTGATGTTGGCTTGTGTTATTGGCCCGGCCCCTCGAGCTGTACAGGGGAAAGAATCAAAAGACATTGCATTAACCAGGCGCCTGTTAGCAACATCGACTAGCAACCCGTGTGCACACAGCTCCCAGGATTGGGAAACTCAATGCCGCTATGACAAAAGTCCACTCGTACATACGGCCGTGTAGGGATAAAGTCAGTGTGCTCTCACCAAAACTCTTAATGTCCGAGCCGTTTACGGCTACCAGCTGGGGGCCGCTAGCTCCCACTAGCCGGTCGGCGTAGGACGGCAGGAAGAGGCTCTTTTGGGAGCCGGTGTCTATGAGGAACCGTCTCCCCGAGCGCGAGTCCGTCACATAGAGCAGCTTGTTCTCTTCCCCGGCGGTCGCAGCTGCTACTGACTGCCGGCCTTGTCGTTTCCTGAATGCTTGAATTGGCATGGTGGCACACATCTGCGTGCATTCTCTCCAAAGCAGTGGTGGTAGAAGCAGAGCGTGTCTCTCTGGCGCTTTCTGGCCCCCGCTGCCGCTGCCGTTGCCGGCTCCTCGCCTCCGCTGGTCATCTCGCTGGGTTCCGACGCCGCCGCGTTCACTGTGAGGGCTCTGGTGGTGAGGATGATCCAATCTGCCTCCTGGGCTAGCGCCCGGTAGTCATGCGCGGCCAGCAATGGCGAATTGGCAAGGACCACTCTTGCCTCTGTTGGGAGGTTCCGGAGGAAAAGGTGGGCAAACAGAAAATGCCCGTCATCCGTGCCCATCAACACCAACATCTTCTCCATCAGTTCGACCGCCGACCCATCTCCTAATTCGGAGCGCCTCAGGAGTCTCTCTGCTCTCTCACAGTCCAAGAGCGTGTAGTGCCAGGTCAGCGCGGCCTTGAGAGCCCCATATTTGTCGTGGGCTGGAGGCCGTTGGAGCAGGCTCGCTACTTGCTGAGACGTGTGAGCGTCCAGCGCTGTGACCACATAGTAATATCTGGTGTCGTCTGCCGTTATTCCCCGGAGGGCGAACTGAGCCTCGGTGTGGTGGAACCAAGAGCGCGGGTCGTGCAGCCAAAAGTCCGGTAGTTTCACTGAAACAGTGCACGCGTTGCTGGGGGTTCCTGTCCGGGCCATCTCTGGGATGCTTGCTGCATTGCTGGGGCTTCCCGTCCGGGCTGACTCCGGGGTTCTTGCCTCGTGTTCCATAATTCGTCAAGGGGTCACCAGTGTGGAGAGTGCAAATAACGGAGGCAGACTATTGCAGCAGACTACTTTATTCACTGTCACATCAGTCATAACAGAAAAAGCCTTTTCACAATACACCAGGGTCTCTCCTTTTATATCCTCCACCCATCTCACATCTGCATGACATCTCGCATCACAATACATTCAACCCTTCTCCCCCCACTGTCTCCCAGCTCTCCTTCCTGCTACATCACCATAATCTCTCCCATCTCAATAACTATTGTCCATCTGTTTACCCTCTGCATCCAGTCTGAGATGATTAACCCCGCGTCTACAATGCAAGCATTTTCATAGGTCGCTTAAAGCAGTGCTCAGAGCTTTGCTCACAGACACAAATTGGGTTGACCGCCTGCCCTGGGTTCTTTTAGGGTTGTGCTCCGTGCCTAAGGAGGATTTGGAAGCCTCCCCAGCAGAACTCATTTTTTCTCAGCCGCTGCGGATCCCCAGAGAGTTTTTACCGGAAAACCCCGCGCCCGAGGCTGATCCGCCCACTCAATTTTTGCACAGTACACAGGCTTTTAATGTACCGGGCTCGGCCCACCATTGTTTTCCCCACACCTTTGTCCCAAAAAGCTTGGAGAACACCAGTTTTATTTTTGTCAGGCACGATGCGCACCGGACTCCGCTGCGCCCACTGTACGACGGACCGTTCAGGGTGTTGGAACCTGGGGTGAAGCATTTTGTGTTAGACTTGGGGGGACATAGGGAAAGCGTCTGCATCGACAGGTTAAAGTCCACTTTTGTGTTGGCAGACGAGCAGGTGGTGTTGGCCGAAGCTCCCCGGGTGTGGACGTCCACCGTTGGTGGCTCCGTAAGTTGGTGATCCCTCGGCAGGGACCTACACTCACGAAGCTGATGTGTTTTCTCCCCCTCCCTTTTTCCTTCCACAGACTGATGTGTCCTCCTGTACATCCTGACAGTAGGGCAGTTTGACTGGATCGGCGACCCCCCGCTACAGTTGCTATGGGCGCCAGCTCAAGCCCAAAGGACGGGGGGGGGGGGGGGGGGTTAGTGCCCTTTCTGGGTGTTGGGGGGGTGCTATGTGGGGGCATGGTATTGGACTTCTCCACCCAGGGAACAATGGACGGAAAGAGGAGGTGCCACCGGGGAGTATCAGACGGGACAGTAAGGACTTTGCGCCCCCTGGGGAGAGGAGTAAATGCTGGAGCTGCTAGAAGAAGAAGGGCGTGAGAGTGGCACCGGCATTATGTCATGTTAATGTGCCACACAGGCTTGGTTCTAAACATAATGTAGGATGGTTGGAAGTTTCGGGTGTCAATGCATGGTATTAAAGATATAAAAGACGAATAGAAGAATGCGCAGAGACCCGGGATCTTTTTTTGCTTTAAGTTATGTTGGAGAAAGAATAAAGTTTCTGTTGTCCAGCTTGTTTACTTGCCTGCCTCCTTCCTTCACAATACAAGCCTTTCGTTCCGCTTAATTTTGACCGGGTGAGCTGAAACAGAGAGACACACAGTCACAAACAGACGTAATAACTGATGACTGTATGCCTCTGTTTCACCGAGGCATAATTAAATCAGGAGTCTTGATCTAGGACCTTCATGCTGTGAGGCAATAATAGTAGTCACCACTAAATCATAACACCATTTGAAACATTTTCTATCTTGTGTGAAATTTCATCTTTCATTTGATAACAAAGTAATCCAGATATACAAACGAGATTCTGGTAAATATGAGACATTGTGTAAAATGTAAATAAAGACAAAATACAATAATAATTTACTCCCTGGAAATATACAGAAATTGTTTCTGGAGAGAGAGGGAGAGCATGATTTGAGAGGAAGATTTAATTTAAAAGCTCATTGTTTTCGCACTATTCAGAAAATTTTGTGCATTTCAGTTTGTGGGGGGATTTTGTGGAATGATTTTGGATGAGGACATTAAACAGAGTAACAATGCCATACAGTTTAAGAAAAAGTACAAAAATATTATTCTTGAAAGGTATAGACTTGAGGAAGGGAAATATTTTGCTCCCTAATGGGAACAAAATAATGATATACATTGTTCTTCATGTGTTTTTATGTTTTTTTTTTTCCTCATTCTGGATTGGTCTGTATAGGTGGCAGCTTGTTTTCATTTAAGTATTAAGTACTTACAGTATTAAGGGGTAGGACTTGAAAAGCTTTTGCTTCTTCCTACTCTTTTTCGGGCACCCAAGGAAAGGGTTTTGTCACTTTGCATTGTGTTTTTGTATCTTTTGGTGTATTTGTTGGATGTTCTTTTTTTTTCCCTTTTGTCCGAAATAAATAAATAAATAAATAACAATGATTTAGAAACTCTTTTCAACCTGTATTTAGCTGTATACACTACAAAGACAAGATACTTAATGTTCAAACTGATAAACTTTATTGTTTTGTTGCAAATATTTGCTCAGTTTGAATTTGATGCCTGCAGTACATTTCAAAAAAGCTGGGACAGAGGCAACAAAAGACTGAGAAAGTGGAGGAATGCTCCACAGGTGAACATGTTAATTGGAAACAGGTGAGTGGCACGACTGGGTAAAACGAGCATTTGTGAAAGGCCCAGTCATTCGAAAGCAAGGATGGGGTGAGGTTCACCACTTTGTGAATAACTCTGTGGGCAAATAGAATAGAGGGGTAGTACTAGTGAAGTGCTTTGAGCGGTCTTTGAGACTAGAAAAGCACTATATAAGTACAGGTCCTTACCCTTATCCCTTAAATAGTCCAACAGTTTAAGAATGTTTTTTAAATGTATAATTGCAAAGAATTTGGGGATTTCAACATCTACATTCCATAATATCATCAAAAGAGTCACAGAGGCTGGAGAAATTTCTGCATGTAAATGGCAATTCAGAAAAACCAACAATGAATGCCCGTGACCTTCGGTCCCACAGGCAGCACTGCTTTAAAAACCAACATCATGCTGCAAAGGATATTACCATGTGGGCTCAGTAACACTGTCAGTTAACACAGTTCCTCACTACAGTGGAGATCAAAATTAGAGAGCAATGCATTACTACTTGATTTATTCTGAAATATTATCCTTCATTGTTCAGAATTTGACAGAATATCAGCTGTGGCTATACCAGTGCTGTACTGGCATATTTTTTTTTTTTTAAATAACCAAGGCACTTCAACACAAACATTTATTTTGTAAAAACAGTGAGCAAAATTAGAGAACTGTGACCTCTGTGTATGAAGAGAAGATTTAAACAATGTTTTTTAGGGCTATAGGATTAAAAAATTAATAGGAAGTGTAGAGGCCCTTGCTTTGAATGACTTCAGCACATCTGTGTCCACAGGACATTGGTAGTTTCTCACACTGGTCTGGTTTGGGGGGCAGGATTATACGAACACTCTCAATGGGGAATTGGTTCAACACTGCAGCTGGAATTGCTCACCAGTTCACTGCTGAACAGGGCAAGGATCTGTCTCAGCAACCAGTGTCTTGCCATTTAAGACAATTTGGACTCAAAGCTCACGGTACAGTGACCAAACCTCATCAGCAGAAAGAATAAAAAGACTAGACTTGTCTTTGCTGAGGAGCATGTTGTGTAGACAGAGGAGAACTGATCCAGAGTGCACTTCAGTGATGAGAATAAGTTCAATTTATTTGGGTCTGATGGGAAACAATATGTTTGGCGTCACACTAGTGAAAGACTGAACCCAAAGTGTGTAAAGAAGTCAGTTAAATTTGGAGGAGGAAGTGTCATAGTTTGGGGGATGTTTTCTGTAGCAGGAGTTGGGCCTCTTGTTGTCATGTTTGCCCCTTCGGGGCAGAGAGGACAAACCCAGGCGCTGAATGGTGTTTTGTGCAGTTTATTAACAAAAGAACATAAAATGTCCAAAAATAGTGCCGAACACACAAAAATGCAAAACAAGAAACATTTACTGACTGAGGCACTCCTGAACCAGCTTGACTCAGGAGGAAACAGGGAGCTGATCAGCGTGATGATCAGGAGGAGAATAATACCAGAAGAAACCAGTCTTGAACATAAATTTAGCCACACTGACACAATGGAAAGCCAGTGCTAAAATACATAAAAGTAAATGAGCTGCAGGTGTGACTCACAGGCGAGCCGTGACGTAATTACCAAGCTACCACAGCTGAGCTGGAAGAGAAGCAGGCAGTGCCCAGCTGGTGGGGAGAGTCTGGAGAGAGAGAGGAAGGGCTCTGTCACAAACCAAACAAATATACAAAAACTGACCACATAATAATGACAACAGATAATCAAACTTAGAAATAAAGTGAGGGTCTGAATTCAATGAGAAAATGAGCTCAGACACATGACAGAGCCCCCCCCACCTTAAGGGGTGGATTCCAGACACTCCCAGGTAACACCCAAAAGAATCCCCCCCCCCCCCAAGAGAAAGAGGTACAGCAAAACCATCCCGGGTGGGAGGTGGGGGGAACAGGCCAGGAGGGAAAACACAAACCCGCTCAAGACCCACACCTGTGCTAACCAAACCCCTGGGACCCCATCAGAAAAACACAGAATCATGCCCCCCCCCCTTCCGGTCCAAAAAGCTCAAGAGTTCAGGGGGCCTACCAAAGTCCCAGGCCCGGCAGATGGCTAGATGGAACAATTCAGGTGGCCTGCCAAAGTCCCTGGCCAGCCAGACGGCCAGGTGGTACGAATAGTGTGGTCTACCGGAGAAAATGGACCACCCAACCTGGCAGCTCAGGCTTTCCGGTGGCCGGCCCGAGTGCTTCAGCCACCTAAACGGAAGAGATGGCCCAGGAGGCAGATCCCCCACTGGGAGACTCAATACTGGGGAGGAGAGCCGAGGAGGGGGAACCACAATGTCGTCAGGCAGAGCAAGAAGAGGCACCACAACGACGTCAGGCTGAAGAGGAAAGGGGACTGCGACGGCATCAGGCTGAGGAGGAGGAGGGACCCCAATGCCCTCAGTGATCTCAGATGGAAACACAGATGTACCCGCGGGGGCTCTGGGCTGGAGCATTGCACCACCCTTGGTGGCTCCGGACTGGAGCACTGCAGCACCCTCGGCGGGCCCTGGCTGGACCAACATAGCACCCACTGTGGGCCCCAGCTGGACCAACATTACACCCACGGTGGACCTGGGCTGGGCCAATGCTGCACCCACGGTGGACCAGGACTGGGCCAACGCTGCACCCATGGTGGACCCCGGGCTGGAGAATAGCGCCCAAGGCGGGCCCATAGCGGAACGCAGCACCCACGTTGGCTCTAAGCTAGGGTGCAGCACCCTTGACGGTCCCCGCATGGACCGCAGCACCCATGGAGACTTTGATTGCGGCGGGGGAACCCAGACGACGGCCTCCAGCAGGGGACAAGCTGCACCCGTGGAGGACCCGCCCTGGGCCGTAGCTGCACCTACGGAGGTCCCGGGCTGGGACGGAACACTCAAGATGACCTCGGTGGGAGAAGCTGTACCCAGGGCAACCTCCAGTGGCAAACCTGACCCTCGGAAACGTCTGGCGGTGTTGGATCCTCTCCGGCGACCCTGGAAGAGAGCTCAGACACAGCACAAAAAGAAGGGAGGTCAGGGTTGCCGGCAGCGGTGGAGCCCAGCGAGGCGAGCTCAGGTGCAGTGGGCGGCTGCACCTGGCTCTCCTCACCAAGAGCCAGGCAAGATTGCTCAAGGACTGAAAGGAGAAAAACAAAAGACAGCACTTGCCTGAGCTCGAGCTCCACCGCCGTCCAGGATTCCGACAATCCAGGTGGTGATGAATTTTCAGGCTCGGCCCTTAGGAAGTCCAGTTCGGCCTCCGCAGCAGGCATGATGGTCATAGCAGTCTTATTCACCCCAGCTGTCGTGACCCATGCTGGTGACTCCTCTGGCATGGAACCTGGGGATAGGCTCCAGAGTTGGATCCTCCAGGGCCACCGGCTCCTCCATCGTCCGACAGCTCAGTTCTGGAACCAACGGACACTCAGGGGTTGATGGGGGAGACACGGAGAGGATAGGAGAAGGTTTAACAATTGCAGCAGGAGGCGAGAACTCAGGTGACTGCTTTACCTGAGTCTCTCTCCCGGGAGACAGACAAGGCCTATCATTACAAGATGGAATAGAATGAAAAAGCACTTGCCTGACATCCCGGATCTTAGTATTCTCTGCTGCAGGTGAAGGGCAGTCATCCCCCTCCGTATCAATGGCTATCATGGCCCCCTCAATGGATTGTGGAGGAGCCGGATCAGATGACACAGAAGTGGGCATTACTGGGGAAACCCTGGAGGACCTCTCTGCAGCAGGAGGGATTGTCGAGGTGACCGAAGTTGCGGCAGCAGCAGAGAGAGTACAGGCTGGCAGAACAGCTTGTGAGGAAAGAGAACAAAGAGGCTCTGCCGTGAGAATTGTCGGGCTGGACGTTGAGTAGATGGCTGCCGAAGAGGAGGAAGCCTTCCTCCAATGATTAACCACGGGATGACGTGGTTGTATTAGAGCTGTGGTTGCTTCTCCCGGTTCCTCACTCGTGCCTGGAAGGGAGAATATGGAGTGGAGTATGTCTGTTGCCACTGGGTGATTCCACGGGCAGGGGAATGCCTTCATCACTCGCGCTGCTCTATCCCGACTCCCTTGGATCGTCTTGGGGGAATGGGAGTCCTGCATCTGCAACCAAATGCCCTCCAGGAAGTGCACCGCCCGCTGCTCCACCTTGCTAAGAGCGGAGATGGTGAGCTCCAATATACAGGTGGGTCAAAAACACAAAAAAGTGAAAAATGCTCACAATCACCACAGCTGGGTTTTTCCACTGGTGGCTAAATTCTGTTATGTTTGCCCCTTCGGGCCAGAGAGAACAAACCCAAGCGCTGAATGGTGTTTTGTGTAGTTTATTAACAAAAGAGCATAAAGTGTCAAAAAATAGTGCCGTACACACAAAAATGCAAAACAAGAAACATTTACTGACTGAGGCTCTCCTGAGCCAGCTTGACTCAGGAGGAAACAGGGAGCTAACTCAAGTAGGTTCATTTTGTCTTCTTTTAATTATTTATCTTTTGTTCTTATTAAAGACAAGAATAGAAAGGAGATGTCTACCTTCTTAACATGTTTCGACTGTACACTGCAGCCTTCGTCAGCTGACTCTTCTGACGAAGGCTGCAGTGTACAGTCGAAACATGTTACGAAGGTAAAGACATCTCCTTTCTATTCTTGTCTTTAATAAGAACAAAAGATAAATAATTAAAAGAAAACAAAATGAACCTACTTGAGTTATTACGTGGAAGTTATGGACAAAATTGCATCAAAGACTTCCGCCGGCTGGAGAAATTGGAAAAAACACGGGCACGCTTCAGAAACCACCTGAGACTTAACCTCCGTTGCAGAGATGAGGATGTCACACCAGCAAGCCTCAACATAAGAAATCCAATCCCGACCAAAAATGCAGAGAAAATAATCAATAAAGCACGGAAAGACCTGATCAAAGAACGGATAAGAATGATGGCAAACAAAGTGGACAGAATCAATAACCAGATCAAGGAGAAAATGGACATTTTCAAGAAACACTATCCGACTGACCAGGAAACGCAGGAGCAGATAGAAGCGCAATTAAAACACGCACATGAACAAGAATTCATAAAAACGAAAAAGCGCCAATTAAAAAAACTAAAAAAAACTTACAGAAAGGAAGAACGGATGAAGACAAACACACATGGAAACGAACGCTAAGTGGGTCAAAAACTTGTCAAAAAGCACACTCACGGACATGGAGAAAACAGTGCTGAGCAGAGGACTGAATTTTGCCATCACACCAGCCAAAATACCCCATGAAGAATACATCCTCGCAACAGAACTCGCATGTGAAAAAATCCAGGACCAAGGGGAAAAAGCAGCACTCCAGAACGCAGTCACAGGAATCCTCAAAACGGCCAAATCACCACAAAGCAACGTTACAAAAGAAGAAGAAAAAGCATTAAACTCACTCAAGACAGATAAAACAATCACAATCCTCCCATCAGATAAAGGCAGAACGACAGTAATATTGGACACGGAAACATATGAAAAACAGATGGAAACCATGTTAGCAGATGAAAGCACATACAAAATCATTAAAACAAACCCCACAGAAGAAAAGAAAAAAAATGCTAAAAGCCCTTTTCAAACCCCTATTAGAAAGTAAAAAAATCACAAAGGACGCATATGATCACCTGATACCCACAGCCAGCATCACCCCCCGGATCTATGGAACCCCAAAAATACACAAAAAGGATATCCCACTGCAGCCAATTAAATAGACAGTATTGGATCAGTCATGTACAATTTTCAAAAGCCCTGGTTGAAATCATCAAACCCCTCCTTGGGCTATCAGATTTCCACTGCAAAAACTCAAAAGAGCTGGCACAAGAACTCAAAAATATGAAAATAGAATCAGACGAGATCCTCATTTCACATGACGTCATTTCATTATTCACAAAGACACCTGTTGATGTCACATTACATATAGTGCAAGAACGCCTCAATAATGACCATACCCTTAAAAGACGCACCAATCTCACAGTTCTCGACATATCCAAACTATTACAATTTGTTACAAAATCCACCTATTTTCAATACAGAGGAAAAATTTACAGACAAAAAGAAAGATTTGCAATGGGAGACCCACTATCAGCCATTATGAGCAGCTTTTTCATGGAGGATCTGGAAAACAAAGCCATCAACACAGCACCTACACAATGTAAACCCACCCTTTAGAAGAGATACGTGGATGACATTCAGGAAAAAATAAGGAAAGGACACACACAAGAACTCACTGACCATCTGAACAGCACGGACAGCACTAGAAATATACAATTCACACACGAAGAGGAGGAAAATGGCATCATAGCTTTTCTGGACATGAAAATCCATCACAACGATGACGGCAGCATAAAAATCACAGTCTACAGGAAACCAACCCACACAGATCAATACCTACTATGGACATCGGAACACCCCACAGCACACAAGCTATCAGTTGTCAGGACATTATATGAACGGGCCACCATCATCACAGACCAAGAAGACAGACAGGAGGAGGAAAACCACATAAAACATGCACTTATATGCTGCCAATATCCAGTATGGGCCATAAACAAAGGGAAACAGCAAGTCAAAAACAAAGAAAACAAACAGGAAATAAGACACAGAACAAAAGCTGAAATCAAAAACAAGGACACCATAACTATACCATACCTACGAGGGATCACAGAACCAATTCAAAGGATCATGAAAAAATACAAAATAAACACAGCAGTAAAACCACACAAAAAATTAAGACAGTTATTAGTACACCCCAAGGACAGAATAGAACAAGACAAAAAATGCAATGTAATATATGAAATATCATGCAGATCATGCAACAAAACCTACATTGGAGAAACTGAAAGATCATTCACCACAAGAAAAGAAGAACACCAGAAGGAATGTGAGAAGGAAACACAAGGACGACTCACAAGATCACAAAAAGAAAAGGCAGAACAAGAAACATTAAAATCAGCAATATCAGATCACTGCAAAAGAAATAATCACGTCATGGACTGGGACAACGCAAAAATTATTGGATCAGAGAGCAACAGACACAAACGCTGGATCAAGGAGGCCATAGAAATCAGGAAGCGGGGAAAAGACACTATGAACCGAGATGAGGGGGCCTTTATGCTTTCCCACACCTGGGATCACATTCTCCAGAGACCATCTGACGGCGGAAGGCGGGACCGGCGCGGTGGATCTGACAGATCTGCTGAGCTGGCCCTGCCTACGAAAATCTGCTGATAAATGTCACCTGGCAGCAATCAGCTGACTCTTCTGACGGAGGCTGCAGTGTACAGTCGAAACATGTTAAGAAGGTAAAGACATCTCCTTTCTATTCTTGTCTTTAATAAGAACAAAAGATAAAGAAACAGGGAGCTGATCAGCGTGATGATCAGGAGGAGAATAATACCAGAAGAAACCAGTCTTGAACATAAATTTAGCCACACTGACACAATGGAAAGCCAGTGCTAAAATACATAAAAGTAAATGAGCTGCAGGTGTGACTCACAGGCGAGCTGTGACCTAATTACCAAGCTACCACAGCTGAGCTGGAAGAGAAGCAGGCAGTGCCCAGCTGGTGGGTAGAGTCTGGAGAGAGAGAGGAAGGGCTCTGTCACAAACCAAACAAATACACAAAAACTGACCACATAATAATGACAACAGATAATCAAACTTAGGAATAAAATGAGGGTCTGAGCTCAATGAGAAAATGAGCTCAGACACATGACACTTGTACTGCTACATAGCAGGGAGAATGTGATTTTTTATGTGAACCACCATTGGCAACATGCAATTCTTTCACTGCAGTTGTCTCCCAATCAATTTTCATGCAAGACAATGCCCCCTGTCACACTGCAAAATGGGTTAAACAGTTCCTTGAATCTAACAATATTGAAACAATGAAATGGCCAGTCCAGAGTCCACATCTAAACCCCATAGAGAATCTTAGAAAAACCTTGGCGACAAAGTAATGGCTAATCCTGGATTTACACTGACTCCAGATATAGTCCATTACAGATGCAGTGCGGGCAGACCCTTGCGTCCATCCCTACCAACTCCGTTTGTGTTTTGAAGCGGTATGGATAAGAACAAGACTCAAAATACAACATTGCGCAATAATTATATAAAATAAAGCGAGACCTTGAGAAAGAGCCGAGCAAGACTGAGAAGAACCGATTGAGATCACGTGATAACAACAAGGAAGTGATGTACTGGCTCTCCACCTGGATTTTTGTGCTCTAAATAAAATGTGAGTAGCCCATTCATTTTAATTCTATAAAGTGTTTGTATGTTATGTCAAAGTTTTTATCTTCTCTGACACAGTATTGGAGGAGTAGACCTCAGAAAATAACGGATGATCCTTAAATCATTTTTAATGAACAAATGGCTATTAAATACCATGAGATACTGCGGCATTTCCTTGCGGGTTGGATCTGTTATCTGTCAAAAGTACACTTGTTGCATTTCATTAGTGAGCCGAATCCAAGTTTCACAATGGTCCAGACCAGGTGGGGTTTAGAACATTGAAGAATAAGGGGAACTTATTGTTCCCCTTTTCCCCTTTGGCATTGTACTAGATCCTCAACTCAAATTTAATCTTCATATAAAGAAAATTTCAAAAACAGTAAAAAAAAATCTGAACTGCTTTAAATTAATTAGATATTACATACCTTACGAAGCAGCTGTACTGTATATGCATTCTATGGTTTTTTCTCATATATCATACTGTTTGACAGTCTGGGCTCAAGCAGCCCCTTCCACAATAAGACATATACAGTAGGTTCATTATATAATCAAACCCTAAAAATCTTGGACAAAAAGCCCATTAGGTGGCATCACTGTAATGTTTTAAAAAAATACAACCTATTGAGTTTTGAGAGTTTCATTGACCTCTGTTTTCTGAAATTAACGTTCAAATGTCTCCATAAATCAGCACCCGAGCCACTTGCTGGTTTCATCCAAAGACAGGACAGCAGCAGAGCCACCAGGAGTTCTGTTAACAATAACTGTAAAATATTCCACCGCAGAACCACATTTGGACAAACAGCATTCTCTATAAAGGGCAGTCACATCTGGAACACAATGCCAAATGAAATTAAAATAATAACGGACTTTAAAACATTCACTAAAAAGGTTAAAAACTGGCTGAAAAATAAACAAGAATGTACTCATGTATGAATTGATTGTCTACAAGGTGAGAGTGAATGAAGGGAAGGAATGAATGTGTTTGTTTATAGTGAGTGACGAAGGGAGGGAGGCCTGAAATAGGCAAATGTGAGTCAGGTTGTTATATTTGTGTATTTATAATATTTATAATATTTATAATACTTATAATTGTGTATTTATAGTATTTATAATATTTATAATTGTATATTTATAATCTTTTTGCATTGATATATGTGGTTATTGTGTATTTTCTTTATTTCTTTTCTTTTTCTTTACTTGATTCTCTTTTCTAAAGCCCATCCAGGGACAAGAGTTGCAAATTAGCTAATAGCTATACACTCCATGTGCAACACATCAGATTGATTGTCATTGATTAATTGTCTATGTTTATTGCACTGTCCCTGTCAAATAAACTAATCTATCTATCTATCTATCTAACTATATGCTGTGGAGTCCGGGTCGCAGCTGTAACAGATCGGATCCAGAGTGAGTGTAAATCCATGGTAAGAAACCCACCACAGTTACTGAACTATGGAAGAGACTGCAAGAAGAATGGACTAAGATCAAACCAGAGCAATGTGAGAAACTAGTAATGCCCTGTGGGTGCAGATGTGCTGAAGTCATTCAAAGCAAGGGCCTCTACACTTCCTATGAATTTTTTAATCCTGTAGCCCTGAAAAGTTAAGTTCTTCCTCAGCATGTGGGACCTATCTCTGTTTCACTGGCCCTAGGCCACACAGCTACTGTAAATAGTGAAAACTATAGTGGGGGGGTCAATCCTATGTGTATTAACTTTCTTTTCCCCCATTCTATTATGCTGAGCACAAAGCTAGAAAGTGCTATAACCACGCTGGGATTTGAACCCACAACCTCCCAGTTGTGGGGCAGCTGGTCTACCAACTAGGCCACCACTCCAGCCCTAGAAAAACATTGTTTAAATCTTCTCTTCTGACACAGTGGTTACTGTTCTCTAATTTTGTTCACTTTTTGTTTTACAAAATAAATTCATGTGTTGAAGTGAATTGGTTATTAAAAAAAACATGCTAGTACAACAGTGGTATAGCCACAGCTGATATTCTGTCAAATTCTGAACAATGAAGAATAACAATATCCATCCATCCATCCATCCATCCATCTTCTACCACTTTTCCAGAGGTCTGGGTCACGGAGGCAGCAGTTCAAGCAGAGAAACCCAGACTTTCCTCTTCCCAGCCACCTGCTCCAGCTCTTCAGAGAGGATACAAAGGCGTTCCCAGACTAGCTAGGAGATGTGGTCTCTCCAGCGAGTCCTGGGTCTGCCTCGGGGTCTCCTCCCAGTGGGACGTGCCCAAAACACCTCAAGTGGGAGGCATCCTGAGCAGATGCCCATACCACCTCAACTGGCTCCTTTCAATGTGGAGGAGCAGCGATTCTACTCTGAGCCTGTCCCGGATGACTGAGCTCCTCACCCTGTATCTGTTAGATTTATTTAGAATAACAATATTTCAGAATAAATCGAGTATTAATACATTGTTCTCTAATTTTGATCTCACTGTATATCTGCAAGTAAAACTACCATGGAAAACAAAGGCTATACATCAACAACACCCAGAGAGACAGTCGATTGCTCTGGGTCCAAGCTCATTTGAGATGGTCTGATGCAAAGTGGAAAGGTGTGCTGTGGTCTGACGAGTCCATATTTCAGATTGTTTTTGGAAATCATGGATGTTGTGTCCTCCGGGCTAAAGAGGAGAAGTACCATCCAGATTGTTATCAGCATTAAGTTCAAAAGCCAGCATGTGTTAGTGCCCATGGCAGGGGTAACTTGCGCATCTGTGATGGCACCATTAATGCTGAACGGTACATACAGGTTTTAGAGCAACATATGCTATCATCCAAGCAACGTCTTTTTCAAGGACGTCCCTGCTTATTTAAGCAAGACAATGCCAAGCCACATTCTGCAGATGCTACAACAGCGTGGCTTTGTAGTAAAAGAGTGTGGGTACTAGACTGGCCTGCCTGCAGCCCAAACCTCTCTCCCACTGAAAATGTGTGGTGCATTATGAAATGAAAAATGCAACAATAGAGATCCCGGACTGTTGAGCAACTGAAGATGTACATCAAGAAAGAATGCGAAAGAATTCTAACAATTAGTGTCCTCAGTTCTTAAATGCTTATTGAGTGCTGTTAAAAGGAAAGGTGATGTAACATAGTGGTAAACATACCCCTGTCCCAGCTTTTTACCTCCGCCAAAGGGGGAGGTTATGTGATCATCGGCGTTGGTTTGTCTGTTTGTTAGTAAGATAACTCAAAAAGTTATGGACGGATTTTCATGAAATTTTCACAGATTGTCAGAAATGGGGTATCCTACAGATGATTAGATTTTGGTGGTGATCCGGATCACCGTCCACAAGAAAACCGCCATTACGCAAAATGCCATTTTCGTGAATAACTACTAAACCACTAATCCTATCATTGTCAATCCAATTGTTGTGAATCCAATTGCTAGTCATATGTTTTCATGGTCAAGGAATCTGAAAACGTACACACAAACACTGCATGGGGGGAACTGTGGCGCTAAACCGCCATTACGGAAAATGCCATTTTCGTCAATAACTACTGAACCACTAATCCTATCATTGTGAATCCAATTGCTTGTCATATGTTTTCATGGTCAAGGAATCTGAAAACGTACACACAAACACTGTATGGGGGGAACTGTGGCCGCCATTATGGAAAATGCCATTTTCAAGAATAACTACTGAACCACTAATCCTATCATTTTGAATCCAATTGCTAGTCATATGTTTTCATGGTCAAGGAATCTGAAAACATACACACAAACACTGTATGGGGGGCGGGGGGACTGTGGCGCTAAACCGCCATTACGGAAAATGCCATTTTCGTCAATAACTACTGAACCACTAATCCTATCATTGAGAATCCAATTGCTTGTCATATGTTTTCATGGTCAAGGAATCTGAAAACGTACACACAAACACTGTATGGGGGGAACTGTGGCACTAAACTGCCATTACGGAAAATGCCATTTTCGTCAATAACTACTGAACCACTAATCCTATCATTGTGAATCCAATTGCTTGTCATATGTTTTCATGGTCAAGGAATCTGAAAACGTACACATAAACACTGTATGGGGGGAACTGTGGCCGCCATTACGGAAAATGCCATTTTCGTGAATAACTACTGAACCACTGCTTCTCATTGTTTTCATGGTCAAGGAATCTGAAGACTGTATGGGGGGAACTGTGGCGCTTGGCGGAGGTCGGCGCTCTCCGAGTGCTTTTCTAGTTTGGAATGTGTTGCAGGCATCAAAATCAAAATGAGTGAATATTTGGAAAAAAAAATTGAACATTAAATAGCTTGTTTTTGTAGTGTATTCATTTAAATATTCGATGAAAAGGATTTTTAAATCATTGTGTTTTGTTTTTATATTTACATTTTACACATCATCCCAACTTCATTGGAGTTGGGGTTGTACATACAAAGGGGGGCTGAAAAGTTCATAGTAGACAAATTTGACCAAATGTGGTTTATTTTTCAACATAGTCTCCCCTTCGGTCCACACACTTCTTCCATCGGTGTTGCAGTGCTTGGATCCCAGCACTTGAAAAATAAACCACATCTACTGTATCTGTGAATGCACGGAATCTCTGTCTGTGTGTCTGTTCCACGCATATCTCTTAAACCATTTGTTAGACTGACCTAAGATTTTATACGTGCTTTTCTGAGGTTACGATGGTGTGCATTCCCGAGTATGGAGTCGCTCAGTCAAAATATCTAATTTTTATCAATAAAGGTTTAGCCACCGCTCTGTCACCATTCTGCCTCGTCATGCCCTGGCTTCAGAAAGTGTGGGCAGGGTTTCAGATTGACTCTGTGTTGACTGGATAATACACGGCATCATGGCCATGGTGATTGGATAATGCAGCATCATGACCATGCTGATTGGATAATACATGACATCACAACCATACTGATTGAATAATATGCAGCATCACGACCAATCAGTCACCATTGTTCACTGAACAAAACAAGGAAATGAAAAATGACAAATTTGACTAGAAAAAGATAATACTAAAGATTTAATGCTTAAAAAAAATATACGACAAAGTTGCTGTGATTGTATATGTCTAAAGCAGAGGATCCCAAAGTGGGGGTCCCGAGATGCTAAGAGGGGGTCGCGAAATGATTTTCAGAATCCTCCTGAGGTGATTACACAGGTGACATGTCACTTTAACTGTGCCACAGTAAACGTCACAGGTCACACACAGGTCAGTGTGCACCAGTAGATTTCGTCTGAACAGCTCAAATCAACACACTACGCTTTAAGCCTAGGATATTATTTTAAAAAATGAAATGGTGGTTAATACCGACCAAAGACAATGCAGAGAGGCCAGCAGAAACGGCAGCAGGGGAGAGTGGAAAAATGCCGTCAGAAAGCCCATTGACTTCTGGCATGGGGGGAGGAGCAGGAAGAGGTGGAGGAGAGCACCGTAAAGGGCTCCATAAGCAGTCGGAACAGCCTTCCTCCAAGTGTCACAAGAATCAACAGGAATATATTCAGTATGGATTCATGCATTGTTATCAGTGAAGTACAACATCCCCAATGTGTAGAGTGCACCGAGGTGCTTGCACATGAGAGTTTAAAGCCCATAAAAATGCTCAAACACTTGATAACTAAGGACCCATCTCTTGCCACTAAACCAGTGGATTTTTTCCGTCAAAAGGAGAGAGAATTGCAAGGCCAAAAGAAAGTCATACCTAATCAAACAACAACCACTACCAAAGCTCAAAGGTGGCATATTTAATTGCACAGGCAAAAACACCACATACAATCAGAGAAACCCTAATAAAACCTATTGCTATCATTATGAGTCGGACAATACGTGGGGATAAACAGGCACGGGAGCGGGAAGCAGTGCCGCTGTCTGGCGGGACCATATCCTGGCACATCATAGACATGGCCCAGGACATAAGTGTCAGCTGATTGACAGAATGAAGAAAGGGAAATATGCTTTGCAGTTAGATGAATCTACAGATATATCAAACTGTGTGCATGTTTTCTTATGTATCAGTCACCTCCGAGGATAGTGGGGGTCGCCAGTCTCTGTCACCATTATTTCAGGGGTCACAAGCTGAAAAGTATGGGAACCCCTGGTCTAAAGGATAATTCGATATATGTGGAGAACACAAGGTGCGCAAGCAGACTGGGCGGAGTGTCAGTGGGGACCTGGGTCTGACAAAGAACACCGGTGTATCAACACAGAACATGCTGAGAGAAGCAGCGGCCCAACACGACCTGGCTCAAAGGCACGCTAACTGATGGTGATTAAAAAAAAGTTTATTTTCAATAAAGTGAAAAAAACAAAGATAATGTATGGAATGTGTTTTTGCCGGTAAGCGCAGCCAACAGTAAAGTGTGATTTATCACGGAAAACAGCTGAGCTCTGCGCTTCAAGCGATCAGCTGATTGGATCTACCTCCTCCAATGTTCTGACATTTTGGCATATCAGAACAGCACTGGACAGCAGAAGATTAAAAAAAAACATGGGGGGAGGGCTAAACAGTGATTTGGATCTTTATTCTGTAGCTTGAAAGTGCTCAGACACATCCCTGACAGGCCCTGTTATATGAACAAGTACATGTGTTTAGCTCTGTGTGTGTGTGTGTGTGTGTGTGTATGCACTGCAGGCAGCAGCTGAGCAGAGCCCTGTAGAGATTTTTTCCTGTGAACCAATGCTGCAAATACATATGCCATTATAGGGTAGCTTCAAGTTAGAAACCCATTCAATAAGTTACACATAGAAATATTTTTTGGGTACGCTAGACATTAATCTCAACGTATTTCGACTTTTGAGTAACTGAGTGTCTTACAAGTAATGTATGTAAACGAACGCACAATTTCCCTACAACCTTTGCTCCACAAATGTGGGACGTATCAACCATACGTGGAATACATCCGAATATTTTCAGCATGTTGAAAATTTCAGCATGCTGAAAATTTTCAGAAGAGCTCAGTGAACTATGCCATATACCAGCGTGCTTCAGGTTGCTTCAGCGTTCTTAAGCATGCTCTTAACTTAGACAAAACTTAGCCATAAATGATTCGACGTATGCCAGCGTATCGTCAAAAATTTTCATATGTTTTGCAAACGCTGCCTAAATCATCTAGGTATGACAGGGCCTAAACGCAGGACACAAAAACGCCCAAATAACCAAAAAAAAAAATTATTGTTAAATATTTACTGACAAATGGGCAACACTGATGCAACTGTTGCAGTCAGATGGGTCCTTCTGCTGTGTATGTTGGGTGTTTTGTCGTTAATTCAGTTGATTACAGTTTTAAAAAACCTGTTAACAAAATATTGCTAAAGTGTAAAATGATGCACTACAATGGGTCTCAAATATTTGTACACATGTCCTGTTATAGTACTGCATGAGTTTACTGACGATACACAGAAGAAATTCACTGTTTCATTGAACTCCATCACTGAACAGTGATATAAACTAAAATAATTATAACTAGAAAAGCACTCATAGAGTGCATACCTCCTCCAAGGCTCCTTCCATTTCTCATGGATCACCTCCAAAATGTAATGGGTTTGTGTGTAGCCCTATAGCCACTTGTGGTCAAAATGGCATCAAAGTCTGTCAATCAGTTTTGGAGTATTGTTGCTAACACACTGTGTGAAGATAAGAGCCTTAGCTGAGGTATGCATTCTCAGAGCATCACCAAAATATAATGGGTTCCTCTCTAGCCCAAGAACCACCTCTGGTGAAAATTTCATCCAAATCCATCCAGTAGTTTTTGTGTAATCCTGTTGCACATATACAAACAAAGCCCTTGGTGGAGATATGCACTCTCAGATCATCACCAAAATCTAATCATCTGTTCCCTGTGCTATTACACACCTTTCCTGAAAATTTCATCAAAATCCTTTCATAACGTTTTGAGTATTGTTGCTAACACACTGTGAGAAGATAAGAGCCTTGGCTGAGGTGTGCATTCTCACAGCATCACCAAAATCTAATCATCTGTTCCCCGTGCCATTACACACCTTTCCTGAAAATGTCATCAAAATCCGTTCATAACTTTTTGAGTTATGTTGGTAACATAACAGGACATACTGAATGCACTGAGGAGCTCATTTAGCAGCAGACTACATCATCCCAGGTGCACAACCGAGAGGTTTCGTAGGTCCTTCCTACCAACGGCTGTCAGACTGTACAACCTAAGCAGGGCTGCTCGCAGAGATAGCAAAAAGACGTAACAAACTAATAGTTTTTTGAATGCAAAAGATGCAATAGACTTACACAATGGTCCCCTCCGGCATACAACTAGGAACATACCGGTCGCTATGGAGGGTGAGAATATGTATGGGCACATAATCATACCATGTAGGATAACTAAGTAGACGGTTATGCTGTTTCATTCCATCTAGCAACAATGCTCTGCACTGTGTGTGTTTATATATTTGCATATTTATTCCATCTAGCTACAATGCTCAGCACTGGGTGTGTTTATATATTTATATATCTACATATTATTCCATCTAGCTACATTGCTCCGCACTGTGTGTGTTTATATACTTGCATATTTATTCCACCTAGCTGCAATGCTCCGTACTGTGGGTGTTTATATATTTACATATTTATTCCATCTAGCTACAATGCTCTGCACTGTGTGTTCATATATTCATATATTTATTCCATCCAGCTACAATGCTCTGCACTGTGTGTCTGTGTGTGTGTGTATATATATATATTTTATAGTAATACGTACATATGTTTATTAGCTGCTCTTGCTTGCTTGTTTTTTTTCTTGCCTTCTGATTGTTGCTCTGAGTGTTGCTATCCCTGTGCTGTTGCAATCCTGGAATTTCCCCGTTGTGGGACTAATAAAGGCTTATCTTATCTTATCTTATCTTAACAGACAGACAGACAGACAGACCCCAGTAAAAACATTACCTCCTTGGCGGAGGTAATTAATATTCACACAATCAAATAAAGCTTAGTGCCATTTACTCCCTTTTATATTTGTCAAAGTCTAACATGTGATTGCTGACATATAGGCTACACCTCTTTGTATTCCACTTTCAAACACTGCCTACATTTGGGCCTGTAAAGCCTGATTGGGATACCTGTTTCAGACAGGAATATTTGTGTTCTATGGGCAATGCACTAGTTTGGTCAAATTTGACCACTATGAACTTTTCAGCCTATGAACTTTTCATCCCGCCCTCGTATTGTGAGAGCTTCATGTAACTTTATATTGAAAAGGTGATATATTTGTTGACAAGGTATTTACTATGTAGTGAGCTGTTTCTAGGAGGTAAAAACAGTATAATCGCTGTGATTGGATGTTTTGAGAATTGTATTTTTAGTGTTTGACATAATATTAAAGCCTGCAGGGGTTTGTGATTTTACTCTGTGTTAAAAGGCTATACAAACTGCCAAACACTGAGTGCACAAAGGTATTCACTTCTGTTTTTAGTGCTTGACAAAAGCTTATTAGACATTATACAACATCGAGGCTGTTTTACTTCTGTTCTCTCAGGACAGAAATTTGACAGTAGGAGCCAAGTTTCAGCTCCAAAGCACAATTCACAGGACAGCTCTCAGCAAAAGACTGTTGAACAAAGTATATTTAATGGACCAACAGTGCCACACAGTGTCAAAGCATTTATGATCAAAGTACTATGTAATGATGAGAGAACCAAGGACTCCCACAAACTAGCACTTCCTGCAGTATTCAAGAGGGAAGTCCAGATTGATTTCACTCCACTGGTCATGGACATTTCTTGGGCATGTGTAAATGAGACTTTCAATGCTGCATGTCACACAATGTCACAAAAGACATGACTGTTAAAGCCAATAAAGGCATTCCTCAACAAGGGCCAAGCCAAGGGAGTCAGCAGCACAGTATGTTCCACCTTGGTGTCAACAACAAGCAAACAACATCCCTGTCCTCCATGTTTCCAGCGATACAAAGCAATGTTCAGCTTTGTAGAAATGGAGGACCAAAGACTATCAGAAGAGCTGATGGAAGTAAGGTTGACATGTTCTCTGAGGGTTTGGATTTCACCTATCGTGACATAAGGCCTTTGATTTATGACAGGGATCCCAAAGGAGTCAGCAATAGACCTAAGGTAATTAATGGTCACTGTCATAAACCTAAACAGAGAACACACAGAGGAATATGAGTTGGGAGACGGTTTGGTTTGGAGACAAAGTACAACAAACCTGATTCATTGTGATTTGCTGCATAGTTTTTCCAAACAAAGAAAGTTGATTTAAGTCATTAATGAATGATAATGAACCATTTATATCTGCTTTCTGTGAACTGTGTTGTCATTAGTCTATATTTAAAGAACTTTTATTCCTATGACTTTTCTCATTCTTATGTTTTTGATTTTTTTTTACCTTAAAGGCGCAATTTACTGCACTTTTTCCACGTGTTGACAGTTTCCATAGGTCTTAGCGAAATATTTGCAACATCTTTGGGCAAATTGCCTTGAATTATAGCATCGCTGTGAATCATCTCTGGCAGACTTCCCCAGAATGGCTCATTAAAGTGTGTGTCTCTTTAAATGTCCAAGAGGCTGCAATTAACTCCACCTTCCTTTTTCGTAGTTATCGCTGATCTTACCTAGTGAGCTTCTAGCTTGGGTAGTAAGCCTGAGCCAACTAACTTAAATTTGTCTAAAGGAATAAATTGTAAAGCATCACTGGTGGACAGGAGTGTGTGGTTTCCAGTGGCAGTTTTAGATATGGGCATATGGGTGGTTGCCCAGGTCGGCATTGTCTAGGGGGCGCCACGAGAATGAGGGGAAAAAAAATTCATACTTATTGTGCTAAGCGTATTTGTGGCAAATCGGGATGCTCTTCTCCCTGTCTACAGCATAATCTCACCCTTCTCCACCTCCTCCCTTCTCTCCCGCCGAACACATAACGGCCATCCCACACATGCTCTGACCGGTGTGTAGCTGAACCATTTTTGCTTTACAAGTAAAAAAAAAAAAAAAAAAGCGTGCGCACTTGCATTTTTTATTTGGTGGGGCTTGTTTTTGGGTCACATTTCATGTTCAGCCACACGCCACACAAAGCCGGATACATTTTTTTTTTTTTTTCCGCAGGAGCAGAGCATCATAGGATAAAAGTTAATGCAGGGTTGTAATGCATGAATGACCACAGAGCAGAGCTGAAGAGAGAACCAAAACAGGACAGGCTGATGTCGCTCCATAGCTATCAGAGATGGTCATGCTACCTAAACGCTGTTTCTGTGCCTCCTCTGCATCAGGGATCTGTTGGGACCATGAATGGGGTGTAACCAGAAGAGAATCATGGAGCTCCGCTGGCCCAACCGTCTGTCGGCCCCTGGCAAGTCTCATTTTTTTTTTAAAAACTAATTTATTCTCCAGGTTGCTGTGGAATATCAGCACTGATCTGTATATACTGTAACTGTGCTGCATATGAAATAAATAGAAATGTGTAGTCATACAGCGACAACTGCTGAAACTAAAAGTCAGTTCCATAAACTATCAGTCCTATTAATGTGTGTGTGAGAGAGATGATATGTGTGCTCAGTGGTAGTTTCAGATATGGGCAATATGGGCAGCTGCCCAAGGCAGTATTCTTTTGGGGGCACCATGATAATCAGAAAAATAAAAATAATAATAGAACAAATTCATAATTTGTGCTGAGCGTGTATTTGTGGCAAATGGGTGCCCTCTACATGCAGGATGCCGGCACCCTCTGTCTGCGGCTGGCAGACGCCGCAGGTCAAACTCCAGTATTGAGGAAATTAAAAGTGGAGCAAAGAAGGCCGGGAAAAAAAACTGCTAAAAGTAAGTTTTTTGGCTTAAATTATGCAACAGTTTGAATTTTAAAACATTGAGCCCTAAAACTGCAACATTTGGTTATTATAGCTTATCTAACTAACTAACTAACCTGCACTTATATAGCGCTTTTCTAGTCACAAAGACCACTCAAAGCGCTTTCATTAATACTAACCCTCTATTCTAAGGGCCTATAGGAAACAAATATCTAGGGACAATTTAGAACAGCCAATTAACCTAACCCTTATGTTATGTAACTTTATGTTATGTAATATTTTTCTAATGTGTTGTATTTGGCTTCAGTTTACTGGCCACATGAATTAATTTCAGGGCTGTGCAAAGATCATTTGAGGGGCAGGTGTGCAAATTAATAAAAAATGGGCACATGGAATGAGATTTTAAAAAAAAAATATGTTCACTTTATATCTTACTTAGTTGGTATCAGTTTTACTTAAATACCTATCCACCTTATTCCTGAGGGTACTGCTGTAGAAACGATTATGGGGACAACTTCTGGTTTTGGCTGAAGTAGTGTTAAATCAGTCAGTAAGAGTGGAGTAGTGGAGCATTTAAAATAGCGTTTTTAAAAGTGTTTTAAATTACTTTTAATGTATAGTCCATGTACCTATTTTGCAGTCAAGTGGCAGATAATTTCAGCACTTGTAGTTTTTGTACTTTTGAATGTTTTTGCGTAGTTCTGGTATTTGCTGCTGTTCATGGTGTGAGGCTCCTCACAAATAAGCACCGCTAAATCTGTGGCTTCAACAGCAATGCATAGATCATGCACTGAAAACTAAAAAGGACTGTTGGTGTGATCGATGGTACAGATACAGGACAGACACAACAGCACTAGGTAATGTTTTCACTTGTATGAATGGCACAGATCTGATGTTTATATATTTCACCAGATGCAAGGCTGCATGAAGTAAAGTAATAAATAAAAAATAATGAGTTTGCTTCCTAAGGCTTAACGATTTAAGAAAGATATCAAATAGGTGTTTGGGTTTTTTGCATTTGTTGCTCTGCATTGGAATGATATGGACTTGATATTAGCAACTTCAGCATGCATTAATTTTTAAATTATCACAAAATATACTGTAGATCAATAAAATTTTGAAAAATTGTCAGAAAAGGTCTGTACGTGTTAAGTCAAATAACAAGCATTCACGGCATGACAGCAGCATGAGCATTTTAAGTTCAGGGTAAAACAAACAGCTGCAGCTGTCTGTATTTACCCCGACATTAAAAGACCCAAGCATGGTGTTGACCTCGAGTTCTATTGGTCAGTTAAAGTCCAGCTATGGTCTCCTAGAGAACAGAGAGATAGAGACATTTGATATGAGGAGTGAAATCCTCCTTAAAGTAGAAGTGATGAATAAAGCATAAATTTCTTAAACTTTAGTGACTAAGATATTCTACTTGATAAAGGAACATACAATATCTCTACATTGTAACTGTGAGACTAATTTGTGATAGTAAGCATGCAAACAATTTCTTCCTGAAAATAAGCAGCACATGTCAAATCATATCAAATCATCTCAATAAAAACATTTGAAACCACATTCTCCATCCCCAGAGTTCAACCATGTCTTCAGTAGCAGCTACTGTCTTGAGAGAAAGAATATGAATTAATTCATTTGTCCATAAGGCATATATTCCACTACACAGAGAAAAAGTTAAATATTCCTGATTCGTCCACCAGATGGCACTGTGAAACTGTCTGGTTGTTACTGGGGAATCTTGACTCGCCACGTCTGGACCATGTCAATCATAAAACTGTCAATTAGAACATTCCTTTGCCAAAGAGAAGAAAAGGGAGGGTGAGTAAGTCTTGGAGAAAGGGATTAACTTCCACTTTATGTGTCATATTGACCGGACAATCAGCCTAAGTGCAAGATGCAACACCAACAGAATAACACACAAGAAACGTTTGACCCTTTTATTTAATTTCAAAAAACGCAAACTTGAAGAAAGCCAGTCACTCGCCAGAGGAGCAGCAAACCTGCAGAGGGAGAGACGAGGCTGATTAATGGTGGAATGAAGGGGGAATTGGATATCCAAAATAATACCACTCACGTGGGAGGAGAAGAGAGCCCAGCACAGACCCCAGTGAAGGAGATGAACCAGCAGGTTAGGACTGCTGGTGGGGAAATGAGGAGTGGCATCTGACCAGATGGAGAGGATGACTACAATGGGGATGAGCGACAGGCTGGTGAGTGCTCCAACACCCCTGAAGACGCATCGCTTCATTGGCAGCAACCTGTGGAGAAGTAGGAGGAGAAAGTGTGTCAGGTGAGGTTAACCACAACACAAGTAGCCACTTATTCAGATAATTCTGCTTCATGGCAGCATACCCAAACGAGCCAGCGTTGAATCACTGAAGAACACTTCCTTATAAACGCTGGCTCAGCAGGAACAGCAGGTGTGTCGAATGACTTGATTAGGAGCGCAGGATGAAATGGGAAGGAGGGGGCGAGCACTCGCCAGGACATGACATTAAGGCCAATGGATAGGGTTACAGCTCTGGTTCTTGGGTGAGAGAAGCAGTTCATGGCCAGATCTCTGAGTTGAAACAATTTTCCTTCAGCATAGAATGAGTTAAATAAATTGGAACTCAATGTCACACTACACAATGAAAGCTCTAGACATGCATTGCAGAACTAAACTTAAATTCACTGTGCATTCTATCAAGAGGCAATTCAGTAAAATGCCTTACTTAATAAATTATTTATATCATCGGATTTTATAATGTACAATTAGCAGATCATAAAACATGCAAACTTTCAATTGAAATTAAATTCAATCTTGTGCTATTGTGTTCATAGTGTATATTTATAAATCTGACTTTGAAAGAGTCAGAGCCTCACTACTCACAAACCTCACCGCACGTCACTGGTAAAGGTCAATGACAAAAAAAAAAAAAGAAAGTATATGTATGGGCAGCTTCCATTGAAAAAAGATTACCCATTCAAAATAAAAACATCTTTGCAAAAAGCTGGGAAAAAAAAACTTTTCCGTCAATAAATAAATTATTAAAATGTCATTCAAATGAATGAATGAATGAATGAATGAATGAATGAATCTTTATTTCAGATAGTACAGGTTAAAAGAAACTGAATAATATAACAAAGGGGGAAAGAAAATCCAACAAGGTCAAATTAGACAATAACTCCTCTGATTATACAATTCAACATAAGTTATCCGAAATGGGTGATGGCTGAAGCCGCAGCTTATATTGCCCACCCATATTCCATCCAAGAATTCAAAAGAAAAAAACAAAAAAAACAAAAAACAAGACATGAGCAATTACAATTCAAAAACGAAGCTAAGACAAAATGTGACAGAAAAAAACTAAGCTACAACACAACACAGTCTGGATATGACAATCCTTATGTGATTTTAAATGTCATCTTGTATATATGTTTGGAGTATTTCTTCCTTTAGTTTTAGTTTAAATTATCCAAGCGTTGTACATGATTTTAATTCAGGTCCAAAATTGTTCCATAATCTGACTCCTTGCTTCAGTGTTGCTTGGTGGTAGTTCTCACTGAAGGTTTTTGAAATATACATGTTCCTCTAAAATGATATTGTTTCTCCCTTATTTGGAACAACTTTTGGATATTTGCGGGCAGTGATAGATTCTTCACTTTAAACATTATTATTGCAGTTTTAAAGTCAACCAGATCTTTCAACTTGAGAGCTTTTAATTTAAGAAAAAGTGGGTTTGTTGGTTCCCTGTAAGCTGCTTTGTTTATTATTCTAATAGCTCTCTTCTGAAGCATAAAGAGTGGATATATGTTTGTTTTATATGTATTTCCCCATACTTCATTACAATATATCATGTATGGGAGTATTAATGAATGATACAAGGTATATAGTGTGGGTTGATTCAGCAAATATTTCACTCTGTGTAATATTGCAATTGATTTGGATATTTTACCTTTAATAAAATTAATATGTGACTTCCAACACAGTTTATTATCAATTATTACTCCAAGAAATTTAGTTTCGGATACCCTTTCAATCTCTACACCATTTACAGTGAGTTTAGATACTAAGTTGTTGTGATGGCTGTTAAAAACTATAAATTTTGTCTTACTTAAATTGAGCGTTAATTTGTTTGAATCAAACCACAGTTTAATCTTTCCTAATTCCTTTCCGAGTGTATCCAGAAGTTGTTCCAAATTGCTTCCACTGCATAATAGATTAGTGTCATCGGCAAACAATATTAAGTCCATTTTTTCTGAAACTTTACATATATCATTTATATAAATATTGAATAATAATGGCCCCAAAACTGAACCCTGTGGGCCTCCACAAGTAACCTTCAGTAACTGTGAGTTTTTGTTACCAACACATACATACTGATATCTATTCTTTAAGTAACTACTTAACCAGGACAGTGCTACCCCTCTAATACCACAATTTTGTAGTTTCTTTAATAATAAATTATGATCCACTGTATCAAATGCTTTTTTAAGATCCAGGAATACCCCAACTGAATACTCTTTATTTTCAATGGCAGTTGATATTTTTTCTATAAATTCCATTAGAGCAAATGCAGTTGTCCTCTTGTGTCTGAACCCATATTGCTGCTCACACAATAAATTATTCTTCAGTATGAAGTTGTCAATTCTCTCATAGAATATTTTTTCAAGTATCTTGGAAAATTGCGGCAATAGTGAAATTGGTCTATAGTTTGAGAATTCCCCTCTGTCTCCCGTCTTGTATATCGGAATTACTTTAGCTATTTTCATTGCATTGGGAAATATACCTGTTTGGAGAGACAGGTTACAGATATATGTCAGTGGTTTCACTAAGCATTCAATAATAGTTTTGACTAAGAGCATGTCAATACCATCGCAGTCCGTAAATGTTTTACTTTTAAACGATTTAACAATTTCAATGACCTCTCTCTCGTCTGTGTTCTTTATGAAAATGGAGTCTTTTATAGCAGTGTTATTGCTTATTGTATCACCTGTAGGCGCCGTAGTGGGTATTTCTCGAGCCAAATTAGGACCAATGTTAACAAAAAAGTTATTAAATTCATCTGCAGGTGAAGCTGCATTCGCACTCTGAGTCGTTTTATGATTTTTTGAAAGATCGGTTGGGTAGCTTGTATTTCTGCTTTTATTTCCAAGAATGCTGTTAAGTATTGTCCATGTATTTTTAATATTGTCTCTGTTTTTCTCCAGTTCTTTACTGTAATAGTCTCTCTTACTACATCTTATTATATATGTTAACTTATTTTTGTATGTTTTATACCGCTGCTCTGCTTCTTTTGTCCTTTTCTTTAGGAAAGCTTTATATAATAAATTTTTCTTTTTACACGCCTTTTGTAATCCTTTGGTTAACCATGGCTTATTGGCAAATTTATGTTTAAGCTTTTTTTTTTTTACTAATGGACAGTTTTTTTCATAAAGAGTGGTTACAATGTTTATAAATGTGTCATAGGCTTCATTTACATCTGATACATAGACTTCTGTCCAGTCTTGCTTCAGCAAGTCCTCTTTAAAAGAACTGATTGCATTTGGTGATTTGTATCTGAACGATTTTAAATTTTTTTCTGTATTGGCCCCCGTGTGGCCATGGATAAGTGCAAAGGTTGGCAAGTGGTCACTTATACCATTTATCAATAATCCACTTTCTATTTTCTTATCAATAATATTAACAAACAGGTTGTCAATAAGTGTAGCAGTGTGAACTGTGATTCTACTGGGATGTGTTATTGTGGGATATAGACTCATGCTGTACATAGAGTTCATGAACTCTGTAATTACATTTTGTTGATGTGGATTTAGTAAATCAATATTGAAATCTCCACAAATTACTACCATTTTCTTACTAGTAATATTATTGTACAGCTTGACAAATGAATAAATTGTTGCAAAAAAAAATAAATTAAAAAGGTCATTCACCTTTCAGTAAAATGAGCCAAAACCATCTCCTCTGTTAAACTGCCACCCCCCATCCCCACAAAGACTGCATCGATAATTTATACAGGACAACATAGTACAGGTACATCTCAATAAATTAGAATGTCATCAAAAAGTTGATTTATTTCAGTAATTCAATTTAAAAAAATGAAACTCCAATATTATATAGATTCATTCCACACAGAGTGATATAGTTCAAGTGTTAATTTATTTTAATTTTGATGGTTATGGCCTATAGCTCACCTCCCCCACCACCACCCCCAAAACCCCCCAAAAATTCAGTTTCTCAAAAAATTAGAATATTGCATAAAATGAATTAAAAAAATTTGATTTTTAATAGAAATGTTGACCAACTGAAAAGTATGTCCATGTACACACTCAATACTTAGTCGGGGCTCCTTTTGCATGAATTACTGCATCAATGTGCTGTGGCATGAAGATGATCTGTGGCACTCCTGAGGTGTTATAGAAGCACAGATTGCTTTGATAGTGGCCTTCAGCTCATCGGCATGGTTACCTCCGCCAAGGAGGAGGTTATGTTTTTGCCTGCATTGGTTTGTTAGTTTGTTGCTCTGTCTGTATGATAGCAACATTACTCCAAAAGTTATGAATAGATTTTGATGAAATTTTCAGGAAAGGTATGTAATGACACGGGGATCAGATGATTAGATTTGGTGGTGATCCGGATCATGATCTGGATCCAGGAATTTTAAAAATATTATTAGCGTTCGCATCCAAGAAATAGCGCTAGGTAGTAATGGCCTTGAGAATCTGCCATCACCGGAGTAAAAAACATTGGAGAGTAAACTAGTTTGAAAATGAGACTGCCGCTCACCTACAAACAGGAGGACCAGACGCTCTGCAGCTGAACTGGAGTGTCGGAGTTACTCCTGCCACGGACATGCTAACAAGGAGTAGCAGGCTAGCTTTGTAAACAGCCATCATCCAGGTGAAGTCTTAGAAGCAGGGACAACTTTTTCAGGCAAGAGTCCCACTGGAAAACATAAACCTAAGCATGACAGTGCTTTGGGGATTTCCACAGCAGGTAGAATACAGATGCAGAAGTTATAAAGGCAACTCCGCCCATCTGCAACTCACTCAAGATGGTTAATTCACATCTATTTGCGTGTTTACATTAAGTTAAAATATAATTGCATCGCATGAAAAATTCACCTGTTCACATTTGGTTTGAACACTTTACACAGGGGCAAAAATCCCATTTCATTGTTGGAGGGGGGGGGGGAGACAATAAACAGGAAAATTTGAGCTTAATTTTTGAGGGGGACATAAAAAAATGCCATTTTAGCAGTATTGTCTTTTCAAATTTCTTGTATGTTAGATAATTATGCCATTGTTCCTGATTAGTCCATATTCTACTTGTCTACAGGTTTTTACATGATCAACCAGCAATACCAAAAGTTGTATTGGGGGGGGGAGTCGGTGCCTTGACAAGTCGTTCAGAATTATCATGTGACACTTGGATTGGACACAGGTGGACTTTATTTTACTATTCTTGAGACTTCTGAAGGTAACTGGTTGCACCAGAGCATTTAGGGGCCTCATATCAAAGGGGTGAATAGCGTACATATGCACATGCCAATGTATGTTTTAAATGCTTAACTTTTTTTTTGCATTTTCATATTTCTCACATTTCATTTCACAAATGTAGACTTTTGCAAATTATATAAAATCCTGATTAAATACAAAAATTACAGGTTGTAATGTAACAAAATAGGTAAAAAGAAAAAGGGGGGAATACTTTTGCAAGGCACTGTATTTTTTCAGTAGTCTAAATAAGAGAGTTCTCCTTATTTCATCACACTAAACAAAAGCTCAGACTTACCTGAGACTCTATATCTCTGGCTGACTGTATCTCTCTGTGCCCAGCTCTCTGCCCTGACATTGCTGTCCCTAATGAAACAATTATTAAACATTTCCATAAGCTCCTCATTCCTTTGTATGGACATTTTAACAAACTGCCTTAATATTATTGGGATCTTTCTACTTACTTGTTTCGGTGCACTGAAAAATGACCGGATCTCTGTGACATGATTTATGACCCAGAAGGCAGACAGACTCAAGAATAAACTCAATGATCTTTATTGTGCAGTGTAAGTGTAAAATGTGTGCATGTGTGCATGAATATCACAGCCGGGGCGAGCAGAGCACCGTACAGACTGGCAAACCTAGGGAAGAGCAGAGACAGGGGAATTAGTGACAGCAAACGGGAGAGATGATTCAGTAATAGTCCAGTCTTATTGTAGGCGAGTTGGTGAGTTGCACAGGCGAGATCCCGAAGGCTCCGGCCAGAGGGACAGTGTCTTCGGCCCCGGTTGCGGAGGAGGTGAGAGGTGAACTTGGTGCAGTGCAGGGTGAGCTCGGTCCGCCGCCACAGATTTCCACCTGTGCACAGGGGAGCAGAGCGAAGCATGGAGATGAGGTTAGGAGTAGGCTTACTTGGCGTTGGGGAACTAGGACTCCCGGAAGGACAACGAGGCAAAAAGGAATCACAGGAGATGGAACGCCGGAACGTGCAGGTGACGAAGAGGTCTTGCCAGACCAGGGAGCTTGACGTCTCCGTGCAGACCTGAGGGCAGCACGGCTTAAGTAGGCAGGCTCATGAGGAGAGCAGGTGTGCGCGCAGCTGTGGAGGCAATTAGGCAACAGGCAGGCAGAGCAGATCACTGCAGTCTGTTACTTTTCTTTTCTCTGCTATAACTGGACAAGCACAAGCACACAGGCTATTTTCAGATTTGGGAGAGATGCAACATCTAACTACAGATAATGTGCATAATTAGCCTAGATTTATTTTTCCTTAAATAAAAGAAACATGTTTTGCCATGAATGTGTAGGCTACAAGTCCAGAACATTGTGAACTAAATATTCAGTATAAAACACATGACTTCAGATTCAGGTTTGTGGTCCGGTCTAAATTTCATAACACAGTGTATCCATGTCATGATGTATCATTACATTACATCTCTACTAATTAGCGTAACGTGCTATATGCTGAGTTTATGTAAAACATGTTGGCAGACTTTGGACAAATGAGATGAAAAATTGCTTTTCATGTTCTGTATGTGATTGTTGAAAACATGGACTGATAAATAAGTTATTAACCATTCACTCATTAAGCTTTCAATGCACTTATTTACTCCTAACCGCTCTCTGCCTCTCTGTCGGCATGTGTGTAAGGAGCCACAGCAGCCCCGCCTGCAGGGGAGAAACAGGTTGGACTAAAACACTGTGAGGATTGGGGGGGGGGGGGGGGTTCTAAACTTTCAATAGTTATAAATGTCAAACAATGTGTTTTTAAGCTGCACCACTTGTATTGTGCCTTCAACAAACACTACTATGCTATTCAAATAAAAAATGTTTGTGTATACAGTGTGATTATTTTGGAGTGGGACAACTTTATGGAAGGGGGGGACATGACCCCTGAGTCCCCCCGGGATTGATGCCCATGCCTTAACAGAAAAAATATTTCAATAAAGTAGTTTTTTTTAAGAAGTTAATGTCTTTTTTGCAAGATAATTCAGTAAGCATTCTCAACATTTGTTACAGAGTGAAACATTTCAAACTGTTCTGATTTAATATTGATGATTACAGTTTTTAAAATTAAATTATAAATTGTGATATTGATTGATGAAGAACCTTTTTACTGGTCTTGTAGTCATCAGTATTAAAAACACCATTGCTGAGCAACTTTCATATGATGTCACTGAGGACTTTGTATCAAGGAAAACAAGAAAGGTCAATCTTTAGATTGCAGTTGGGGGGCGGGGGGGCGGGGGGGCGGGGAGACGGTCGGCCCAGGGTGTCATACAAACCAAGACTGCCACTGGTGGTTTCAGTGGTTAATAGAATATGACAGGTCTCTGGACTACAATAAGCACAGATATATTATGGAATGAGTGAATGGGTAAACTGCTAGTGTCAGCTATCCACCTTGGGCCTGGGTTAGAGAAAATAAACTATAGTAAATGAAAGCGCTAAGGTGCTGATGCCTCGTTGCCAGAGCCTTGGCGGAGGTATGTGTTCTTGGATCATCACCAAAATGATATGGGTTCATCTGTAGCCCAAGGATCACCTCTGGTAAAAATTTCATCCAAATCCATCCAGTAGTTTTGAAGAACATGCATGTGCAGTGAAAATAATCTGCAGTTCACATGCCCATACTGTCGGCAGCAGCCAAGAGCCACCAACTTGATTTGAACACCTGCAATCCAAACACAAAGAAGAGCACGGTGGCAGACGTTTTAAATGGCAGAACCGATGGAGGTACGTGAATACAATGACAATCAAGACAAACAGGCGCTTTTGCTGTTTAGTGGTAGAGGAAGAAAACAGACGGGCAAAAAGACGGACATTTGTTCACCCAGTATTGGTGGATTGCGCAGTACTTTCCTCTGGTGGGAGTTTCCGGGTGCATGTGCAGTATTGTTCCATTGACGGGAAAAGTGAGCTATTTTTGTCATGACGTATTAAGTTTTGACAGCTCACGTGCACGATGCCAAACACACAGAGGGGCACGTCTGACAATTTTATTAAAATCAAAACCCAAAGCGCACAGCTACAGAAACAGTCACTCGCCAGAGGAAAGGACCTGTGGAGAGAAGACGAGAGCAGTGAGCTGAGGAGTCGAGTAAGGGGAAATGGGCAAGCAAAATTACCACTTACTTGAGAAATCCAGAGAGGACCGGCAGGACCCAGCGGGGAATAGATGAGCCAGTAGGGTAAGAGAGAAATAGTGAGCTGATGGTGCCTGACCGGGTGGAGTTGATTGCTGGAGGATCAGTGTGGTGAGGCAGGAGAGCGTGCGCAGTCCCGGGGACACACCTACACAGTGGCAGCAACCTGAAAGAAGGAGAAGAAAGTAAGGTTAATGACGTGTTAACGTTACAGCTTTAATTTGCTTGCCTGAGAACAGGCAGTATACCCAGACAAGCCAGCGCTGACTGTGTGGAGGAAGCCTCCTTATGTATGCTGGCTGATGAGCGGGCGCAGGTGTGTCTTCTGCCTCAGGTGCCGTGATGAGTTTGTGAAGGTGAGACTGGAGGGGAGGGGTGCGCTCTCGCTGCCCATGACAGTTTCTGTGTTTCTTTCAAAAACAAAGCGTTATTTTGAAATTCTGGCAAATTAAAAGTTGAGAAAATATGGTGATATAATGATACAAGCCTTTAGTTGCACTTAATTTTGACCGGGTGAGCTGAAACAGAGAGACAGATAGATACACACAGAGAGCCACAAACAGATGAACTAACTGATTACTGTATGTCTCTCCATTTCACTGAGGCATAATTAAGCTAAAATAACATCTAACAACAACATATATGGTCAAGTGTTGGTAGATGGACAAGGATTCCAGTGGGTGTGAATAGAATTTATGGAAAATATTGATCAAAACTAACCGGATTGGCTGTTAAGCTAACAGCTTTAGGCAAGCTCTAATGCACTTAGAATGACTCCAACCCCCTAGCCAAGGTAATGCAAATGGTCCAATGTAACATAAATCAAAATAAGCCAGAATGATGCAAAATATATTATCAACTGTGAATTAGTGAACAAGGTGAAAAAAGGACACCTTGGACAGATGCGATCTGTCCAGGGTGTACCCTGCCTCTCACCCAAAGATGCTGGGATAGGCTCCAGCCCCCCCGAGACCCAAAAAGGATTAAGCGGAAGAAGATCGATTGATGGATGGTGAAAAGAGGAATGTCTATTAGCTGTAATTTAAAGAAAATAACAATATAAACTTCATTTTGTATGCAAGTGTGCTAGTAACACTGTTAGCTAAGCTACATTGCACCTGGAAAGTATTCACAACACTTCACTTTTTCCACATTTTGTTACGTTACAGTCTTATTCCAAAATGGATTAAATTTATTTTTTTCCCTCAAAATTCTACACACAATGACAATGTGAAAAGTTTTTCTTTTTTAATTTTTTTAACAAATTTATTAAATATAAAAAACTAAGAAATCACATGTACATAAGTATTCACAGCCTTTGCCATGAAGCTCAAAATTGAGCTCAGGTGCATCCTGTTTCCACTGATCATCCTTGAGATGTTTCTACAGCTTAATTGGAGTCCACCTGTGGTAAATACAGTTGAGTGGACATGATTTGGAAAGACACATACAGTGGGGTAAAAAAGTATTTAGTCAGCCACCAATTGTGCAAGTTCTCCCACTTAAAAGATGAGAGAGGTCTCCAATTTTCATCATAGGTATACCTCAACTATGAGAGACAAAATGAGAAAAAAAAATCCAGAAAATCGCATTGAAGGATTTTTAATGAATTAATTGGTAAATTCCTGGGTAAAATAAGTATTTGGTCAATAACAAAAGTTCATCTCAATACTTTGTTATACGTATACCCTTTGTTGGCAATGACAGAGGTCAAACATTTTCTGTAAGTTTTCACAAGGTTTTCACACACTGTTGCTGGTATTTTGGCCCATTCCTCCATGCAGATCTCCTCTAGAGCAGTGATGTTTTGGGGCTGTCGCTGGGCAACACGGACTTTCAACTCCCTCCAAAGATTTTCTATGGGGTTGAGATCTGGAGACTGGCTAGGCCACTCCAGGACCTTGAAATGTTTCTTACGCAGCCACTCCTTCGTTGCCTGGGTGGTGTGTTTGGGATCATTGTCATGCTGAAAGACCCAGCCACGTTTCATCTTCAATGCCCTTGCTGGTGGAAGGAGGTTTTCACTCAAAATCTCACGACACATGGCCCCATTCATTTTTTCCTTTACACGGATCAGTCGTCCTGGTCCCTTTGCAGAAAAACAGCCCCAAAGTATGATGTTTCCACCCTCATGCTTCACAGTAGGTATGGTGTTTTTTCTCCTCCAAACACGACAAGTTGAGTTTTTACCAAAAAGTTCTATTTTGGTTTCATCTGACCATATGACATTCTCCCAATCCTCTTCTGGATCATCCAAATGCTCTCTAGCAAATTTCAGACGGGCCTGGACATGTACTGGCTTAAGCAGGGGGACACGTCTGGCACTGCAGGATTTGAGTCCCTGGCGGCGTAGTGTGTTTTTGATGTAGCCTTTGTTACTTTGGTCCCAGCTCTCTGCAGGTCATTCACTAGGTCCCCCCATGTGGTTCTGGGATTTTTGCTCACCGTTCTCGTGATAATTTTGCCCCCACGGGGTGAGATCTTGCGGGGAGCCCCAGATCGAGGGAGATTATCAGTGGTCTTGTATGTCTTCCATTTTCTAATAATTGCTTCCACAGTTGATTTCTTCACACCAAGCTGCTTACCTATTGCAGATTCAGTCTTTCCAGCCTGGTGCAGGTCTACAATTTTGTTTCTGGTGTCCTTTGAGAGCTCTTTGGTCTTGGCCATAGTGGAGTTTGGAGTCTGACTGTTTGAGGTTGTGGACAGGTGTCTTTTATACTGATAACGAGTTCAAACAGGTGCCATTAATACAGGTAACGAGTGGAGGACAGAGGAGCCTCTTAAAGAAGAAGTTACAGGTCTGTGAGAGCCAGAAATCTTGCTTGTTTGTAGGTGACCAAATATTTATTTTACTGAGGAATTTATCAATTAATTCATTAAAAATCCTTCAATGTGATTTTCTGGATTTTTTTTTCTCATTTTGTCTCTCATAGTTGAGGTATACCTATGATGAAAATTGGAGACCTCTCTCATCTTTTAAGTGGGAGTACTTGCACAATTGGTGGCTGACTAAATACTTTTTTGCCCCACTGTACCTGTCTATATAAGGTTCCACAGTTGACAGTGCATATCTGAGCACAAACCAAAACACCCCATAATGACAACGTGAAAAAAGTTTTGAGATTGTTGCAAATTTTTTAAAAACAAAAAAACAAACAAACTAAGAAATCACATGTACATAAGTATTCACAGCCTTTGCTCAATACTTTGTTGATGCGCTTTTGGCAGCAATTACAGCCTCAAGTCTGTTTGAATATGATGCCACTAGCTTGGCACACCTATCTTTGGGCAGTTTCACCCATTCCTCTTTGCAGCACGTCTTAAGTTCCATCAGGTTGGATGGGAAGTATCTGTGCACAGCCATTTTCAGATCTCTCCAGAGATGTTCAATTGGATTCAAGTCTGGGCTCTGGCTGGGCCACTCAAGGACATTCACAGAGTTGTCCTGAAGCCACTCCTTTGATATCTTGGCTGTGTGCTTAGGCTTGTTGTCCTGCTGAAAGATGAACCGTTGCCCCAGTCTGAGGTCAAGAGCGCTCTGGAGCAGGTTTTCATCCAGGATGTCTCTATACATTGCTGCATTCATCTTTCCTTCTATCCTGACTAGTCTCCCAGTTCCTGCCACTGAAAAACATCCCCCCAGCATGATGCTGCCACCACCATGCTTCACTGTAGAGATGGTATTGGCCTGGTGATGAGCGGTGCCTGGTTTCCTCCAAACATGACGCCTGACATTCACGCCAAAGACTTCAATCTTTGTCTCATCAGACCAGAGAATTGTTTCTCATGGTCTGAGAGTCCTTTGGGTGCCTTTTGGCAAACTCCAGGCAGGCTGCCATGTGCCTTTTAAGGAGTAGCTTCCGTCTGGCCACTCTACCATACAGGCCTGATTGGTGGATTGCTGCATAGATGGTTGTCCTTCTGGAAGGTTCTCCTCTCTCCACTGAGGAATGCTGGAGCTCTGACAGACTGACCATTGGGTTCTTGGTCACCTCCCTGACTAATGCCCTTCTCCTCCGATTGCTCAGTTTAGCAGGCCGGCCACCTCTAGGAAGAGTCCTGGTGGTTCAGAACTTCTTCCATTTACAGATGATGGAGGCCACTGTGCTCACTGGGACCTTCAAAGCAGCAGAAATTTTTCTGTACCCTTCCCCAGATTTGTGCCTCAAGATAATGCTGTCTCGGAGGTCTACAGACAACAATATCCTTTGACTTCATGCTTGGTTTGTGCTCAGATATGCACTGTCAACTGTGGGACCTTATATAGACAGGTGTGTGCCTTTCCAAATCATGTCCAGTCAACTGAATTTACCACAGGTGGACTCCAATTAAGCTGTAGAAACATCTCAAGGATGATCAGTGGAAACAGGTTGCACCTGAGTTCAATTTTGAGCTTCATGGCAAAGGCTGTGAATACTTATGTGCATGTGATTTCTTAGTTTTTTATTTTTAATAAACCTGTAAAAAAAAACCAAAACTTTTTTCACATTGTCATTGTGTGTAGAATTTTGAAGGAAAAAAATGAATTGAATCCATTTTGGAATAAGGCTGTAACACAACAAAATGTGGAAAAAGTGAAGCGCGATGAATACTTTCTGGATGTAAGTCCTTGGGATCCCCGCCCATCTAGGTGTAGACTGAATCATCACAGCCAATAGCACGGTCATGGACTGTATGTCAAAACCAGAGCATTTGTCAGTGATGCATGGAAAAAGAAAGACCAGCTTCTGCCCCTTCTGCAGAAATTTTGAAAAATAGTTATTTGTAAGAGATTTTTATATTTTTAATGTAGACATATGACCCAGGAAAGCACTGAAGAGGATGTTTAGTGGTAGAGCATCTGCCCCACAGCCGGGTCTCCCTCTCACACACACACACACACACACACACACACACGTACACACACGCGCGTGCGCGTGCACACACACACACACACACACACACACACACACACACACACACACACACAAGCATAAAAATGACACTTTCCACCTTCTAGCATGGTGCTCAGCATAACAGAATAGGGAAAGGAAAGTTGATTACCCTGTCATGGTGGGAACACAAGCCAGTGTATTCCTAGTGTGGGTCTCAAGCCCAAGCAAAAGGGAAGAGTTTCGTCAGGAAGGGCATCTGGCATATAACCTTGCCGAATCAAATACACAGACCTTACCTGTTGTGGCAGCGCTTAATATAACGAGCACCCAAAGATTTGACCCAAGAAACTATGTCCCTCTGAAAACGTCATTTCTAATCCTGTCGCTCCTTGTCACTCCCAATGAGAAGCTTAGCATCTTCAGCTCTTTGTGTTGCACAATACTGACCTCAAGTGGACATAATTTTGCTGGTGGTGCAATTTTTGTTTCTTAAAGTTACACTCTATAAAAAAACTGACCGCATCTAGTGGTGAGGTTCCATATTGCAGCAAATTGAAAATCTCCAAAAAAATGAAACCCTCCCCTTCAGAATGCAAGTGACTCTCTGTTGTGTGGGGATTTGGCCCTTGAGGCTTGCCATAGCCGACACCAGGCGCACAGCATGGTGACATCAGGCGGACTGTGGCCACTGTGTATAAGTGGAACTTCTGGTAATAAAGTTCACTTTGTTTCTCGGAATGACATGACTCACGTCTTGCTGTTTTAGTACATAGCATTTGGCGACTGAGAATTAAACCATGGGGACATGCACAAGATCACCTCCTCCGTTCTTGGAGTCACCAGGTGTGCCAGCTACACCGTGGCGCCACTGGTTGGAGGTGCTTGATGCCTATATCATCACGGCTGGCCTGGGCGGTGCCGACGAAGAAAGATGGAAGAGCATGCTAATTCACTGCCTCGGCAAGGAAGGTCAATGTGTGTTTTGCGCGCTGGGTAGTGCAGGCTCTTTGGACAAGTGTTTGTGCATGATGGACAAATTTTTTGTTGATAAGTGTAACATCACGGCACAAAGATACAGATTCCTTGACCGCTGTCGCCAAGTGGGTGAGTCCACTAATCATTTTCTTATGGAGCTCCGTAACCTAGCGAGCACGTGTGCCTTTGGGCCTGTGGAAGAAGAGCTAATTCGTGACAAGCTAGCATATAGCATGAGCAATGAGTGGCTAAAGGAAAAGCTACTACTAGCTAAGGACGATCTCACGCTTAATCAAGTAGTGCAGATGGTTAGCCAAATTGAGTCTGCTACCCAGCTAGGAATGCAAGTACTGGCTAATGAACACCTAGCTGTCCAAGTTCCCTCTCCACGTCAGGCCGATAACAACTCAGCTAACTACTCTGGGTGGACCCCAAAAAGGCGGCGGACCATGGCATGGGCAGCAGTAGGAACCCAGGGACTGTGTAGTGGCTGTGGCTCTCCTTGTCACTGGGCGGGCTTGTCTGCCTGCCCTGCTAAGGGGAAAAAGTGCTACAACTGTGGTCGAGCTAATCACCTGCTTAGGGTTTGCACCACCTCCAACAAGCCGATAGATTCGGGACTCGTGGGTGTAGCTTCAGTGTGTGTAGCAGATGCCAGGAATTGGCTGCTAAAGTGGCACTTGGTGCAGCTCAACGGCATCGATGTGTCGCTCATGGTAGATTCCATACTAAGTGTGTCCACAGTAAGAAAACTTTTTCCAAAGAAACCTATCGTAGTGGGCACTGTGAAAATGCTTTGCTATGGACATGCGAAGATTGGCATAGTGGGCACGATAATTTTCTCTGTGGTGTGTGGGCCAAAGACTATTCCAATGTTCACCTTTCAGGTTTCGCGCCATGGGGCTGACTTGTTGAGTACTGACTTATAGGGGGAGTTAGGATTCTCCATCATGGACCCAGCGGGCTCCATGGTGCTGACTGTTTCTCCCAGGTGGCATGTTCGCTGGCCAGTGTTGTTTGCGGGCCTGGGCTGCGTGATGGCTTTCAACCACTGTCTGCTCATTGACCCAAATGTAACGCCTAAAATCCAACCTTTGCGGCGGCTACCACTTGCTCTGCAGGGCGATGTCACGGCGGAGCTGAACAAACTGCTGAGCACCGGCATTATTGAGGGGGTGGATGCCTCGCCATGGATCTCGAATATTGTGGTAGCCAAAAAGAGGTGGCATCCGACAACTAAGCGATCATTCCGGACAAATATCCACTGCCCATGATGGAGGAACTCACTGCAATGTTCAGTGGCTCCAAAGTGTTTTCGAAACTGGACCTCTGCCAAGGTTATCTACAAGCGCCACTCCACCTGGCCAGCTGCAACCTGATGTTGTTCGTGACCCACATGGGCGTTTTCAGATATACCCGCATGCCTTTTGGCCTGAGTTCGGCGCCAAGCTGTTTATTATTTCCTGCAAAGTCAAAACTTTCACAACTGAAACTGAACATGCAAATGAAATTAAAAGCTACTCAGTGTTTTAACATATTACAATTAAAATTACTGATACAATTATATCTGTCCTGCAATGGACTGGCAATCTGTCCAGCGTGTACCCTGCCTCTTGCCCAAAGACGCTGGAATAAGCTCCAGTACAACCTCCACCCCCCCACCTGAAAAGGATTAAGCAGTAGAAGATGGATGGATGGATAAAATTAAATCATGACCTAATTTTTAAAACTCTCCATTAAAATGATGACCAAAGAGAAATTCCGGATGATAATTAACAAAAAAGCCAAAAAGAAAAGGAAATATGATGAGGCTTAGCTTGCTCTTGGATTCATTGTGGGTGTGGAGGGGCAGAGAAATAGCTGTGGGTAGGTGGGCTTGCTAATCGTCTGGCTCCCCAAAATGGGGAATAAAAAAAGTTTAAGAGCCACTGGTATAAATAAACAAAAACAACAACAACAAATTCAGCAGATTACAATGACCACAGTCTCTGAACTTTTACTGCTGACATGGATTGAAACTGTCAGTGCTTCAGTCACGCTCTTTAGAAAGAAACCTGAAAGCTTTGAATATTTTTTCTGCACATTTAGAAGAAAAGCCTCCAATCTCCACGAGGCTTCACCTGCCAGACAAGAGTAAATAAAGCTCCTCAGTAGTATTTATTCTTGTTTAAAAGCAGCCTACTTTGGACATTTACTGCTGTTTACAGCCCATTAATGTGGTCTTAGCAGGCAACATACCTTAAAAACACATTCTCTGCCGGTGCACTTTTCCCTCTGTGGCTCCCTCACTCTCGCTCTCTCACTTGACCACTTGCACACAGCGCCGTACCTAGGTTTCAATTAGTTCTCCCTCTGCTGGCGGACTCTATAATTGCATTTAAGAATGCGATTCCAAATATGGAAAACAGGATATAAATAAATAATTGATTTTTGGAAATGGACTGACGGGCTGCTGTGGATGAGGGGGCAGCCTGCCAGTTGCCCATCCCTGACCTGGATGATAGGTTGTTTTATAGTGCTAGGCTGCTGGCCTTTTTAGCACGTCCATGGTAGAAGGCCGTGGGTTAAAAAAAATCAGATTCAGCTGCAGAGCTCCCGGTACTTCTGTCTCCAAGTGAGTGTTAGTCTCATTTTCAAATTAGTTTACTCTCCAATGTTGATACTGATGGTAGAATCTCAAGGCTGGTGCTCCGTAAGGAAGGTGCTGCCAAATCGGTACCCAGAACAAGATCGGTACCCAGCATCAAACACAGAATATTGTTTAAAAATTATACATTTGTATATTGAAGATGTGACCAAGTACTTAATAAAAATCTGCAAGCTTTTCAAAACCATTATGAAAACCATATTCAGTTGTATAGTAAATACATTCGTCACAGTGTAAAGGTGCTAGGCATCCATGTACATCGAGTGAAGTACTTTTGCGCATGCGAAATACCAATCTTGTTCCGGGTACCGATTTGGCAGCCACAGGCACCAAATGTTTATATCATAACTTCTCCTCTTCAGTGTGTTTCTTCTTTGCATCCTGTTTTATGTCAGCCAACAGCCAACTAACGCTATAGCGCCACCAAATTCTAAAGGCCTGTTTGTCATTACAACAGATGGTTTCTGTCATGAGCCTGAGCTCAAATATTCTTTCTGAGCTCAGACTCAATTTATTTCTGAATTTTGTATGTGTGTCATTATTTTATTGTCAGTTCTATGTATATATTTTGGTTTATTGTCTCCTATGTACCCTCCTCTCTCAGACACTTCCACTAACTGTTCACAGTCTTTTCTCCTACCATCTCAGCTGTGGACAGTTAGGTTAATTAGTGAACCTGCCTGCTCAGCCCACACCTGCTGCTCATTTGTCTGCCCAGTACTTAAGCTTTGCAAGTTCACTGTTTCACTGCGGCAGCATTGCTTAACCTGGACTGGTTTGGACTTTTCTTGCCGTGTTTTTCCTCATCTACTCCAGAGCCTTCCCTGCTCTGGAGTGAATCTTCTGTATGTAATCTTAGTTTGTAGTTTTATGTTGTCTACACTATTTTTGTATTCTGTTAGTAAATGTTACACTACAGTTCAGTGCTTGGGCTTGTTTTTCTTCCCCGGAGGGGCCAGTTTGTGACAGAATGCTGTCGCCAAGTTACGGCCCAGCTGCTGTAGTGTGTATTTTTTTTTCTTTTTGCCTTTTTTTTTCTTTTTTTTCCCCACTCACCTGTCCAGCAGAGCTGTTACGTCACCATCAGGCGAAGCAGACTGGAGGAGGAGGAAGTGGAGTCGGGATGAGCTCGAGTTCGTCTCTATGATTGAGGACATGGCGATTGGTGCTCAGAACTGCTCATCCCGTAAGGACGAGAGGCTGTGTTAGGGTGGAGTCGCGTATTTACTGGAGATCAAACCCAGCGTGCGCTTCCATCCCCAGGTGCTGAGACTCTCCCTTCCTCCACTTCCACCCATGCCATCACCCTCCTCCTCGCCTGCTCCGTCAGCTCTGCGATGGCACCGTTGTCCCACTCCAGATTGCCGGAGAAATCCTCCTGCCTCTTCAGCAGCCACTTCCCAGACATCGAGCCCGACAATTCCCGCAGCAGTCCTTCTCTCTTCTCCTCCTTCACCGGCTGTCCCGTCAGCCTCCTCTTCCTCCACTACTGCTGCAACTCCCATCCCCTCAATGTGCTGTCCTACTGCTGAGAAGTCCTCCATTTTTTTCTCCGGCTACGTCCACCTCCGCGGCTACAGGGGTGGCTCCTCCACAATCCACCGAGGAGCCCATAATTACCATAGCCACAGAGAGGGATGACTCTCCATACACAGCAGCAGATAACATCAAGATCTGGGAAAACAGGCAAGTTTTATTTCATTTTACTTCAATTCATGATGAAATGTCTTGCCTGATTCCCAGTAGGGAGGCTCAGGAAAAGCAGTCCACTGAGCTCTCCCCACCTGCTGCTGTTATAAATTGCTCACCAGCCCTCTCTGTGTTCTCTCCTGTGGCCCCTGAGTGTCCGCCGGCCCTGGAGCAGAACCGCTGAACGATGGAGGAGCTCGTGGCCCTGGAAGACCCTGTTCCAGTGCCAGTGGTGAGCCAACCCCCAGCTGCCACCCTGGAAGAGCCACCAGTGTGGTTCACTTCATCTGGGGAGACATGGACTGCAACCACCATCATGCCTGCTGTGGAGGCCGCCACAGCAGAGTGGGAACCGGAGCTGGACTTCCAAGAGACCGGGCCTGAGACGTTGCTGTCTGGATTGACGGAGTCCTGGACGGTGGTGGAGCTCGAGCTCAGGCAAATGCTGTCTCTTGTTTTCCTCTTATCTGTTTTGGAGAGACCTTGCCTGGCTCTTGGGGAGGGAAGTCGGGTGCAGCCATCAGCTGCACCTGAGCTCACCTTGCTGGGCTCCACCCCTGCCAGTGACCCTGATCCTGTACCTCTGCTTGTCTGTTCTGAGCCTTCTTCCAGGGTCACCAGGGAAGATCTCACTTCGTCAGATGACTCCTTTGGTCCGGGCTCGCCTCCTGAAGACATCGTGGGTCCAGCTCCCCCCGCTGAGGTCATTGTGGACCTTCTCTCCTTCACCCTCGTCCAGTGTCCCATTGGTGGACCAACTCCTTGGCCTGGTGCTCTCGCGAGTCAGCCTGTTCACTGTGGGTGCAGCTCTGGCCCAATCCAGGTCCACTGTGGGTGCAACTCTGGCTCAGCCCGGGTCCACTGTAGGTGCAGCAATGGCCCAGCCCGAGTCCATCGAGGGTGCAATGTTGGCCCAGCCCAGGCCCACCGTGGGTGCTGCAGAGCTCCAGCCCCAAGCCACCGCAGGTGCAGCATTGCTCCAGTCCGCAGCCACCGCAGGTGCAGCGTTGCTCCAGCCCAGAGCCACCGTAGGTGCAATGTTGTTCCAGCCCAGAGCCACCGCAGGTGCAGCGTTGCTCCAGCCCAGAGCCACTGAGGGTGCAACGTTGCTCCAGCCCGGAGCCACCGAGGGTACAGCGTTGCTCCAGCCTGGAGCCACTGAGGGTGCAGCGTTGCTCCAGCCTGAAGCCACCATGGGTGCTACAATGCTCCAGCCTGGAGCCACCATGGATGCTACTATGCTCCAGCCTGGAGCCACCGTGGGTGCAACAACGTCTCAACCCGGGACCACCAAGGGTGCTACCAGCCAGCCCGAGGACGTCATGGTCCCCCTTCTTCATCTGCCAGACACTGACATGGTCCCCCTTCCTCCTCTGCCAGATGCCACCGTGGTCCCCCATCCTCCTTCGCCACCTAATACCGTCGTGGTCCCCCTCCTCTGGCCCTGCTTCCTGCCATTGGGCCTTCCCGTGGGGGAGCCACCTCCGGGTAACCCCTCCGGTCCTGGTGGCTAAAGAACTCAGGCTGGCCGCCCGACAGACTGAGCCACTGGGTTGGGTGGCCCATATTCTCTGGCAGGCCGACTGATTCATTCCACCTTGCTGTCTGTCATTCCACCTGAACAGCTGGGTTCTTTGGCCTAGGGGGCCTAGGGGGCCCAGGGGCCCGGTGTAGCGTGGGTGTGGGTTCTGAGCAGGCTCCCTCCTAACCTGTTTTCCCCCACCTCCCACCCAGGGTACTTTTTTGCTGTACTCTTTCTCTTGGGGGGGGGGGGCTTTTTGGTGTTGCCTGGGGGTGTCTGGAATCCACCCCTTGACGAAGGGGGCTCTGTCATGAGTCTGAGCTCAAATATTTCTTCTGAGCTCAGACTCAATTTATTTCTGAGTTTTGTATGTGTGTCATTATTTTGTTGTGAGTTCTCTCTATATATTTTGGTTTATTGTGTCTTATGTGCCCTGCTCTCTCAGACACTTCCACTAACTGTTCACAGTCTTTTCTCCTGCCATCTCAGCTGTGGACAATTAGGTTAATTAGCTTACATTAGCTCACCTGCCTGCTCAGCCCACACCTGCTGCTCATTTGTCTGCCCAGTACTTAAGCTTTGCAAGTTCACTGTTTCACTGAGGCAGCATTGCTTAACCTGGGCTGGTTTGGACTTTTTCTTGCCGTGTTTTTCCTCATCTCCTCCAGAGCCTTCCCTGCTCTGGAGTGAATCTTCTGTAAGTAATCTTAGTTTGTATTTTTATGTTGTCTACACTGTTTTTGTATTCTGTTAATAAATGTTACACTACAGTTGAGCGCTTGGGCCTGTTTTTCTGCTCCGGAGGGGCCAGTTTGTGACAGTTTCTGTAAAATGAAAGCTCATCAAAAAATTTTACACAGTACACCTTTAAGATAGTATTGTGTTGTGTCTGAATAACAAGGAGGCGAGGTGACGTTTTATGAGTTTTATTATAACACCAGCTATATACACAGGAGTCCCTACCGTGCGTACAGGAGCCACAGCAAAGAAACCTTATGTCTCTCGCTACAGGCTTATATACTCCAGGTGATGCCACCTCCTAGAGGCGGGGCGTCACCCCACTACAGCCTAGGGCACCATCATAATATTATAATATATATAATATAGGATCCTACATATTGGTCCTCAAATAAACTTTTGTGGAATATGGAGTAGATAGTGCAGGGCTGGTGTGTAATTTAATTGGCTATTGTGGTTTGAATGTAACTTTTTAAAATGTTTTTAATTATATTGAAAAAATGTACTGAATGACCATGTAGTAGAGCATTAAATGAACACACTACATTTCCATGTTTTAAGTTTGCTTGCAACAGTTATTGCAAGAAAGAAGACTCTTACAACGTCTATGTGACTTTCTCTGTGTGATTTGAGGTCATGTTTGAAGATGTAATTGCAGAACCTCCCTCTGCAAAGACCTTTGTTAAACTATGGCTGTGGAGTCACACCCTGTTTGAGATAACCAAACTGTGGTGCTACCGCTTCATTTCTCTCCTGCTGGCAGTCCGGTCTCACTGGCAGCAGGCCTCATCTTTGCTGTGCTCAGCTGCTTTCACATATGGTATGACTCTTACACTGAAATGAGGTAGTCTCATACACAAGAATGAATTATTAAAAGATCCACTTGAAAACAATAAGATTTACAGAGGAAAAAATCTATGCTCTCTTTGAAGTCCTTTGGAAGATTTTCTGGAGAGTGTGGAAGGATTTATGTCATCAACTTAATGAGCTTGTGCTTTATCCTTTTCTGTGTCTCTTCAGGCTGATCATGTCCTGTGTGCAGCTCCTTCTCATAAATATGCACTGGGTTCAGACTGTGTGGGCCAGCATACTGAACATTGATGTCAGCCCTTTTCTCTCCAGTACTGGAAAATGCTATAGTGAAATAATCGTCTCTCAGGCAAAATAATAAAACATGTAGTCATGCAAACAGGGATGCAAGTTAACAATTAATTCATTAATTGATACACCTTATCGATCGATTAACAATTAATTGATAAACGGCATTTTTCCTGAGAATCTGAATTTCCCTTTGTACAATACAGTCTACCTTTAACATGCAAAAAGTTGTTGTTTTTTCATATACTGAATAAAACATGAACCTCATATTCCTCGATTTATTGTACCATTTACATTTTTTTTTACTACAGACAATGGCATTTTTTGCAGTTTAACAAATTTTGTGCTGTATAATGTGTACTATGTGCTGGTGCATCTTAGTAAATTACAAATGTCATGATTTTTTTATTTATTTCAAAAACTATTACCAATATAAAAATTATCTTTTTTAGTTATATTAAAAAACCCTTTCACGTTCTAATTTACTGAGATGCACTGGTAGACTGTTTTAACAGGAAAATAAATTGTGAGCTGATTCATCTGTTGCATGTTAAACATTATCGCAGTACCCCGGCAATGCAGGCAAACCCAGAACGATGTGGGCTCCCTCTTGTTGTCTGTTACCTCAGTGGGAACTTAAGTCCGGTCTGCTGGCAGCGGGAATAGGTTTTTGCACTTGTGTCATCTTTTTCCTCGCTGCAGTCCGTTTTTCCGCCCTGTTTTGATTTGAAATAGGCGGGTGGACATTGGAACGTGCCATTGAAACTTCTTGTAATTCTCAACTGATCAGTGTGATTCTCCAACGTAACCCGAAAGGGTGAGTTTTTTCGCTCTGCACAGCGCGAGCGCATGCACTCTGGGGGCTTAGCGTCTTCTTCAGCTTTTTCGGTTGAAAGGCAGTAATGGGTGACCGTGTGCACCTCCGCCTGAACGGCGACGCCACTATATTTCATAGAAAAAGCTCGGATTTAAAAGGACTGCTGAATTATCAATTGACAATTAACTTTAGTTGACTAAATTCTTATCGACAATTGATCGAAAGTTGATTAATCATTAACATCCCTACATGCAGATTTTGTGGTTTATATACAGTGTGTAAAAGTTTGGACATGACTGTGCCCATGTCCTTGCTTTATGTTCATATTTGTTTTTCTGTTATCTTCAGGACATGAGTTCAGCCATGTCCTCGCCCTTTGTTATTATGTTTCTCTGTGCTGTGATTATCATTTGTATTTTTGGTCTTGTGTACACTGCTTGCTCAGCCCCACCTGTCCTATGCTTTTCCATTGTCCGTGATTGTTTCCTACCTGTCGCACGTTGTCTTGATTACTTCCCTGTCTATATATGTCTCTACCAGTCTGTGTTAGGTGTGGTGTCATTTGTGTTCTGTCAGTTCTGTTCAGTGTGCTCTCATGTTATATGTAAATTTCGTTTCCAGCCCACACACTTTCATTTGTTTGTTTTTGAGTTCTGTTAATAAATCCCCAGCTTTTGCATCATATTCCTCCCTGCACCATTCACTACACCCTGACAGAATGATGCCACCAAAGAATGACTCAGCAGGTAGGATCGGCAGGAGGAAGGAGCAGAACCAGAACCCGGTGGAAAAGGACCTCGACCGGGCGATTTAACTGTTTGACCAGGCAGTGCTGGGTCGCTCAAACCTATTGGAGAAGTTTGGGGATCTAATGGTGGTGAGGGACAGCCTCAATTCCCTGGCCCTGCTGCATCTCCCCAGGTTATCTGAATTCCACTCCTGTTTAATGCGGACCTGTGACGAGCTTATGTGGATAGGCCATTCACGCTACTCATCCCGCTCATCCCCTCATCGGGCTCATCTCCAACGGCGACGAGTCCGTCTACAGGAAAGAGGTGGCCCAGCTGGTGTCCTGGTGCAGCCACAACAACCTGCAGCTGAACGCTCTGAAGACAGCGGAGATGATTGTGGACTTCAGGAAAGTCACAACCCCCCTGCCCCCCTTCACCATCACAGGCTCTCCCATCACCATTGCAGATTCCTTCCGCTTCTCGGGCACCACCATCACCCGGGACCTCAAATGGGAGCCAACCATCAGCTCCCTCATCAAAAAGGCCCAGCAGAGGATGTTCTTTCTGCGGCAGCTGAGGAAGCTCAAGCTACCCACCAAGATGTTAGTGCAGTTCTACACGGCCATCATCGAGTCCATCCTCACCTCCTCCATAACCGTGTGGTACGCAGGAGCCACTGCCAGGGACAGACTAAGGTTGCAGCGCGTCGTGCGCACTGCTGAGAAGGTGATCGGCTGCAAGCTCCCATCTCTCCAGGACCTGTACATCTTCAGGACCCGGAGGCGTGCAGGCCGGATCATAGCCGATCCTTCACACCCTGGTCACGTACTGTTTGCCCCCCTCCCCTCAGGTAGAAGACTTCGGTCCATTCAGACTAAAACCTCCTGGCACATGAACAGCTTTTTTCCCTCTGCCATCAGACTGCTGAACATTAAGTGACTTACTGACTCTCGTGCACTATATACAGCAGCTCAACCAGATTCATGACATTCATCACTGTTTTTCTGTTGCATTATCGACTGCACTGTGGTACCCCATATTATCTGCTACTTGCTAATTTATTTAAATCTGCCTTGACTAGTATTACTCATTATTATTATTATTATTATTATTATTATTATTATTATTATTACTTATTATTCTACACTTATTGCATGTTTTTAGTCTTTTAGTTTTTTAGTTTATCTCTTTATCTCATCATGTTTTTAATGTTGCAGCATGGCACCGAGACAAATTCCTAGTTTGTGTACTACATGAACAATGGCAATAAATCTGATTCTGATTCTGATTCTGATTCTACTCTGCCCAACCTGGCTCCGGGCCACTGATCCCAATTCCTGCTTCCAGTGTGTCGCCTCCCGCCTTCCCCGTTGCTCCTACACCATCTGCCACCTCTGTTCCGTCAGCCACGACGGTCAGGCAGGCGGTCCTCGCACAAACTGACATCTTGCTGGAACACAAGCCCTGGCTTGCGCCAGAGGTGTTATTCCCGGTGTATGAGGACCAGCTGCCATCAAAAGGGCCAGAGGGGAAGTGGTGATCGAGGAAGCATCACTCCGCTTGCCATCCAGGCCCTTCACTCGAGATTCACCCAAGGGTTTCTGCTGCCATGGCCCCACCTTCTTCGAGTGCTTCAGCAGCTGCAGGGCAGAAAGTCAGCACGGCCCAGTCATCTATTCCAGCGGTGCACATATCAGCTTGCACCCCACCAGTTTCACCTGTCATTACGTCTGCAGTGTCACCTGTCATCATGCCTGCTAGTTTGCCCGTTGTCACACCTGCAGTGCCAGTTCTTACATCTGCTACACAGGTGCTCCCGCCCACTGCTGCATCTCAGGCAGCTTTTACAGGTTATAGGTCACATTAATGGTGGAAAAAAGTTTTGAAATGATTTATCTTAGTCTCATTTTTTTACATCACAAAAACCTGGCATTTGAACAGGGGTATGGAGACTTTTTATATCCACTGTGCATACACACATACATACAGTGGGGTGAAAAAGTATTTAGTCAGCCACCAATTGTGCAAGTTCTCCCACTTAAAAGATGAGAGAGGTCTCCAATTTTCATCATAGGTATACCTCAACTATGAGAGACAAAATGAGAAAAAAAAATCCAGAAAATCACATTGAAGGATTTTTAAAGAATTTATTTGCAAATTATGGTGGAAAATAAGTATTTGGTCACCTACAAACAAGCAAGATTTCTGGCTCTCACAGACCTGTAACTTCTTCTTTAAGAGGCTTCTCTGCCCTCCACTCGTTACCTGTATTAATGGCACCTGTTTGAACTCGTTATCAGTATAAAAGACACCTGTCCACAACCTCAAACAGTCAGACTCCAAACTTCACTATGGCCAAGACCAAAGAGCTGTCAAAGGACACCAGAAACAAATTGTAGACCTGCACCAGGCTGGGAAGACTGAATCTGCAATAGGTAAGCAGCTTGGTGTGAAGAAATCAACTGTGGGAGCAATTATTAGAAAATGGAAGACATACAAGACCACTGATAATCTCCCTCGATCTGGGGCTCCACGCAAGATCTCACCCCGTGGGGTCAAAATGATCACGAGAACGGTGAGCAAAAATCCCAGAACCACACAGGGGGACCTAGTGAATGACCTGCAGAGAGCTGGGACCAAAGTAACAAAGGCTACCATCAGTAACACACTACGCCGCCAGGGACTCAAATCCTGCAGTGCCAGATGTGTCCCCCTGCTTAAGCCAGTATATGTCCAGGCCCGTCTGAAGTTTGCTAGAGAGCATTTGGATGATCCAGAAGAGGAGTGGGAGAATATCATATGGTCAGATGAAACCAGAATAGAACTTTTTGGTAAAAACTCAACTTGTCGTGTTTAGAGGAGAAAGAATGCTGAGTTGCATCCAAAGAACACCATACCTACTGTGAAGCATGGGGGTGGAAACATCATGTTTTGGGCTGTTTTTCTGCAAAGGGATCAGGATGACTGATCCGGGTAAAGGAAAGAATGAATGGGAAAAATCGTGAGATTTTGAGTGAAAACCTCCTTCCTTCAGCAAGGGTATTGAAGATGAAACGTGGCTGGGTCTTTCAGCATGACAATGATCCCAAACACACCGCCCAGGCAACAAAGGAGTGGCTTTGTAAGAAGCATTTTAAGGTCCTGGAGTGGCCTAGCCAGTCTCCAGATCTCAACCCCATAGAAAATCTTTGGAGGGAGTTGAAAGTCCGTGTTGCCCAGCGACAGCCCCAAAACATCACTGCTCTAGAGGAGATATGCATGGAGGAATGGGCCAAAATACCAGCAACAGTGTGTGAAAACCTTGTGAAGACTTACAGAAAACGTTTGACCTCTGTCATTGCCAACAAAGGGTAAATAAAGTATTGAGATGAACTTTTGTTATTGACCAAATACTTATTTTCCACCATAATTTGCAAATAAATTCTTTAAAAATCAGACAATGTGATTTTCTGGATTATTTTTTTCTCATTTTGTCTCTCATAGTTGAGGTATACCTATGACGGAAATTGGAGACCTCTCTCATCTATTAAGTAGGAGAACTTGCACAATTGGTGGCTGACTAAATACTTTTTTGCCCCACTGTACATACTGTACATACATACATACATACATACCATCATGGGGGGACATGTTTGCAAACATGTCTTATTCTTTAAGTTATGTTCCCTTCCATTTATCAGTATGGTTATTCTGCCCTCGCCTTTAGTTTTTGGTTCATTCTGTGTATCATTACCACCCTTATCCTGTCATCTTGTGTTTACTCATTGCGTCAGCACTTTCTGTTTATTTCTGCCCATTGTTATTGGTCTTTTGTTAATTCTTCACGGCTGCACCTGACTGTGTCTCTCTCCCTCTCGCCCTCTCCTCCTCTCTCTTAATTAATCTCAGCCATTTGTTATTTTTTTCTCATTAGTGTCTGTGTATATATGTTCCTCTCAGTTTTCAGTTCGCTGTCACGTAAACCCTGGTTGTGTTCCTCTCCCGCATTCTGTCCAGTTTGTGTTCATCCTGTATGCCTGCCAGTGATTATCCAGCCTTGAGTTGCGTCTTTTGTTATTAAACCCGCTGAATCTCATCTCTGCGTTTGGGCCCGTCCTTTGCTGCCTTCCTGGCAGCGGAACATGACAGTACGAGGTGACCAGAAAAGGACCCAGCGAGATGAGATCATGGTCAGTTAAGGACTCAGTGGGCGAGACTGGTGAGAGGAAGTGGAGAGTGGAGAATGGAACGGCTTCCTGTCGTCACTCAGGTACTGGACTGTGTGGCTGCTGTGCGGCCGCTGGGCGATGCTGCTCCAATTCTGAGGATGCTGTGGAGCATTGGAAGACGGCTGCAGCATTGATGGAGGTGAACATGGACATCTGTTCTTATCTCTGGGTATGGGAGCTCCCTATACTCGCTCTCCCACAACGACCCACCGTCTCTTCCTTGCTAAAGCCAGCCAACTGTCTGCCAATCTTCACTCCAGCAGAACGGAGTGAGCTCCTCAGCAGTGGGTTGGTGTTTGGAAACCCGGGGTGGAAGGAGGACTCCAGGAGGCGCTGCTCCTCCCAACGCTCCGCTCCAGCCACCACTGTTTCCCCTTCATTTTTTTTTTTTTTTTTGGTGTGTTTGCCTATCCTGGGTGGGAACCGAATGCTAATGGAGGAGTCTGCTATTCCAGCTTTTCCCCCTCTTCGCTCCGCTGCACCCCTGAGGAGCTCAGTCATGCCGGCCCCCAGGACTGTTGTTACACCGGCTCCCACAGCAGCTGCAGTGTCAGCTTCACCTGCAGTGCCAGCTTCCTCATCTGCTGTGCGGCGGCCCATGCCTGCTGCCTCATCTGCTTTTATCACAGCTCCAGTGCCTGCTCTGCAGCACCTCTCAGTTCCAGTGCCTGCTCCACGGCACCTCCGAGCCCTAGTACCTGCTCTGCGGCACCTCTCACCTCTTGGCTACCTTTGGGAGGAAGACCTCGAAGTCACAGGACTGGTTTGATGCCAAGTTGACCGAGATGACCCCCGTCATTGAAGCCAAGTGCTCAGCACTTGCTGAGTACAAGAAGTACCCAAACGAGAAGAATCTCCAGATTCTCAGGGCTGCGAGAAGCAAAGTTCAGCAGACTGCTCGGCGCTGTGCCAACGAGTACTGGACTCAGCTCAGCCAAGACATTCAAACCGCTGCCATAACAGGGAACATCCGTGGTATGTACGATGGCATCAAGAAAGCACTTGGTCCGGCTCAGAGCAAGACGGCCCCCCTCAAATCCTCCACTGGGGAGATGATCACAGAAAAGAACAAGCAGATGGAGAGATGGGTGGAACACTACTCCGACCTCTACTCCAGACAGAACACTGTGACACCGTCAGCCCTTGATGCCATCGATATCCTGTCATCCATGGACGAACTTGACGCCGAGCCAACCATCGACGAACTCAGCAAGGCCATTGATAGCTTGGCCGCTGGCAAGGCACCCGGCAACGACGGCATACCCCCCGACCTGATCGAGTGACATGTTTCGGGACCCAGGAGACAGACACTGACACGGGCAGATAGTGAACAATAATCTTTATTAGAGTGACAGGGTGTGTAGTGCAAGTGTGAGTGCGTGGATAGAGTTCTGGTCACTGGAGCTGAGCACCCTGGACGGAGACCCGGCAACCCTGGAACATACAAGCACAAACAATTACTTTTGTCCCACGCAAGTGACAAGCTACAGGTAGTGAGGCTTACTTGGCGGGAGCACAGGTTACGTCCTGCTGAGAACCAGCGGCCGTGCAACGTGGAGGTGAAGGTGTCCGTGAACGTGCTAGGGCCTCCACCCGTGGCTGTGATAAGGACAGATCTTCCAGTGACTCCGGCTGTGACACCACAAGCCGGGACGATGACAATCCAGATGATGACGAGGTGAGTGAATCCACAGAGCGTGGTGACGATGAGACAACAGATGCTGATGACAGTAACTCCACTGATAACGGTGGCCAATACTCCTGCAACTGATACAGCAGTAGTTCAGGAATTTGAGGAGCAAGACGTACCGGTAGTCATGGTGGTAGCGAACCGCTACGTGTGCGTGTTGGCGTAACCCCGTCAGCTGGGGCCGCAGGTCCGCCGCCAGGGGGGTCCACCTGTGCACAGGGGTAGAGGTTAGGAGTAGAGTAACAGACAGTTCTCTTACGTGCTTGACTCTGAACAGAAGTCCTTGATGAGGTAAGAGAAGTCCTTGATGAGGTAAGAGAAGTTCTTGACGAAGCCAGAGAAGTTCCAGACGAGACGAGAGAGTAACCTGACGAGGCCAGAGAGCGGAGTTCAGGTTCTTTCTCCGACGAGGAGGACAGACGACTCCGTGCCGGGCTGTCAGCAACGCTGGCTTTTAACAACTGCTGATTAACACCTGTGGGTCTGTGCGCAGCTGGAGTTAATGATGTTAATGACGGCCCAGAGGCCGCCATGACAGTACTCCCTCCTCTAGCAGTGCCTCCAGGCACCTGCCCAATCCTACCTGGATTCGCCCGATGGAAATCGCGAATCAGCTGTTTATCCAGGATCAACACTGGGCGAATCCAAGAACGATCCTCCGGTCCAAAGCCCTCCCAGTCCACCAAATACTGAAGGCCACGACCCTGCCTGCGGACATCCAAGATGGCAGTCACCCCCCAGGCCGGATGGCCATCGATCATCCTTGGGGGTGGGGGAGCCGCAGGAGCAGGGCACAGGGGGTCAGAGACGTACGGCTTGACCTGGGAGACATGAAAGGTGGGGCAGATACGCATCGAAGAGGGGAGAGACAAGCGCACAGACACAGGGTTAACAATACGATTAATGGTGTAGGGGCCAATGAAGCGCTTAGTAAGCTTACGTTTTTCAGCCGGCACACCAATATTCCGGGTTGACAACCAAACCTTCTGACCCACCTTATAGTCCGGGGCGGGTCTCCTATGCCGGTTGGCCACCTGGATATTACGTTTAGTGGTCTTCAGCAAGGCTTGACGAGCGAGGAGCCAAACTCGCCGGCAGCGCTTAATGTGTGCCTGGACTGAAGGAACCGCTACCTCCTTTTCCTCCTCAGGAAACAATGGAGGATCAAACCCACAAGTAGCTTTAAACGGGGAGACGCCCGTGGCCGTGGAGATCGTGGCGTTGTGAGCGTACTCAATCCAGGGCAGGAACTCGCTCCAGGAGGATGAGCAGGAGGAGATGACACAATGAAGGGCAGCTTCCAGCTCCTGATTAGCCCGTTCGCACTGACCATTACTTTGGGGGTGATAACCAGAAGAGAGGCTGGCTGTGGCTCCTAGTGCCGCACAGAAAGCCTTCCAAACTTGAGATACAAACTGGGGTCCTCGGTCAGACACAATATCCGCAGGGATGCCATGAAGACGGACCACATGTTGCACCAGGAGGTCCGCAGTCTCCTGGGCCGAAGGCAGACCCCGAAGTGACACAAAATGGGCCGCCTTCGAGAACCGGTCCACGATGGTCAACACCGTGGTGTAGTCATCTGAAGTGGGTAACCCAGTCACAAAATCCATCGCTACATGAGACCAGGGGCGTGAAGGAACCAGCAACGGATGTAGTAAGCCCGCCGGGGGGGATGATGTCGTCTTCCCGGTGGCACACTGAGCGCAGGCCCGGATGTAACCTACAACGTCCCTCCGTAACCCTGGCCACCAGAAGGTCCTTTGGAGAAGATCCACGGTCCGACCCACTCCAGGATGACAAGCCAACTTGGAAGCGTGACTCCACTCAATCACCTTGCCTCGGACAGTGCGTGGAACAAACAAGCGGCCCGGGCCCCCCCCCCCCCCCCCGGGGTCCGGCTCAGTCTTCTGAGCCTGGCGAACCGTCTTGCAGATTCCCCAGGACAGGGTGCCCACGACACAGGAAGGCGGCAGGATAGGGGTCTCCTGGTCCTCGGAGGATGGGGGGTCAAACTGCCGGGAGAGGGCATCCGGCTTACCGTTCTTGCTTCCCGGCCGGTACGTGATGGTAAAGTTAAACCGGCCGAAAAAAAGGGACCAGCGAGCCTGGCGTGCATTCAGGCGCTTCGCCGTCCTGAGGTACTCCAGGTTACGGTGATCAGTCCAAACCACGAACGACTGAGCAGCCCCCTCCAGCCAATGTCTCCATTCTTCCAAGGCCAGTTTCACAGCCAGTAACTCCCTGCCCCCGATGCTGTAGTTCCTCTCTGCAGGGGTGAGACGATGAGAGAAAAAAGCACAAGGGCGAATCTTACCATCCTCAGGGGACCGTTGGGAGAGTACAGCTCCAACTCCCGCATCAGACGCGTCCACCTCCACCAAGCACTGCAGCTTCGGGTCCACCTGGGTAAGGACTCGGGCCGAGGCGAACTCCCTCTTGAGCTTCTCAAACGCACCGGCTGCTTCCTTACTCCAGCAAAATGGGATCTTAGGGGAGGTGAGAGCAGTCAAAGGACGGGCAATATTACCAAAGTTGGGCACGAACCTCCTATAAAAATTAGCAAACCCCAGGAAACCCTGAAGCTGCTTTCTGGAGGTGGGTGCAGGCCATTCCACCACTGCTTTGACCTTGGCAGGGTCAGGAAGCACCTGGTTCCGAGCAATAATAAATCCAAGGAAGGAGGTCTGATCAGTGTGGAACTCACATTTCTCGGCCTTGACGAACAACTGGTTCTCCAGGAGGCGCTGTAATACCCTGCGGACATGCACCCGATGTTCCTCTAGTGTGCGGGAGAAGATGAGGATGTCATCAAGATAAACGAAAACAAACGAGTTCAAAAAATCCCGAAGTACATCATTAATCAAACGCTGGAAGATGGCCGGAGTGTTAGTTAACCCAAACGGCATTACCAGGTACTCAAAATGACCGCTGGGGGTCCGAAAAGCCGTCTTCCACTCATCTCCTTCTCTAATGCACACTAGATGGTAGGCATTCCTAAGGTCCAGTTTAGTAAACCAGGATGCCCCCTGGAGGGAGTCAAACGCAGTGTTCATCAAGGGCAGAGTACATTTATCCTTGACTGTTATTTCATTCAGGCCCCGGAAGTCGATACAGGGGCGTAGTGAACCGTCCTTTTTTCCAACAAAAAAAAATCCGGCCCCCACTGCCGAAGACGACGGGCGGATGATACCAGAAGCCAAGGACTCCTTAATGTACGGATCCATGGCCTCGCGCTCCGGGGCTGATAGGCTGTAAAGGCGGCTAGCAGGCAGAGGGGCCCCAGCCTTCAGATTGATGGCGCAGTCATACGGACGATGGGGGGGTAAAGACAACGCCCGAGACTTGCTGAACACTTGCCCCAAATCGTGATAAACCTCTGGCACTTTAGACAAATCCGGTGGGGATGAATTTGGCAGAGGCACCTTAACAGATGGGGCGCATGCCGCTGATTGGAGACAGGCGCTAAGGCAGAACGTACTCCATGCCGTTATTCTCCCAGCTTGCCAATCAATAGTGGGGTTATGTAGGCGCAGCCAGGGGTACCCCAGAATAACGGGCGAAGAAGAAACGGGCAGCACTAAGAACTGAATCTCCTCCCTGTGATTCCCTGAGACAATTATTGACACAGGGGCTGTCTGAAGGTCAATGGTGGTCAAGGAAGCCTTAGACAGGGTGATCAATCTGATAGGGGGTTCTAAAGTCTGACAGCTAAGGCCCATCCGGGTTGCCAGGTCTCTAGAAATGAAATTCTGCTCAGCTCCAGAATCAACTAACGCTAGTGTGGAGTGTTCAGTGTGTGTATGAATGAGTCTGAGGGGTAGATGACAACAAGTAAGGGGTTCCTCTGAGTTCTTGCCCGGGAATCCCCCTACTGCGATCCACGGGCCTTCCCTTTTAACTTACTCGGACATTCGGAAACCCCATGTGACTCCTTCCCACAATAGAAACATAGGCCTTGATCTCTACGGCGTTGTTTCTCAGCTGCTGATACCTTGGAATGACCCATAATCATGGCTTCCTGATCCGGGGCCTCCTCTGACGCGGGTAGAGCGAGAATAGGAGAGTTAGGAACGCGAGGGCGGGGTTTAACCGAACGGGAGATAACTCGTCGTCCAGCCGCCCGCTCCCTTAATCTGCTATCGATACTAACTGCTAGGGCAATCAAATCTTGCAAATTATCTGGTTTTTCCCGTGCCGCTAACTCATCCTTTAGCTCGTCGTTGAGACTACGTAGGAAAATGCCACAAAGTGATGGCTCCCCCCACCCAATCTCTGCGGCCAGGACCCGGAAGTCAATGGCGTAATCTGCAGCTGCTCTCTTTCCCTGCTGTAAGCTTAGAAATCGTTCAGTCAACACCTCACCCCTATCCGTATAATCAAATACAGACAAAAATTCTGACACAAATTCCTGGTAAGAAAGCAGGGGATAGCTAGGTTTAGCCATGATCGAATAAGCCCAGTCTAACGCTCTTCCTGCCAGCAAATTAATGACATAGCCTATCCGGCTAGAATCGAGAGAAAAATCCCCCGGCACACGCAGAAAAACTGACTCACATTGTAATATGAATCCTCGGGCTTCCCCGAGTTTGCCGCTGAACCGGGCAGGTGTAGGAATTGGGGTGAGACGAGAGGACGAGGAGGTGTTAGCTTGTCCTGACGCTAAGCCTGCAGGGGCTGAGATGTTAGCGGTCGGAGGAAACGTCTGGTGTCCTTCCAAACGATCCAGCCGACTATTAATTGAAGTTAATTGGTTTAAGATTACTGTCTGCTGGTGGGCTAGTAAATCTACCCGGCCGCTAAGAGTGTTAATTAAGCGCGACAGTGAGCTGTCCGCTGGGTCAACGTGACGGAGTCGTACTGACATGTTTCGGGACCCAGGAGACAGACACTGACACGGGCAGATAGTGAACAATAATCTTTATTAGAGTGACAGGGTGTGTAGTGCAAGTGTGAGTGCGTGGATAGAGTTCTGGTCACTGGAGCTGAGCACCCTGGATGGAGACCCGGCAACCCTGGAACATACAAGCACAAACAATTACTTTTGTCCCACGCAAGTGACAAGCTACAGGTAGTGAGGCTTACTTGGTGGGAGCACAGGTTACGTCCTGCTGAGAACCAGCGGCCGTGCAACGTGGAGGTGAAGGTGTCCGTGAACGTGCTAGGGCCTCCACCCGTGGCTGTGATAAGGACAGATCTTCCAGTGACTCCGGCTGTGACACCACAAGCCGGGACGATGACAATCCAGATGATGACGAGGTGAGTGAATCCACAGAGCGTGGTGACGATGAGACAACAGATGCTGATGACAGTAACTCCACTGATAACGGTGGCCAATACTCCTGCAACTGATACAGCAGTAGTTCAGGAATTTGAGGAGCAAGACGTACCGGTAGTCGTGGTGGTAGCGAACCGCTACGTGTGCGTGTTGGCGTAACCCCATCAGCTGGGGCCGCAGGTCCGCCGCCAGGGGGGTCCACCTGTGCACAGGGGTAGAGGTTAGGAGTAGAGTAACAGACAGTTCTCTTACGTGCTTGACTCTGAACAGAAGTCCTTGATGAGGTAAGAGAAGTCCTTGATGAGGTAAGAGAAGTTCTTGACAAAGCCAGAGAAGTTCCAGACGAGACGAGAGAGTAACCTGACGAGGCCAGAGAGCGGAGTTCAGGTTCTTTCTCCGACGAGGAGGACAGACGACTCCGTGCCGGGCTGTCAGCAACGCTGGCTTTTAACAACTGCTGATTAACACCTGTGGGTCTGTGCGCAGCTGGAGTTAATGATGTTAATGACGGCCCAGAGGCCGCCATGACATCAAGCACTGCAAGACCGCCCTACTGCTGCCATTGCATGACGTCCTCTGCCAGTGTTGGAAGGAAGGTGCCGTACCAACAGGACATAAGGGACACCAAGATCATCACCCTCTACAAAAACAAAAGGGAGAGAAGCGACTGCAACAACTGCAGGGGCATCTCCCTCCTCAGCGTTGTTGGCAAAGTCTACGCATGAGTTGTTCTTGTTCGTCTACAGAAGCTTGCCGAATGTGTCTACCCCGAGTCTCAGTGTGGCTTCCGCGCTGAGCGATCGACGGTAGACATGATATTCTCCATCCGCCAACTCCAGGAGAAATGCAGAGAACAGAACATGCCCCTGTACGTCGCCTTCATCGACCTCACCAAAGCGTTCGATCTGGTCAGCAGAGTGGGCCTTTTCAAGATCCTGCCAAAGATAGGATGCCCACCAAAGTTGCAAAGCCTCATTGAATCTTTTCACACCAACATGCAGGGGATAGTGCAGCACGATGGCAACGTCTCAGAGCCTTTCAACATACGCAGCGGAGTGAAACAGGGCTGTGTACTTGCGCCAACCCTCTTTGGGATTTTCTTTGCTATGCTCCTGAGGCATGCCTTCAGCACAGCAACAGAGGGAATCTACCTGCACACAAGATCTGACGGCAGGCTTTTCAACCTCGCCCGCCTGAAGGCCAGAACCAAAGTACGCAAGGCTGTAATCAGAGACATGCTGTTCGCAGATGACGCTGCAGTCGCAACCCACACACAGCAGGAGCTCCAGACCCTGATGGACTGCTTCTCCCAGGCATGCAAGGACTTCGGGCTTACCATCAGCCTGAAGAAGACTAACGTCTTGGCGCAAGGCACGAAAGCACCACCAACCATCACCATCGACGACTACGAGCTGGAGGTCATGAATCAGTTCACGTACCTGGGGTCCACGATCAGCAACAACCTCTCCCTTGATACAGAGATCAACAATAGGATTGGAAAATCAGCCTCCACACTTGCTCGCCTCACCACACGAGTGTGGGAGAATCCCAAACTCTCTGTCAAGACGAAGAAGGCAGTGTACAACACCTATGTCATCAGCACACTGCTCTATGGGAGTGAGGCGTGGACAACATACGCCCGGCAGGAAAAGAGACTGAACTCCTTCCACTTGTGCTGCATTCGCCACATCCTGGACATATCCTGGCAGGACAAAGTGCCCAACACAGAAGTTCTGTCCCGCGCCAGCCTTCCCTCCATGTTCACTCTACTCAGGCAGTACAGGCTCCGCTGGCTAGGCCACGTTCACCGTATGGAGGATGGCAGAATCCCCAAAGACGTCCTCTACGGAGAACTGGCGACTGGCAGGAGAGACGTTGGCCGCCCACAGCTGCGCTTTAGAGACGTCTGCAAGAGAGACATGAAGGCCCTGGAGATCAACACAGAGCGCTGGGAGGACCTTGCAACGGACCGCTCCAAATGGAGAGGCACCCTGACCAGACAGCTCAAGGCGGGTGAAGAGAGACTGACTGCTGCAGCAGATGAAAAAAGGACCCGCAGGAAGAACCGCCACAGCTCCAGCAGCACAGAGACCACCCACAAATGCGACCTGTGTGACAGGGACTGCCATTCGCGCATCGGCCTGTTCAGCCACAGGCGGTGCTGTTCCAGCAGAGTAGATGTTTAGGATTCTCTTCCATGGTCATCATAGACTGTTGGAGGCGGACGGATTACACAAATGATAGAAGGCAGTCTTATAAACAAATTTAATATGTGAATTGAAAAACAGCTCTTGATCAAAAATAACTCCAAGGTTCCTTGCAGAACTATTAAGAGAAGGAGTAACCCCATCCAAACTAAGATTTTGATTTGGAAAGGTATTTCTAAGGTTTTTTTGGACCAACAAGAATGACTTCAGTCTTATCTGAATTTAATAGCAAGAAATTACAAGTCATCCAAGCTTTGATTTCCTTAACCCCTTGCACTCCGGTCAATTTTCCTAAAAACGCCAAAAAAAATGTGCCCAAAGTAAATCGAAAGCTGTTCTTCAACCCTTTGCAGCATCTTCATGGGGTTGGTCTCATTTAAAAGAAAACACTTTGAATTTTTTGGCAAAAAAAAACATGATCTCTCTAAGTGCTCCGGCCACTGAGTTACAGTCATCTAAACATAGTGAACTTGAAGAAAATAAATTTGGCCTGGGTGTTTTTTTTGGATACAAATGCTTGCAAATAACACACAGCTTCAGATCCGGGCTGGAAAATGCAACAGAAATGTAGAACCAAGTGTTATCCAGCTGAGGTCCAAATTTTGTAACAATACCACAAAAAATGAATATATTACACAGCTTTGTTCTCAGTCTGTTCCCAGGCGTTTTGGAACTGTGCCAAATTGTGCCAAATGGCACAGTTTGGAAAAACGTCTGTAACTTTTGAATGATTCAATGTAGAAGCTTCATTTAGGGCTCTAATGAAAGGTCACATTCAGGGCTGTGTCTGTGTGTGTGTGTGTGGGGGGGGGGGGGTGTCCACCCCCACCCCCCGCAACAGAGGATGGAGATCCGCCCTCGCTACATGACAGATTACACTCGGATGTGGCATGTTTCCACAGCACCGCTGTCACTGCGGCTCCCCCCACCCCCCCGCTACAGAATCGTAGCGGCGGGGGGGGGGGGCATTCACGGTCCAGAGGCGGCGAACGAACCGTGTAACGCGGTGCACGCACTTCGGACATCGTGCGCCGCACAGTTGTAATTTACCGATCGGTCAAAAGTCATTTTTGATAACAATTTTCAGGGATAAAAAATAATTTGGCTTATAACACCTTACCTCTTCACAGTCACATTGTCCTGGCCAACTTCTCTTCCTCATTGTCAGACGAACCGACGCTGGTCCGCTCGTGGTTCTGGTCTCGCGACCCGGTCAAAACATAATTCCATGATTGCGGTTTTGGTGAATGATTTACGACCTTCGTCGTTGGCCTCCGTCAGTCTATGATGACCATATAAGAGAATCCTAAACACTCTGCTGGAATTAAAAAAAAATAATAATAAAGCACTGCCTGTGGCTGCTGAAGCAGTCTCTCTTCACCCAGCTTTAGACAAAACAGCTCAGCGAACTTCTGTGCTTCAGTTGGCTCGCAGCCGTTGGGAGGCGGGTCCTTCTGGCTAGGTTTTCATTCATTGGTTCTTCAAGGTTTCAGAAACCCAATTCAAGGCTCTTATTAGTCGAAGGAGAGGTCAAACAGATGAACTAATCTGTTTGCGGCTGTGTCTGCAGCTTTTATTTTCAGTGCGCGCTTGGACGCCATACATCACCTACATCACAATCTCCATGATGTATCCTAGAGCGCACGAGAGCGCCCTCGTGCGCTCTTGTGCGCTCTAGGATGCAGAGACTTGCCCACCCGTGGGACAACGGAGCGCAAGAGGTTAAGACAGGCTTCTAACTTGGCTAATTGATTACTATCATCTGGCTTCATTGACAGGTATAATTGTGTGTCATCTGCATAACAATGAAAATGGATACAGTGCTTTCTAATAAATGTTGCCTAACAGAAGCATATGTAATGTAAAAAGAGTAGGGCCTAGCATAGATCCCTGTGGAACTCCATGACTGAGTTTTGAGTTGGAAGAAAACTCATTATTGACATGAACAAACTGGAACCTATCAGATAAATAAGATCTAAACCACTGCAGTGAAGTTCCATTAAGTCCAACATAGAGTTCTAATCTATCAAGTAGAATATGATGATCGATAGTATCAAAAGCTGCACTAAGGTCTAAAACAACAAGTACAGAAACAAGTCCATTATCAGATGCGATAAGGAGGTCATTAGTGACCTTCACTAAAGCTGTTTTAGTACTATGATGGATTCAAACCCAGATTGAAACTCTTCAAACTAGAAAAGCACTCAGAGAGCGCATACCTCCGCCAAGGGTCCTTCAGTCTCTCATGGATCACCTCCAAAATGTAATGGGTTTGTGTGTAGGCCTAGAGCCACTTGTGGTGAAAATTGCATCAAAGTCTGTCCATTAGTTTTGGAGTATTGTGGCTGACACACTGTGAGAAGAGCCTTGGCTGAGGTATGCATTCTCAGATCATCACCAAAATGTAATGGATTCCTTTCTAGGCCAAGAACCACCTCTGGTGAAAATTTCATCCAAATCCATCCAGTAGTTTTTGTCTAATCCTGCTGCACAAATACAAACAAAGCCCTTGGTGGAGGTATTCACTCTCAGATCATCACCAAAATCTAATCATCTGTTCCCCGTGCCATTACATACCTTTCCTGAAAATTTCGTCAAAATCCGTTCATAACTTTTTGAGTTATGTTGATAACAGACAGACAGACAGACAGACAGACACAGACGCCGGTAAAAACATAACCTCCTTGGCGGAGGTAATAAACCATTTCCCTGCAAATTGTCAACTAACTGCATAGCAATAACTCTTTCTAAGATTGTTGAAATGAAAGGGAGATTAGAGATTGGTCTATAATTAGCTAAAGCTCCTGGATCCAGCGTTGGCTTTTTGAGTAAGGGTTTAATTACAGCAGTTTCAAAAGGCTGCAGTACATGGCCTAATGTTAATGAAGAAATGATTATTTGAAGAACAGAGCTACCAATAAATGGGAAGACTTCTTTAAATAACCTGGTAGGAATAGGGTCTAAAAGGCAAGTTGAAAGCTTGGATGAAGAAATTATTTTATCTAACTTTAAAAGGTCAGTTGGAGTAAACTCATCCAAACAGATATCAGTTGAAGGAGTTGTAGTAGTTACTGTATTTAAGTTAACAATGGGAAGAATCTGACTGATTTTATCACTGATAGATGAAATTTTATTATTGAAAAAGGTCATAAAGTCCTGACTAGTAAGCTCTAAGGGAATGCTAGGATTGACAGAGTCCTGACTCTTTGTCAGCCTGGCTGCAGTGCTGAAAAGAAACCTGTGATTATTCTTGTTCTCTTCTATTAATGCAGAATAATAACTTGTTCTAGCTTTTCTAAGCGATCTTTTATAAATTAAAAGATGATTTCTCCAAGCTAAATAGATTTCATCTAAATTAGTGGAGCGCCATTTTCTTTCCAGTTGACGAGTCTTCTGTTTTAAGCTACGAGTTTCTGTGTTGAATCAAGGAGTTAGAAATCTCTGATTAGACTTTTTCTTTTTTAAAGGGGCCACCCTGTCTAGAGTCTGATGCAGAGAAGCTGTAACACTATCTACCATGCTATAAATTGCAGAAGGAGCAAGCTCTCCATAGCTTATCTCCATTGTGTTGACACATGGCATAGAGGAAACAATCTGCATAAATTTGGTAACATAATCTTAAAGGCATCTGCTGTAGTAATATTTTTCTTTAGGAGCCAGATAGTCAGAAATAGTAAAATCAAAGGTTAACAGACAATGGTCTGACAGTACAGGGTTATGAGGAGACACTACCAGATTTTCTATTTCTATGCCATATGTCAGAGCAAGGTCTAAAGTGTGGTGGAGATAATGGGTAGAATTTCCGACTTTCTGAGAAAACCCCATCGAGTCTAACATTGAATTAAATGCCATATTAAGACAATCACTAGCTACATCTACACGTATATTAAAGTCCCCTACTATAATTATTCTATCAGATTTCAGCACTAAATCAGCTAAGAATTCAGCAAATTCGGATAAAAACTCTGAGTAGGCTGATGGAGGATGATAAACTATGGCAAATAAAATTGGGTTTAGCCTAAAATTGCTAAAATGCCCAATACTGAGGACCAGGCCCTCAAAGGAATTAAAACATGTTTTTTTGCTTTACATTAACTAGTAATTTGGAATGGTAAATTGTTGCTACTCCTCCTCCACGACCAGAACTTCTGGGATTTTGACAGTTTAAATAACCAGAGGGAGTTGATTCATTTAATTCAATTCAATTCAACTTTATTTATATAGCGCCATTTCACAACAACAGTCATCTCATAGCACTATCAGTTGTAGGGGGGAACCCCCACAGTTGCAGAAAGACCCCAGCAATCAGGCGATCCCCTGTGAGCAAGCACTTGGCGACGGTGGAGAGGAAAAACTCCCTTTTAACAGGAAGAAACCTCCAGCAGAACTGTGCTCAGGGAGGAGCAGTCATCTGCTGCGACTGGCTGGGGGGTGAGGGGATAGAGAAGAAGAAAAGAACAGACATGTAGAGAGCAAACAGCACGATGGGGACTCAATCTATGGGAGAGAACAAACAAATGTTAATGACCAGCAAAAAAAATATTTCATAGAGAGTGAGGAAAGGAGTCAGGCCCAGTGCATTACTGGAGGTCCCCCGGCTGACTAAACCTATTAGCAGCATAACTAAGGGAGGGTTCAGAAACACATGATCCCTCCCTAATTGTAGGCTATATCAAAAAGGTAGGTTTTAGCTCTATTCTTAAAAACAGAGATCGAGTCTGACTCCCGAATCCAGATTGGCAGCTGATTCCACAGGAGAGGAGCTTGATAACTGAAGGCTCTGCCTCCCATTGTACTTTTGGAGATTCTAGGTATTACAAGTAATCCTGCATTTTGGGAGCATAGTGCTCTGTTAGGATAATACGGTAGTATCAGATCTTTTAAATAAAAAGGAGCCTGATTGTTTAGAGCTTTGTAAGTAAGAAGAAGGATTTTAAACTTAATTCTAAACTCTATGGGAAGCCAATGAAGGGAGGCCAGAACCGGAGAGATATGATCTCTCTTTCTAGTACCTGTTAAAACTCTTGCTGCAGCATTTTGGATCAGCTGAAGACTTTTTAAAGATGTTTTAGGACAGCCTGATAATAAAGAATTACAATAATCTAATCTCGAGCTAACAAAAGCGTGGATCAGTTTCTCAGCATCACTCTGAGACAAGATGCTCCTAATCTTGGCAATATTACGCAAATGATAGAAGGCAGTCTTAGAAACAAATTTAATATGTGAATTGAAGGACAAATCCTGATCAAAAATAACTTCAAGGTTCCTCACAGAGCTATTAAGAGAAAGAGTAACTGCATCCAAACTGAAAGTTTGATTTGGAAAGGAATTTCTAAGGTTTTTTTGGACCAACAAGAATGACTTCAGTCTTATCTGAATTTAATAGCAGGAAATTACAAGTCATCCAAGCTTTGATTTCCTTAAGACAGGCTTCTAACTTGGCTAATTGATTACTATCATCTGGCTTCATTGACAGGTATAATTGTGTGTCATCTGCATAACAATGAAAATGTATACAGTGCTTTCTAATAATGTTGCCTAACGGAAGCATATATAAACTAAAAAGAGTAGGGCCTAGCACAGATCCCTGTGGAACTCCATGACTAAGCTTTGAGCTGAAAGAAAACTCATTATTTACATGAACAAACTGGAACCTATCAGATAAATAAGATCTAAACCACTGCAACGAAGTTCCATTAAGTCCAACATAGTGTTCTAATCTATCAAGTAGAATATTATGATCAATAGTATCAAAAGCTGCACTAAGGTCTAAAAGGACAAGTACAGAAACTAGTCCATTATCAGATGCAATGAGGAGGTCGTTGGTGACCTTCGCTAAGGCTGTTTCAGTACTATGATGGATTCTAAACCCAGATTGAAACTCTTCAAGTAAACCATTTCCCTGCAGGTGGTCAAATAATTGCGTAGCAACAACTCTTTCTAAGATTTTTGAAATGAAAGGGAGATTAGAGATTGGTCTATAGTTAGCTAAAGCTCCTGGATCTAGCGTTGGCTTTTTGAGTAAGGGTTTAATTACAGCCGTTTTAAAAGCCTGCGGTACATGGCCTAAAGTTAATCAAGAATTGATTATATGAAGAATAAAGCTTCCAATAAGTGGTAAGACTTCTTTAAATAACCTGGTAGGAATAGGGTCTAAAAGACAAGTTGAAGGTTTGGATGAGGAAACTATTTTGTCTAACTCACAAAGGTCGATTGGAGTAAACTCATCAAGACAGACATCAATAGAAGGAGTTGTAGTAGTTACAGTATTTAAGTTAACTGTGGGAAGAATCTGATTGATTTTTATCTCTGATGGATGAAATTTTATTATTGAAAAAGTTCATAAAGTCCTGACTAGTAAGCTCTAAGGGAATGCTAGGATTGACAGAGTCCTGACTCTTTGTCAACCTGGCTACAGTACTGAAAAGAAACCTGGGATTATTCTTGTTCTCTTCTATTAATGCAGAGTAATAACTCGTTCTAGCTTTTCTAAGAGATTTTTTATAAATTAAAAGATGATTTCTCCAAGCTAAATAGATTTCATCTAAATTAGTAGAGCGCCATTTTCTTTCTAATTGACGAGTCTTCTGTTTTAAGCTACGAGTTTCTGTGTTGAACCAAGGAGTTAGAAATCTCTGATTAGACTTTTTCTTTTTTAAGGGGGCCACCAAGTCTAGAGCCTGATGCAGAGAAGCTGAAACACTATCCACCATGTTATCAATTACAGAAGGAGCAAGCTGTCTATAGCTTATTTCCGTTGTGTTGACACATGGCATAGAGGAAACAATCTGCATAAATTTGGAAACAGCATCATCTGAGAGGCATCTACTGTGATAATATTTTTCTTTAGGAGCCAAATAGTCAGAAATAGTAAAATCAAAGGTTAACAGACAATGGTCTGACAGTACAGGGTTATGAGGAGACACTACAAGATTTTCTATTTCTATGCCATATGTCAGAACAAGGTCCAATGTATGGTGGAGGTAATGAATAGAATTTCTTACTTTCTGAGAAAACCCAATCGAGTCTAATATTGAATTAAAAGCCACATTAAGGCAGTCACTATCTACATCCACATGTATATTAAAGTCCCCTACTATAATTATTCTATCAGATTTCAGCACTAAATCAGCTAAGAATTCAGCAAATTCGGATAAAAACTCTGAGTAGGCTGATGGAGGATGATAAACTATGGCAAATAAAATTGGGTTTAACCTAAAATTGCTAAAGTGCCCAATACTGAGGACCAGGCCCTCAAAGGAATTATAACATGTTTTTTGCTTTACATTAACTAGTAATTTGGAATGGTAAATTGTAGGCTACTCCTCCTCCACGACCAGAACTTCTGGGATTTTGACAGTTTAAATAACCAGAGGGAGTTGATTCATTTAAACCAACATAATCCTCTTGCCCTAACCAAGTCTCTGTAAGGGAAATTAAATCAATCTGATGATCAATTAACAGATCATGGACTAACAGAGACTTGGGAGTTAGAGACCTAATATTTAATAAACCACATTTAATTTTTAAATTATGAGGAGGAACAGAGGCCAAATCATTCAATTTAGAGGCTTTATGTTTAATTTGAGTTTTACCAATATTTCGCTTTATCACTTTGGGATGCTTATACATTATATTTTTATTTACTTTGGAGGGAGCAGACAACGATTCTCTGATGGGGAAGACAGGGGCTAAGTTGAGGGGTGGCGGATGAAGAGGAGCTGCAGAGAGGCGTGTAAGACTGCGACTCTGCTTCCTGGTCCCAACTCTGAGTAGTCAGGGTTTTGGAAATTTGAATAAAAAAGATGCCAGATTGTTAGATAAATGAGAAGCACCATCCAAAGTGGGATGAATGCTGTCTCGTCTCATAAGACCAGGTTTTCCCCAAAAAGAGCTCCAATTGTCAATGTAGCCCACGTCATTTTTAGGACACCACACAGACAGCCAGCGGTTCAAGGATGACGAGTGGCTAAACATGTCATCACTGGTCAGATTGGGGAGGGGCCCAGAGAATACTACAGTGGCAGACATCGTTTTTGCAAACTCACACACCGATTCTACATTAAGTTTCGTGACTTCCGACTGCCGGAGACGGATGTCATTAATGCCGGCGTGAATAACAATTGTGGAATATTTACAGTTACTTTTAGCCAGCATTTTCAAATTTGACTCGATGTCGCCTGCTCTGGACCCAGGAATGCATTGGACTATGGCCGCTGGAGTCTCTAGGTTCACGTTTCTGACTACAGAGTCGCCAATGATCAGAGTTTTTTCCTCAGCGGGTGTGTTGCTGAGCGGGGAAAAACGATTAGAAACGTGAACAGGTTGGTGGTGAACCGGGGCTTTGCGACTAGGCTTCCTTCTCACCGTCACCCACCCAGTCTCCTCGCTGCTGAGGAGAGCCGAGGGACCGCTGACAGTGGGGCCTAAGCTAGCTAGCTCCGCTGCAGCTAATGGGCGTCCGTCAAGATTAACTGGCGCAGACGGTGTTTCAATGCAGCGGAGCCGGGATTCCAAATCAGACAACCTCGCCTCGAGCGCCTCAAAAAGACAACATTTATTACATTTACCGTTATCACTAAAAGAGGCAGAGGTGTAGCTAAACATCTGACAGAGAGAGCACACCAGAGGAGAGGAAAGAGAGCTAGTAGCCATAGCTAGTGGCTGGAGAGCAACCACACAGGCAGACAGCAAAATAGGAAGTGACGATACGTTACCACAAGGAAGTGACGATCCTCTAAACCAACATAATCCTCTTGCCCTAACCAAGTCTCTGTAAGAGATATTAAATCCATCTGATGATCAATTAACAGATTATGGACTAGCAGAGACTTGGGAGTTAGAGACCTAATATTTAACAAACCGCATTTAATTTTTATTAATTTTATTAATTTTATTTAATTTATTAATTTTTAGGCATCTGATTAGGATGCCTCCTGGACGCCTCCCACTTGAGGTGTTTCAGGCACGTCCCACTGGGAGGAGACCCCGGGGCAGACCCAGGACTCGGTGGAGAGACTATGTCTCCCAGCTAGTCTGGGAACGCCTTGGTATCCCCTCTGAAGAGCTGGAGCAGGTGGCTGGGGAGAGGGAAGTCTGGGCTTCTCTGCTTGAACTGCTGCCTCCGCGACCCGGACCTCCGGAAAAGCGGTAGAAGATGGATGGATGGATGGATGGATTTAATTTTTAAATTATGAGGAGGAACAGAGGCCAAATCATTCAATTTAGAGGCTTCATGTTTAATTTGAGTTTTACCAACTTTTTGTTTAATCACTTTAGGATGCTTATACATTATATTTTTTATTTACTTTGGAGGGAGCAGACAACGATTCTCTGATGGGGAAGACAGGGGCTAAGATGAGGGGTAGCAGATGAAGAGGAGCTGCAGAGAGGCATGTAAGACTGCGACTCTGCTTCCTGGTCCCAACTCTGAGTTGTCAATGTTTTGGAAATTTGGATAAAAATGATGCCAGATTGTTAGATAAATGAGACGCACCATCCAAAGTGGGATGGACACCGTCTCGTCTAATAAGACCAGGTTTTCCCCAAAATGAGTTCCAATTGTCTATGCAGCCCACATTGTTTGCAGGACACCACACAGACAGCCAGCTGCTGAAGGATGACAAGCGGCTAAACATGTCATCACTGGTCAGATTGGGGAGGGGCCCAGAAAATACTACAGAGGCAGACATTGTTTTGGCAAAGTCACACACCGATTCCACATTAAGTTTTGTGACTTCCGACTGACGGAGTCAGGCATCGTTAATGCCGGCGTGGATAACAATTGTGGAGTATTTAAGATAAGATAAGATAAGCCTTTATTAGTCCCACAACGGGGAAATTCCAGGATTGCAACAGCACAGGGATAGCAACACTCAGAGCAACAATCAGAAGGCAAGAAAAAAAAAAAAAAAAAAAAAAAACAAGCAAGCAAGAGCAGCTAATATACATATGTACATTTACATGTATATGTATTTACAGGAGCTTGCGGCTAAGCTTCCTTCTCACCGTTACCCACCCGTTCTCTCCTCGCTGCTCAGGAGAGGTCGGAACCGGAGGACCACTAGCAGGCCACCCTATGATAGGGAGCTCCGCTGCAGCTAAGGAGCGTCTGTCATTGTTAACTGGTGCAGACGGTGTTTCAATGCAGCAGAGCCGGGATTCCAAATCAGACAACCTCGCCTCGAGTGCCTCAGAAAGACAACATTTATTACATTTACCGTTATCACTAAAAGAGGAAGAGGTGTAGCTAAACATCTGACAGAGAGAGCACACCAGAGGAGAAGAGGAAGGAGAGCTAGTAGCCATAGCTAGTGGCTAACCCGAAGCTAACACACAAACACCGATGAAAGGTGAACAGAAGGCTAAAGAGGGTGATTAGATGACACTGAGTGCGCACACAGGTGCAAGAGGCTTGTTAAACAGAAGTGTGAGGTGATGGTAGATGGAAAAAAGTTATTAAAATACAATAATCCTCAGGAGATTGAGGAGAGTTAACCACACAGACAGCCAGCAATAAAGGAAATGATGATATGCTACCACAGGAAGCGTTGTCCATTCACACACACTGACGGTGGCAGAGGTGCCATACACAGGTGGTGGTCTGACCCACTAGGAGCAACTGGGGGTTCAGTGTCTTGCTCAAGGACACTTCAACATGCAGACTGCAGACACAGCTGGAATTGAACCCCAGACCCACTGACCAGTAGTCGGCCACACTACACCTGTGCCACAGCTGCGCCTGTAGAATATCTATATCTATAGAATGCCCATAGAATGCAGGGCTAATGAAGTTAATGTGCTGCACAGGGATGTACAGAGACATTTTGAAGGGATGATTCTCTAACCTGAAGTAAGGGCACCATCCCACTCTGACTCCTGTTACTTGAGTAATTAACAATCTGCCATAAATCTTCTAATATTAGAAGCTTTGCACATGGCTTCATGTAGACTATGAACAATCTGTTAAAGCAACACTATGGAAGATTTTCACCTTAAAATAATGTTTCCAAAATTATTTTGAAGGTACATCAGTTTTTGACTGGGTGAGTGTCACTGGGGTGCCAAACTGTAGCAGCCCTGCTGTTCCTTTGGATTCATCAGTGACGTGGAGAGGGGGGACATGCTGCATGGGCAACATCTTGTCCTCCATATCTTCCTGCCCAGGCTTGAATCCTACCAACGCCCAACGCTGGAAGGTAGAACACCGGATCACTGGAGAGGACACTCCAGCTTCGCCTTTGGAGTAGACAAAACACGGGGAATGACAGTTACTGGTTATAAGCCACCACTCAATTGGCGTAGAGCGCGGCGCCAGGGGTTGTTCCCGACGGTGGGAGGGATCATCGGATCTCACTGGACAGCTACCGCCTGCCTCAAGCTGGGCAGCCCCCAGCCAATAAGGTGTTGTCCCGCCACAGCTTGCTTTCCTCATTGGGTGCATGGGGATGAGGAGAAGTCCGAACGGCAGGCTGAGAACCTTCGCACCAGGCAAGACAAAAAAACAAAAGAGACCAACTCTAAAACTGGGAACTTGGAACGTCCGCACTATGATGACAGGACTCGCTGCTAACCTCAAGGACATCAACGACACCAGGAAAACTGCCATCATCAATAATGAGCTGAAGAGACTGGGAGTGGATATCGCCACTCTCCAGGAAACACGGTTGGCTGACACAGGCACACTGAGAGAGAAGGACTACACGTTCTACTGGCAGGGAAAGGGCAGTGACGAACACAGGGAACACAGAGTGGGCTTCGCAGTGAAGAACACCTTGCTGAAGATGGTGGAACCGGGCAGCAATGGCTCTGCACGACTCCTCACCCTCCGCCTCAACACCACTCAAGGCCCAGCCACCCTCGTCAGTGTGTATGCCTCAACACTGACATCCACACCAGAGGCAAAAGACGAGTTCTACGAGAATCTCGCAACAACTGTCAGGATCATCCCCAACTCTGAACAACTCATTCTCCTTGGAGACTTCAATGCCAGAGTGGGTGCTGACCATGACTCCTGGCCCTCCTGTCTTGGACCATTTGGCGTTGGCAGAATGAACGACAACGGACAGCGGCTGCTCGAGTTCTGCACATATCACGATCTGTGCATCACAAACTCGTTCTTCAAGACCAAGCCCCAACACAAGGTTTCCTGGCGACATCCGCGCTCAAAGCACTGGCACCAGCTAGACTTGATCCTGACCAGGCGCACCTCACTGAAGAACGTGCTAATCACCCGTTCGTTCCGGAGTGCAGATTGCGACACAGACCATTCATTGGTGTGTTGCAAGGTCAAGCTGCAGCTGAAGAAATTCCATTGTGCTAGACAGCCTGGAAAGGCACAGATTGACACCAGCAAGATGGCCCAACCAGAACTTGTTGAGCAGTTTGCCTCCACCTTTGAGAAGGAACTTGGTGTACCACAAGAAGAAGAATCTGCAAAGCAGAAGTGGGAAGAGCTGCGAAACACCATCCACCGCACAGCCTTGGCTACCTTTGGGAGGAAGACCTCGAAGTCACAGGACTGGTTTGATGCCAAGTTGACCGAGATGACCCCCGTCATTGAAGCCAAGCGCTCAGCACTTGCCGAGTACAAGAAGTGCCCAAACGAGAAGAATCTCCAGATTCTCAGGGCTGCAAGAAGCAAAGTTCAGCAGACTGCTTGGCGCTGTGCCAATGAGTACTGGACTCAGCTCAGCCAAGACATTCAAACCACTGCCATAACAGGGAACATCCGTGTATGTACGATGGCATCAAGAAAGCACTTGGTCCGGCTCAGAGCAAGACGGCCCCCTCAAATCCTCCACTGGGGAGATGATCACAGAAAAGAACAAGCAGATGGAGAGATGGGTGGAACACTACTCCGACCTCTACTCCAGGCAGAACACCATGACACCGTCAGCCCTTGATGCCATCGACTGCCTGCCATCCATGGACGAACTTGACGCCGAGTCAACCATCGACAAACTTAGCAAGGCAATTGATAGCTTTGCCGCTGGCAAGGCACCCGGCAATGACGGCATACCCCCTACCTGATCAAGCACTGCAAGACCGCCCTACTGCTGCCATTGCATGATGTCCTCTGCCAGTGCTGGAAGGAAGGTGCCGTACCACAGGACATGAGGGACGCCAAGATCATCACCCTCTACAAAAACAAAGGGGAGAGAAGCAACTGCAACAACTACAGGGGCATCTCCCTCCTCAGCGTTGTTGGCAAAGTCTACGCACGAGTTGTTCTCGTTCGTCTACAGAAGCTTGCCGAACGTGTCTACCCCGAGTCTCAGTGTGGCTTCCGCGCTGAGCGATCGACGGTAGACATGATATTCTCCATCCGCCAACTCCAGGAGAAATGCAGAGAACAGAACATGCCCCTGTACGTCGCCTTCATCGACCTCACCAAAGCGTTTGATCTGGTCAGCAGAGAGGGCCTTTTCAAGATCCTGCCAAAGATAGGATGCCCACCAAAGTTGCAAAGCCTCATCGAATCGTTTCATACCAACATGCAAGGGATAGTGCAGCACAACGGCAATGTCTCAGAGCCATTCAACATACGCAGAGGAGTGAAACAGCGCTGTGTACTTGCGCCAACCCTCTTTGGGATTTTCTTTGCTATGCTCCTGAGGCATGCCTTCAGTACAGCAACAGAGGGAATCTACCTGCACACAAGATCTGACGGCAGGCTTTTCAACCTGGAACTGAAAGCCAGAACCAAAGTACGCGAGGCTCTAATCAGAGCCATGCTGTTCGCAGACGACGCTGCAGTCGCGACCCACACACAGCAGGAGCTTCAGACCCTGATGGACCGCTTCTCCCAGGCATGCAAGGACTTCGGGCTTACCATCAGCCTGAAGAAGACTAACGTCTTGGCGCAAGGCACGGAAGCACCACCAACCATCACCATCGACGACTACGAGCTGGAGGTCGTGAATCAGTTCATGTACCTGGGGTCCACGATCAGCAACAACCTCTCCCTTGATACAGAGATCGACAAGAGGATTGGAAAATCAGCCTTCACACTTGCTCGCTTCACCACACGAGTGTGGGAGAATCCCAAACTCTCTGTCAAGACGAAGATGGCAGTGTACAACGCCTGTGTCATCAGCACACTGCTCTATGGGAGTGAGACGTGGACAACATACGCCTGGCAGGAAAAGAGACTGAACTCCTTCCACTTGCGCTGCATTTGCCACATCCTGGACATATCCTGGCAGGACAAAGTGCCCAACACAGAAGTTCTTTCCCGCGCCGGCCTTCCCTCCATGTTCACTCTACTCAGGCAGTGCAGACTCCGCTGGCTAGGCCACGTTCACCGTATGGAGGATGGCAGAATCCCCAAAGACGTCCTCTACGGAGAACTGGCGACTGGCAGGAGAGACGTTGGCCGCCCACAGCTGCGCTTTAGAGACGTCTGCAAGAGAGACATGAAGGCCCTGGAGATCAACACAGAGCACTGGGAAGACCTTGCAACGGACCGCTCCGAATGGAGAGGCACCCTGACCAGACAGCTCAAGGCGGGTGAAGAGAGACTGACTGCTGCAGCAGATGAAAAAAGGACCCGCAGGAAGAACTGCCACAGACCCAGCAGCACGGAGACCACCCACAAGTGCGACCTGTGTGACAGGGACTGCCATTCGCGCATCGGCCTGTTCAGCCACAGGTGGTGCTTTTCCAGCAGAATAGATGTTTAGGATTCTCTTCCATGGTCATCATAGACCGACGGAGGCCGACGACGAGTGTCACTTCCACCATAGCCTGAGTGGGCCCACATTGCCTGCAGCACCTCTGTTCTTGGTAGAAACACTGAAAAGACTAAAATTATGGCAACTATGACTGCAGTCCCAACAGCCAATTACAGGGCATGACTTTAACCACTAACAACAAAGCTCCTTGTGATTGGTTGATAGGACTGAGGTCATAGTCACCATAGTTGTAGTCTTTTCAGTGTTCCTACCCAGAACAAGAAGGTTGCAGCAAGATTTATATATCACACTTAATAATCTAATAGAGCTCAGAATTATCCCACTTTTGCCCATGACAAGTGACTCCCTGTGGTTGAAGTAAGCAAGGAAAGAATGAAACAAGGAAGAAAGGAAGGACACAAGGAAATAAAGAAACGAAGAATGAAATAAGGAAGGGAGGAGAGAAATGATGAAGGAAAGAAGGAAAGAATGAAGGAAATGAGAACACAAGGAAAGAAGGAAACACCATTGCACCACGCTGGCACCACTACTATAATAATATAACAAGGCACAACAGTTTTTTCCCTCCTCAATGGCATATCCCCCCCCCCACATACACACACACAAAAAAGCCAAACAGGCTGTTGTTTGGGCAACAATAGCCCATATACAGGTGCATCTCAATAAATTAGAATGTCATCGAAAGTTGATTTATTTCAATAACTCAATTCAGAAAGTGAAACCCATACATTATGTATATTCATTACACACAGAGCGATATATTTCAAGTGTTTATTTCTTTTAATTTTGATGGTTATGGCTTGTAGCTCATGAAAACCCCAAATTCAGTTTCTCAAAAAATTAGAATATTACTTAAAATTAATTTTAAAAAATTGATTTTTAATAGAAATGTTGGCCGACTGAAAAGTATGTCCATGTACAAACTCAATACTTGATCAGAGCCCCTTTTGCATAATTATTGCATCAATGCAGCATGGCATGGAGGCGATCAGCCTGTGTTACTGCTGAGGTGTTATGGAAGCCCAGGTTGCTTTGATAGCAGCCTTCAGCTCGTCTGCATTATTGGGTCTGGTTTATTTCATCTTCCTCTTGACAATACACCACAGATCCTCTATGGGATTTAGGTCAGGAGAGCTTGCTGGCTAATCAAGCACAGTGATACAATGGTCATTAAACCAGGAATTTGTACTTTTGGCAGTGTGGGCAGGTGCCATGTCCTGCTGGAAAATGAAATCAGCATCTCCATAAAGCTTGTTAGCAGAGGGAAGCATGAAGTGCTCTAAAATTTCCTGTTAGATGGCTGCACTGACATTGGACTTGATTAAACACAGTGGAAATACACCAGCAGATGGCATGGCTCCACATATCATCATTGACTGTCGAAACTTCACACTGGACCTCAAGCAACTTGGCTGTTCCTCCAGACTCTGGGACCTTGATTTCCAAGTGACAGGACTTGGCACCTGATTTGGGGAGCCATGTCATCTGATGGTGTTTGTCCACTGTGTTTTATCAAGTCCAATGTCAATGCAGCTGTCTACCAGGTCATTTTAGAACACTTCATGCTTCCCTCTGCTGACAAAGTATATGGAGATGCTGATTTCATTTCCCAGCAGGACTTGGCACCTGCCCACACTGCTGCCAAAAGTACCAAAAGTACCAAAGCCTGGTTTAATGACCATGGTATCACCATATTTTACTGGCCGGCAAACTCTCCTGACCTAAACCCCATTCAGAATCTATTGTGTATCGTCAACAGGTAGATGAGAGACATCAGACGCAGCAATGCAGATAAGCTGAAGGCTGCTATCGAAGCAACCTGGGCTTCCATAACACCTCAGCAGTAACACAGGCTGATCACCTTCATGCCATGCCACAGTGATGCAGTATTATTTCATGCAAAAGGAGCCCAGACCAAGTATTGAGTGTGTGCATGGAAATACTTTTAGTCGGCCAACATTTCTATTAAAAAAAAATATTTTTTTAAATTTATCTTATGCAATATTTTAATTTTTTGAAAAACTGATTTTCAGATTTTCATGAGCTACAGGCCATAAACATCAAAATTAAAAGAAATAAACACTTGAAATATATCACTATGTCTGTAATGAGTATCGATCTACGATCGATACTCGGAAAGACAGATGAACTAGCGGATATCTCCCGCTACGATAGCATATACCGGGAGTGTAGCCTGTTCCTATTCTCAGAGACGGGGCTAACAGGACTAGCAGCAGATGCTTACATTGAACTGGAGGGTTTCCACGCAATACGGGCAGACCGAACACCAGGCAGTGAGAAGGCACTGGGCGGTGGGGTGATGATGTACGTCAATAACAACTGGTGCAGACCAGGACATATTACGGTTAAGGAACAGCACTGTAGCAAAGACATTGAGTTGCTAGCTGTTAGCATGCGGCCTAACTATCTCCCGAGGGAATACTCACACGTGATCTGCATTGTTATTTATGCAAATCCGACGGCGAATGCTGGGACAGTGCGTGACGTCATCCACTCAGTAACTGGCAGGCTGCAGACAGAACACCCAGATGCTCTTCTCCTCATCTCAGGTGATTTTAACCATATTTCACTGTCTCCCATTCTACCCACGTTTACCCAGTATGTCACATGCCACACTAGAGACAATAAAACACTGGATTTATTCTATGCAAACACTAAGGAGGCGTACACCTCATCACAACTCCCCCCACTCGGGAGATCGGATCACAACTTGGTTCATCTCCTGCCGGTGTACAAATCCCTAGTGCACAGACAACCTCCGGTCATGCGCACAGTGAAGTTATGGTCTGAGGAGGCAATGGATGCTCTAAAGGACTGCTTGAAACCACTGCCTAGGAGCAGCTCTGCGATCCACATGGTGAGAACGTCGATGGCCTCACTCACACCATCACGGACTACATCAGCTTCTGTGTGGACAACACCGTACCCACCAAGACCATACGGTGTTGCTCGAACAACAAACTCTGGATCAACCCTGAGATAAAAACACTTCTGAGAGAGAAGAAGAGGATCTTCAGGTCGGGGAACAGGGAGATGCTGAAGTCCGTACAGAGGGAGCTGAGGAGGAAGATCAAAGAAGGCAAGGACAGCTTCAGGAAGAAGATGGAGGACAAGCTGCAACAGAGTGACATCGGTGGGGTCTGGAGAAACCTCAAAACCATCTCTGGGCTCCAGAATACCTCCTCCCAGGCCACGGGGGGCAGGGAGTGGGCGAACAATCTGAATCTGTTTTTTAATAGGTTTGACCAACCGCCCTCCCCCCCGACTGCACAACAACCACTGCTGCCTCTAAAGACATCGAGTCCTGCTGCCCACACCCCACTCCACCAACACCCCCCCACTCCCAACACACAGCCCCCCAACATGACCCTCACTAAGACCCAGGTGAGGACGGAGCTGAGAAAGATCAAGGCGAGCAAGGCGTCGGGACCGGACGGCATCAGCGCAAAGCTCCTCAAGTCATGTGTAGATCAGCTATGTGGGATTGTGGAGCTCATCTTCAACCTGAGCCTGAAGCTGGGGAGGGTACCACAGTTGTGGAAAACATCTTGTGTGGTACCTGTACCAAAGACCTCCCGCCCCAAAGACCTGAACAGCTACAGACCAGTGGCCCTGACGTCCCCACATGATGAAGACCCTGGAGAGACTGCTCCTTGCTCACCTCCGCCCCCTGGTGGGACCAGCGATGGATCCACTCCAGTTTGCCTACCAGCATGGCGTTGGGGTGGAGGATGCAGTGATCTTCCTCCTTCACCGTTCTCTGTCCCACCTGGAGAAGCCCGGGAATGTGGTGAGGATCATGCTCTTTGACTTCTCCAGTGCTTTCAACACCATCCAACCGATGATCCTGAAGGACAAGCTGCTATGCGCAGGGGTGGACCAGCACCTGTCATCATGGATCCTGGACTACCTCACTAACCGGCCACAGTTTGTGAGAACCCAGGACTGTGTGTCCAACACAATCATCGGTAGCACGGGGGCCCCCCAGGGAACGGTTTTGGCTCCCTTCCTGTTTACCCTTTATACTGTGGACTTCTCACACAACACAACACACTGCCATCTACAGAAGTTCTCTGATGACTCTGCAATCGTCGGCCTCATCTCCAACGGAGATGAAGCTGAGTACAGAGGACTTATCCAGGACTTCGTGGACTGGTGCCATAGGAACTGCCTCCAGATCAACGCGAGGAAAACTAAGGAGCTGGTGGTGGACTGCCGCAGACAAGGACAACCCCTCACAGCACCAGTAAACATACAGGGAACAGACATCGAGATGGTGACATCCTACAAGTACCTGGGTGTTCATCTGAACAATAAACTAGACTGGTCACACAATACCGACGCACTCTACAAGAAGGGACAGCGCAGGCTGTTCCTACTGAGGAGACTCAGGTCTTTTGGTGTACAAGGGGCACGGCTGAAGACATTCTACGACACGGTGGTACACTTACACAATGGTCCCCTCCAGTATATACAACTAGGACAGTATCGGTCGCTACGGAGGGTGACAATATGTATGGGTACATATTCATACTATGTAGGATAACTAAGTAGACGGTTATGCTGTTTATTCCATCTTGCTACAATGCTCCGCACTTTGTATATATATTTATATATTGATGTGTATGTATGTATATCCACTGCTCTTATTTATAGCTTCCGTATCTTCTTAATTATTGCTCTGAGTGTTGCTATCCCTGTGCTGTTGCAATCCTGGAATTTCCCCATTGTGGGACTAATAAAAGCTTATCTTATCTTATATAAAATATGAGTTTCATTTTATGAATTGAATAAACTAACTTTTTGATGATATTCTAATGTAGTGAGATGCACCTGTACTCTGCACATCCACGTCATCACTGGTTTCCCATCAACCTTGTGGAATTTTGCTCTGTTGATTTTTTTAAAAAATTTTTGTATACTTTTATTAATCCCAGAGGGAATTCAGGGCATCCGCAGTACGGCAACATTCCCTTCCCCATTCACACCTAGGGCCATTTTAGAGTCTCCAATTAACCTAACTTGCATATTTTTGGCCTGTGGGAGGAAACCAGAGTAAACCCACACAGACATGGGGATAACATACAAACTCCACACAGAAGGGTCACCAATGGTCAGGGGTGTAATTGATCCTGTGACCTTCTTACTGTGCTGCCACAGTGCTAACCACTGCTCCACTGAGCTGCCTATGTGACATGGTTTAAAGGTCTGATGACACGATTTTGACTTCATCTAATTTTGCAACACATAATTTCAATATGACGAAATAGGTTCTAAGTCAAACATGCTTTTTTTCACACAAATATCCAACATTTTCGTGAGCGCCACGTCACAAATTACGTCAGCAGCTGGAAAACCCCCTGGCCATGTTGTGACGTCAGCGACAGAACACAGCGCTTGGCTGCCAATTGTACACAGCAGGATGGAAGCGGTAGAAAGCATCGACGATGGTTCCAGCACATGTAGTCTGGAATTGGTTTGTGTTGTCCAGTCTTCAGACGATTATAGTTCAGAAGAATGGGATGATAATGAATAATTTGGGGGCATCAGACCTTATAGATTTGAGCCGTGCCAAGGGGGCATCGTGCCTAGCGAGTCAGACTCAGAGAGTGACGGTGGAGAGGCACACATGCCCACTGCAGCAGCAGCAGCAAACACACAGCAGGGGAACACCGAGTGGTATGCTTTTGTTACAGATATTGCAACAAATTATGTGTTCACCATCCATCCATCCATCTTCTTCTGCTTAATCCTTTTTGGGTCACGGGGGGGTTCATAAATATAATTTATTTAAACTCGATTTTTCAATAAAATCATAACAGTGTATTCTCTGTGGCTCAGGCATTGGGTTTATTATGTATTATCTTTTGAGTTCTTGTTGTTTTTATGTTTTATATATGTGGTTTATGTGCTGTTTTGACCCATTTTCAGATGGGCACTGTCCAAGATTTGCAGGTCCGACCACACCCCCTCTCTCTTTGACAATCAGCTGTTCATGTTCTGTGTGCATCATCTGCCATGTTGTCAGCCAGCCAATATTGCCAACACTATCACAACGTGTTTGCCACTCCACACAGCCGTGGTTCTGTTGCGCCCCTTGAAGCAATGTCGGCCCTGGGGCGCAACCGTGGTTAACACATCTCCTCTCCATGCGTTTGCTGGGCAATGTCAGCCCCGAACGTCAACTGTAAGTATTTCTGTTTATTTTTGTAAGTCTTCACCTTTTTGGGAACTGTTGTCATTAGTCTTATGTTTAATACATGTGCTGTGATGAATCCTGCGCTTAAATCCATTCATCCTTCCCCTCCTCGTGCGCGCCTTGTCATGACCCTCCATGCGCTCTTACGCAGCGCATGGAGAGGGAGGATGAAATAACGAGGATTTACATGCAGGGTTCACCACAGCACATTTAATACAGAAAGACAGACAATTCCCAAAAAGGTGAAGATGTGCAAAAAACATAAACACACTTACTGATGGCATTTGGGGGCCGGCATCGCCCAGCAAACAAATGAAAGGAGACATGTTAGCCACAGGTGTACCCCAGAGCCGACATCACTTCAAGGACGCACGAGAACCACGGCGAACATGGAGTGACTAACACGTCGTGAGAGTGCTGAAAATACTGGCAGACTAACAGCACAGATGACAATACTATGGACCATCAGTGCGTGAATGGCAAATATCCGCTAAGTACACGCACTGCTGGTGATGGTGTGATGAGAAGCACCTGGGCGAGGACCGGGAAAGATGATCAGCGGGAGTGGAAATCAGCTGGCGATAATGAGAGAGAAGACGTGGCTGGACTGGTGAGCTGTCAGCATGCGGTCACAGAAAGTAGGTCAAAGCGGCTGTCTAACAGCTGCCGGCCAGACAGTGGCTAAGTTGAGGAAAGCACACTGAAATACATACTATACATACATAAACAGCGGCACCTAAACCCACAGAGAGGTCTGGACCAAGCCGGGGGAAACCAGGCCGTCTCAACTCCTGATACTCCTCCTGCGTAAAAGTGCACGAAGAGCGTATGAGGAGGCTTATGACAGTTGGAGCTGAAGCGTGTGATGTAGTCTTTCACGGTCTGCTGTTTATCTAAGCCTGCAACACAACGCAAAGGCATAGCCGTAAAATTAAAACAAGAAACCAGAGAAACTGTGAGCTACAAAGCTGCTGTCATTCCAGTCAACAACACCAGCGTCCGTTCTGTCGCTTACGTCATGGTGGTGCTGCCCTTCATTCAGTGGGCGGCACTGCAGTCCAGTCAGCGGCTGCGGTTTTTGGATAACTATGTTATGCAAGCGCGGCTGTAAATATTATATTGATCATAGACAATGACTTTTGGGTTTACACAACATGCTAAAAAATGTCAAAATCGTGTCATCAGACTTTTAAACCTGGAATGTCGAACTTGTGCCATGGAGAGTCAAGACCCTGCAGGTTTTCTTCCCAGCCACTCTCTTCAACAAGTGATTTCAATGATTTCCTTGCCACAGATTGCTGATAAGTGAAAACACCTGCTTTAGTGGCTGGCTGAAACTTAATCTGGAGGGTCTTGGTCCTCCCAGTATCAGTTTCAAATACCAAGTTTAAAAGCTAGCAACTCCTTCAAGCCAGACTTGAACCAGCAACCTAACGATGCTTGGTAACACTTTCCTACAGTCCGCCACTCTACCAATTGAGCCATCGAAGGTGTGCTGCTGGCTTTATAAATTTGTGGTGGGGATTGGGGTACAAGGCTTATTAATGACAGCCCTTCTGTCAGATCCCCCCCTCAAAAAAACAAAAAACAACCACACACAAAGTAATGTAGAGACTTTGATTCATTTTGTTTGACAGGCTCACAATTAACAGTGACACTGAAAATAAAAGAATCTAGCCTTGTTGGCAGCAAGACCTCAGGAAAAATGTGCAGTCTTGGCTCAAGCTTGCTCTGAATAATACTGCATCAATCCTACTATGGCTTGCATTCAAAGGTAGTAAACCTAAAATTTGAGATACCTCCCCCCCACCCCACATGTAATAAGCCTTCCTTTTAATTCCAATCCTTTCATGCTGGTGTAACAGGGTCAATAAAAGCATTCCTACTTGGCTTGCCAGGTGGGTCCACCCTCTTGTGACACAAGTGGAGTGCTGGACTCTGAGGAGGGAGGTTGTGAGTTCAAGCTCCTGATTGGGCTTCACTGCCTGTCACACTGGTATTGTAGAAAAGATTAAGCCTGGCTGGGAGTATGACATTTCATGATCTGCCATGATCCAAAATAGGGAACAGCCGAAAGGTATGTGTAGTTTAAACCCATCCTGTGTTCTGGAGAGGACAACCAACCGTTACTGTAATTTATTCAACAGTTAGTTCTGACCAAGCAATTTGATTGGACAGTAGGGATTCCAGGAGTTACTAAAATCCATGGTAATTGCACTCCAACTTTCACTGGATATGTATCACTCAACTTCAAAGGTGTTTTAGTAACCGTTAATTACTAACCGCTGTTTACTGTCGATTCCTGGTCTGCACTTTAAGGCAACATTAATGGAATACAGCAAAACAATGGGCATATTTCCAAATATAATATTTGAGTTAAATTATGAATGGTCATCAGAAGAGGAGGAGGAGAAGGCAAGAAACCAGGCTTTTTACATAGAAACCTCCTGGTGTGCAAAAATTTCATCTGCTGACCTGGACAATCTGAAGAAAAACAAAAACGAGGAAAACAAGGTAAAACCACAACACATTTGTGGTGATGGACTCTTATGTTTCATCTGAAAATGCCAAGAAAAGCAAGCGAAGTGTGCCAAAGAAATCGCTAGCATACTAACTACTAGCCACCAGTCAGCTACCAGTGTAATGGCCATGTTTTGATCTGGGGTCTTCTGCAGTACTGACTCAACAGGTACAGTGGTGTGAAAAAGTGTTTGCCCCCTTCCTGATTTCTCATTTTTTTTGTCACACTTACAGTAAATATTTCAGATCATCAAACAAATTTAAATATTAGACAAAGATAACACAAGTAAACACAAAATGCAGTTTTTAAACGAAGGTGTTTATTATTAAGGGGGAAAAAAATCCAAACCTACATGGCCTCGTGTGAAAAAGTGATTGCCCCTAAACCTAATAACTGGTTGGGCCACCCTTAGCAGCAACAACTGCAAACAAGCATTTGCGTTAACTGGCAATGACTCTTTTACAGCGATGTGGAGGAATTTTGGCCCACTCATCTTTGCAGAATTGTTGTAATTTAGCCACATTGGAGGGTTTTCAAGCATGAACCACTTTTTAAGGTCATGCCACAACATCTCAATCAGATTGAGGTCAGGACTTTGACTAGGCCACTCCAAAGTCTTCATTTTGTTTTTCTTAAGCCATTCAGAGGTGGACTTGCTGGTGTGCTTTGGATCATTGTCCTGCTGCAGAACCCAAGTTCACTTCAGCTTGAGGTCACGAACAGATGGCTGGACATTGTCCCTCAGGACTTTTTGGTAGACAGTGGAATTCATGGTTTCATTTACCACAGCAAGTCTTTCAGATCCCGAAGCAGCAAAACAGCCCCAGATCATCATACTATCGCCACCATATTTTACTGTTGGCATGATGTTCCTTTTCTGAAATGCTGTATTACTTTAACGCCAGATGTAATGGAACACACATCTTCCCAAAAGTTCAGCTTTTGTCTCGTCAGTCCACACAGTATTTTCCCAAAAGTCTTGGGGATCATCAAGATGTTTTTTGGCAAAACTGAGACGAGACTTTATGTTCTTTTGCTCAGCAGTGGTTTTTGTCTTGGAACTCTTCCATGCAGGCCATTTTTGCCCAGTCTCTTTTTATGGTGACGTCATGAACAGTGACCTTAACTGAGGCAAGTGAGGTCTGCAGTTCTTTGGATGTTGTGGGGTCTTTTGTAACCTCTTGGATGACTCATCACTGCGCTCTTGGGGCAATTTTTGGTCGGCCATCCACTCCTGGGAAGGTTCACCACTGTTCCATGTTTTCGACATTTGTGGAAAATGGCTCTCACTGTGGTTTGCTTGAGTCCCTAAGCTTTAGAAATGGCTTTATAACCTTTTCCAGACTGATCTCAGTTACTTTGTTTCCCATTTGTTCCTGAATTTCTTTGGATCACAGCATGATATCTAGCTTTTGAGAATATTTTGGTTTACTTCACTTTTGTCAGGCAGGTCCTATTTAAGTGATTTCTTTTTTGAGAACAGGTGTGGCCGTAATGAAGCCTGGGTGTGGCTAGAGAAATTGAACTCAGCTTTCCAAAGATGTGATAAACCTCAAGTAATTTATGTTTAAATGGGAAGGGGGGCAATCACTTTTTCACACAGGGCCATGTAGGTTTGGATTTTTTTTTACCCTTAATAGTAAACACCTTCATTTAAAAACTGCATTTTGTGTTTACTTGTGTTATTTTTGTTTAATATTTAAATTTGTTTGATGATCTGAAATCCGCAAATGTGACAAACATACAAAACAATGAGAAATCAGGAAGGGGGCAAACACTTTTCACACCACTGTATACTAACTCCGGGTGTGATACGTCTAATGCCTCCCTGTCGTGTAATATTGCTTAAATATACCTAACAATTCTTCACAATGTTTAGGTTTTACACAGAGAATTCTTACCAACCAAATACACATTTAAATATTAAATCAAATTACAGGCTTTATCAAACTTAACAACAATTTAACATTTTTAATAATAATTGAGGATTGATATGTGACCATAGCAAAATATGTGTGTGAGTAACCAAAAGTCTGTTGACTATAGCTAAATAAATAAATATAACTCTGTATAAATGTATTTCTCAACTTGGAAATCATTTTTTGTCTCGCTCATCTGCCAGCTGCAAAGTGAGCACCACCAGTATGTGTAAAATAACCTGAGATGATGATATCTACTCTAACCATTACATTCTACATGGCTCCAAATATAGTTCATAAATGACCTGTGTGCCTGTCTACATTAAATGGAAGATAAGAGCCAGTGCAGCTTTAGCTAACTGCATCGCCCCCCATAGTGACAGAGTTATGCCCACCATGACTCTCTGCTGAGCTATTTCCGTCTGTCTCCCTCTGTGCCAAGAATATTCATCTAATTGGCTTGGCACCCAATCACATGCACTCTGATCTCATTCCACCTCTGTCCCGACAAAAGGGGAACTTGGATAAGGAACACCAGTCCTGAATTAAGCTTCCGGTACTTCGCTCACACCCAGCTGATTGAGAAAAATAGCTATGGGGGTCTTTCTTCCAGTTTTCATAGGGAGTATCTCTTGACTAACTCCTAGTACCCCTTTCCTGTTTTTGGCAACGCACCTGTATGAGTTTGTTTATGCAATATACTGACATAGAAAGCTGAGATTGATGACAACAACTGCACACCACAAGGGAGACTAAAGTAGAGTTTTATTTTGGGGGAACATTAAATTTTATGCACCCACCAAAGTTAAAATAAAACATCTTACAAGATGTTTGCCCTACTTTTGGCAAGCTCTCTCTAATCTGCTTCATAGTAAGACCCATTCTATTTTTATTTGGCTATTAATATTAAATTACACAAACTGATTGATGAAAATTTACTATAATGGAAATAAATGGGCACTGATAGTAATTCTTAATAATTGATAGTGGAAGTCCAAACCTTTTGCCTACTTTAAGACAGTGAAGATGGCCTAATGTTATTGTAGGAACATCTGATTATATGTGAAAGTTTAACCCTCAGGGACCATTTCACATGATTTGCATTCTTCATTTTTTGATAACTTTGGCCATGTTCATGTATATGGCATGAATTTTGGAAAGATTGTGTATTTTTATTTAGACTTATTTCCCACTCAGCTCCTACAGTAAGTCTAAAACACATTTTGTACAAGCAATTGTTACAGTCATACTGTTAAGCACAAAAAAATGTGCCATTGAAACCCATTCAAACTACGATTTTTGATCTCACTGCTATTATAGCACAATACATGTTTTTTATTATTATTATTATTATATCTGGGAGTCAACTGGGCTTTTGCCTTGGAATTGATAATTTTTACTATTCTCCAGCAGATGGCGCCATTTTTTGACATTTGCATATGGAGAAAAAACATGCTATTTCCTCTAAATGGCACTGTCACCCACCCCCCCCACCCCCCGCCGCTCACCACTGACACATTAGGCTTTCATAATTCAACACACACAAAAAAAATTAACTTTGCGTGTAGCGTATTGAAAATAATTCATTTTTCATTTTTTTTCCATCTAGAAACATCATCATGACAAACCCCTGGTGTTTAGAGGGTTAAAATCTTTAACAATTAATGAATATTTCATATCAATCCAGGCATAACATATATTAAATACTCTGAGGACACTGTGATCATGGATACCACCAACAGGGACAGTTACAGACTGAGATGGATTTGTTTACAGAGTGGTGCAGGAGGAATTGTCTTGGTTTGAACATTTCCAAAACCAAAGAATTGTTAATTAACTTTCACAAGGAACCTCCTAACATCCCTACTCTGTTAATTAATAATGAGACAATTGAAAAGGTTAAGACATACAAATATTTAGGAACAGTAGTTGACCACAAACTCACCTTTCAGCCTGTCAAACTATTTTCTCCAAATGTCAGCAGCGTCTCTTCTTTCTTGGGAAACTTTATAGATTGAAAGTTCACCATTCAGTACTGTCTGCTTTTTATAAGTGTTTTATTGAATCAGTTTTAACTTTTAATGTTACTGCTTGGTTTGGATCACTGTCTAATATTCACTGTAACCCATTGCACAAGATTTTATCACTGAGCAGTAAAATAATTGGACAACAGCAGGAACCCCTGATTGGCATCTACAACAGAAGGACAAAATCGAAAGGTGTTCTAATAGCTTCAGACACCACACATGTGATACACAGTCAGTACAATCTCTTGCCTTTGGGTCAGAGATATAGATCACTTATCTTTGGGACTAAGAGAGGCATGGCAAGCTTTGTGCCTACTGTAGGGAGCTTGAAATGAAGAAGCGATGTGATTTTATAAATCAAAGTTTAATATCAGCTTCACCTCCCTAACATGTCTCATCTCGGTGCAGAAGCAGAATAAGAGGTCGAGCGCAGTCAGACCTTCATACTTATACCCACACTCAACAAAAGACATTGCATATCAAAGCCGACATCCCGCATTAACTTAATCCCCCTCCATTGTCCTCCATCTCCTCCACCTGACCCTGGGTGGCCAGGAAGTTCGATCCGGTCTCCACCGCTGCGACTCCGTCTGTTCTTTGATCCTCGCTGGCGGTTGAGACCTCTTGTCCTGTTCTGAGGCGTGAGGTCATTCCACATATGTAATCACTAAACATTCTAATATGTCTATACATATGTAGGTATGGAATATATGAATAATATAAGCCACACCTACATCTATTAGTCTTTTGAATGGATGAGGCATGGAGCTTTTAACTTTTTAACTTTTAGGCTTCAGTTTACTGTTACTGTATATAGAGGATGTGTAAATATATAAGACAGTTGGGGGGGGTGATACCTGGAAAATGTGCTATGTGGGTGTGATGTTTAATCGAACGGGTGTCTTGCTCATGTGCAACTGAAGTTTGTTTAACCCTCAGGGACCCTTCTGAGGGTTAAACAAATACATTCCTAACTGGCTAACCAAACTTGTCAACCCTAATGGTGAAACAGGTTGACTGTTAGATTAGTACACTGGAGATTGTGAGTTTGCTTCCCATCAGATAGTAGCTATGTGGTTGGTCTAGGGTTGCCACCCGTCCTGTAAAATACAGTATCATCCTGTTTTTTTACACTAAAATAATGCATCCTGTATTGAATCAATAAAGGATGCAGTTTTTCCTGTATTTATAATGCAGCAGCATCTCATCCACATTCTGCGTGTTGCCCTCCTGCTCAGTAGTTGTTGGTTGATTTGTTTACTTTTACGCACCACACGTGAAGTCATCACTCAAGAGTGATTGGGTGAGAGATAGCCGGGCGGGCTCAGCAGCAGCAGCAGCCGCAGTGGCTTGCCAGCTTGTCACAGACCCACATGTCTAGGGCTGCACTATGTCCCGATAGGCCGCTCTGTCCATCAGTCAAATGCAAAAGTTTGCAAAAGTACCAACGTGAGTGTGAAGAACCAAGGCAAACTGCAAAGTTGTACTCTGCACAAATAGAAAAAAATGTTGGTAAAAAAAATTCATGCTACCTAACATGCTACCGGGCTGATAGACTGCTCATGGAAGGAGGGAAGACCTGAGGTGGAGGCGTCTGTGTTTACAGCAGTGACGCTTGGTGCTGAGATGCAGCTGTTGTACATATACACTGTTCTTCATTGGTGGAGTTTATGATCACCAAGTGCCAACCCTTTTACATTCCGAGAGAATTTTCATCTGTCCTACTAGTCACCATGTATGTCCCTCCCACTGGCATCCGCAAGAGGAGAAAAGCACTAAAAAAACTCTATCAGGTCGCATCCAGACAGATTCCTCATTACAGCAGGAGACTTCAACAATGCACATTAAAGGCCCTCCTACCAAAACTACACCAACAGGTGGACTTTGCAACAAGAGAAGACAATTTGCTGGACCTGGTGTACACAACTCACAAGAAAGCACACAGAACCTCCCCCTTCCCCACCTGGGTCTCTCTGATCACATCACCATCTCGCTAAGACTGGCATACAAACCCAGAGTGAAAGCCAACAGACCAACATAAAAGCAGGTGCGTGTGTGGCCAGAGGGGGCCTCGGATGCTGTGAAAGACTGCTTCAGCACTACAGACTGGGACACTTTCAACCACGCAGCCACTCACAATGGACACACAAACCTAGAGGAGTACATTGAGGTTGGTGTGGTAGCATACATATAGTGTTGTGAAAAAGTGTTTGCCCCCTTCCTGATTTCTCATTTTTTTGTATGTTTGTCACGCTTAAATCAGATCATCAAACAAATTTAAATATTAGACAAAGATAACACAAGTAAACACAAAATGCAGTTTTTAAATGCATCCATCCATCCATCTTCTACCGCTTTTCCGGAGGTCCGGGTCTCGGAGGCAGCAGTTCAAGCAGAGAAGCTCAGACTTCCCTCTCCTCAGCCACCTGCTCCAACTCTTCAGAGAGGATACCAAGGCGTTCCAAGACCAACTGGGAGACGTAGTCTCTTTAGCGAGTCCTGGGTCTGCCCCGGGATCGCCTCCCAGTGGGACGTGCCCGAAACACCTCAAGTAGGAGGCGTCCAGGAGGCATCCTGATCAGATGCCCATACCACCTCAACTGGCTCCTTTCAATGTGGAGGAGCAGCGGTTCTACTCTGAGCTTCCCCCGGATGACTGAGCTCCTCATCCTATCTCTGAGGGTGAGTCCAGTGATCCTACGAAGAAAGCTCATTTCAGCTGCTTGTATCCGCGATCTTGTTCTTTCGGTCATTACCCAAAGCTCATGACCGTAGGTGAGGGTACTAACATAGATTGACTGGTAAATCGACAGCTTTGCCTTAAAGCTTAGCTCCCTCATCACCACAACAGACCGGTACAACATCCACATCACTGCAGATGCTGCTCCCATCCATCTGTCAATCTCTTGCTCCATTCTCCCCTCACTCGTGAATAAGGCCTCAAGACACTTAATCTCCTCCACTTGGGGCAGGAGCTTGTCCCCAACCCGGCGAGGACAATACACCTTTTTCTGGCGGAGGACCGTGGACTCGGACTTGAAGGTACTGATTCTAATCCCAGCCGCTTCACACTCAGCGCCAAACCTTCCCAGTAAGACCTGTAGGTCATTGCTGGATGAAGCCAGCAGGACAGCATCATCAGCAAACAACAGAGATGAGATCCTGTGGTCACCCAGCATGACAACCTCTGTTTCCTGCCTACGCCTAGAAATCCTGTCCATAAAAATTATGAACAGGATCGGTGACAAAGGGCAGCCCTGGTGGTGTCCAACTCTCACTGGGAATGAGTCCCACCGAGTGTTGGCAATATGAACCAAACTCTCACAAGAGAGTACAGAGATCGAATAGCTCGTAACAACAAGTCTGATACCCCATACACCCGAAGCACCCCACACAAAAAACCATGAGGGACACAGTCGAATGCCTTCTCCAAGTCCACAAAACACATGTAAACTGGTAGGACAAACTCCTAGGAACCCTCGAGGATTCTCGAGAAGGCAAAGAGCTGGTCCAATGTGCCACGGCCAGGACAAAAACCACATTGCCCCTCTAGAATCTGAGGTTTGACCAATGGCCAGACTCTCCTCTCCAGTGCCTTGGCATAGACATTCCCAGAGAGGCTGAGTAGTGTGATCCCTCTAAAGTTGGAGCACACCTTAAGGTCCCGTTTTTTGAAGAGAGGAACCACCTGGTGTCAACCATGACAGCCCTACAACATCCAGGGCCTTGAGGTACTCAAGGCGAATCTCGTTCACCCCTTGGTCCCGGCCACCAAAGAGATTTTTAACCACCTTGGCAACCTAAGCACCTGTGATAGGCGAGTCATCCCCCTCGTCCACAAGCCCTGCTTCCTCTGTGGAAGGTGTGTCAGTGCGATTGAGGAGATCCTCAAAGTATTCCTTTCACAGCCTGACGATATCCCCAGTCGAAGTCAGCAGTGCCCCATCCGCACCATACACAGTGTAGACAGGGAGCTGCTTCTCCCTCCTGAGCCACCGGACAATTTGCCAGAATATCTTTGAGGCCGATCGAAAGTCTTATTCCATGGCCTCACCGAACTCCTCCCATACCTGAGTTTTTTGCTTCAGCAACCACCCGAGCTGCACTCCACTTGGCCTGCCAGTACACCTCAGCTGCTTCAGGAGTCCCACAAGCCAACGAAGCTTGATAGGATTCCTTCTTCAGCTTAATGGCCCCCCTCACCACTGGTGTCCACCACTTGGTTCGGGAGTTGCCACCACGAGATGCCCTGGCAACCTTGCGGCCGCATCTCTGGACAACCGCTTCAACAATGGAGGTGGAGAACATGACCCATTCAGACTCCGTGTCTCCAGACTCCCTCGGAATGCGGTTGAAGTTCTTCCGGAGGTGGGAGTTGAAGACCTCCCGGACAGGGGCCTCAGCCAGACGTTCCCAGCACACCCTCACTATATGTTTGGGTCTACCAAGTCTGAATGGCATCCTCCCCTGCCATCAGATCCAACTCACCACCAGGTGGTGATCAGTTGACAGCTCTGCACCTCTCTTTACCTGAGTGTCCAAGACATGTGGTCACAGGTCTGATGACATGATAACAAAATCGATCATCGACCTGTGACCTAGGGTGTCCTGGTGCCAAGTGCACATATGGACACCCTTATGCTTGAACATGGTGTTCGTTATGGACAAACTGTGGTTAGCACAGAAGTCCAATAACTGAACACCACTCGGGTTCAGATCGGGCAGGCCGTTCCTCCCAATCACCCCCCTCCAGGTTTCACCGTCATTGCCCACGTGCGCATTGAAGTCCCCCAGTAGGACAATGGAGTCTCCAAGAGGAGTACTCTCCAGCACCCCAGTCAGAGACTCCAAAAAGGGTGGATGCTCTGAACCATCATTTGGTGCATAGGCACAAATGATGGGCAGGATCTATTTCCCAACCCGAAGGCGCAGGGAAACACCCCTTTCTTCCACTGGGAAAAACTCCAATATGGTGGCAGCAAGGTGGGGGGATACAAGAATACCCACCCTTGCTCGTCGCCTCTCACCCAGGGCAACTCCATAGAAGGCCAAGCTCCAGCCCTTTCCAGGAGACTGGTTCTGGAGCTGGAGCTGTGTGTTGAGGTGAGGCCGACTATATCTAGCCAGTATCTCTCAACCTCATGCACCAGCTCAGGCTCCTTCCCCACCAGAGAGGTGACATTCCACGTCCCAAAAGCCAGTTTAGGAAGCTTGGTATCAGACCGCCAAGGTCTCCGCCTTTGACCGCCACCTGATCCACATAGCACCGGATCCCTTTGGTCCCTCCTGCAGGGGGTGAGCCCACTGGAGGGTGGACCCATGTAACTCCTTTGGGCTGAGACCGGCCGGGTCCCATGGGCAGAAACCCGGCCATCAGAAGCTAGCTATCGAACCCCTCCCCCAGGCCTGGCTCCAGGGTGGGGCCCCGGTAACCCCATACCGGGCAGGGTACACTGAATCCTTGTTCTAGCATTCATCATGAGAGTCTGTTGGATCGTTCTTAGTCTGGCCCTTCATTCAGGACCAGTTTGTCTTGGGTGACCCTACCAGAGGCAAATTGCTCCGGACAACATAGCTCCTGGGATCACTAGGGAATGAAAACCCTCCACCATGATAAGGTGACAATCAATGAGGGGTGACGATCCATGAGGGGACAGGTTTTAAATGAAGGTGTTCATTATTAAGGGAAAAAAAAAATCCAAATCTACATGGCCCTGTGTGAAAAGGTGATTGCCCCCTAAACCTAATAACTGGTTGGGCCACCCTCAGCAGCAACATCTGCAATCAAGTGTTTGCGATAGCTGGCAATGAGTCTTTTACAATGCTGTGGAGAAATTTTGGCCCACTCATCTTTGCAGAATTGTTGTAATTCAGCCACAGTGGAGGGTTTTCGAGCATGACCTGCCGTTTTAAGGGCATGCCACAGCATCTCAATCGGGTTGAGGTCAGGACTTTGACTAGGCCACTCCAAAGTCTTCATTTTGTTTTTCTTAAGCCATTCAGAGGTGGACTTGCTGGTGTGTTTTGGATCGTTGTCCTGCTGTAGAACCCGAGTGCGCTTCAGCTTGAAGTCACGTAAAGATGACCTGACATTCTCCTTCAGGATTTTTTGGTAGACAGCAGAATTCATAGTTTCATTTACCACAGCAAGTCTTCCAGGTCCCGAAGCAGCAAAACAGCCCCAGATCATCACACTACCACCACCATTTTTTACTGTTGGTATGATGTTCCTTTTCTGAAATGCTGTGTTACTTTTACGCCAGATGTTATGGGACACACACCTTCCCAAAAGTTCAACTTTTGTCTGGTCAGTCCACAGAGTATTTTTCCAAAAGTCTTGGGGATCATCAAGTGGTTTTCTGGCAAAACTGAGACGGGCCTTTATGTTCTTCTTGCTCAGTAGTGGTTTTCGTCTTGGAACGCTTCCATGCAGGCCATTTTCTTCTTCTTCTTCTTCTTTTAGATTTGATTGGCGGTTGGCAACCAGTTTACAGGTGCATTACGGCCACGTACTTCACTCTATATCATCACTCTATCCCTGTGTCTCATCTCATTATTATTCTTTTAGCTGTAGTTTGTATCTGCGTTGCCCAGTCTCTTTCTTATGGTGGAGTCATGAACACTGACCTTAACCGAAGCAAGTGAGGCCTACAGTTCTTTAGCTGTTGTTGTGGGGTCTTTTGTGACCTTTGGATGAGTCATCACTGCGCTCTTGGGGTAATTTTGGTCAGCCGGCCACTCCTGGGAAGGCTCACCACTGTTCCATGTTTTTGCCATTTGTGGAAAATGGCTCTCACTATGGTTTGCTGGAGTCCCAAAGCTTTAGAAATTGCTTTATAACCTTTTCCAAACTGATAGATCTCAATTACTTTGTTTCTCATTTGTTCCTGAATTTCTTTGGAGCGCAGCATGATGTCTCGCTTTTGAGGATAACTTGGTCTACTTCACTTTTGTCAGGCAGGCCCTATTTAAGTGATTTCTTGATTGAGAACAGGTGTGGCCATAATGAGGCCTGGGTGTGGCTAGAGAAATTGAACTCATCTTTCCAAAGATGTGATACACCACAGTTAATTTATGTTTTAACAGGGGAGTAATCCCTTTTTCACACAGGGCCATGTAGGTTTGGATTTTTTTTTACCCTTAATAATAAACACCATCATTTAAAAACTGCATGTTGTGTTTAGTTGTGTTATTTTTGTCTAATATTTAAATTTGTTTGATGATCTGAAACATTTAGGTGTGACAAACATACAAAAAAATGAGAAATCAGGAAGGGGGCAAACACTTTTTCACACCACTGTAGCAAAATGAATTGTTGATGTCACTTACTGCAAAATCATCACTGTTTGTGCTAACTAAAAGCCATGGATGACAGCAGAGGTCCACAGACTCCTGAGAGTTTGGGATGCAGCATTCAGGGCTGGCGACACTGCAGGACTAACAACAGCTACAGCCTACCTGTTCCGAGGCGTCAAGGAGGCAAAACAACAGTACAGCAATAAAATATCTGGCCACTTCAGCAACACCAGAGAGGCATGTTCTCTCTGGCATGGCATACAGACCCTCACCAACTACAAACCTCCACCTTAGACCTGTGCGAGTGACATCACACTTCTTAACAACTTAAATAAATTCTTTGGCCGCTTTGAAGCACAAAACAGCACATCAGCACAGAAGACCACTCCTCCTCCAGATGAGCAGGCTATAAGTCTGGATCCAGCTAGCATGAAGAGGACCCTCTCCAGGATCAACCCACGCTAGGCAGCTGGACCAGACAACATACCAGGTTGTGTCCTGAAGGACTGTGCGGAAGAGCTCAAGAATGTCTTGGCCAACATCTTCAACATTTCCCTGTGTCAAGCTGTTGTCCCCACATGTTTCAAAACTGGTACCGTAATACCAGTCCAAAAGAAGCCTGTCCCATCCAGCTACAACGATTACCAGCTCGTAGCACTGACCCCCATCATAATGAAGTGCTTCGAGTGGCTGGTCATGCAGAACATCAAGTTCATCCTCCCTCCCTCCCACAACCCATTTCAGTTTGCATACAGGTCAAGCGGATCCACAGAAGATGCTATCGCTGCTGCTCTCCATCCAACCCTCGCCCACCTGGACTCAAAGAACTCCTATGTACGAATGCTGTTCTTGGACTTCAGTTCAGCATTCAACACAATTATTCCCCAGCACCTAATACAAAAACTCAGACACGTGGGACTCAAAACCTCTCTTTGTAACTGGGTGCTGGACTTTCTTACAGGGAGGCCACAGAATCAGAATCAGATTTATTGCCATTGTTCATGTAGTACACAAACTAGGAATTTGTCTCGGTGCAATGCTGCAACATTAAACATGATAAAAATAAAAGATAGAAATAAAAAACTATACATGCAATAAAATGTGGAATAAGAATGAGTAATACTAGTCAAAGCAATTTTTAAATATATCAGTGAGCAGCAGATATTGTGGAGTACCACATAGTGCAGTCAGTAATGCAAAAAGAAAACAGTGATGATTGACATGAGTCTGGTTGAGCTGCTGTACGTAGTGCACGAGAGTCAATAAGTCACTTAGTGTTCAGCAGTCTGATGGCAGAGGGGAAGAAGCTGTTCATGTGACGGGAGGTTTTAGTCTGAATGGACCGAAGTCTTCTACCTGAGGGGAGGGGGGCAAATAGTACGTGTCCAGGGTGTGAAGGATCGGCTATGATCCGGCCTGCACGCCTCCGGGTCCTGGAGGCGTGCAGCTGATCACCTTCTCAGCAGCGTGCACGACGCGCTGCAGCCTTAGTCTGTCCCTGGCAGTGACTCCTGCGTACCACACGGTTATGGAGGTGGTGAGGATGGACTCGATGATGGCTGTGTAGAACTGTACCAACATCTTGGTGGGTAGCTTGAGCTTCCTCAGCTGCCGCAGGAAGAACATCCTCTGCTGGGCCTTTTTGATGAGGGAGCTGATGGTCGGCTCCCACTTGAGGTCCCGGGTGATGGTGGTGCCCAGGAAGCGGAAGGAATCTGCAGTGGTGATGGGAGAGCCTGTGAGGGTGAGGGGGGGCAGAGGGGTTGTGACTTTTCTGAAGTCCACAATCATCTCCACTGTCTTCAGAGTGTTCAGCTGCAGGTTGTTGTGGCTGCACCAGGTCGCCAGCTGGGCCACCTCTCTCCTGTAGATGGACTCGTCGCCGTTGGAGATGAGCCTGATGAGGGTGGTGTCATCCACAAACTTGATCAGCTTGACAGACTGGTGTCTGGAGGTGCAGGAGTTGGTATAAAGGGAGAAGAGTAGGGGGGAAAGTATACAGCCCTGGGGTGATCTGGTGCTGATGCTAACAGAGTCTGAGACAGTCTTTCCCAGCCGCACATGCTGCCTCCGGTCCGTCAGGAAGTCGGTGATCCACCTGCAGAGGGAGTCAGGCACGTTGAGCAGGGACAGCTTGTCCCGGAGCAGAGCGGGGCGGATGGTGTTGAATGCAGAGCTGAAGTCCACAAACAGGATCCTGGCATAGGTTCCCGGGGAGTCCAGGTGCTGCAGGATGGAGTGGAGGGCCAGGTTGACTGCGTCATCCACAGACCTGTTGACTCAGAATCAGAATCAGAATCAGAATCAGAATCAGGTTTATTGCCATTGTTCATGTAGTACACAAACTAGGAATTTGTCTCGGTACAATGCTGCAACATTAAACATGATAAGATAAGAGAAATAAACTATACATGTACTAAAGTGTAGGATAAGATTAAGTGATACTGGTCAACAGTTAAAATATATATTAGCCAGCAGCAGATACTGTGGAGAACTATATAGTGCAGTCGGTAATGCAGGAAGAAAACAGTGATGATTGACATGAGTCTGGTTGAGCTGCTTTACATGGTGCACGAGAGTCAATAAGTCACTTAGTGTTCAGCAGTCTAATGGCAGAGGGGAAGAAGCTGTTCATGTGATGGGAGGTTTTAGTCTGGATGGACCGAAGTCTTCTACCAGAGGGGAGGGGGGCAAACAGTACGTGACCAGGGTGTGAGGGATCGGCTATGATCCGGCCAGCACGCCTCCGGGTCCTGGAGATGTACAGATCCTGGAGAGATGGGAGCTTGCAGCCGATCACCTTCTCAGCAGTGCGCACGACGCGCTGCAGCCTTAGTCTGTCCCTGGCAGTGGCTCCTGCGTACCACACGGTTATGGAGGTGGTGAGGATGGACTCGATGATGGCTGTGTAGAACTGCACTAACATCTTGGTGGGTAGCTTGAGCTTCCTCAGCTGCCGCAGGAAGAACATCCTCTGCTGGGCTTTTTTGATGAGTGAGCTGATGGTCAGCTCCCATTTGAGGTCCCTGGTGATGGTAGTGCCTAGGAAGCGGAAGGAATCTGCAGTGGTGATGGGAGAGCCTGAGAGGGTGAGGGGGGGCAGAGGAGTAGTGACTTTCCTGAAGTCTACAATCATCTCCACTGTCTTCAGAGCGTTCAGCTGCAGGTTGTTATTGCTGCACCAGGACGCCAGCTGGGCCACCTCTCTCCTGTAGGCGGACTCGTCGCCGTTGGAGATGAGCCCGATGAGGGTGGTGTCGTCCGCAAACTTGATCAACTTGACAGACTGGTGGCTGGAGGTGCAGGAGTTGGTGTAAAGGGAGAAGAGTAGGGGGGAAAGTACACAGCCCTGGGGTGATCCGGTGCTGATGCTAGTATAGTCTGAGACTTGGCTGGCTCGGTAGGCAAACTGCAGCGGGTCCAGGAGGGGAGTGGTGATGGACTTGAGGTGGGGCAGGACCAGGCGCTCAAAGGACTTCATGACTACAGAGGTGAGTGCTACAGGTCTGTAGTCGTTAAGTCCAGTGATCCGTGGCTTCTTGGGGACAGGGATGATGGTGGAGGTTTTGAGGCAGGTCGGCACGTGGCATAACTTCAGGGAGGTGTTAAAAATGTCTGTGAAGACAGGAGTCTTCACAGACATTTAATTTAATTTAATTTAATTTAAAAATTAAATGTGGTTTACTAAATATTAGGTCTCTAACTCCCAAGTCTCTGTTAGTCCATGATCTGTTAATTGATCATCAGATTGATTTAATTTCCCTTACAGAGACTTGGTTAGGGCAAGAGGATTATGTTGGTTTAAATGAATCAACTCCCTCTGGTTATTTAAACTGTCAAAATCCCAGAAGTTCTGGTCGTGGAGGAGGAGTAGCAACAATTTACCATTCCAAATTACTAGTTAATGTAAAGCAAAAAATATGTTATAATTCCTCTGAGGGCCTGGTCCTCAGTATTGGGCACTTTAGCAATTTTAGGTTAAACCCAATTTTATTTGCCATAGTTTATCGTCCCCCATCAACCTACTCAGAATTTTTATCCGAATTTGCTGATTTCTTAGCTGATTTAGTGCTGAAATCTGATAGAATAATTATAGTAGGGGACTTTAATATACATGTGGATGTAGATAGTGACTGCCTTAATGTGGCATTTAATTCAATATTACACTCGATTGGGTTTTCTCAGAAAGTAGGAAATTCTACTCATTACCTCCACCATACATTGGACCTTGTTCTGACATATGGCATAGAAATAGAAAATCTTGTAGTGTCTCCTCATAACCCTGTACTGTCAGACCATTGTCTGTTAACCTTTGATTTTACCATTTCTGACTATTTGGCTCCTAAAGAAAAATATTATTACAGTAGATGCCTCTCAGATGATGCTGTTTCCAAATTTATGCAGATTGTTTCCTCTATGCCATGTGTCAACACAACGGAAATAAGCTATAGACAGCTTGCTCCTTCTGTAATTGATAACATGGTGGATAGTGTTTCAGCTTCTCTGCATCAGGCTCTAGACTTGGTGGCCCCCTTAAAAAAGAAAAAGTCTAATCAGAGATTTCTAACTCCTTGGTTCAACACAGAAACTCGTAGCTTAAAACAGAAGACTCGTCAATTAGAAAGAAAATGGCGCTCTACTAATTTAGATGAAATCTATTTAGCTTGGAGAAATCATCTTTTAATTTATAAAAAATCTCTTAGAAAAGCTAGAACAAGTTATTACTCTGCATTAATAGAAGAGAACAAGAATAATCCCAGGTTTCTTTTCAGTACTGTAGCCAGGTTGACAAAGAGTCAGGACTCTGTCAATCCTAGCATTCCCTTAGAGCTTACTAGTCAGGACTTTATGAACTTTTTCAATAATAAAATTTCATCCATCAGAGATAAAATCAATCAGATTCTTCCCACAGTTAACTTAAATACTGTAACTACTACAACTCCTTCTTTTGATGTCTGTCTTGATGAGTTTACTCCAATCGACCTTTGTGAGTTAGACAAAATAGTTTCCTCATCCAAACCTTCAACTTGTCTTTTAGACCCTATTCCTACTAGGTTATTTAAAGAAGTCTTCCCACTTATTGGTAGCTTTATTCTTCATATAATCAATTCTTCATTAACTTTAGGCCATGTACCGCAGGCTTTTAAAACAGCTGTAATTAAACCCTTACTCAAAAAGCCAACGCTAGATCCAGGAGCTTTAGCTAACTATAGACCAATCTCTAATCTCCCTTTCATTTCAAAAATCTTAGAAAGAGTTGTTGCTACGCAATTATTCGACCACCTGCAGGGAAATGATTTACTTGAAGAGTTTCAATCTGGGTTTAGAATCCATCATAGTACTGAAACAGCCTTAGCGAAGGTCACTAACGACCTCCTCATTGCATCTGATAATGGACTAGTTTCTGTACTTGTCCTTTTAGACCTTAGTGCAGCTTTTGATACTATCGATCATAATATTCTTCTTGATAGATTAGAACACTATGTTGGACTTAATGGAACTTCGTTGCAGTGGTTTAGATCTTATTTATCTGATAGGTTCCAGTTTGTTCATGTAAATAATGAGTTTTCTTTCAACTCAAAGCTTAGTCATGGAGTTCCACAGGGATCTGTGCTAGGCCCTACTCTTTTTAGTTTATATATGCTTCCGTTAGGCAACATTATTAGAAAGCACTGTATACATTTTCATTGTTATGCAGATGACACACAATTATACCTGTCAATGAAGCCAGATGATACTAATCAATTAGCCAAGTTAGAAGCCTGTCTTAAGGAAATCAAAGCTTGGATGACTTGTAATTTCCTGCTATTAAATTCAGATAAGACTGAAGTCATTCTTGTTGGTCCAAAAAACCTTAGAAATTCCTTTCCAAATCAAACTTTCAGTTTGGATGCAGTTACTCTTTCTCTTAATAGCTCTGTGAGGAACCTTGGAGTTATTTTTGATCAGGATTTGTCCTTCAATTCACATATTAAATTTGTTTCTAAGACTGCCTTCTATCATTTGCGTAATATTGCCAAGATTAGGAGCATCTTGTCTCAGAGTGATGCTGAGAAACTGATCCATGCTTTTGTTAGCTCGAGATTAGATTATTGTAATTCTTTATTATCAGGTTGTCCTAAAACATCTTTAAAAAGTCTTCAGCTAATCCAAAATGCTGCAGCAAGAGTTTTAACAGGTACTAGAAAGAGAGATCATATCTCTCCGGTTCTGGCCTCCCTTCATTGGCTTCCCATAGAGTTTAGAATTAAGTTTAAAATCCTTCTTCTTACTTACAAAGCTCTAAACAATCAGGCTCCTTTTTATTTAAAAGATCTGATATTACCGTATTATCCTAACAGAGCACTACGCTCCCAAAATGCAGGACTACTTGTAATACCTAGAATCTCCAAAAGTACAATGGGAGGCAGAGCCTTCAGTTATCAAGCTCCTCTCCTGTGGAATCAGCTGCCAATCTGGATTCGGGAGTCAGACTCGATCTCTGTTTTTAAGATTAGGGTTAAAACCTACCTTTTTGATATAGCCTACAATTAGGGAGGGATCATGTGTTTCTGAACCCTCCCTTAGTTATGCTGCTAATAGGTTTAGTCAGCCGGGGGACCTCCAGTAATGCACTGGGCCTCACTCCTTTCCTCACTCTCTATGAAATATTTTTTTTTTTTTGCTGGTCATTAACATTTGTTTGTTCTCTCCCATAGATTGAGTCCCCATCGTGCTGTTTGCTCTCTACATGTCTGTTCTTTTCATCTTCTCTGTCCCCTCACCCCCCAGCCAGTCGCAGCAGATGACTGCCCCTCCCTGAGCCTGGTTCTGCTGGAGGTTTCTTCCTGTTAAAAGGGAGTTTTTCCTCTCCACCGTCGCCAAGTGCTTGCTCACAGGGGATCACCTGATTGCTGGGGTCTTTCTGCAACTGTGGGGGTTCCCCCCTACAGTTGATAGTGCTATGAGATGACTGTTGTTGTGAAATGGCGCTATATAAATAAAGTTGAATTGAATTGAATTGAATTGAATTGAGTCAGCTCTTTCGCACAGTGTCTCAGAGTGGAGGGAGACACGCCATCCGGTCCGGGGGCCTTGCGCGGGTTCAGTCTGGAGAACTGTCTGTGCACGTCCTGCTCACTGATGACAAGGGCAGGGGGGGAGGAGCGGGGGCGCCTTTGATGAAGTAGGGACCGTGGAGGCAGTGGCGCTGGGGGGAGGGGGGAGATGGACACAGCTGACGAGGTGTCAAAACAGGCATAATGTTGGGACAGTCTTTGACAAAGGGCTTTGTCATCCTGACCTTTAGAAGCCTGAGGCCGATAGTTGGTGATTTGCCTCAATCCTCTCCACACAGAAGCAGAGTCGTTAGCAGTGAACTGCTGCTGGAGTCTCTCAGAATACACAGATTTAGCTCTCCTCAGCTCTCTGTTAAACCGATATTTGACCTCCCTGTAGCAGTCCCTGTCTCCACTTTTCAACGCTGCTTCCTTCTCCTTCCTGATCTGTCTGAGCTTAGCAGTGAACCAGGGCTTGTCATTTGAGTACCTCACCCTGGTGCGCGATGGAAGAATGCTCTCCTCACAAAAGTGGATATATGAGTTCACAGTGTTCGCGTACTCATCCAGATCATGCGTGGCTCCTTTAAACATGCCCCAGTCAGTTATTTCCATGCACGTGCTCAGCTTCTCCCCAGCTTCACTGGTCAATTTCTTCGTAGTACTCACAACAGGTTTAGTGAGCTTCAGTCTCTGTCTGTATGTGGGAATGAGGTGGACCATCACGTGATCAGATAGACTGAGCGCAGCGCGGGGAACAGCGCGATACGCGTCCTTCACTGTAGTGTAACAGTGATCCAGCGTGTTCTTTCCTCTGGTGGGGCATTTAATAAACTGTTTGTATCGGGGGAGATCGTGGCTCAGATTGCTCTGGTTAAAGTCGCCAACCACAATAACCAGAGAGTCCGGGAAAGTCCGCTCCGTATGTTGAATGTGATCTGCGAGCGCGCGCTGAGCCTCGCGCGCGTCCGCGTCGGGCGGGACGTAAACAGCGGCCAGGATGAACGAAGCGAACTCCCGCGGGGAATAAAAAGGCTTGCAGTTAATGAATAGATATTCCAGAGCGGGAGAACAGTGTTGGGAGAGCACCGTTACATCAGAGCACCAGCTGCTGTTGATGTAAAAGCAGACTCCTCCTCCTGAGGACTTACCGGAGAGCTCTGTGTCTCGATCAGCACAAAACAGCTGAAATCCCTCGAGGAGGAGCGCGCTGTCCGGAGTTGATTCCTTAAGCCAGGTCTCAGTAAAACAGAGGGCAGACGAGGTAGAGAGGTCCTTAAATCGCATCAGCAGTCTCAGTTCATCTACCTTGTTAAAGAGAGAATTGGCATTGGACAGAAATATGTCAGGCAAGGCCGTGCGCATGCCTCTCCTACGAAGCCACACGAGAGCGCCCGCTCGCCTTCCTCTCTTCTTTCGCCGTCTCACTTTTTGGGCTAAAAAGCGGACCAGATCGGCGGCAGGAGCCAAAAAAACTGGGAGTAGGTCCGTGGGAGTGAAAGTCCTGATATTTAGTAGCTCTTCACGGGTGTAAGAGCAGGCAGACAGACTGACAGAATATGCGGGTTGGCAGAAACACCTCCAAGACCATCACACTGAGCACAGGGGCCCCACAAGGGTGCGTGCTCAGCCCGCTGCTCTTCACCCTGCTGACCCATGACTGTGTACCAGCCTACAACACCAACCACATCATCAAGTTTGTGGATGACACGATGGTGGTGGGCCTCATCACCAAGAACGAGGAGACCAACTACAGAAATGAGATGAGCCAACTGGTCCAGTGGTGTAAAGACAATAATCTCTTCCTGAACGTGGGAAAAACCAAGGAGCTTGCGGTTGACTTCAGGAGGGGACACACACAGCGCCCCCCTCTGATCATTGATAGAGCAGCTGTGGAGAGGCTGGGCAGCACCAAGTTCCTGGAGGTGTACATCTCTGAGGACCTCTCCTGGTCCAACAACACCACATCATTGGCCAAGAATGCTCAAACTCGCCTCTATTTCCTCTGCAAACTGAGGAAAGCACAAGTTCCACCTCCCATCATGTGCTCATTCTACCGGGGCACCATTGAGAGCATCCTCCTCACCAGCTGCATCATGGTGTGGTATGGAAGCTGAGCCGCCTCCTGCCGGAAGACACTACAACACACAGTGAAGGCAGCCAGCAAGATCATCAGTGCCCCTCTGCCCCCCCCCGCCTCGGACGTCTACCTTACCTGCCTCACCCGCAGAGCCATCAACATTGCAGGCGACACCTCCCACCCCTCACCCTCCCTCTTCAGCCCCCCGCCCTCGGGGAAAAGGGACTGGAGCCTCCGGGCACGCTCCACTAGACTGCTAAACAACTTCTGTTCATCAGGCCATCAGGTCCTGAACTCTGTCCACTCCCCCCCAGCCCGGACCATAACACACTCACCCACACAATAACTACCTCAGCTGTTGGCACAGAAAGACTAGTACCCCAACAGTAATACATCTGCTGCTGTATGTTTCTGCACCTTACTGCAACCATTTGCACAAATGCCGTATCTGCTGCTGTCTCCTTGCAATACTGTTCATGTGCAGTCCTATCTGTCACTGTCTGCACCTACACTACTGCATCGAACTTGCAACTACCAGTATTACTGCTCTATTTTTCTGTATATAGGATTGCTGGGTTTTATCGTTTATCTGGGCAGCACGGTGGTGCAGTGGTTAGCCCTGTTGCCTTACAGCTAGAAGGTTCCAGGTTCGAATCCTCAGGCTGGCAGGGGTAGGAACCTTTCTGTGTGGAGTTTGCATGTTCTGCCTGTGCTGCGTGGGTTTAGTCCCAGGGCTCCGGTTTCCTCCCACAATCCAAAAGACATGCATGTTAGGTTAATTGGTGACTCTAAATTGTCCCTAGATATATGTCTACTATAGGCCCTTAAATATAGGGTTAGTGCTAGTGAAGTGCTTTGAGTGGTCTTTGAGACTAAAAAAAGCACTATATAAGTACAGGTCCTTATCTTTATTTGCACTATCAGGTATCTGGGTCTATCTTTTGTTGCTCTTTGCACTGCGGGTAACATTACTGTGCATAGACTGCTGTTGTTGTTTTCCAGCCTTATTCCTTTTTTGTTTTTTATATTGCACACACCACTGAAGAGAGAGACAAACACCATTTCTATTCCCCTGTATGTCCTGTATGTATAGTAGTATTGACAAATAAAAATCTTGAATCTTGAATCTGTATAGTTATAATGTTCAATAAATGCGAGGGCAAATGTAATCAGGGTAGACCAAGGCTCAGATTTAAAGACACTGTAAACTCTCAGATTTTTTTGAGGGGGTTCTTTCATTTGTAGTAAACAGGAACATTTTGACTTTCGAACTTGAAAGGTATAAACATTGTCAAAGAAGTACTTCAAACTTTGGCCTATGAATACTGTGTTTATACTTCATTTAAACAATGAGTAAGTTATGATAAATTACACCCAGCGTCCCACACATCACTGCGGGGTGGGGCGGGGCACGTGGGAGGGGGTCCTTTATTTTTCTGCAATGAAGGTGACAACCCTAAGTTAGTCAAACATGGATTACAGGAGCCTTTTGCATTGTAATGGTGGAGTCCTCTTCTTGAAGCAAGTCAGAATTGCGGTGTGCACAAAAGTTTTTCCATAATATGAAGTCTTTCCATTTCATTTGTGAAGGCGAATGACCCTTGCAAAGATCGACTTGAAGTCAAGATGGCTTTGCCAATGCGCTGTGTATCCAGTGATGTAAAATGTACTATTTATTTATTAGCACTGCTGTAATCAGTTGTACACACACAGTACTGCCCACATTCTTTCAACCCCTTAGCATTAGTCAGTTTTCCTAAAAATGCCTAAAGATAGCATACGCAAAAGTGAATCAGATTCTTTCTTCACTGAGTAGTAGTAGCAATTTTGAAACATCCCATTGGGCGGAACACCAGAATTTTAAGAGGTCAACATACATGCAAAATTACTGTGTACTGTCTTGTTTTCATTGGGCTTTGCTAGCAGTGGCTAATGGCTAACTGGCTAGAGCAGACTGACTGCCCAAAATCCTACAGAGAAACAAAAGAAAAAATTACTTATTTGAAGAGTTCATTTAAAAAATCTACTAATTAAAGGCTGTTTAGTTTAAATTAGTCAAATTATATAATTCAGTTAAATTAGCCTGAAAACACCAGTAAACGATCTGGGTTGTTGGAGCTCAACCTGGTAGCTAACACCAGCTAGCTCATCTCCTTAACAACAATGTCCAGTCTTCCACAAAATAACCCAAAGGAGTAGCTGGACAGACCCAGCAGTGCTACTCAAAGCAAGATAAGATCAGAGCATTTCATCAGCTGAGTTTTAGACTCACACATAAAAGGAATGTAACACAGTATGTAGGCCCATGTTAAATCAACATTGCTTCTGCTTCTGAAATTGCTTTGCAAATGTCAAAATAACAGAAACCTTAAGGGCCCCTCAACACAGATGGAGATTTTTGGGTGACCGTTGAGAGATCAATAATTGACAAGATCTCTCAACAATCTCCTAAAGCAGGGGTGTCAAACTCATTCCATGTAAGGCCAAGACCCTGCAGGTTTTACCTCCACCCAGTGTCTTCAACAGGTGATTTCACTGAATTTCTTCCTACTGATTGCTGATCAATGAAAACACCTGCTGAAGACACTGGGTGGAGGTAAAACCTGCAGGGTCTTGGCCCACCATGGAATGAGTTTGACACCCCTGTCCTAAAGCCTCAAAAAAGCTGTTTCTGTGAAAATGTTTGAGAGATCGTTGTACAATTTTCTTGACAATCTATAGAGATCTTTGAAAGACCCCTGAGAGATCATTGAGCAACAAGGCTAGACCACCGAGACACCAGAGTGATTGCTGAGATGAATGAGATTGTTGAGCAGTCAAGGAGAGCTCAAGGAGCACTCAACAATGTCACTGATCTCCCAGTGATGCCTCATCAATCTTTCAATGAATGCCAAATTTTTCCATCCCAAAGGTAGACATGGCTGAGAGATCAGTGAGGGATCACTGGACGTTCAGACCAATAGAGTTCATGGAAAGATCACTGAGAGATCTTTGGGAGATTGATGAGATCGTTGAGCGCTCATTGAGACATCACTGACAGATCCCTTAAAGATCACTTCCCTTTGGTGATCATTGAGAGATCATTGAAAGATTGTTTGGAGATCTGGCCATTTTGTCATCTCTCAGCGATCTCTCAGTGATCTCCATCCCTGTGTAAAGGGGGTATAACTAAAAATACTTTTGCAACTTCTGTCTAAGTCATATAGACATAACACAAATCACGGTTCCCCCTCGCTGCCTCACTCTGGGGTGGAACCTGGTGTCTCTCTGCAAGTCCATTCCAGTAAGCCCAGCAACCCTGTGTGAAATGTGACACAAGCCTGGGTTCTCCTTTAAGACATTCCTTTTATGTCTGTGTGCACTACATTGTGTGCATGTGTGTGAGTGTACACTTTCTGTTCGCGTGTGGGCGGGAGGGTGAGGCCTCCATTTTTACCAGGTCTTCTGCCCCAGCTGTCCCCTGGCATGTCAACGGCAGCTCCAGTCGTCATACCGGGTCAGAAGTGAGCTGAGGCGACTGTGTGCAGTTTGACTTGGGGAAAGTTTATCCTCTCATCCTCCAGCCAGTCCAAGACCTGCAGCCCCACCATGGCGGACCAGTACCAGTACAACGCCAATGAGGAGAAGATTGTGAAGGACAGCCACACCAAGGAAATCGATCTAATTAACAGAGACCCTAAGCAGATCAATGAGGACGTGGTTAAGGTTTGTCCTGCATGAAGACAACATTCTGCCATCGAACGATTTAAAAATATACTGTCTTCCTTTGCATGTGCATAGAGTGGTTGCTGGGGGGGGGGGCAACAGAACATGCTAATATGATGTCTGAAAATCCCTAAATAGACCAAGAGCTATTCCTGTTGCTTGTGCAGAACACAGAATGTATTTTGGGAACAGGGTGGGGTATGAAACTGAATCACAGAGCCAGTATGTGCTATTTAGCTTACTGTTTATGCTGTGATTGTTGCCATGTTATCACCACAGAATGTTTGGTGTGAGGACCGGGCCCTGCATACTTTAACCATGAGCTTTATTTGACTCAAGGCTTCATTAGAAATATGGTGTAAATATGCAAGAAGGGCGTAGCACACTTTGAAAGGGTCTAAATAATGTATGCGCCACTTTTCAGAAATCTATTAACTAATAAGCCCTCCAATCATCTGGTCTTCAGGAACCAGTTAGCTGTTGCAGTTTAAATCCATGCAACTTTTTTCTTTTTTCAATAATTAAATGTCATCTGCCTAATCATGGTCCCAATTAGAAAATCTTATATTCTGAAGGGAATTTGGTGACCACCCATGTCTTGTTTTTTTCTACAGAACACAGATTTTTGCTTTGTAGAATTTGACTGTAACAATACCCTGAAGGAGGCCTGGGCTCTGTGGAGAACATGAAACAACAGTGCAAGTGCATTCATTAATTCAGCCTGCTATCTCTATGGGAAAGAGGTCGATCTTATCCAATGGTCTGCAAGCAAACAAAAGGTTTCAGATGTACGAGTGCCTCTCTGATATGAGTTTTATGAAGTTGATTAAAATTTTCCAGACGAGTCTGAGCTGGTGCAGTGGTCAAGTTTTTTTTTTTTTTTTCCCAAGGTGGCACATACTGAAGATGAAAATGGCATTGGACTGTTGGACAGTTGTCTCATGAATTTTACATGAGTCTCACAATGGATTTTAAAATGACCTGGGATATAAGGCTTTTAGGGTGATTTGGGCGTTACATTGAATGCACTCTAAACCTTTTGCCTGCATGTAGTGAACCCTGATATGGAGCAGTTAAAAGCAAAAATGTTACATTTAACAAGAGCAAGTGCACATTAACTTGGAGTGCAGAGGTCGTGGCAGAAGGAAATGGATCTGCATTAATGTGTCTTTAAAATGTCTCATCAGGTGGAGTTTGAGGATGTCATTGCCGAGCCCGATGGCACGCACAGCCTGGATGGGGTGTGGAAGCTGAGCTACACCACCTTCACCGTGTCCAAATACTGGTGCTACCGCATCCTGTCTGCTGTGTTTGGCATCCCCATCGCGCTGCTGTGGGGCTTCCTGTTCGCCTGCATCTCCTTCTGCCACATCTGGGCTGTGGTGCCATGCATCAAGAGCTGTCTGATTGAGTCGCAGTGCATCAGCCGCATCTACTCTCTCTGCATCCAGACCTTCTGCGATCCCCTCTTTGAATCCCTGGGCAAGATCTTCAGCAGCGTGCGCGTGGCGCTGCGCAAAGAAGTCTAGGAACTCGACACAAGCGTCTTTAGTATGGTCGGATGAAGTGTGCTGCATTTTTAAACAACAAAAGATCAGACCCAGCATCTTCTTCATCTCCTTATACCCCTCCCCCCATAACCCAACCATCCATCTGCAGACTCAGATCTGAGACCCGGCGTGCCCACTGTGCCTTTTGCCACAAGAAGTTCTGTGACAGCTGAAGCAGGCAGCGTGGCTCTCTGACAGCTTTGGCGCGCATGGAAAACCTCGTCGCTCTTCACTGAAGGAGCAAAAGGGGGCCGCCTGTCACGAGGAGGATCTGACTGTCCTCATTCATCTGGTTGTAACACAGAAAGCTCAAACGGTGTCTGCGTCTCTACAGCAGATGAAATAGTCCACACGGCTTACACACGCCACTGCTGCTCCTGTGGAGGAGGCCGCCTGTGTGCGTTAACGTTGGCTAATCTCAGATCGGTATTAATGCTGTATGTTGCTGTTTGTGTTACTTGAATGGATTGGATTTTTGTCACTATACACACACTAAAAGAATTTAAATCATACATGTTTTTTTCTCAAAGTAAATAATTTGTCGGTCCCAGTTTTCTGATGTAGTTTGCGTCAACTCTGCAAACATGAAACATAAACAAGTGCTTAACACATTTAGAAGTCTTTGTATAGACTCATATAAACATTCTGATTACAAAAGTCAGTTATAAAAGTGATTGATTCGTCATTACTTCTGCCAAGGACGTAAAGTGATCAGGGTGGTTTGTTTGTTTGTTTAACTGTTAGCAGAATTATGCAAAAACTACTGGAAGGATTTGGATGATTTTTTTTTTTTAGATTTTTTTTTTTTTTTACCAGAGGTGGCCCTTGGTCTACAGATGAACTCATTAGTCGTTGGAGGTTATCCATGAGTGCATACCTCCACCAAGGCCCTATCTCACACTGTATGGGAGGAAGTATGCGTTCTCTGAGTGACCTCTAGTTTTGAAGGAATTTATTTTTGAATGCTGGTAATGTGTTTGTAAATAATTCACAAACTTTATAGGAAGTCATAATTCTAGAGGTTACTTCTGAAATCAAATTCAAACAAACAAAAAAAATATTAGAACAAAATATTAAAACTAGAGGGCACTCAGAGAGTACATACCTCTGCCAAGACTCCGTCCCTCCCTCCCTCCCTCCCTCCCTCTGTCTGGCCGTACCGCTGTCCTTCTGTGCATTGAGAGATAGGGCCTTAGCAGAGATATGCACTATTGGATCACCTCCAAAATCTGGTGGGTTCATCTTTAGGCCAAGGGCTGCCTCTGGTAAAAATGTCATCAGTTTTTGGACAACAGACAAACCACCTTGATTGCATTGGAGAAAATGATGAGATCAGGCTAGTGAGCGCTCACAGTGGGAAACCTGAAATATAACTTTTTTTTTAAAAAAGGATACATTCTAATATGGAAAAATAATCTTGCTCAAATAACATTATTATGCTTAAAATGAATGCTCGCTCTCTATACATGTATAGCATTTTTTCCAGGTTTATCCCACTTGTTTTGAAATGCTTTTTATCAACATGTTGTGATGGAATGAATGATACACAAGCTTGTTCCCATATTTCAGTGAAGTATGTGTAAACAAGCTACTGACGGAGCAAAGCCAAATCTTCATTTGATTTTTATTTTTTCTTCATTGTTTTACTAGGAATAAAAAGCACAAAAGTCTGCTGTCCTTTATTACTATCATGCACAGATTACAAGGAAAACAATTTTAAACTGAATAAACAGGTATTTATATTTTGTCATCATGGCATCTTGTGTATTATTTCTGGTCTTTCTCTGAGGCTTACCTCCACCCGACATCAGATTCAATGTTGCACTCATCCATCGTGGAAGCGGTGATCTGTGACTTGTGACCCTGCAGGGGTTGCTGTTGTGTATCTTTCATGTTTCTCCTTTGTGTTTGAGGTCTATTATTGAAGAGACACACTCCCCCTCCTCCATCTTTTCTCCCTTATAACCCTCGGTGTGTTTCATTCAGGCAGAAAAATGTATGTTCTTTATTGCAAGACTACGAGATTTAGAAATTCACAGTTTTATTCAACAGATTGTGTTGTGGGTTTATTGGGCTCTTTAACACAGTGAGAAACACGAGCTGCTGTCTTGTTCACATTTGTGAAATTCATGAGCCAATAAAATGTATTTAATTAAATAATTAACTATATAATGCTTCCAATAATCTGTCTCAAATAACAAATACCCAACTTTGCATTCATATTTATTTTTTTAAGTACAAATAATTAATCACAATGTCCCAACTTATTTGCTCTGAATCTGTTTATCATATTTTATGAAATTATTTCTTACAAATCTGCCACTCTTTCTTGAAAAACTACAGCCCCTCTCCTAATAACCTATTTTATAGATTGTTCAGGTTTAGTTAAATTTGTCACCAGAATCCACATTGTAATTTCTTTCGGCTGCTCCCTTTTGGGATCGCCACAGCTGATCATCACCATCTGCATATTTGATTTGGCAAGGATCTTATGCTGGATGCCCTTCCTGATGCAACCCCTCCCCACCAGTGCAAGGAGTACACTGGTTTCTACCCCCTCCCCTTTCCATTTCTGGGTAACCAACTTTCCCTCCCACATTCAAAATTATGCTAATCACCAAGCTAGAAGTACCAGTTTTTATTACTGAATGGTCTTTTTTATGACCCAGCTGGGCTGTGAACCCACAATCTCCCGGTTGTGGAATGCATACTCTACCACTAGGCCACCACTCCAGTTTTATTGCAGTTTTTGTAATAATATAATTACAACTAACTATAAAATGCAGTTCAGTAATAAAAACACATCTAAATGGAGCATTTATTAATCACCCATTAAATTGTTTTTCATGAGGATTTTTATCATCATGAAAAAAGTTACATCAAGGACCCAGTGTACCCAAAGGAACCATGTGGGTCCACTCTCCAGTAGGCTTACTACCTCCGGGAGGGACCATGGGGGTCAGGTGCTCTGTGGATTGTGTGGAAGTCGAAGGCAGAGACCTTGGCAATCCAATCCCCAGCTTACTAAACTGGCTTTTGGAACATCGAACGTCACCTGTCTGTTGAGGAAAGAGCTTGAGCGTGTGCATGAAGTTGAGAGATACTGTCTAGATATAGTTGGGCTCACCTCGATGCACAGCTCGGGTTCTGGAACCAGTCTTCTGGAGAAGGGTTGGACTGTGGCCTTTTCTAGACTTGTCCCAGGTTAGAGGCAGCGAGCAGGGATGGGTATTCTTGTATCCCTGGCGTCCTCTATGTTGGGGTTCTCCTTAGTTGACAAAAAGGTTGTTTTCCCTACGCTTTTGGGTTGGGAAACGGGTTGTGACCATCATTTGTGCCTATGAGGGGGGGCTGAAAAGTTCATAGGCTGAAAAATTTATAGTGGTCAAATTTGACCAAATGTGGTTTATTTTTCAACGGCATTAATCCAAGCACTGCAACACTGATGTAAGAAGTGTGGGGACTGAAGGGGAGACTATGTTGAAAAATACAGTAAACCACATTGGTCAAATCTGACCACTATGAACTTTTCAGCCTATGATCTTTTTGTATTGATAAGTGATGTATGTACTATTAATGCCTGAGTTCTGAGCAGGAGGTCTTATTCTGAAGACCGGAAATAAACATTCTGACATGACTTGGTGTGGTACGTTCATAACAATACATGGTACTAGGAGAAAAACTTGAAAAATGATGAATAATATCCATCCTCTGGAAGAACTGAAGTTATCCGGTAATGATGAGTCAGAGTTTTCAAACAAAGTTTTGAACCTTATACCCTCGCTATCGGTCTGAAAAATGAAGGGAAGAGGAAAATAGCATTGTTGCTAACAGTAGTGGGCCGAAGTGATTAATACATCCTGGGTGTAGTGGGAGGTGATAGCCTGCCTTTCCGGTTCCACCATCACCCAGGGTATAAAGGGCACGGCCGGCTCCTCTGAAGGACGGATATTTTTTTCACACATAAGGAGTTGTTCAGAACTCCTTATAAGAACGCCTTATACAAAGATATAGAGTGATGATAATCAAGTCAGTGGCGGTAATCCACCTGTAAGCTGGTTGCCAACTGCCAATCAAATCTAAAAGAAGAAGAAGAAGAAGAAGAAGAAGTAGCAGGCCAAATAGCGCTGGATGTGTACAACACGTTTGTTTTCACAGAAGATGAAAAGGACAAGCATGATGGTGTTATAGCAAAGTTTGAACAGTACTGCACACTGAAAAAAAATTTGACCTACGGAGAGGTACGTCTTCAGAAATAGAATGCAGAAAGAGAAACAATCGAATGGTTTGTCACAGAGTTAATACTGAAGAATCAGTCGTGCAGTTTCGGAACTTTGTGTGACTCTATGATACAAGACCAAATAGCCAGCGGAGTTCAAGACAACAGAGTGAGAATGTACCTGCTAAAGGATTCCGAGCTTACGGTGGAAAAGGCAATTAAAATATGCCAAGCCTCAGAAAGTGCCAAAGCACAGATAAGGACTTTTTCTAATGATAAGGAGACCATGGAGGTGGATGTAGTGCAAAGGGCCGACAAAAGAGCCTCAGCAAAGGGAAATGATGCGAGACAGAAGAAAGATACTAAAGGCTGTGAGAGGTGTGGCAGCAAACATGCACCCAGTTTCCAGCATATGGAAAAGACTGCAGGAAATACGGTGGGAAAAAAAACTTCGCTAAACGCTACTTTTCAAAGAAAAAAGTACAGCTCGTGGAAAAGCAGAGTGACAGTGAGGATGATGAGTCACCATTCTACTTGGGGACTGTAAAAAATGACATCAGTAACACCGAAGATGAATGGATCACACATCTGGATGTGAATGGGACAGATGTGAAGCTGAAACTGGACACTGGGGCACAGGCCAATATTCTGCCCATGAAAGACTTCAAAAGACTGAAAACAAAGCCTAAGGTAACATTTAAAAAGACTAGTGCATACCTGTGCATGCCCGTGCATACCCGTGCATGCCCATAGAAACCAAGTATAAGCAAATATTTCTGCATGCCCCTAGAAAGTTACTGAGTCAATGATCTTTGATGATGTCATAGCGAGTCCTTCGATCTTTGATGATGTCATAGTGAGTCCTTTGATCTTTGATGACATCATAGCATGTCCTATGATCTTTGATGTCAACCACTTGTTCAGTGATGCCTGCCTTTGATCTTTGATCATGTCATAGTGAGTCCTATGATCTTTTAGCAAGCCCTATGATTGTGACACACAGACAGATACAGAGATTTCTTGAATTATAGATAGACAGAGATTTCTTGAATTATAGACATAGATAGATAGATAGATAGATAGATAGATAGATAGATAGATAGATGAACCTGAGAGCCTATAATAACACACCTATACCTCATAAGGGAATGTTTAGAGTAACAGTGACAGGGAACAAGAAATCTGACAATGCTCTTTTTGCTTTGGTGGAAGGTAACAGACAGCCTGTTTTAGGGCTGAAGACATGCTTAAAACTGTTAATGTCAAAATGAGAAAAGAATGTGGTATGTAATACACAAAAATAGAAAAAAAGAGGCAAAACACAGTGACTGGGTCAGTGAATTCAGTGAAGTGTTTAAAGGAATAGGGCACATGCTTGGTGTACATAAAATAAGACTTAAAGAAGATGCAGTGCCAGTCATTCACCCAGCCAGGAAAATACCAGTGTCATTACAAAAGAGGCTGAGGGAAAAATTGGACACACTAATACAGGAAGGAATTATTAGGAAAATAGAAGAGCCCACTGAATGGGTAAATTCCCAAGTGATTCTAGAAAAAGTGGACAAAGACCTGAGGCTGTGCATAGATCCTAAAGACCTAAATAGGGCTATACAACACGAACACTACAAACTACCAACTAAATCAAACATTACAAGCACAATGAGTGGAGTTTGTTATTTCTCCAAATTAGATGCTTCATCAGGATTTTACCAGATAGTGTTGGACGAGGAAAGTGCAAAACTATGTACATTCAACTCGCCATTTGGAAGAAGTTGTTTCTTAAGGCTTCCCTTTTGTATCAGCTCAGCCCCTGAAGTTTTCCATAGAACAATACAGCAGTTGTTTAATGGAATAGAGGGTGTGGGTGTTTTCATTGATGATGTGGTAGTTTTGGGAAAGACAAAGGAGGAACAGGATCAAAGGCTGCGTATAGTTTTAAATAAAGCACAGGAATCAGGTCTGAAATTAAATAAAAATAAGTGTCAGTTTGGGGTCAGTGACATTACTAACCTGGGAGAAAAACTATCAGCTGAGGGAGTACAGCCAAATACAGAGAAAGTGCGGGCTATTGTAGACATGCCTGTACCAGATGATAAGAAAGACCTGCAGAGAGCCCTGGGTTGGTTAATTACCTGGGGAAATTTGTTTCAAACCTTTCAGCCAACACAAAAGCTTTAAGAAGCCTGGTGGAATCAGATACTATGCGGCAATAGCAGTCAGAACACATAAAAGAGTGGGAGTGGTTGAAGAACTGCTTAATGAAAGAGCCAATCCTGAAGTGTTATGACCAAGGTAAACCTCTGAAGGTGTCCACAGATGCTTCTAAAGCAGGCTTTGGAGCAGTACTACTCCAGAAACATTGCATAGAGTGGTATCCAGTTGCGTATGCATCACGTACAATAACGACAGCAGAAAGAAACTATGCACAGATAAAGAAAGAGACCTTGGAAGTGATGTTTGGTTGTAAAAAGGTGTCATGAGTATGTGCATGGAAGGTCAGTGATATTGGAAGTAGGACACAGTCCAAGGGTGGATAATTTTTTCACACATAATGAGTTGTTCATAACTCATAAGAATACCTTATACAAAGATATAGAGTGATGATAATCAAGTCAGTGGTGGTAATGTACCTGTAAGCTGGTTGCCAACCGCCAATCAAACCTAAAAGAAGATCACAAACCGCTTATTGCAGAATCCCAGAAACCACTAGGTGATGCACCGCTGCGTATCCAAAGGTTAATGCTGCAACTTCAGAAATATGACCTGAAGTTTGACTTTAAACCAGGCAAACATTTAGTTGGGCTGAAATAGCCAGAGAGACACTGAAGGATGACAAGTTAAATAGGGTGATGGCGCAGATAAACTTACTGTCATAACCACCCTTCAGGGCAGGGAAAAAGGCACCAAACACCCACCATGAGTTTGCAGAATTTATTGAATGAATGCAACAGAAAAACAAATCAAACTTGTGAAAGGAAAGAAATACAGGTCGGCAAAATAGCTAGGGCTAAGGCGAGAATAGCTAACCTGGAGACTAGGCTCGGGAACAGGCGAGCAAAATAGCCAGCTGAGGTGAGAGTAATCGCCGCCTAACCTGGAGTTACAATTATGCACAAAGCACAAAGGAAAAGCACTTACGTGTTGGCGAGGTGACCAGAAAGTAGGATGCTGCATCAAACAACGATGCAGAGCCCCTAAAAAAGGAATCAGAATTATTTAACACGATAGACAACAGGTGTGAGTGCCTGAACGGGCAGGAGAAAGTGAGGATATGTGATTGGGATCAGCTAAGTGAATGAGAGGGAGACAAATAAACCTGGCAGCTGACAGGACACACCCACACGAGGCTTAACGCCTCTGACAGCTGTCAACAGTAAAAAGGTAAACTAGGGAATAGAATAACATACAAAATAAATATACAAAAATACAGAATAAAAATAAAACACAAACAAGAAAAATGGCAAACAGTGTTGGAGCACAAAAACCCAAGCAGGCACGAATAGAACATAACAGTAAATAAACAGGAAAAACCATGAAGCCGAGTCCGATGAAAATTTCTAGCACTCGGTTCATGACACTTACCTAGAGATGTCAAGTTAGAGAAGCTATACCAGCACTTTAAAGGGGAACTTTCAGTGTTTGATGGTGTTCTGTTAAAAGGTACAAAGACTGTAATTCCTGTATCCATGAGATCATAGATGTTGAGCCTAGTGCACGAAGGACATCTAGGTATTGAAAAGTGTAAAAAACGTGCAAGAGAGGCCCTTTACTGGCCAAGTATGCACAATGATATTGAGGCAATGGTAAAATGTATGAGATTTGCCAGCATCACCAATACCAGCAGCCAACGGAGCCAATGAAGTCACACAGCAAATCACAGGAAGCATGGAGAAAAGTAGGAATGGACTTATTTTAACTGAAGGGCAAAGACTACTTGCTGATCGTTGACTATCATTCCAACTACCCAGAGTTTGCACATTTGACAGGCACTACAACAGAATGCGTTGTGGCACATACAAAAGCCATATTTGCATGCCATGGTATTCCCATGACTATTATAAATGACAATGGACCACAATTTAGCAGTCAGTGCTTTAAAGACTTTTCTGTGAGTTATGGATTTGACCATATTACCTCTAGCCCTCATGACCCACAGTCCAATGGGTTCGCAGAAAAGGAAGTGCAAATAATAAAAGGGATCCTGACCAAAGCCACAGAAGCAGGAGAAGATCCTTACCTAGCCATTCTCAACTATAGAGTAACACCACTGGAAAATGGACTTTCACCTGCTGAGCTCTTCATGAACAGGAAGCTAAAACTTTAAACTTTATTTATTTATATAGCACCTTTCATACAACAAAGTGCAGCTCAAAGTGCTTTACAGTTAAAAACAATTCCAGATAAAACACAAACAAAACAATAAAAAGACAAAGAGAGCCCTCCCCAAGCCCTCGCCCCCGTCCCTACTCTCGTCAAAGGCATCTATCCACCTGACCCCCAACCCACCCCAGACCCCACCTCCTCCCATCCTGTTTCACACCCACCCCCCTCACAAGTAATAATAGGCATAGTTAAGCTAAGGACCAGGCTTCCATCAGTGACATATCAGAGAAATATCAGAGAGAGCGGAGGATGCCTCCTGTCCCACAGGTGAGACAAACAGAAACATATGACAGAACGGCTAAGCCTTTGAGTCCACTTGCACAAGACGAGGTAGTGCAAGTGAGATGTGAGGGACAATGGGGACCACTTCCAAAAGTAGTCAAGGAGACAATACCAAGGTTATATGAGGTCATCAGTGAATATGGAAATACACTGAGACACAACAGGAAGCACCTGTTGAAGGTACCTCAAAACAAACCGTTCAAGGTGATGGACAGCAGCACACATGACCTGGTGATCTCAGGACAAATGGATGAAACACAAACAACTGACACACCTGATGTGTCTGTAATGGAAAGTAATAAGGGTGGAAATGTAACACAAACAGAGAGGTCCAAGAGACAAACTGTGAAACCAAAGAGATTGATTGAGGAGATGTAAAAAAAAAAAAAAAAAAGGGAGGGGGGGGTGGAAAGTTATTCAACTGAAAGGTTACAAACAGAAGAAATGCTTGAATGATAAAGAATGTGTATTTCCTGCATAAATTAGTGATTTTATGTTAATGGTGAAATAATTTCTATTCATCCATCCGTCCGTCCATCCATCCATCCATCCATCCATCCATCCATTCATCCATCCATCTTCTACCACTTTTACGGAGGTCCGGGTCTCGGAGGCAGCAGTTCAAGCAGAGAAGCCCAGACTTCCCTCTTCCCAGCCCCCAGCCACTTGCTCCAGCTCTTCAGAGAGGATACCAAGGCGTTCCCAGACCAACTGGGAGACGTAGTTGCTCCAGCGAGTCCTGGGTCTGCCCCACGGTCTCCTCCCAATGGGACATACCCGAAACACCTCAAGTGGGAGGCATCCAGAAGGCATACTGATCAGATGCCCAAACCACCTCAGCTGGCTCCTTTCAATGTGGAGGAGCAGCGGTTCTACTCTGAGCCTCTCCCGGATGACTGAGTTCCTCACCCTAACTCTAAGGATGAGTTCAACAATCCTACGAAGAATGCTCATCTGCGATCTCATTCTTTCAGTCATTACCCAAAGCTCGTGACAATAGGTGAGGGTAGGAATGTGGATTGACCGGTAAATCGACAGCTTTGCTTTAGAGCTTAGGTCCCTCTTCACAACAATGGACCGGTACAATGTCCACATTACTGCAGATGCTGCTTCAATCTGTCTGTCAATCTCTCACTCCATTCTCCCCTCACTCGTGAATAAGACCCCAAGATACTTAAACTCCTCCACTTGGGGCAGGAGCTTGTCCTCAACCTAGAGAGGACAATCCACCTTTTTCCGGCTGAGGACCATAGACTCAGACTTGGAGGTGCTGATTATCATCCCAACCGCTTTGCACTCAATGGCAAACCATCCCAGTAAGACCTGTAGGTCATTGCTGGATGAAGCCAACAGGACAACATCATCTGCAAACAACAGAGATGAGATCCTGTGGTCACCAAGTATGACACCCTCCATTCCCTGCCTGCGCCTAAAAATCTTGTCCATAAAAATTATGAACAGGATCGATGAAAAAAGGGCAGCCCTGGCAGAGTCTGAATGAGTGTTGGCAATACGAAACAAACTCTCACAATATAGAGACCAGATAGCTTGTAACAACAAACCCGATACCCCATACTTCCTAAGCACCTCCCTCAAAAAACCACGAGGGATGCAGTCGAATGCCTTCTCCAAGTCCACAAAATATATGTAAACTGGTTGGGCAAACTCCCACGAACACTCGAGGATTTTCAAGAGGGTAAAGAGCTGGTCCAATGTGCCACAGCCAGGATGAAAACCACATTGCTCCTCCTGAATTCGAGGTTCGACCAACGGCCGGACTATCCTCTCCAGTACCTTGGCATAGACCTTCCCAAGGAGGCTGAGTAGTGTGATCCCTCTAAAGTTGGAGCACACCCTCCTGTCCCCTTTCTTAAAGAGAGGAACCACCACCCCAGTTTGCCATGCCAAAGGCACTGTCCCCAATCTTCACACAATGTTGCAGAGGCGTGCCAATCATGACAGCCTACAACATCCAGGGCCTTGAGGTACTCAGGGTGAATCTCGTCCACCCCCGGCACCCGGCCATCAAGGAGTTTTTTAACCACCTTGGCAACCTCAGCCCATGTGATGGGTGAATCATCCCCCTTGTCCACAAGCACTGCTTCCTCTGTGGAAGGCATGTCAGTGGGATTGAGGAGATCCTCAAAGTATTCCTTACACAGCCCAACGATATCCCCAGTTGAAGTCAGCAGTGCCCCATCCGCACCATACACAGTGTGGACAGGGAGCTGCTTCCCCCTCCTAAGCCGCCAGACAGTTTGACAGAATCTCTTTGAGGCCAATGAAAGTCTTGTTCCAGGGCCTCACTGAACTCCTCCCATACCTGAGGTTTTGCTTCTGCAACCACCCGAGCAGCACTCTGTTTGGCTTGCCGGTACACCTCAGCTGCTTTGGGAGTCCCACAAGCCAACAAAGCTTGATAGGACTCCTTCTTCAGCTTAACTGCCCCCCTCACCACTGTTGTCCACCACTTGGTTCCGGGGTTGCCACCACGAGATGCCCTGACAACCTGGCAGCCGCAGCTCTGGACAGCCGCTTCAACAATAGAGGTGGAAAACATGACCCATTCAGACTCCATGTCTCCAGACTCCCCGGAATGTGGTTGAAGTTCTTCCGGAGGTGGGAGTTGAAGACCTCCCTGACAGGGGCCTCAGCCAGACGTTCCCAGCACACCCTCACTATATGTTTGGGTCTACCAAGTCTGAATGGCATCCTCCCCTGCCATCAGATCCAACTCACCAGCAGGTGGTGATCAGTTGACAGCTCTGCACCTCTCTTTACCTGAGTGTCCAAGACATATGGTTACAGGTCTGGTGACACGATAACAAAATTGATCATCGACCTGCGACCTAGGGTGTCCTAGTTCCAGGTGCACATATGGACACCCTTATGCTTGAACATGGTGTTCGTTTTGGACAAACTGTGGTTAGCACAGAGGTCTAATAACTGAACACCATTCGGGTTCAGATCGGGCAGGCCGTTCCTCCCAATCACCCCCCTCCAGGTTTCACTGTCATTGCCCACGTGCGCATTGAAGTCCCCCAGTAGGACAATGGAGTCTCCAAGAGGAGCACTATCCAGCACCCCAGTCAGAGACTCCAAAAAGGGTGGGTACTCTGAATCATCATTTGGTGTATAGGCACAAATGATGGTCAGGACCTGTTTCCCAACCCAACAGTGTAAGGAAACAACCCTTTCGTCCACGGTGGAAAACTCCAATATAGAGGTAGCAAGGTGGGGGGGATACAAGAATACCCACCCCTGCTTGTCGCCTCTCACCCGGGGCAACTCCAGAGTAGGTCAAGTTCCAGCCCCTCTCCAGGAGACTGGTTCCGGAACTGGAGCTGGGTGTTGAGGTGAGGCCGACTATATCTAGCTGGTATTTCTCAACCTCGTGCACCAGCTCAGGCTCCTTCCCCACCGGAGAGGTGACATTCCATGTCCCAAAAGCCAGTTTAGGAAGCTTGGGATCAGACCGCCAAGGTCTCTGCCTTTGATCGCCACCTGATCCACATAGCACCGGACCCCCATGGTCCCCCCTGCAGGTGGTGAGTCCACTGGAGGGCGGACCCATATAACTCCTTCGGGCTGAGCCCAGCCGGGTCCCATGGGTGGAAACCCGGCCACCAGATGCTAGTCATCGAGCCCCTCCCCCAGGCCTGGCTCCAGGGTGGGGCCCCGGTAACCCTATACCGGGCGGGGTACACTGAATCCTTGTTCTAGCATTCATCATAAGAGTCTGCTGGCTTGTTATTAGTCTGGCCCTTCACCCAGGACCAGTGTTATGCAACCAGCTTATGCAACCAGCTTTGCATAAGCTGGCTGCCAACCGCCAATCAAATCTTCTTCTTCTCTCAGTTAGTGGCTGTTAGCAAGCAACTGAAAGGTGCATATCGCCACCTACTGTACAAGAGTTCAATTCAATTCAATTCAACTTTATTTATATAGCGCCATTTCCGCCAAGCACTCTTTCACTTCCGCCCTCCAAAGAGAGCAGACGCTTTTTTCCTTCTCTCCAGCTCTGACTTTTTATCTCCTTCCTCCCCTAACTGACTGGATCCCAGCTTGCTATCGTCTGTCTGCGTGTCTCTACTGCTGATTATCGAACGAAATTATGGATTTAATAAGCTGGGCTTTGAACGCAATTGACACTATTTTTTCAACGAGGAAAAGTGCCCCGGGGGAGGTAGTTTGCCCCTCAGGAACAGCGGCTGCGGGCTATTTGAGGGACACAAGTAATTGAAAACTCTTGTGCCTGTGTGATCTCTCTATCGAAGATGTCGAAGATTTTTACATCTTCGTAGCAATGGTCATCGGGATCCTTCTGATTGGATCTGGGATTGTCCTGGTGTACCGTAAATTGATGAAGATGGACGTAGCCTATCAAAATGCTGGCCAGGCGAGGCTTAACCATCAAATTGAACAATTGGGGAGGACTCTGACAGCGGCTAATGGAGAACTGTCTAGGAAAATGGATTACATCATGATCACGCTGAGAGCCGTCCATGAAGAATTCAACGTCCAGCACTGAAGGATTAAAGTACTGAATCTGTAAGAGAATATAAAGTTTTTTTCTCTGGGAACAGTACTATTCGACTAATCTGACCTGCCCTTACACAAGTCCTCCAGATTATCTGCAGTTTTTTGTTTCCAAAACATTTGAGCTGCACTGACTCTTATGGACAGCCAGCTGCCTGGCTCAAGGACAAAGTGCCAGACGCTAGACAAAACATCTCCTGCTGAAGAGACTTTGTTGTTCTTAACTGATATAAACACCTTCACTCAACACTACACCCACACTGACTCAATAAACTGATGAGAAGATCATTCACTCACTGCTCTCTTTGTGTCTTTGTGTACACTCTATTGTCTGCTAATTGTGCATTGAGGGCTTTTTTTCTTGTAATCATAATATTGATCATTTATGACTGGTATTCTGACAATCAATGCTTTTTTGCTCTCTCCTATTGTGTTATCCTTTTCTTCCCTATGCTTCCTGTTCCTAGTCTGATGACAGGCGCGTTATCGACGCTGCTGCGTCACCGGAAATGCATGTCGTTTTCAGTGTCAAGTCAAATCCCTTGTATGTTATCAGTTGTTTACTGTTAATGTACTTGGCAATAAATCCTTTTCTGAGTTCTGAGTTCTGAGTTCTGAGTTCCATTTCACAACAACAGTCATCTCATAGCACTTTCAACTGTAGGGGGGACCCCCACAGTTGCAGAAAGACCCCAGCAATCAAGCGATCCCCTGTGAGCAAGCACTTGGCGATGGTGGAGAGGAAAAACTCCCTTTTAACAGGAAGAAACCTCCAGCAGAACCAGGCTCATGGAGGGGCAGTCATCTGCTGCGACTGGCTGGGAGGTGAGGGGACAGAGAAGATGAAAAGAACAGACACGTAGCGAGCAAACAGCATGATGGGGACTCAATCTATGGGAGAGAACAAACAAATGTTAATGACCAGCAAAAAAAAAAATATTTCATTGAGAGTGAAGAAAGGAGTGAGGCCCAGTGCATTATTGGAGGTCCCCCGGCTGACTAAACCTATTAGCAGCATAACTAAGGGAGGGTTCAGAAACACATGATCCCTCCCTAATTGTAGGCTATATCAAAAAGGTAGGTTTTAACCCTATTCTTAAAAACAGAGATCGAGTCTGACTCCCGAATCCAGATTGGCAGGTGGTTCCACAGGAGAGGAGCTTGATAACTGAAGGCTCTGCCTGCCATTGTACTTTTGGAGATTCTAGGTATTACAAGTAATCCTGCATTTTGGGAGTGTAGTGCTCTGTTAGGATAATACGGTAGTATCAGATCTTTTAAATAAAAAGGAGCCTGATTGTTTAGAGCTTTGTAAGTAAGAAGAGGGATTTTAAACTTAATTCTAAACTCTATGGGAAGCCAATGAAGGGAGGCCAGAACCGGAGAGATATGATCTCTCTTTCTAGTACCTGTTAAAACTCTTGCTGCAGCATTTTGGATCAGCTGAAGACTTTTTAAAGATGTTTTAGGACAGCCTGATAATAAAGAGTTACAGTAATCTAATCTTGAGCTAACAAAAGCGTGGATCAGTTTCTCAGCATCACTCTGAGACAAGATGCTCCTAATCTTGGCAATATTACGCAAATGATAGAAGGCAGTCTTAGAAACAAATTTAATATGTGAATTGAAGGACAGATCTTGATCAAAAATAATTCCAAGGTTCCTCACAGAGCTATTAAGAGAAAGAGTAACTGCATCCAAACTGAAAGTTTGATTTGGAAAGGTATTTCTAAGGTTTTTTGGACCAACAAGAATGACTTCAGTCTTATCTGAATTTAATAGCAGGAAATTACAAGTCATCCAAGCTTTGATTTCCTTAAGACAGGCTTCCAACTTGGCTAATTGATTACTATCATCTGGCTTCATTGACAGGTATAATTGTGTATCATCTGCATAGCAATGAAAATGTATACAGTGCTTTCTAATAATGTTGCCTAACGGAAGCATATATAAACTAAAAAGAGTAGGGCCTAGCACAGATCCCTGTGGAACTCCATGACTGAGCTTTGAGTTGAAAGAAAACTCATTATTGAATCAGAAAATCAGAAAAAGATTTATTGCCAAGTACATTAACAGATCACTGATAACATACGAGAGAATTTTACTTGACACAGAAAATGAACCTGCATTTCCGTGACGCGGCATGCGTCTGAAACGCGCCTGTCAACAGAAGGGTACAGATAGCATAAGAAATAATACAATAGGAAGGAGCAAAAAAATCATTGATTCAGAATACTGGTCACATGATCAATATTATGATTACAAGGGAAAAAAAGCCCTCAATGCACATCAGCGGACCAAGAGATTTCACAGGACACAAAGAGAGCAGTGAGTGAATCTTGTTTGTCAGTTTGTGGATCAATATGAGTGTAATGTTGAAGCAAGTGCTGTATCAGTAAGAACAGCAAGGACACTTTGGCAGGAGATGTTTTGTCTGACTACTGGCAATCGTCCTTGGCAATTGTCCAAGCAGCTGCTGCCCAAGGCCTTGTGCTCAGTGTTGGAAAAACAGACTGCAGACAATCAGGAGGATTTTTGTAAGGGAATTGAGCCAAATAGAACTGATCACAGAGAAGGAACTTTATATTTCTTCTGCAGATTCAGTACTTAATCCTTCATTGCGGGGCATTGAGTCCGTCGTGGATAGACCTAAGCGTAATCATGATGTAATCCACCTTCCGAGACAGTTCTCCATTTGTCGCTATCAGGGTCTTCTCCATTTTTTCAATTTGATGGATGCACCTCGCCTGGCCAGCATTTTGATAGGTTGTATCCATCTTCAGCAATTTGCGGTACACCAGGACAATCCCAGTTCCAATCAGAACGATCCCAATCACCATTATTACGAAGACATACAAATCTTCAATATCTTCGATAGAGAGATTAGTCAGGCACAAGATCCTCCAATTACTTGTGTCCCGTAAATAGCCCGCTGGAGCTGTCCCTGCGGGGCAAACAGCTTCCCCCGGAGCACTTTTCCTTGTTGAAAAAATAGTGTCAATTGCGTTCAAAGCCCAGCTTATTAATTCCATAATTTCTTTCGATAATCAGCAGTTAGACGCAGACAGACAACAGCAAGCTGGGATCCAGTTAGTTGGGGAGGTGGGGAGCTAGAGCAGAGAGAGAAAAGAAGCGTCTGCTCTCCTTGGAGGCGGAAGTGACATGAACAAAGTGGAACCTATCAGATAAATAAGATCTAAACCACTGCAACGAAGTTCCATTAAGTCCAACATAGTGTTCTAATCTATCAAGTAGAATATTATGATCGATAGTATCAAAAGCTGCACTAAGGTCTAAAAGGACAAGTACAGAAATCAGTCCGTTATCAGATGTGATGAGGAGGTCGTTAGTGACCTTCGCTAAGGCTGTTTCAGTACTATGATGGATTCTAAACCTAGATTGAAACTCTTCAAGTAAACTATTTCCCTGCAGGTGGTCAAATAATTGCGTAGCAACAACTCTTTCTAAGATTTTTGAAATGAAAGGGAGATTTGAGATTGGTCTATAGTTAGCTAAAGCTCCTGGATCTAGCATTGGCTTTTTGAGTAAGGGTTTAATTAAAGCTGTTTTAAAAGCCTGCGGTACATGGCCTAAAGTTAATGAAGAATTGATTATATGAAGAATAAAGCTACCAATAAGTGGGAAAACTTCTTTAAATAACCTGGTAGGATTAGGGTTTAAAAGACAAGTTGAAGGTTTGGATGAGGAAACTATTTTGTCTAACTCACAAAGGTCGATTGGAGTAAACTCACCAAGACAGACATCAACTGAAGGAGTTGTAGTAGTTACTGTATTTAAGTTAACTGTGGGAAGAATCTGATTGATTTTATCTCTGATGGATGAAATTTTATTATTGAAAAAGTTCATAAAGTTATGACTAGTAAGCGCTAAGGGAATGCTAGGATTGACAGAGTCCTGACTCATTGTCAGCAAGGCTACAGTGCTGAAAAGAAACCTGCGATTATTCTTATTCTCTTCTATTCATGCAGAATAATCGTTCTAGCTTTTCTAAGAGATTTTTTATAAATTAAAAGATGATTTCCCCAAGCTAAATAGATTTCATCTAAATTAGTGGAGCGCCATTTTCTTTCTAATTGACGAGTCTTCTGTTTTAAGCTATGAGTTTCTGTGTTGAACCAAGGAGTTAGAAATCTCTGATTAGACTTTTTCTTTTTTAAGGGGGCCACCAAGTCTAGAGTCTGATGCAGAGAAGCTGTAACACTATCCACCATGTTATCAATTACAAAAGGAGCAAGCTGTCTATAGCTTATTTCCATTGTGTTGACACATGGCATAGAGGAAACAATCTGCATAAATTTGGAAACAGCATCATCTGAGAGGCATCTACTGTAATAATATTTTTCTTTAGGAGCCAAATAGTCAGAAATAGTAAAATGAAAGGTTAACAGACAATGGTCTGACAGTACAGGGTTATGAGGAGACACTACAAGATTTTCTATTTCTATGCCATATGTCAGAACAAGGTCCAACGTATGGTGGAGATAATGAGTAGAATTTCCGACTTTCTGAGAAAACCCAATCGAGTCTAATATTGAATTAAATGCCACATTAAGGCAGTCACTATCTACATCTACATGTATATTAAAGTCCCTACTATAATTATTCTATCTGATTTCAGCACTAAATCAGCTAAGAAATCAGCAAATTCGGATAAAAATTCTGAGTAGGTTGATGGAGGACGATAAACTATGGCAAATAAAATTGGGTTTAACCTAAAATTGCTAAAGTGCCCAATACTGAGGACCAGGCCCTCAAAGGAATTATAACATGTTTTTTGCTTTACATTAATTAATAGTTTGGAATGGTAAATTGTTGCTACTCCTCCTCCACGACCAGAACTTGTGGGATTTTGACAGTTTAAATAACCAGAGGGAGTTGATTCATTTAAACCAACATAATCCTCTTGTCCTAACCAAGTCTCTGTAAGGGATATTAAATCAATCTGATGATCAATTAACAGATCATGGACTAACAGAGACTTGGGAGTTAGAGACCTAATATTTAATAAACCACATTTAATTTTTAAATTATGAGGAGGAGCAGAGACCAAATCATTCAATTTAGAGGCGTTATGTTTAATTTGAGTTTTACCAATTTTTTGCTTAATCACTTTGGGATGCTTGTATATTATATTTTTAGTTACTTTGGAGGGAGCAGACAGTGATTCTCTGATGGGGAAGACAGGGGCTAAGTTGAGGGGTGGCAGATGAAGAGGAGCTGCAGAAAGGTCAGAATCAGAATCAGAATCAGAATCAGGTTTATTGCCATTGTTCATGTAGTACACAAACTAGGAATTTGTCTCGGTACAATGCTGCAACATTAAACATGATAAGATAAGAGAAATAAACTATACATGTAATAAAGTGTAGGATAAGATTAAGTGATACTGGTCAACAGTTAAAATATATATTAGCCAGCAGCAGATACTGTGGAGAACTATATAGTGCAGTCGGTAATGCAGGAAGAAAACAGTAATGATTGACATGAGTCTGGTTGAGCTGCTGTACATGGTGCACGAGAGTCACTTAGTGTTCAGCAGTCTAATGGCAGAGGGGAAGAAGCTGTTCATGTGACGGGAGGTTTTAGTCTGGATGGACCGAAGTCTTCTACCAGAGGGGAGGGGGGCAAACAGTACGTGACCAGGGTGTGAGGGATCGGCTATGATCCGGCCAGCACGCCTCCGGGTCCTGGAGATGTACAGATCCTGGAGAGATGGGAGCTTGCAGCCGATCACCTTCTCAGCAGTGCGCACGACGCGCTGCAGCCTTAGTCTGTCCCTGGCAGTGGCTCCTGCGTACCACACGGTTATGGAGGTGGTGAGGATGGACTCGATGATGGCTGTGTAGAACTGCACTAACATCTTGGTGGGTAGCTTGAGCTTCCTCAGCTGCCGCAGGAAGAACATCCTCTGCTGGGCTTTTTTGATGAGTGAGCTGATGGTCAGCTCCCATTTGAGGTCCCTGGTGATGGTAGTGCCTAGGAAGCGGAAGGAATCAGCAGTGGTGATGGGAGAGCCTGAGAGGGTGAGGGGGGGCAGAGGAGTAGTGACTTTCCTGAAGTCTACAATCATCTCCACTGTCTTCAGAGCGTTCAGCTGCAGGTTGTTATTGCTGCACCAGGACGCCAGCTGGGCCACCTCTCTCCTGTAGGCGGACTCGTCGCCGTTGGAGATGAGCCCGATGAGGGTGGTGTCGTCCGCAAACTTGATCAACTTGACAGACTGGTGGCTGGAGGTGCAGGAGTTGGTGTAAAGGGAGAAGAGTAGGGGGGAAAGTACACAGCCCTGGGGTGATCCGGTGCTGATGCTAGTATAGTCTGAGACAGTCTTTCCCAGCCGCACATGCTGCCTCCGGTCCGTCAGGAAGTCGATGATCCACCTGCAGAGGGAGTCAGGCACGTTGAGCAGGGACAGCTTGTCCCGGAGCAGAGCGGGGCGGATGGTGTTGAATGCGGAGCTGAAGTCCACAAACAGGATCCTGGCGTAGGTTCCCGGGGAGTCCAGGTGCTGCAGGATGGAGTGGAGGGCCAGGTTGACTGCATCGTCTACAGACCTGTTGGCTCGGTAGGCAAACTGCAGCGGGTCCAGGAGAGGGGTGGTGATGGACTTGAGGTGGGACAGGACCAGGCGCTCAAAGGACTTCATGACTACAGAGGTGAGCGCTACAGGTCTGTAGTCATTAAGTCCAGTGATCCGTGGCTTCTTGGGGACAGGGATGATGGTGGAGGATTTGAGGCAGGATGGCACGTGGCATAACTTAAGGGAGGTGTTAAAAATGTCTGTGAATACAGGAGCCAGCTGTTTCGCACAGAGTCTCAGGGTGGAGGGAGACACGCCGTCTGGGCCGGGGGCCTTGCGCGGGTTCAGTCTGGAGAACTGTTTGAGCACATCCTGCTCACTGATGATAAGGGGAGGGGGGGAGGAGGGGGGGGGTGCCTTAAATGAAGTAGGGAATGTGGAGGCTGTGGAGCTGGAGGGAGGGGGGGAGTTGGACACAGATGACGAGGTGTCAAAACGGGCATAGTGTTGGGACAGTCTCTGACAAAGGGCTTTGTCATCCTGACCTTTAGGAGCCTGAGGCCGATAGTTGGTGATCTGCCTCAGTCCTCTCCACACGGAAGCCGAATCATTAGCAGTGAACTGCTGCTGGAGTCTCTCTGAGTATAGAGATTTAGCCCTCTTCAGCTCTCTGTTAAACCGGTATTTAACCTCCCTGTAGCAGTCCCTGTCTCCACTTTTCAGCGCTGCTTCCTTCTCCTTCCTGATCTGTCTGAGCTTAGCTGTGAACCAGGGTTTGTCATTAGAGTAACTCACCCTGGTGCGTGATGGAAGAATGTTCTCTTCACAAAAGTGGATATATGAGTTCACAGTGTCCGTGTACTCATCCAGATCATGCGTGGCTCCTTTAAGCATGCCCCAGTCAGATATTTCCATGCACGTTTCCAGCTTCTCCTCAGCATCACTGGTCCGTATCTTCGTAGTGCTCACAACAGGTTTAGTGAGCTTCAATCTCTGTCTGTTTGTGGGAATGAGGTGAACCATCACGTGATCAGATAATCCCAGCGCAGCTCGAGGGACAGCGCGATATGCGTCTTTCACTGTGGTGTAACAGTGATCCAGTGTGTTTAATCCTCTGGTGGGGCATTTAATAAACTGTTTGTAGCGGGGGAGATCGTGGCTCAGATTGCACTGATTAAAGTCGCCAGCCACAATAATCAGCGAGTCTGGAAAACTCCGCTCTGTGTGTTGAATGTGATCCGCGAGCACGCGCTGAGCTTCGCGCGTGTCCGCGTCGGGAGGGGCGTACACAGCGATCATTATGAAAGAAGCAAACTCCCGCGGGGAATAGAAGGGCTTGCAATTGATAACAAGAAATTCCAAGGCAGGAGAACAGTGTTTGGAAATTACCGTTACATCAGAGCACCAGCTACAGTTGATGTAGAAGCAGACACCGCCTCCTGTGGTCTTGCCGGAAAGCTCTGTGTCACGATCAGCACGGAAGAGCTGGAAGCCGTCGAGGCGCAGCGCGCTGTCCGGTATATTTTCCCGGAGCCAGGTCTCAGTAAAGCAGAGGACAGCTGAGGAGGCGAGGTCCTTAAAACGCATCAGCAGTCTCAGTTCATCCACCTTGTTAGAGAGAGAGTTGGTATTGGACAGAAATATGCCAGGCAGCGCCGTTCGCGAGCCTCTCCTGCGAAGTCGTACGAGAGCGCCCGCTCGTCTTCCTCTCTTCCGCCGTCTCACTTTCCGAGCCAAACAATAAACCAGATCGGCGGCAGGGGCTAGAAAAACTGGGAGGAGGTCCGTGGGGGTCAAAGTCCTGATATTTAAAAGTTCTTCACGGGTATAAGTGCAAGCAGACACACAATTGACAAACAAAAACAAACAAAGAGCGCAGCGAAGCACCATGTCGACCGCTGTGGGCGCCATCTTGGATCGGCTACAGTGGATCGGCTAAGGTGTGTAAGACTGCGACTCTGCTTCCTGGTCCCAACTCTGAGTTGTCAAGGTTTTGGAAATTTGGATAAAAAAGATGCCAGATTGTTAGATAAATGAGACACACCATCCAAAGTGGGATGGACACTGTCTTGTCTCATAAGACCAGGTTTTCCCCAAAATGAGCTCCAATTGTCAATGTAGCACACATCATTTGCAGGACACCACACAGACAGCCAGCGGTTCAAGGATGACGAGCGGCTAAACATGTCATCACTGGTCAGATTGGGGAGAGGCCCAGAGACTACTACAGAGTCCGACATTGTTTTGGCAAAGTCACACACCAATTCTACATTAAGTTTCGTGACTTCCGACTGCCGGAGACGGATGTCATTAATGCCAGCGTGAATAACAATTGTGGAGTATTTACAGTTACTTTTAGCCAGCATTTTACAAATTTGACTCAATGTCGCCTGCTCTGGCCCCAGGAATGCATTTGACTATGGCTGCTGGAGTCTCTAGGTTCACGTTTCTGACTACAGAGTCGCCAATGATCAGAGTTTTTTTCCTCAGCAGGTGTGTCGCTGAGCAGGGAAAAATGATTAGAAACATGAACAGGTTGGAGGTGTACCGGGGCTTTGCGACTAGGCTTCCTTCTCACCGTCACCCACCCAGTCTCCTTGCTGCTGAGGAGAGCCGGAGGACCGCTAACGGGGCCTATGCTAGCTAGCTCCGCTGCAGCTAGGGGACGTCCGTCGAGAGTAACTGGCGCAGACGGTGTTTCAATGCAGCGGAGCCGGGATTCCAAATCAGACAACCTCGCCTCGAGCGCCTCAAAAAGACAACATTTATTACATTTACCGTTATCACTAAAAGAGGCAGAGGTGTAGCTAAACATCTGACATAGAGAGCACACCAGAGGAAGAGAGGAAGGAGAGCTAGTAGCCATAGCTAGTGGCTAACCCAAAGCTTAGGAGAGTGAGGAGAGCAAACCACACGGACAGACAGCAAAACAGGAAGTGATGATACATTACCGCAAGTGACGTTCCAGACACTCATACGTTGAGCTCGTTGGTTTACAGACTTTTAAGACAATGTTTGTTGGTTTAATGTAATTACAGGAAAGGCATTTTTATTATTAAGCATGTGTGTTAATTATGTCATTTGAGTCCGACCCCTAAATTCTATGACTTAATCCTGTGTTATTTAAAAATGAGAAAAAGAGCCCTTCTCCTGATTCTTAGTGCCTCTCCATCTCCATCTATTCCCAGAATCCCAGTTAAATCCCATTCCCTACCGGTCTCTCCAACTTCATTTTTCATTCTCACTCTTTCATTTCCATACTTGTGACAGTGTAATAAGATGTGCTCGACATTTTCTTTTACTCCACATTCTCTACATTTGTCACTTTCGCTTTTCCCCATGATGAATAAAGTGCCGTTTAAACCTGTGTGATCCAGTCTGAGTCTTGCCGTAATGATGTCTTCCCTCCTGTTTGTTGTTTTATAATTCTTTATTGCAATAGATTTTTGTATTTTGTAATACGATCTACCTTTATGATCTTCAGCCCACCTTTTTTCCCATAGCTCAATTCCTTTTTTCTTGATTATTGTTTTCTCTTCTCGTTTTTCAAGTGACAATGGTATAGTTATTTCTTTCCCAAGTGTACTTTTTGCTGATTTGTCTGCACAGTCATTCCCTTTCAACCCTTCATCTGCAGGAACCCAACAAAACTGAACATCTACACCACCCCTGTGTACCCTAAATAAACTGTGATATAGCTCAATCCCAAAGTCTTCCCTTGTTGATTTTAGTGTCTATATGTTTTTTAAAGCTGCAAGTGAATCTGTGCACACCACCACCCGGTCCGTTCTGATCTCCTCCACCCACTGCAAACCAATAATTATTGCCACCATCTCTGCTGTATACACAGATGTCTTTTTGAGATGGTCACTTTAAACTCTGGAATGTATACTCCAATTCCAACAGTGCCCTCTTTGTTCTTTGAACCGTCAGTATAGAGCTGTAAGTAGTTATAGTAATTATTCATGAGGTAAATGCTTGTTTTAACACCAGCTTCACTCATATGCCAATCCTTTTTCCTCATTAACAGACTGATGTCAACTTCTTTTCCAGGAAACAGCCAAGGGGAACATTACTCATTAGACTGGTGTTAGCTATATCAATAGTGTCTAGTCCATACAGTCTGGCTCTTCTTTCAATTGTCCGCCCAAACCCGTGTCCCTGGAAGTTAGAATATTCTCAGCAGTCTTGTTTTGTTGTTTTTGAAACATTCACTTCCTCAATTCCTTTCAGCTTGACCCAGTATGATAATGCGAGTTTACCTCAAATCCATTGGCATTTCTCCTGCTTCTATTAAAACTGCATTGTTCGGTGTTGTTTTGATGGCTCCAATGCACATGCGAAGCAACCTGTGCTGCATTCTGTCTATTTTTCCAGAGTCGTCTTTGCTGCTGCTCCATAAATCATGCATCCATAGTATACTGCTCAAAAAAATAAAGGGAACACTTTGAAAACACATCAGATTTTAATGGGAAAAAATAAGCTGGATATCAAAATTGTGGCAGGCTAGTCCAGTTTACTCAGATTAAAAAGTGTTCCATTTATTTTTTTGAGCAGTATACAGTATAATGTTAATGGTTCTGTACCAGTTCTCCTTTTTTTGTGAAAATCATATAGCAGGTTTTACTGTTTGAAAATTTAAATCCCCACTCATATGACAACTGTTCCACTTCCTCCACTGCTTTCCTGATGTTTTTGAACACAAATTTCTCATTTCTTCCCCTTGTCCATATGGCGCCATCATCTGCATATAGCGCTGTTTTGATGTATCCCTCTTGATCCCCAAACATGTCATTAATCATTATGTTGAATAAAACTGGGCTTTTCACACTCCCCTGAGGAACACCATTTTCTATTTCAGACATTAGAAAATTCTGATCCTACTTTAACCCTAATTTTCATGTTTGTTAAAAAATCCATTATCCAATTAAACATCCTACCACCAATGCCCATTTTATTCCATTTGATAAGAAGTCCATCCCTCCACAGTGAGTCATAAGCCTTTTCAATATCCAGATAATCTATAACCATTACTTCTTTCATTTTGAGAATCTTTTCAATATCATTACTTACCCTAACTAGAGCATCAACTGTGGATTTTCCTCTTCTAAAACCATTCTGAATGATAGTTGCTGATTAATTGTCTTTGCTCTAGTACATATGACAGTCTGTAAACTAACACCTTCTCCATCCATTTTCCTAAGTGTGACGTTAACCCCTTGCACTCTGGTTCCCTAAAAACGCCTAAAAATAACATACCCAAAGTAAATCAAAAGCTGTTCTTCAACCCTTTGCAGCATCTTCATGGGGTTGGTCTCATTTAAAAGAAAACACTTTGAATTTTTTGGCAAAACAGTCATAATCTCTCTAAGTGCTCCTGCCACTGAGTAACAGTCATCTAAACATACTGAACTTGAAGAAAATAAAGTTCACCTGGGTGTTTTTTTGGATACAAATGCTTGCAAATAACACACAGCTGTCAGATACGGGCTGGAAAATGCAACGGAAATGTAGAACCAAGTGTTATCCAGCTGAGGTCAAAATTTTGTAACAATACCATAAAAAATGAATATATTACACAGCTTTTTTCTCAGGTTGTTCCCAGGCGTTTTTGAACTGTGCCAAATTGTGCCAAATGGCACAGTTTGGAAAACGTCTGTAACTTTTGAATGATTCAAAATAGAAGCTTGAAATTGGGCTCTAATGAAAGGTGACACTCAGGGCTGCGTGTGTGTGTGTGTGTGTGTGTGTGTGTGTGTGTGTGTGTGTGTGTGTGTGGAGGGGTTGTTTATTCATTCAAGAATGAATGAATGAACAAACAAGCCCCCCACACACAAAGAAGCATGCCACGTAAAAAATGTGTGGCCTTTTTTTTACAAGAAAAAATAACCTACAGTGCAATAAAAATTATACTAAAATATCTGCAATGTAGAGGATAACAACTCCCCCACCCCCCCGCCCCCTGCACAGTTGTAATTTACCGATCGGTCAAAAGTCATTTTGATTACTATTTTCAGTGATAAAGAATAATTTAGCTTATAACACTTACCTGTCCACAACAGCAGTGTCGCTGGCAAACATCTGTTCCCCATTGTCAGACGAACATGACGCTGGTCCGCTTGTTACGACTCATGGTTCTGGTCACGCGACCCGGTCAAACCATGATTGCATTATTGCGGTTTTGCGCTTCCATGATTGCGGTTTTGGCGAACGATTTTTCAAAACAAATAAGAACAGTAGTAATAAAAAAAGACTGGTGAACGCTACCGTTACACACAGCGGCTTACACAAAACAGATTTTACGCACGGGACGCATGCTTTCAGTCGTCAAACTTCTCTGCTTCAATTGGCTTGTTGTATTCGCAGCCGTTGGTAGGCAGGTCCTTCTTGCTAGGTTTTCAGTCATTGGTTCTTCAAGGTTTCAGAAACCCAATTCAAGGCTCTTATTAGTCGAATGAGAGGTCAATCAAATCTAAACCAATCAAAGCCCTCCTTTGGCTTTCTGTTCGCGGCTGTGTCTGTAGTGGAAGAACGGAAATGCAGCTTTTTTTTCAGTGCGCACTAGGACGCAGAGACGTGACCGCCCGCGGTATCCCAGAGTGCAAGAGGTTAATGCTATTGGCCTGTAGTTGCCTGGATGAGCTGGATCTTTCCCTGGCTTATTAAATGGTAAAATTACAGCCTTTTTCCACCCACTTGGGATAACCCTCTCCTTCCAAATTCTGTTAAACAACTTCAGCACCAGTTCCATTCAAATCACCCTTTATTGTCATTCAACTGTACAACCAATTATGTACAGTAGAACGAGATTGTGTTTTACCTATCTACTGTGTTACTCACACACACCCCAAGTGCAGAATCAGAGGGCCGCTGCCATGCAAGGCGCCGCCACAAATTTCCCTCCTCCATTCCATTTTTGCTGAGCACCAAGCTGGACGGCAGGAAGTTCCACTTTTATATGGTCTTCGGCATGACCCGACCGGGATTTGAACCCCTGCCTCCCGGGTGTGGGGCGGATGCTCTACCAACTGAGCCACCACTCCGGTGGTGATTGCATAGGTAACTGCCGGAATATAGCGTAGCTTAACTGATCATATCCTGGAGCTGTGTATCCACTATCTTGCAAAGCTCTCTTAAGTTCTGACATTGTGAGCTCAAGGTCTAACGCAGTCATATCTTCTTTCATTTCCTTTTAAACGTTTCTGTCATGACCCGAGCACTATGCCTTTGTGCTCGGGTTATTCTTGTCAGGGTTTGACAGCGGCATTATTATTCTAGCTCTCCGAGCTCTTATTGTGATAGTGCTCGGGGAGGCTTCTGCTGAGCTGTCAAACCCTCAACAGCTGTGCTGCATTTGTGGTCGTTAGCGCTCAGGCTACTTTAACCCGCGCTGGCGGCCGCATCGGCGCAGCAGTGTCTGTTAACTCTCCGTCACGCTACGGATGCTTAGGATTTATTCCTTCCACGTCTGCTTGGTTTGACCGTCGTGCCCCTGGACTAGTAAGTGTGCTGTTTAGCCTTACCCCTCCCGGTGTGTATCGATCTTTGTGAGTCTCTGCCTTAGCAGCCGGTGTTATTATTATCACCAACTTCGTCTGTCTGTACTTGACTGTCTCCTCCTCTGGACCTGTACTGTGCTGTTTAGCCCTATGCCTCCCGTTGTGAGTAGACTCTTGTGTCATTGTCTCAGCAGCTTGTGTTGTCACTATTTTCACTGTTAATAAATCTCTCACTAAACTCTCTGGTGACTGTGTGGCGTCTTATGGTGGCTTGGGAGAGCCACCATACACTGCTGCCAAAATGGCGTTTACGGTGACACCAACCCGAGACGCAATTCACCAGGGAGTTTTGAGTTTTTTGGACGCTGCTGAAGACGTCCTTCGTCATCTCCCTTCCCACTGGGCCGACCACCCGGAAGTCGACGCGAGGAGGGAAGATATCGCCACACAACGCGAGATTTTCCTGATGCTGGAGGAGGAATGCGGTGCAAGGCAGGAGAGGAGGCACTCCTGCTCTTGGCCTACGGATCTTGATCCCGTCCTTAATCCAGTCCTGGAGTTCGCACCATCTGGGGCCCGGCGGAGGCGTCGGCGCCGCGGTCGAGCATGTCTTCAGCAAGCTCCTGCTCCGGATCCAGTTCCGGGCCGCCGGAATGACCCGCTCAATCAGCCAGCTGCTGAGAGTGAGCTGAGTCCTGTGCCGGTGAGCTCCGTCCATGGGTCCTGGGTTACCATCCAGCGAGCGAGGGAAGGAACAACGTCCTCTACAGCTGGCACCATCTTCCCTGCAGGAGACAAGCAAGTTCAATTTCACTTACCTATCCATCATAGTGATCTGTCTTGTCTGACTCCTGGGGGTGAAGCTCGGGGTTCGCAGCTCCCCGAGTTTCCTTCTCCAGCTGTAGCCAGTAATACTGAACCTGCTGCCTCTGTGTTTCCTCCTGCGGAGCGGTCCTCGGCGTCAGTCCCGCGCCGTCGAACGAGGGGGAGGCCTGCGGCTCTGGGAGATATCCTGGCCCTGCAGCCTAGTGTTGGACAGAGGAGGAGAACGGACTGCGGTGAGGAGCCAGAGCCGACGAGTGAGCGTCCCCAGGGTTCCTCAGAGATGCAGCCCGAGTCAGCAGGTCGAGGGTCCTCTGCCCCCACGCCATACGGGTTATTGGCGTGGACGCCAGTGCGAGAGGATCCAGCTGCAGAGACCATCAGGCCGGCTGTGGAACCCGACGCAGCCGAGTGGGAGCCCGAACGACAAGCGTCTGTCTGAACCTGGATCGACGAAGTCCTGGACGGCTCCAGAGCCCGAGTGCTGGCAAGTGCTCTTCCTTGTTTTCCTTTATGGTGTGTTAGAGCATTTTTGCCTGCCTCATGGGGAGGCGAGCGAGGGGCAGCCGTCTGCTGCACCCGAGCTCGTCTCGCTGGGCTCTGGCGCTGCCAGTGGAACTGATCCCAGTCCTCTCTTGTTCTCTGAGCCTCTCCACAGCGTTACTAGTCTGGAATCTGTCAAGGTCACGGGACTGGAGGTTCCAGGTTCGGGGATGGAGGTCGTCGCCGAGGTGACCCAGTCGGGGTCCGACTCAGGTGTGGCTGCGACCCAATCGGGGTCCGATGAGGTCCAGTGGGGTCCAGCTCAGGTGTGGCTGTGACCCAGTCGGGGTCTGACATGGGTGCAGCGGTGACCCAATTGGGGTCCGACGTGGGTGCAGCGGTGACCCAATCGGGGTCCGACGAGGTCCAGTGGGGGTCCAGCGCAGGTGCGGCTGCGACCCAGTCAGGATTCGAGGAGGTTCAATTTTTTGATTGTTCCCCTCTCAGGAGCCACCAGCTGGGGGCCGTTGGAGGTTTTTGTCTGGCAGACTTGCGCTCTCATGTATTGTCGTCATTAGGCGGGCTGCATGCTATTCCTCCACGGTCCTGGTGGTTGTGGGATGCGGGTCGGCCACCCGAGGAACTGCTTTGTGTGTTCGGCGTCTTGGATTGGTCGCCCGATAAACTGTGATTGTACTGGGTGACCTGGTTCGGCCACCAGAGGACTTGTTTCTGGGGGCCTGGGACTGGGGCAGGCTGCCTGACCATGTACTGTTTTGTGGGACTATCCGTGGGCCATCGGAGGCAGGGAGGTCGCCGGAGCTCTGCCTGGGGGGCGTTGGATCTCCGCCGATCATATTTTTTGTTTTGGCCCATACGGTATCAGGGTTATGTCAAGTTACGTAGAGCAATTTTGATTGCCTCATGTGTTTTGAAAGCCATAGTCAAGTCATGTCAAGTTATGTTAAGCAATTTTGATTGCCTCATGTGTTTTGAAATCCATTGTCTAGTCATGTCAAGTTATGTAAAGCAATTTTTTTTTATTGCCTCATGTGTGTTTACAGTCCATAGTTATGTCAAGTTATGTTTAGCAATTTAGATTGCCTCATGTGTGTTTATAGCCCATAGTCGGGGTTTTGTTTTTTTTTTGTTTTGTTCTCCCCTCTTTCTTTTGAGGGGCCATAGTTTGGTGTTCTCGTTTCTTAGTTTCCAGGTGTGTGCATTTATTTTCTTGTTTCTCTTTCATAGTTACCATGTGTTAGTGTGCATTTTTTTTTTCTTGGTCATAGTCATGTGTTTGCATTTTCGTCTTGTTTTTTTTTTCCATAGTTATCATGTTTGCATTTATTTCTTGTTTCAGTTTCCAGGGTCATTGTGTGTTTGGGTTTATTTTTTTTTTGGCTAGGTTATGTACATTGGAGTTAGACAGGTTGTCTGTGGTCTCGGAGGGAAAACTTTCAGTGTCAGGTGTTTGTTTTTTTTTGCTGTGTGTGTTTTTCCCTTGTATTGTAGTCATGTCTTGTTTTGTGTTTTTTTTTTCTCTGTTTTTTTTCCTCTCGTCATTGTTCTGGGGAAAATGGGATGGATATGTCAGGTGATGTATTCTTTTCCTTTTCTGTTTAGGGTTTTGTTAGGTTTTGTTTGGCTCCTTCCTTGCCTGTTCCTCAATCCACTCGCCCTGTGGTTGGGGGGAGGGGGGGGCAGGTGTTACTAGACGTTCAGAGCCCGTCAAGTGAGGGGGGGCTACTGTCATGACCAGAGCATTATGCCTTTGTGCTCGGGTTATTCTTGTCAGGGTTTGACAGCGGCATTATTATTCTAGCTCTCCGAGCTCTTATTGTGATAGTGCTCGGGGAGGCTTCCGCTGAGCTGTCAAACCCTCAACAGCTGTGCTGCATTTGTGGTCGTTAGCGCTCAGGCTACTTTAACCCGCGCTGGCGGCCGCATCGGCGCAGCAGTGTCTGTTAACTCTCCGTCACGCTACGGATGCTTAGGATTTATTCCTTCCACGTCTGCTTGGTTTGACCGTCGTGCCCCTGGACTAGTAAGTGTGCTGTTTAGCCTTACCCCTCCCGGTGTGTATCGATCTTTGTGAGTCTCTGCCTTAGCAGCCGGTGTTATTATTATCACCAACCTCGTCTGTCTGTACTTGACTGTCTCCTCCTCTGGACCTGTAGTGTGCTGTTTAGCCCTATGCCTCCCGTTGTGAGTAGACTCTTGTGTCATTGTCTCAGCAGCTTGTGTTGTCACTATTTTCACCATTAATAAAACTCTCACTAAACTCTCTGGTGACTGCGTGGCGTCTTATGGTGGCTCGCGAGAGCCACCCGTGACAGTTTCCATTTTCTCTGAGAAGAAGAAGAAGAAGATATAGAGTGATGATAATCAAGCCAGTGGCAGTAATGCACCTGTAAGCTGGTTGCCAACCGCCAATCAAATCTAAAAGAAGAAGAAGAAGAAGGCAGTTGCCACGGCCAAAATATATAGAGTGATCATACAGAGTGAAGTACATGCAGACAGATACAGACACACAGAGATTTCTTGAATTATATAAAGAGGACACACATGATTACAGCTCCTGACCAGATAGAGTGATGATATAGAGTGAAGTATGTGGCGGTAATACATCTGTAAGCTGGTTGCTAACAGCCAATCAAATCTAAAAGAAGAAGAGCAAGAAGTGAAGTACGTGGATAGGACACGAACTATTTTACATAAAGGACATTTTATAACATATTTATTGAAAAAAAAAGATAAAAAGCACCAGGTAAACTATTATAATTATAGCACAAAAAGGCCAAAGCATTCCAGCGCGTTTCCAGCCAATGTGAAATGTTACACGGGTGGAACACCGGAATTTTAAGAGGTTAAAGATTAAATATTCAACATTTCACATAGGAGTAGCTCATTTTTCAAAAATTAGCTTTAACATTTTTATTGGTGTTATAATCACTACAAGATCACCAACAAAGACAAGTGAAGCACAACAAAAAAACTTATTGCAACATACCACACCCAAAAGTTTATACAGAACACACAGTGTGTGTGTCTATGTGGCCTAGCCAGAAATGTTCTCAGTCTAAGCAATAACACATGTCAGTGCATGGAAACTCGTTCTGTCTGCACGTGCATCTCCCTTTCACAGTGTTGTATTTTTTTTTTTTTTTACAAGCTCCAAAATGCTCCAAAATGCTGACAGGTGCAGGGGAAGAGTCATCCAGTCGATCTCCAAGGAGTCTCCCTCAACTCTTCCAACCCTGGGCCATTGGTGGAGGTATGTCTGGCTGACTCTGCAGGCATCTTCTATAGATGGCTGCCTGGTAGTTCTTCGTCTTCTTTTAGATTTGATTGGCGGTTGGCAACCAGCTCACAGGTGCATTTCCGCCACTGACTTGATTGTCATCACTCTCTATCTTTGTATAAGGAGTTCTTATAAGGAGTTCTGAACAACTCCTTATGTGTCAACTCCTTTGTTTACTGAATGTGTTTATATAGTGAGTCTCTGTTTGGTGGAAGACTTCTGTCTGTGGACTTGCCACTCTTAAACAGTTGGCATCTTGTGTAACTCACATCCTTGGAGCTTTTGAGGTCATACAGAACACAAGTTAATTTTTCAGTGGCCTTATACTGTTCTGGGAGTAGTTGAAAAGCTTTTCCCAGTGTATTTAATGACACGCAATATTCTTTGTTGGACAGTAGTATTTTCATTGCTTAAGTTTCTCTTTTAGCCTCTTCTTCTTCTTTCAGATTTGATTGCCGGTTGGCAACCAGCTTACAGGTGCATTACCGCCACTGACTTGATTGTCATCACTCTCTATCTTTGTATAAGGAGTTCTTATAAGGAGTTCTGAACAACTCCTTATGTGTCTCTTAGCCTTTTTCGGGCTTCTAAGGCAAACCGGACTGGACGAGTCCAAGGACGGATAATGTTTTCACACATAAGGAGTTGTTTAGAACTCCTTATAAGAACTCCTTATACAAAGATATAGAGTTATGAAAATCAAGTCAGTGGCAGTAATGCACCTGTAAGCTGGTTGCCAACCGCCAATCAAATCTAAAAGAAGAAGATTATTTTTGAGTTGTATCCTTTTCCCTTCTGCATATGATGCATTGCGTTGGGAGCAAATGTGCTGCTCTTCTTAGGTAGACTGGAACCTCTGTTTCTGCTGATGGGAGAACCCGGTTTGGTTGGGGATTTGGAGCGGAAGTATATGGTTCTTCATGTAAAATATTGTAAAGGAGACAAAATTGGGTGGGATGCTTAATTTGGGACATTCCTGACACACTCCTGGACCTGTCTGGATCTTTCTGTCTTGTCTTAAATTGACTATTAATGTTTACACTCAATGATCAGTTCACCTGGAGTTCATCAGATTAAAAATAAAAATTCAATATCACTTGCGTGTGTCACGCCTCGCCGCCCATCTGCGGCGCCAGCTGCACGCACACCTGCATTTCATCAGCGGCGAGGGATTTAAGCCGCCTCGCCCTGGGCTTCGGCCTGAAGCCGTCAGTCTTCACTCGTCACGATTGCTGTGAGTAACCTCTACCACTCAGCAAACATCTCGGTAAGAAGCCCTTACCTTTTTCCTCTCCCAGTCTGCTCCCCTGTGTACAGGTGGATTTCCCGGCGGCGGACCATTCCTCTCCATCTCCATTCCCTCGCTGCTGCACCGGGCTCTCCAGGTCGCTGTCTACCGGACCTCGTCCTTGCTGTGCCAGCCACCTGCTACTCCAAGGAAGCTTATCGCTATTTTTACATCTCCTGTGTTGGTGTGTGCCCGTCACCCTTCTCCCTTTGCTTCTCCCATAGGGTTGTCCGGCTGTACGGTCTCCTGCCTCCGTGCCCGACGCAGACGCCACCACCAATACATTCACATCTCGCAGACACACATTCATACACACTTGTTGTTAATAAAGCTATTGGATCTACTCTGAGCCTGCGTGTGTGTCTCCTGAGCCGTGCATTATGTCAGTACGGCTTCAGCAGAGCGGCTCGGCAGACGGCGGGCTCACACGCCGACTTTCCACTCTCGAGGCTCGAGTGGACCTAATAGCTCACCGGCAACAGGTGATTTTAAACCAATTAACTATTATCACTAACCGATTGGACCGCTTGGACCCCCAACAGCCGTTCCCCCCGGCTCGTCAGGGTGGCACGGCTCCTGCTGCTCCAGCGGCCGTCCAGCCGGCTCCGGTAGCACCGGCTCGGCTCACGCCCATTCCGACCCCCGCCCGCTTTAGCGGTAAGCTCGGCGGAGCGCGGGGGTTCATAATGCAGTGTGAGTCCGTGTTCCACCGTGTGCCCGGAGATTTTCCTTCAGATCATAGCCGAATTGGCTACATTGGGAATCTCCTAGAGGGGCGAGCGCTAACTTGGGCTTACGCAGTAATGGCGAGGCCCAGTTACGCCACCCTCACCTATGGCCAGTTCGTGAGACAATTCCTGGAGGTCTTTGATCATTCTCGTACCGAGACCGTCCAGGTCGATCGGCTTCTCAGTCTCCAGCAGGGAAGCCGGTCGGCAGCGGACTATGCGATCGACTTCCGGGTAGCGGCGGAGGAATTGGGCTGGGATGAATGTTCATTCTGCGGCCTCTTCCTCCGCAGTCTCAATGATGATCTGAAGGATGAACTGGCTGGGCGGGACATCCCGGAGACTCTAGCGGAGCTAACGTCCCTAGCCATCAGTTTGGATAACAGGCTGCGCGAGCGCTCCTCGGGGCGGAAGTCGTCTTCTTCTCGCTCTCGTGGTGCCTCGTCGCGCCAGTTCCAAGCTCGCCCCCTGGCGACGCCGCCACCATCGCGCCCCGAGGAGTCGGAGCCGATGGTGACGTGTTGGACAAAGCTCCCCCCTGCGGAGAGACAACACCGCCGTGAGTTGGATCTCTGCATGTATTGCGGAGACAGTCAACACACGGTGGAGCTTTGCCCACAGAAGCCAAACGGCGGGGTCCGCGAGTCACTGTAGGGGGCCTCGCGGACATCAATCGGTTAAATCCTCTCTCCCAATTGAAGCTGCCCGTCCGATTTTGTCACAACTCCACTGGGCATCTCACTCACGCACTGGTGGATTCGGGCGTGGAGGGCAGTTTTATTTCACAAAGCCTGGCAACCCGATTGGGCATCCGTTGCCAAGTCCTCAAATCTCCTCTTGCCCTGGTCAACCTCTCCCATGTCTCCCTGGGGAGAGTAACACATCAGACCATCCCTGTTCCTGTGATCATCTCTGGGAACCACCGGGAGGAAATAACCTTCTACGTCCTCCCCAACTCTGTGTCGCCCGTCATCCTGGGATACCCCTGGCTTCGCCTCCATAACCCCGTCTTGGATTGGAAGTCCGCCAGGGTGTCGGCATGGAGTACATTCTGTATGAGCACCTGCTTGCAGTCCGCTGCCTGCTCTCCGTCCTCTTCCCCCACTCCTACGGACGCTGCGCCCCCGGATCTCTCCCTGGTGCCATCTGAATTTCACGACCTGGGTATGGTTTTCAGCAAGTCCAAGGCGATGTCTCTTCCTCCACACAGACCCTACGACTGTGCGATAAACATCCGCCAGGGGGCACCCTTACCCTCTGGGCGACTCTACAGCCTGTCGGCGCCGGAGAAGGAGACCATGAATTCCTACCTCAAGGAATCGCTGAGTGCTGGAATTATCCGTCCCTCGTCATCACCATTGGGGGCAGGATTCTTCTTCGTGGGCAAGAAGGACGGGTCCCTCCGTCCTTGTATCGACTATCGCGCCCTAAATGATATCACGGAGAAGGATCGCTACACCCTGCCACTCATGGACACCGCCTTCCACTCCCTCCAGGGGGCGACTTGGTTCACCAAGCTGGATCTACGCAGCGCATACCACCTTGTCCGGATCCGGGAGGGAGATGAGTGGAAGACAGCCTTCCGTACCCCGAACAGCCACTTCGAGTACCTGGTGATGCCGTTCGGGTTGACCAATGCTCCAGCCGTCTTTCAGCGCCTAATTAATGACGTCCTCCGGGATTTCATTGGCCTTTTTGTGTTCGTCTACCTGGATGACATCCTCATCTTCTCCAAATCCAGGGATGAGCACCGGGTCCATGTGAGGCGGGTCCTCCAAAGGCTGCTGGAGAACCGGTTGTATATGAAGGCCGAAAAATGTGAATTCTACGCAAAGACAACATCCTTCCTCGGGTTCATCATCTCCCACGACCAGGTGCTTCCGGACCCAGTGAAGGTGAAGGCGGTGGTGGAATGGCCTACACCTGCATCGAGAAAACAGGTGCAACAATTCATCGGGTTTGCAAATTTCTACCGCCGCTTCGTCCCTAATTTTGGCACCATCGTCGGCCCTCTGACCCGCCTCACGTCCCCCAAGGTCCTGTTCCGGTGGACTGAAGAGGCCGCGGCTGCTTTTCAGGCGCTGAAGGTGGAGTTCTCCTCCTCCCGGGTCCTTAGCCAAGTCAACCCGTCACTGCAGTGCATCGTGGAGGTAGACGCTTCGGACACAGGAGTGGGGGCGGTTCTATCTCAGCGGTCGCCAGGTGATGGAGTCAAACGGCCCTGCGCTTTCTTCTCTCGGCTCTTGTTCCCGGCGGAACGGAATTACGACGTGGGGGACAGAGAGCTCCTCGCCATCAAGCTCGCACTGCAGGAGTGGCGTCACTGGTTAGAGGGGGCGGACCTGCCGTTCGTGGTCCTGACTGACCACAAGAACTTGGAGTACTTGAGATCTGCCAAGCGTCTGAACGCCTGCCAGGCGCGCTGGTCCTTGTTCTTTGCCAGGTTCCGTTTTAACATCACCTTCAGGCCTGGCTCCAAGAACGGCCTGCCCGACGCCCTCTCTAGGCAGTTTGCCCCTGAGGAGTCTGAGGACACAGTCCACACCATCCTGCCCAGGTCGTGCATCGTGGGAGCCGTCACCTGGGACATAGAAAGCAAGATCCGGAAGGCGCAGGAAGTGGAACCTGACCCTGGTGGCGGACCGGAGGGGAGGCTGTTCGTGCCATCCACGGTTCGGGGGGAGGTCATCCACTGGCTACATACATCCAAGCTCACCTCCCACCCTGGCTCCTCCCGGATGATCGACCTCCTTCAACGGTCCTTCTGGTGGCCAGGCCTGCGGAGGGACGCTGCCCGCTACGCCCGGGCCTGCCCAGTATGTGCCACCAGTAAGTCAGGTAATGCCCCTCCAGCGGGTTTGCTCCAGCCTCTGCCCGTCCCTGGCAGGCCCTGGTCGCATATCGCCCTGGATTTCGTCACCGGACTCCCAGTCTCAAACACCTTCGACACCGTCCTGACCATCGTAGACCGCTTCTCCAAGGCGGCACACTTCATCCCGCTACGAGGTCTTCCATCTGCCCTGGAGACGGTGGATCTCCTAGTCCAGCACGTGGTCAGGCTGCACGGGATTCCGGTGGACGTGGTCTCGGACTGGGGGCCCCAATTTTCCTCAGGGGTTTGGAGGTCATTCTGCAACACCCTGGGAGCTAAGGTGAGCCTCTCCTCCGGCCATCACCCCCAAACCAACGGGCAGTGTGAGCGGACCAACCAGGAGCTAGAGGCTGTGCTCCGCTGCGTCAATGCGTCCAAACCTACGTCCTGGAGTAACCATCTCGCCTGGGTTGAGTACGCCCACAACACCGCCCGCTCTTCTGCTACAGGGATGTCTCCCTTTAAGGCGTCCCTGGGCTATGACCCCCCTCTTTTCCCAGCGCAGGAGAGTGAGGTAACTGTTCCCTCAGTTCGGGCGCACCTCAGGCAGTTCCGCTCCATCTGGGCGTCAGCGCGCAATGTGCTTTTACGCACGGCAGAGCGCAACAGAACCACGGCGGACCGGCACAGAAGACCTGCCCCAGCGTACCAGGTGGGTCAGCGTGTCTATGTGTCAACCCAGGACGTCATTTTAAAGGGCGAGAGGAGGAAGCTGGCACAGCGTTTTATGGGCCCATACCCCATCACCAGGATTATCAACCCGGTGGCTGTGCGTGTAGCTATTCCCCCCTCCCTCCGCATCCATCCCACCTTCCACGTATCCAAGGTGAAGCTGGCAGTCTCCGACCCCCTTTGCCCTCCTCCTGCTGCGCAACCCGTGCCCCGGATGATTGATGGCCATCCGGCCTGGCCTGTCTCCTCCATCCTGGACTCCCAGCGCCGGGGTTCGGGTTGCAGTACTTGGTGGACTGGGAGGGTTATGGGCCTGAACATCGGCAGTGGGTACCCTCGTCATTTGTGTTGGACCCGTCCCTCCTTACTGAGTTCCACCGAGCGCACCCGGAGAAACCATCGCCAGGAGGCACTGCTAGAGGGGGGAGTACTGTCACGCCTCGCCGCCCATCTGCGGCGCCAGCTGCACGCACACCTGCACTTCATCAGTGGCGAGGGATTTAAGCCGCCTCGCCCTGGGCTTCGGCCTGAAGCCGTCAGTCTTCACTCGTCACGATTGCTGTGAGTAACCTCTACCACTCAGCAAACATCTCGGTAAGAAGCCCTTACCTTTTTCCTCTCCAAGTCTGCTCCCCTGTGCACAGGTGGATTTCCCGGCGGCGGACCATTCCTCTCCGTCTCCATTCCCTCGCTGCTGCACCGGGCTCTCCAGGTCGCTGTCTACCGGACCTCGTCCTTGCTGTGCCAGCCACCTGCTACACCAAGTAAGCTTATCGCTATTTTTACATCTCCTGTGTTGGTGTGTGCCCGTCACCCTTCTCCCTTTGCTTCTCCCATAGGGTTGTCCGGCTGTACGGTCTCCTGCCTCCGTGCCCGATGCAGACGCCACCACCAATACATTCACATCTTGCAGACACACATTCATACACACTTGTTGTTAATAAAGCTATTGGATCTACTCTGAGCCTGCGTGTGTGTCTCCTGAGTCGTGCATTATGTCAGCGTGTACTGATTTTTGTGTCCTTTCTTGGGCTCTTTCAATATTTCTTGTATTAGCATACTGCATGTAGCATTGTCTATGATAGCCTATGTTAACTGACACATCTGAAGGGTGGGTATCATGCAAATTACATTTTTCTATTGCTTTTTCTGTCATGTTCGGGGTCATACCCCGAGCATGACTTGTGGCTGTTGGGTTTAATTATTGTTTATTAATTCCAGCTGATGGATTAAGCCTTGCTCTCCATCAGTCGCACAGCCACGCCCCTCCTCTTACCAGACATTCACCAGTTTTCTGGTTCACCACATACACACTCATGCACGCATGCACACATACACTCACACACACTCACGCACACACACACACTGTTCAATCAGTCACGCACCTGTTGCCACACGGCTGGTCTACTTGCTGTCATTAGGGCTTTGTATTAGTAGCAGGGCAGTATGACCAGCCGGCGTGGCAACTTTGCATGTCAACTCCAGACATCCAGGCTCGCTTTTGTGGGTTCACCCTTGGACTAATCGTGTTGTTTCTCCAGAGCCTATCCACCCCAACGCTTTGTAAGTCCTTGTGCCATTTTCTCCGCTCCTGTCCATTTGGAGTGCGTTGGGCATCCTTTGAACCAGTTGAGTTTGTAGCCGGGTGTCTCACTCCCTTTTCTATGTGACTGTATTTGGACTTACCACACTTTCACCCACTGTAAATAAACACTTTACTTACTCTGCATTTTGGGCTCGCTGCTATTCCTTACGTTCACTGTGCAGTTTGCGCAGTGAACATACAGGAAGTTGCCACCAACAGAGCCCAAGCAATAAGTAATGTGTTACTCATTTTTTGTGTTTTTTTTCACCCACCTGCTCGGAGCATCGTGTTCTGGTCTAGCCGTTCCCCCACTGGGTTTAGTGGATGGGCAGCAGGACAGCCCAGTATGGAAGAGCAGCAAGCGGCCTGGCGAATCTGGGAGCTCCTGGAAGAAGCGCACGATTCCTTCAGACCCGGAGATCGTTTAGCCTGCCTTGATGGAGTAATCCTGATCCTGAGGACTCACCGGGGCCTCTGAAATTACCCCGACTACTCCGAGCTGCTGTCCGGTGTCTTCGTGCTCGAGCAGACTTTCCCCGACCTGACGAGGAGGGCTCTCCAGACAAAGCCCAAACAAATACGCGCTCCTCCGTCAGCAGCCATCTTCTCCTCTCCTCCGTCTACCATTCAAGATCGCAGCCAGCAGGTCAGCATCGTCGATGTCACCTGGAATCCCGGAAGAACGATTTTGCCCCACGATCTGCTTCCGCTCCGACACTGAGCCCAGTTACCTCCGCAGCGGCCCATCCGTCCCGAGCATCATCTGTCATCTCCCCTCTCCTTTGTTTGCCTGCTGGAACCGGAGCCGAGCAGTCAGGATCAGGAGGAGTCAGAGGTCTGGGAGGGGTGTCCTCCCGCAGCTATGGTGAACCGAATCCCAGCCGCCATGCCGGAGGAGTCACCAGCATGGATCATGGCAGCTGGAGGAGCTAAGACTGCAGCGACCATCATGCCTGCTGTGGAGGCCACCACAGCAGAGTCAGCGCCCAAGCGGAACCACTTGGAGGCCGAACCCGGGAGGATGTTGCCCGGATCGCCGAAGTCCTGAACAGCGGTAGAGCTTGAGCTAGGGCAAGTGCTCTCTTTTGTCTTTCTTTTTTCTATTATTGAACATTTTTGTCTAGCCTTAGGTGAGGAGAGCCAGCTGCAGCCAAACGCTGCACCTGAGCTCGTCTCGCCGGGCTCTGCCGCTGCCGGCGACTCTGACCCTTCCCCCTCTCTTTCTGAGTCCATTTCCAGAGTCGTCGGAGAGGGTCTTCCATCGCCGGATGAGTCTGTGGATCCAGGTTCGCAACTGGAGGCCACTGAGGTTCCGGACGAGGTGGTTGTCAGGGGCACCCAGTCCCAGTCCAGGGTGCCCGTGATTGAGCGCCTCCTTGCTTGGGTGCTCATACGGGTCAGCTGGCCCATGGCCAAGATGGCGTTGGGGTCAGCAGTGGCCCAGCCGGGTCCCACCTCGGGTGCAGCAGGGGTCAGGCTGGACTCCATCGTGGGTGCAACCATGGCTCGGTCGGGGTCCACCGTTGTCCCAGGTTGGGACAACCGCGGAAGCAGCCATGGCCCAGCCCGGGTCCACTGCGGGTGCTACTAAGTCCCTGTCCTACATCGGGACCAACGGGGGTGCCACAGGACAGTTTGGGGATGCTGGGGCCATCCGTTCCCTTTTGGAGGCCCTGTGGGTGTTCCTCCTCCTTCTGCTGGGCACCGTCAGGGTCCTTTCCTTTCCGCCGCCAGCAACCACAGGGGTTCCTCATTTTCTACACAGCCACCCACCTCTCAGTCTTCCAGTGGGTAGGCCACCGCCTCATTTGCCCTTCCGGTCCTGGTGGCCTAATCGTGTGGGCAGGCCACCCAAAAGACAAGGTTCCCTTGCCGGGTGGCCCGTGTGCCCTGGCAGACCACCAGACACTGCTCTGCAGGCTGCCCGCTGGCCCTGGGATTTTGGCTGCCCCCCCGAACTTATGGCAAACTGCTGGGCCTTGGACTCTGGTTGGCCCCCTGAACTGTGGGACCCTTGGGGGTGGGGTGGGTTAGTTAGTTTTGGGGTTGGGGAGTGTGTTGCCATTGTGTTGTTTTGTGGTGTTCCCTATCTTCGATTGATCCCTCCTAACCTGTTTCCCCCCACCTCCCGCCCTGGTTTGGTGTGTTGTTTTTTTGGGTGGGGGTGGGGGGGTTGTTCTTTGCTTTCATGGTACGGTGGGTGTCAGGTTTCCACCCGTTGGGGGGGGGCACTGTCATGTTCGGGGTCATTACCCCAAGCATGACTTGTGGCTGTTGGGTTTAATTACTGTTTATTAATTCCAGCTGATGGATTGAGCCTTGCTCTCCATCAGTCCCACAGCCACACCTCTCCTCTTACCAGGCATTTACCAGTTTTCTGGTTCACCACATACACACTGACACACTCATGCATGCACACACACTCATGCACACACGCACACTCATGCACGCACGCACACATACACTCACATTCACGCACGCACACAAACACTGTTCAATCAGTCACGCGCCTGTTGCCACACGGCTGGTCTACTTGCTGTCATTAGGGCTTTGTATTAGTAGCAGGGCAGTACGACCAGCCAGCGTGGCAACTTTGCATGTCAACTCCAGACATCCAGGCTCGCTTTTTTGGGTTCACCCTTGGACTAATTGTGTTGTTTCTCCAGAGCCTATCCACTCCAATGCTTTGTAAGTCCTTGTGCCATTTTCTCCCCTCCTGTCCATTTGGAGCGTGTTGGGCATCCTTTGAACCAGTTGAGTTTGTAGCCGGGTGTCTCACTCCCTTTTCTATGTGACTGTATTTGGACTTACTGTAGCTGTGTATTTGTGCATACATATGTTTAGACATAAAAGGGGTGTATTTGTGCATACGTATGTTAAACATAACAGAGATGCTGACAGCACATGTGTGGATTGACCTCACGACGAAGAGGACAGTAAGTCCGGACCACCTGCGGAGGACAACAAGAGAGGACAGGGGTGCAAACGAAGTTCTTCCTAACCTCCAGGACGCAGGTAGAAGACGGAAGACTGGAGGGGGGAGAAATGTCAATAAAGGGTTTTGACGGGGATATGTGATCCCCCCTGTGTGTGAGAAGTCTGTATGAGAAAAGGTATAAATGTGAAACTCTGATGTGGCTCAGCCTCTTTTCTTCCTGCTTATTGGAGAGAGTAGGCTGGGGAAATGAATGTTGGAATAAACTGGAATAAAACACAATTCAGTCTCTTTATTCCACGCTCCCCACATTGGTGGCCTATCGACGTAGAGAATGCCTGGAGAAGGTCTCCGCGTTCCAGACTCGCTGGAGTCTGCCCTGGTGAGCGCCGTAGCCGTCAAGCTGCCGGAATTCTGGCAGGACAATCCACGGTCATGGTTCCTACAAGCGGAGTCCCAGTTCGCACTCGCAGGAGTAACGGTGGATGACACTAAGTTCCACTATGTCATCGTTAAGCTGGATAACCGCACGGCTCGGTGCGTGCAGAGCTTGGTACAGCAGCCGCCCGCCACCGACAGATACGGCAGGTTGAAAGCTACCCTCATCAAGTTTTTCACGCCCTCGGCCGAAGTGAGGGCTAGGAGGCTCCTGGCTTTGCTCGACCAGGGAGGACACAGGCCAAGCGCCCTGATGGAGGATATGCTACAGCTGAGGGGGTCAGACAACGACGACTTCCTTTTCCAGTACATCTTCCTCACCAACCTCCCGGCGCACATGAGAGGGACGCTGGCCGGCGTACGTTGTCAGACCCAGGAAGATTTCCGGGAGCTGGCCCAGGAGGCAGAGAGGCTCCTGAATGCCTGCGGCGAGCAGACAACCGCAGCGGCGACCCACAGCAGCGGGGAGCCAGAGGCAGCAGACCCAAGCTTACCAACAACGGCAGCGGTGCGGCCTCGACGCGGTGGAGGTGATGGTTCAGTGGCAGAGGCGCGGCCCCGACGCAGCGGAGGAGAGGATCTCTGCTTTTATCATCGGAGGTTCGCCGAGAGGGCACGCAGGTGTGTGCCGCCCTGCAGCTTCAGGAGTTCGGGAAACGGCAAGACCAAGGGTTGTTAGCAGCTTCGACTCTCGGTGAAAGCAGCAAGCTGCTCTACATCACAGATGCGAGCTCCGGACGGGATTTCCTTATAGACACCGGAGCCCAAGTGAGTTTCATCACCCCGACATATGCTGACCGGTTGGCTGGACCCCGTGGTAGCAGAGCAACGGCGGCAAACGGCTCGAGCATCAGCACCTACGGGAAAAAGACTTTGTCTTTATGCTTACATGGCCGCACATATGAATGGACTTTTGTCATAGCGGCGGTGAGTTTCAACATGTTAGGCGCTGATTTTCTGTGCTCACACGGTCTGTTAGTTGATCTTGCCAATAGGCGGCTGGTAAATGCACTCTCTTTTTACTCTCTCCCCTGTTCAGCTCGAGTGTCCCCGCCACCAGTACAGACCAACGTCGCCGCAGCAGGTGGTAAGTTCCACACACTCCTCACCCGGTTTCCAGCACTCACGGTACCCACTTTCTCGGCAACGGTCGCAAAACACGGGGTGGAGCACTTTATAACTACATCTGGCCCCCCCGTCTTTGCAAAAGCTCGGCGCTTAGATGCTGCCAAGCTCTCTATAGCGCGCGAGGAGTTCGCCAACCTGGAGAGGCTGGGCATCCTTCGCCGTTTGAAAAGCCCATGGGCTTCGCCGCTCCATATGGTCCCGAAAGCTGATGGCTCCTGGAGACCGTGCGGCGATTACCGCCGGCTTAACAACGCCACGGCACACGATCGTTACCCCATCCCACACTTCCAGGATTTTTCAAAACACCTGGCGGGGGCACGCATTTTTTCCAAAATAGACCTGGTTCGCGGCTACCATCAAGTTCCAGTCCGGCCGGAGAACATTCCTAAAACAGCGGTAATAACCCCGTTTGGACTTTTTGAATTTCTACGCATGCCGTTTGGTCTTAAAGGGGCGGCGCAAACGTTCCAACGGATGATGGACGCCGTGTTACGTGATCTCCCTTTCGTGTTTGTGTACCTCGATGACATATTGGTCGCCAGTACTTCAGAGGAAGAACACGAAACGCACCTCACTGTGGTTTTTGGGAGGTTGGAAGAGCACGGCTTAATAATTAATCCAGCCAAGTGCCAGTTCGGCGTCGCGGAGATCGATTTTTTGGGCCACCGCGTCTCCCCAGAGGGGGCAGTTCCATTACTGGATCAAGTGCACGCAGTGACAGATTTTCCCCGACCACAAACGGTCAAATCATTGCAGGAATTTTTGGGGATGGTGAATTTTTATAACCGTTTCCTGCCCCATGCAGCACAACTCATGCAGCCGTTATATGCCGCGCTCAGGAAACAAAAACCAACCAATGCTGTTGAATGGTCCCCCGAGCGGGAGCGCGCGTTCACAGAGGTAAAAAAAGCCTTGGCTGACGCTGCGCTCCTGGCTCACCCTGACCCAGTGGCACGCATCGCGCTAACGACAGACGCATCAGATGTGGCCATAGGGGCTGTTATAGAGCAGCAGGTTGCCGGAGTTTGGCAGCCACTGGCTTTTTTCAGCAAATCCTTAAGCGTGGCCGAGCGAAAATACAGCGCGTTCGACAGGGAGCTGTTGGCGCTGCATTTGGCTATTCATCATTTCCAGTTCTGGCTGGAAGGATGGCGTTTCACCGCTTTCGTGGACCACAAGCCGCTCACATACGCCATGTCCAAAATTTCAGATCTGTGGTCAGGCAGGCAGCAGAGGCAGCTGGCTGCAATTTCGGAATTTACCACTGACATTCGGCACGTAGCGGGTAAACTCAATGTGGTAGCAGACTGCCTCTCGCGCGCGGTCACGGCACCGGCACGCGCAGAGGCGGACCAGCCCGCTGCGACCGCTCAGCAGAGCGGCGGCGCGGGAGCGCGCGCAGCCCCTGTGCACATACGTATAGATTACGCAGCCATGGCAGCAGAGCAGGGTGCGGATGCAGACGTGCACGCGCTCCAGTCTGGACCAACAGGGTTAAGGCTGGAGAGCAAGTGTTTACAAACCGGTACACCCCCCCTAATTTGCGATGTGTCGACTGGGCGCCCACCCCGGTGGTTCCGGCCGCGTGGCGCCGCCGCGTCTTTGACTTGGTCCACTCGCTGGCGCACCTGGGGGTGCGCGCTTCGGTGAAAATGGTAGCGGAAAAGTTTGTTTGGCCGAGCCTGCGCAAGCACGTGAAGGAGTGGGCAAAGGCCTGCATGTCCTGTCAACGGGCCAAAATCCACAAACACACAAGAGCCCCGTTAGAACCGTGTGTGCTTGTGAATTTTGGCCCGTTGACAGGACATGCAGGCCTTTGCCCACTCTTTCGCGTGCTTGCGCAGGCTTGGCCAGACAAACTTTTCCGCTACCATTTTCACCGAAGCACACACTCCCGAGTGTGCCAGGGAGTGGACCGAGTCAAAAACGTGGCAGCGCCACACGGCCGGGACCACCGGGCGTGGGCGCCCGGTCGACACGTCGCAGATTAGGGGGGGAAAACCGGTTTGCAAACATCTGCTCTCCATTCTTAACCCTGTTGGTCCAGACTGGAGCGCACGCACATCCGCATCTGCACCCTGCTCCACTGCCATGGCTGTGTAATCTATCCCCACGTGAACTGGGGCCGCGCCCACTCCCGCGCTGCTACCCTGCTGCGCGGTCGCAGTGGTATCATCAGCCTCTGCGCGCGCCGGTGCCGTGACCGCGGGCGAGAGGCAGTCTGCTACTACGTTGAGTTTACCCGCTACATGCCGGATGTCAGTGGTAAATTCTGAAATTGCGGCCAGCTGCCTCTGCTGCCGGCCCGACCACGGATCTGAAATTTTGGACATCGCATGCGTGAGCGGCTTGTGGTCCACGAAAGCGGTGAAACGTCGCCCCTCCAGCCAGAACTGGAAATGCCGAATAGCCAAATGCAGCGCCAACAGCTCCCTGTCAAACGCGCTGTATTTGTGCTCGGCCTCGCTCAAGGATTTGCTGAAAAAAGCCAGCGGCTGCCAAACCCCGGCAACCTGCTCCTCTATCACGGCCCCTATGGCCACATCTGATGCATCTGTCGTCAGCGCGATTTGTGCCGATGGGTCAGGATGGGCCAGGAGCGCGGCGTCAGCCAAGGCTTTTTTTACCTCTGTGAACGCGCGCTCCCGCTCCGGGGACCACTCGACAGTATTGGATGGTTTTTGTTTCCTGAGCGCGGCATATAAGGGCTGCATGAGCTGTGCTGCGTGGGGCAGGAAACGGTTATAAAAATTTACCATTCCCAAAAATTCCTGCAACGACTTGACCGTTTGTGGTCGGGGAAAATCCGCCACTGCGAGCACTTTATCCGGTAACGGAACTGCCCCCTCTGGGGAAACGCGATGGCCCAAAAAATCGATCTGCGCGACGCCGAACTGGCACTTGGCTGGATTAATTATCCAGCACAGTGCCAGTGGTGCAGTGGTTAGCACTGTTGCCTTACAGCTAGAAGGTTCCTGGTTCAAATCCCCTGGCTGGCAGGGGTAGGAAACTTTCTGTATGGAGTTTGCATGTTCTCCCTGTGCTGCGTGGGTTTACGCCGGGGGCTCCGGTTTCCTCCCACAATCCAAAGACATGCATGTTAGGTTAATTGGTTGTTCTAAATTGTCCCTAGATATGTTTCCTATAGGCCCTTAGAATAGAGGGTTAGTATTAGTGAAAGCGCTTTGAGTGGTCTTTGTGACTAGAAAAGCGCTATATAAGTGCAGGTTAGTTAGTTAGTTAGTTAGTAATTAATTATTAAGCTGTGCTCTCCCAACCTCCTAAAAACCACAGTGAGGTGTTTTTCGTGTTCTTCCTCTGAATTACTGGCGACCAAAATGTCGTCGAGGTACACGAACACAAACGGGAGATCGCGTAACACGGCGTCCATCATCCGTTGGAATGTTTGCGCTGCCCCTTTAAGACCAAACGGCATGCGTAGAAACTCAAAAAGTCCGAACGGGGTTATTACCGCTGTTTTAGGAATGTCCTCAGGACGGACTGGAACCTGATGGTAGCCGCGAACCAGGTCTATTTTGGAAAAAATGCGCGCCCCCGCTCGATGTACTGAAAAATCCTGGATGTGTGGGATGGGGTAGCGATCGTGTGCTGTGGCGTTGTTCAGCCTGCGGTAATCGCCACACGGTCTCCAGGAGCCATCGGCTTTCGGGACCATATACAGCAGCGAAGCCCATGGGCTTTTCGAACGGCGAATGATGCCCAGCCTCTCCAGGCTGGTGAACTCCTCGCGCGCTATGGAGAGCTTGGCAGCATCCAAGCGCCGAGCCTTCGCGAAGACGGGGGGGCCAGCTGTAGTGATAAAATGCTCCACCCCGTGTTTCGCGACCGTTGCTGAAAAAGTGGGTACCGTGAGTGCTGGAAACTGGGTGAGGAGTGTGTGGAACTTATCACCTGCTGTGGCGACGTTGGTCTGTACTGGTGGCGGGGTCACTCACGCTGAACAGGGGAGAGAGTAAAAAGAGAGTACATTTATCAGCCGCTTGTTGGCAAGATCAACTAACAGACCATCTGAGCACAGAAAATCAGCACCTAACATGTTGAAACTCACCGCCGCTATGACAAAAGTCCATTCATACGTGCGGCCATGTAAGCGTAAAGACAAAGTCCTTTTCCCATAGGTGTTGATGCTCGAGCTGTTTGCCGCCGTTGCTCCGCTACCACGGGGTCCAGCCAACCGGTCAGCGTAGGTTGGGGTGATGAAGCTCACCTGGGCTCCGGTGTCTATGAGGAACTCCCGCCCAGAGCCTGCATCTGTGATGTAGAGCAGCTTGCTGCTTTCACCGAGAGTCGAAGCTGCTAACGACCCCCGGTCTTGCCGTTTCCCAAACTCCTGAAGCTGCATGGCGGCACACACCTGTGTGCCCTCTCGGCGAACCTCCGATGATAAAAACAGAGATCATCTCCTCTGCTGCGTCGGGGCCGCGCCTCTGCCACTGAACCATCACCTCCATCGCGTCGAGGCCGCGCCACTGCCGTTGTTGGTAGGCTTGGGTCTTCTGCCTCTGGCTCACCGCTGCCCTGGGCCGCCGCTGCAGTCGTCTGCTCGCCGCAGGCGTCCAGGAGCCTCTCTGCCTCCTGGGCCAGCTCCCGGAAATCCTCCTGGGTCTCACAACGTACGCCGGACAGCGTTCCTCTCATGTGCGTCGGAAGGTTGGTTAGGAAGATGTATTTGAAGAGGAAATCGTCATTGTCCGACCCTCTGAGCTGCAGCATGTCTTCCATCAGGGCGCCTGGCCTGTGTCCCCCTTGGTGGAGCAAAGCCAGGAGCCTCCTAGCCCTCTCTTCGGCTGAGGGCGTGAAAAACTTGGTGAGGGCAGCTTTCAACCTGTCGTATTTGTTGCGGGTGGGTGGCTGCTGTACCAAGCTCCGCACGCACCGGGCTGTGCGGTTGTCGAGCTTAGCGATGACATGGTGAAACTTAGTGTCATCCGCCGTTACCCCTGCGAGCGCAAACTGTGTCTCCGCTTGTAGGAACCACGACTGTGGGTTTCCTGCCAGAATTCTGGCAGTTTGACGGCTACGGCGCTCGCTAGGGCAGACTCCAGCGAGTCCGGAACGCGGAGATTCTCTCCCCACATTGGTGACCTATCGACATAGAGAATACCGGGAGAGAATCTCCGCGTTCCGGACTCGCTGGAGTCTGCCCTGGCGAGTGCCGTAGCCGTCAAGCTGCCGAATTCTGGCAGGACAATCCACGGTCGTGGTTCCTACAAGTGGAGTCACAGTTCGCGCTCGCAGGGGTATCGGCGGATGACAGTAAGTTCCACCATGTCATCGCTAAGCTGGACAACCGCACGGCTCGGTGCGTGCAGAGCTTGGTACAGCAGCCACCCGCCACCGACAGATACGGCAGGTTGAAAGCTACCCTCATTAAGTTTTTCACGCCCTCAGCCGAAGTGAGGGCTAGGAGGCTCCTGGCTTTGCTCAACCAGGGAGGACACAGGCCAAACGCCCTGATGGAAGACATGCTACAGCTGAGGGGGTCAGACAATGATGGTTTCCTTTTCCAGTATATCTTCCTAACTAACCTCCCGGTGCACATGAGAGGGTCGCTGGCCGGCGTACGTTGTGAGACCCAGGAGGATTTCCGGGAGCTGGCCCAGGAGGCAGAGAGGATCCTGGACGCCTGCAGCGAGCAGACGACGGCAGCAGCGACCCAAGGCAGCGGTGAGCCAGGGGCAGCAGTCCCAACCCTGCCAACAACGGCAGCAGCGCGGCCTCGACGCGTTAGCAGCTTTGACTCTCGGTGAAAACAGCAAGCTGCTCTACATCACAGATGCGAGCTCCGGATGAGATTTCCTCATAGACACCGGAGCCCAAGTGAGTTTCATCACCCCAACTTATGCTGACTGGTTGGCTGGACCCCGTGGTAGCGGAGCCACTGCGGCAAACGGCTCGAGCATCAACACTTACGGGAAACGAACTTTATCTTTATGCTTACATGGCCGCACATATGAATGGACTTTTGTCATAGCGGGGGTGAGTTTCAACATGTTAGGCGCTGATTTTCTGTGCTCACATGGTCTGTTAGTTGATCTTGCCAATAGGCGGCTGGTAAATGCACTCTCTTTTTATTCTCTTCCCTGTTCAGCTCGAGTGTCCCCGCCACCAGTACAGACCAACGTCGCCACAGCAGGTGGTAAGTTCCACACACTCCTCACCCAGTTTCCAGCGCTCACCGTCCCTACTTTTTCGGCAACAGTTGCGAAACACGGGGTGGAGCATTTTATCACTACAGTGGGCCCCCCCCCGTCTTCGCAAAGGCCCGGCGTTTGGATGCGGCTAAACTCTCCATTGCGCGCAAGGAGTTCGCCAGCCTGGAAAAACTGGGCATCATTCGCCATTCGAAGAGCCAATGGGCTTCGCCGCTACACATGGTCCGGAAAGCTGACGGCTCCTGGAGACCTTGCGGCGACTACCGCAAACTAAATAATGCCACGGCGCATGACCGCCACCCAATTCCGCACATTCAAGATTTCTCGGTGCATCTGGCGGGGGCGCGCATTTTTTCTAAGATAGACCTGGTCCGCGGCTACCACCAGGTTCCGGTCCGGCCCAAAGATATCCCTAAAACAGCGGTAATAACCCCTTTCGGACTTTTTGAATTTTTGCGAATGCCTTTTGGCCTTAAAGGCGCCGCACAAACATTCCAGCGCATGATGGATGCTGTGCTGCGTGACCTAAATTTCGTGTTTGTCTACCTCGACGACATTTTGGTCGCTAGTTCTTCAGAGGAGGAACACCACAAACACCTCACTACCATTTTTCGGAGGTTGGGAGAGCATGGGTTAATTATTAACCCGGCTAAGTGCCAGTTTGGCGTGGCGCAGATCGATTTTTTGGGGCACCGCGTCTCCCCAGACGGGGCGATTCCGTTACCGGGCAAGGTGCGCGCAGTGGCAGATTTTCCCCGCCCACAAACGGTCAAATCATTACAGGAGTTTTTAGGCATGGTAAATTTTTATAACCGCTTCCTACCCCGCGTAGCGCAGCTCATGCAGCCTTTATATGCCGCGCTCAAAAAACAAAAAAACCCCTCCAACCCGATCGAGTGGTCCCCTGAGCGGGAGCGCGCATTCGCGGAGGTAAAAAAAGCACTGGCTGACGCCACGCTGCTCGCTCATCCAGACCCTTCGGCCCGCATAGCTCTTACTACAGACGCATCAGACGTCGTCATAGGGGTGGTCGTGGAACAGCACGTCGCCGGGGTCTGGCAACCACTGGCGTTTTTTAGCAAATCCTTAAATGATGCCGAGCGCAAATACAGCACGTTTGACAGAGAGCTGTTAGCGCTTCATTTGGCCACCCGCCACTTCCAGTTCTGGCTGGAAGGTCGGAGTTTCACTGTGTTTGTCGATCATAAACCGCTCACTTTTGTGATGTCTAAAGTGTCTGAGCCTTGGTCGGGTCGGCAGCAGAGGCAACTGGCCGCGATTTCGGAGTTTACCACTGATATTCAGCACGTAGCGGGTAAACTCAACGTGGTGGCAGACTGCCTCTCTCGCGCGTTCACGGCACCGGTGCGCGTGGATGTGGAACAGACTCCCGCGGATGCGGGGCAAAATGACAACGCGGGAGCGTGCGCGGCCCCAGTTCACGTGGGGATCGATTACGCAGTGATGGCGGCAGAGCAGAGTACAGATGCGGACGTGCGCGCGCTCCAGTCTGGACCAACAGGGTTAAGGCTGGAGAACAGGATTTTGCAAACCGGTATGCCCCCCTTAATCTGCGACGTATCGACTGGGCGACCACGCCCGGTAGTCCCGGCCGCGTGGCGCCGCCCGGGAGCGCGCGCGTCTGTGAAAATGGTGGCAGAGAAGTTTGTTTGGCCGAGCCTGCGCAAGCACGTGAAAGAGTGGGCAAAGACCTGCATGGCCTGCCAGCGGGCCAAAATCCATAAACACACAAAAGCTCCGTTAGAACCGTTCCAAATCCCGGCCAGGAGGTTCGGCCACGTGCATGTCGACCTCGTGGGCCCCCTACCATCGTCGCACGGGTTCACACATCTTTTGACAATGGTGGACCGAACCACACGGTGGCCGGAAGCGGTCCCTTTAACTTCAACCACGGCTGCAGAAGTGGCTCGAGTTTTTTTAACGGCCTGGGTAGCGCGCTTTGGGGTTCCGTCGGACATTACGTCAGACAGAGGCCCCCAGTTTGTCTCCGAGCTTTGGTTGGCGATGGCCAGCAGCTTGGGGACAACAGCGTTTTCATAGGTCGTTGAAGGCAGCCCTCAGAGCGTCGCCTGTGTATTTGTGCATACATATGTTTAGACATAAAAGGGGTGTATTTGTGCATATGTATGTTAAACATAAGAGAGATGCTGACAGCACATATGTGGACTGACCTCACGACGAAGAGGACAGTAAGTCCGGACCACCTGCGGAGGACAACGAGAGAGGACAGGGGTGCAAACGAAGTTCTTCCTAACCTCCAGGACACAGGTAGAAGACGGAAGACTGGAGGGGGGAGAAATGTCAATAAAGGGTTTTGACGGGGATATGTGATCCCCCCTGTGTGTGAGAAGTCTGTATGAGAAAAGGTATAAATGTGAAACTCTGATGTGGCTCAGCCTCTTTTCTTCCTGCTTATTGGAGAGAGCAGGCTGGGGAAATGAATGTTGGAATAAACTGGAATAAAACACAACTCAGTCTCTTTATTCCACGCACCCCACACTTACCACACTTTCACCCACTGTAAATAAACATGTTACTTACTCTGCATTTTGGGCTCACTGCTATTCCTTATATTCGCTGCGCAGTTTGTGCAGCGAACATGACAATTTCACCTATTTTGCTTTCCTTTGTATCAAGATTTACCCACGCTATTGAACACTGCACAAATTTTTTCCAACTCCTGTCTGAAAACGGAATTATATTTTCTAACATGCATACAGCACTCCATACCTGATATTCATGCTAGCTAATGAAAGCACGTGTCTGACTTGGCATAACTGACGTTTCCTCCCACATGCCAAAAACATGCAAGTTAGGTTAATTGGCATCAAACTGGGGATTCTAAATTGTCCTTAGGTATGACTGTGAGAGTGAATGGTTGTCTGTCTCTCTGTGTTGGCCCTGTGATGGACTGGCGATCTGTCCAGGGTGTACCCTGCCTCTCGCCCAAAGATGCTGGGATAGGCTCCAGCCCCCCCCCCCCCTCGCCCGCGACCCGAAAAGGATTAAGTGGAAGAAGATGGATGGATGGATGGAAGCCCATACCAAAGCAAGAAATTGAGCAGCAGACATAAGGGTGGGAAAAAACTAGTTTATTTTAACATTCTGATCAGATCTAAATATAAGAAGTGATGCTGGTGTAATAGTATATTATGAATAAATATCAAATTTCCTAAGGATGCTGTGATACATTGTTCTTAACGACATTATATATTTTGTTCACAGAATAAACCTGAAAATGTATGTGATAATCTGTGAGGTAATGAATCAAGGCTTATAAATGTATTATGCTCTGTAATTTTGCACTTGTCTGGTTGTTTTTAACAATCAACACATGTTTTTTTTTTTTGTAAGCTAGTTAAATTCTTGAAAATAAATATTCGCGTCAGACCCGCTACCTTTTGATTTTTTTCTTTTTTTACCCTGGAAGCGGGGGGGGGGGGGGTCCTGATTAAGTCGAACATGATTGGTGTATTCGGTCACCTTCCGCAACCTGATTGGTTCGTCAGCTAAAGCTGTTCTGAGAAATGCCGGAGAGGACTTATGACAAAACTGTAAGTTTATTAAAAAATGCGGGCAAACCGAGGCTGCTAACAGATTTTCTCAGATTTATCAAAAATATAGAAGATTATGTTTAAAAAATGGTGTACTCTTCTGATGCAGCTCGATCAATGACACGAAAAACGCACTTGGCCCACCACCTATCTGGACAAAAATCTCAATGACTTTGTTGTAAAAGTCCTCCTTGTCTTCTTTTAGTTTTAAAAGTCTCTCTGTCTCAATCAACACTACTGCCAGTTTTGACTGAAAGTCCAATTTTGAGATTTTTTTTTTTTTAAGTTTATAAAATCTTTCATTTTCATTCTGAATGAAATAGAAGCACAAATGGAGTACTCGGTACATCTGACTTTTGGATTTTAACTTTAGCTAATTTGGCGCTTAACCTCAGAGTAGAAGAAGAGCAAGAAGTAAACTCCTGTGCCTACGGTGCTCAAGCACGCCCCCCCTCCCCTCGTGGAGGCAACAGTACTTCGCAGCCTTATTTTCAACTAAAGTTTTATGTCAGATTAAGAAGACTAAATGTTACACACACACATTACGTACGCTACATAGACTATGGAAAAGGACACACAATAACAGCGCCTACAAATACTACATTTTTGACATACACAGAGCTGTCACCAGGAACATGCATCTTGCACGAGGTCTAACTGGACTGTGAAGGATTGCGCAATCCTTATGAGGCAGCATTTTTTGCTGCTTCACCTGGCCTCTCTTCCTTGGATTTGAACAGGAAATGCGAAGATTTGGCGGTTTTAATTATAAGAATATTGTTGAAATGATTAGAATCATTCAGAAATTACATTTCGAGGTACAAGACAAATTAGAGGACAAATAGTAATATATTTATAATTATCCATCCATCCATCCATCCATCCATCTTCTACCACTTATCCGGGGATTCGGGTCACGGGGGCATCAGTCCAGGCAGAATAGCCCAGACTTCTGCCCAGTTCACATAGCACCCTGATTTTCATTATCCCTCCTGCAGGTGGTGAACCAACTGGAGGGTGGACCCATGTGCCTCCTTTAGATACACTGGGCCCTTGATGTAATGTTTTTCATGGAGATCCACTGGACCGCTCTTTGCCTGGCCCTTCACCCAGGACCTGTTTGCCTTGGGAGACCCTACCAGGGGCAAGTGGCCCTGACCACATAGCTCCTGAGATCATTTAGGCACTAAAACCCCTCCATTACAATAAGGTGGCGATCTACAGAGGGGTTAGAATTATTTTTTTTTTTTATTTTTTCATGGTAACAGGAGAGGCTGAGCCTCACCTGCCTCCTGCTGCATCATTGATGGGATTGGGAGGAACGGCCTGTCCAGTCTGAACCTGAATGGTGTTCAGTTACTGGACTTCTGTGCTAAACACAGTTTGTCTAAAACCAACATCATGTTCAAGCATAAGGTTGTTTATATGTGCACCTGGAAGGCACCAGGACACCTTAGGCTGCAGGTCGATGATTGATTTTATCATGTCATCAGACCCGCAAGGACACTGCTGAGCTGTCAACCAATCACCACATGGTGGTGAGTTGGACCTGATGGTGGGGGAGGATGCCATTCAAGACCCAGCAGACCCAGGTTTTTGTGATGTAAAAAAATGGGATAAAGATAAATCATTTCTGTTATGAATGGCTCTCACGAGCCATTAAGGAGACACTATAGACAACCAATGAGTTTGTGTTTCTTTATTAACAAAAGACTTAAATATACAAATGACAAAGTAAAGAGCCACGAGGGGCAAAAACACACTCATAACTCTAAATTTAACTCCACCTCGGGTGAAAGGCTAAGGAAGGCAGCAAGGACGGAACCCACGCTGAGCAGTAGCACTTACTGGAGGGTGAGGAACAGAGTCACTGAGGGAACTGGAGTTGGGCGTAGGAACTCCAGTCACGTATATGGGGAAGCACGATGTACGGGTCTCTTCCTTTAGGTCGCAGCGAGGAGTCATTCTCAGCTGCTCCCTTAAATGGGGAACAGAACCAATCAGAAGCGGGGAAGGTAATTAATGATGATAACAGACAGCTGTCCCAGAGCAGCTGGGCTTGACAGCCGCAAGTCTGCTGAGACGCTGTCAAAACTACAAGCCTTGGAGGAGGCCATAAGACCAGGCCCGGAATGGGTTGGAGCCGGAGAAAAACTGGACAACCTGAGTGCGGATAAAAATCAGCGCTCAGACTGTAACAGCACTCCCCCCCCCCCCCCCCAAACAGTGCCTCACAGCACTGGCTTACCCCCTCCCTCAAACAGAAGGCCACCAGGCCCAGCCCAGGGAGGGTGGAAGGGGAAACAGGCCAGGCGGGAGAGAATCAAGAAAAAAAGCCCATAGGGAGAACCCCAGGTACAATGGAATGAATAACAGATATATGAAACATACTGCCCCAGCAGGCCACAAGGAAAACAAAAATACAGATATACTTGAAAATCAACCAGTACCATACAACACTGGGAAGAGAAAAAAAAACTCAGAACTACAGAGCAGGCAAACAGATCCTACCAATCAGCAAAACATAGTGAACCTGGAGGTCTAACTCAGAACACAGTTAAGTATACCACATAGGCAGTTTTAAACAAAAACAACCATCACCCCCTCCTCTGCAATGACCATAAGGTTAATACGAACAACCACAGAAGGCAGGGCAAAATGACAAAAAACCAAGATGCGGAGAAAAAGCAACATAGTCACGAAAGAAAAGAAAAAAAAAGAACACAGAATGAACTTAGGGCGAGGACAAGGCAAACCTCATGTCCCGAAGGTCATAGAAAACAAATTAACTCTGTAAACTTGAGGTTAAAGTAGATTCTCATTCATGCAGACCCGGCCAAAACAGATTAATTACTCTGAGATAATAATCTGGAAGTAACTCCAAGAAATTGAGCCTGATATTACAAATTGACATACTGATACCCATTTTCCATCTTAACATAGAGCTCGTCCTAAAAACATGAAGAAAAAAAAAGATCTGTTCCTCAACCACATCATTATCTGCACTACAGATGTCATAAATCAGTCTGGAGGAGGGTATGAGTGCAGATAAGGTAAATTATTCTCCTGGATTACCGACTACCTGACAGGCAGACCACAGTTTGTCAGGCTGGGTAGTGTCTTGTCTGGAGTGGTGGCTAGTGATACGGGAGCGCCACAGGGGACGGTGCTCTCTCCTTTTCTTTTTACCTTATACACCATGGACTTTCAGTACAACACTGAGTCATGTCACCTGCAAAAATTCTCTGATGACTCAGCTGTTGTAGGGTGTATAAGAGGAGGAGAGGAGGGGGAGTACAGGGCACTGGTAGACAGATTTGTGGAGTGGACAGAACATAATCACCTGAGGTTGAATGTCAGCAAGACCAGGGAGATGGTGATTGACTTCAGGAAGAGGAAGGCTCCTTCTCAGCCACTGCAGATTAGGGGGGAGGATGTGGGAGTGGTTGAAGACTACAAATATCTGGGTGTCAGGATCAGCAGCGGGTTGGACTGGAGATCCAACACCGATGCTGTGCACAAGAAGGGGATGAGCAGGCTCTATTTCCTGAGAAAACTGAGATCCTTCAATGTGTGCAGCAGGATGCTGGAGCTTTTCTACCAGACTGTTGTCGCCAGCGCCATCTTCTTTGCTGCGGTCTGTTGGGGTAGCAGTATCAGGGCCAGAGATACCAACAGACTTGACAAGATTATCAAGAGGGCTGGCTCTGTAATTGGTCTCAGACCGGAGACCTTTGAGACAGTGGTGGAGAGGAGAATCATGAACAATCCTGATCACCCCCTCCACCACACACTAGATAGGCAGCGAAGCACTTTCTCCAGTAAACTACTACAGCTTCGTTGTCGAACGGCCAGGTACAGGAAATCTTTCCTGCCACATGCAATTTCACTGTACAATAACTCTCTATGATGTTGTATTCTGGTCATAGCTATGCTGCCACACTGCACCTTACAGACTAACTGGTACCTCACATTTCCACTCTGCTCCTGATAGTCCTTCTTTGTGCAATGGAATGATTCATGTGTTTATACGGGTCATCATATATTAAGCTATGATGTATATAGGTTCTATAGTCGTGTTAGTTTCTTTTTTACTTTCCATGGGTAATCCCTTTGTCTGTCGTGTGTGTTTCTGTTGTTTGGCTGTCAACTGTCATGCTGCTGTTACACTGTAATTTCCCAGTTTGGGATCAATAAAGTACATCTATCTATCTATCTATCTATCTATCTATCTATCTATCTATCTATCTATCTATCTATCTATCTATCTATCTATCTATCTATCTATCTATCTATCTATTATTCAGAACGAGGCCAGGCAACATGAAGCCAAAATACTATTTTAAGGCCCAACTTAAATTAAAATAAATACTTTTCATCTTACATGCATAATATGACATTAGAAAGCAGCTCTTTCAAATGAAAATTTGACTGGATTTGATACCACAGCCAAAACTCTTGCAAGTAACTTCAGTGTCTTGAATAATAACAATCACATAAAGGAGGACAATCCAAACCCAAACAACAAGCAGTCAATTTTCCAGGGGCGCCAGCAGGTGGAGAGGGACAGAAGATGACAGTTCAAGTGGTTTATTTGCATCCTGACTCCACCTGACTGCAGGAAAAGGGAAAAAACAGTTTGGGTGACCTACCCGAATCCCTGACTTGAAAACATTGAACCTCAGGTGGCCAGACCAGCTCGCCGAACCCACATGGCAGATCATCAGGCAGACAACCCAAACCCGGATTCCACCTGGCCGGGAGAGACATCCACAGTTCGGGCGTCCTACCCAAGTCCCAAACTCGGGAGAACAGTACCTCAGGTGGCCAACCCAGATCGCTGAACCAACCAGATGGTTCCACAGGTGGTCGTCCCGCATCCTCAGACCACCGACAGCAGAGGGAGAAACTTAGACGTGACTTCCTCACCGAGGGGGAGAGCAGGAGGAAGCCGACCCGGACGAGGGGAACCCCAATGGCACCCGGCGGGGAAAAAACAGAGGCAAGGGACGGAATTAGCCTGACGTCCGGGGAAAACGAACCCCCAGTTCCTTCACCGGCCTCCAACCGAACCGGCACCGCACCCACGATGGGCCCCGATTGGACCAGCGCCGCACCCACGATGGGCCCTGATTGGACTGGTGCCGCAACCACGATGGGCCCTGATTGGACCAGCGCAGCACCAGGGGCGAACTCCGTGCACAGACCCAGAACCCCCGTAGCGACAACTAGAGTGGATTCGTCTCCGGTGACCTTGGGGAAAGGCTCAGAGGAACAAAAGGAACCGGGATCAGGATCACCGGTAGCGGCAGAGCCCGGCGAGACAGGCGCGAGTGCAGCGGATGGCTACACCCAGCTCGTCCCTCCGAGAGTCAGGCAATAATGCTCCAGAATATAGAAGAGAAAAACAAAATAGAGGACTTGCCTGATCTCGGGTTCTACCGCCGTCCAGGACTTTGATGCTCCAGGTTCAACATGCAGGAGTTTGTCTTCCGGCTCCCATTCGACTGCGACGGGCTCCGCAGCCGGCATGATGATTCTCACAGTCTGAAGATTGCCAGGCGCCAGAGTCCACGTCGAGAGCCCGCACGGCGTGGTGGCAGGGGATCTGAATCCTGTTGGGTTGAACCGTTGATCCGCGGAGACCCGGAGATGCTTGATCGTCGGCGCAGGTTCTAAACGGCAGTTCGACCTCCTCCTCTGCCCATGACGTGGCTGTGGGGCTGGAACCAGGCTCTCCAGGGCCGCAGGCTCCCTCCTCGTCCGACGGTGTAGTCCTAGCACCAGGGTACGCTCGGAGGAAAGAGACACAGAGGGTGCAGGTTCATACTTCATGACTGCAGCAGGTGGAGAGAGCTCAGGGGACTGTGAACCCCGAACTCCACCTCCAAGAATCAAACAAGGCAACCCACCTAATACAGGAGAAGATTGAATAAACACTTGCCTGATTCCCAGATGTTCAGTGGAACCCGTCGCAGTGGACTTGAGACTTCCCTTTCCCCGCTGGATGGAAGTGGAGGACCCCCCGGGAAGACGAGGAGCCTCTCGCACCGGATCAGGGCCGGCGGCAACCAGAGACGGACTCATGCAACTCACAGCGGCTGGGGTGAACGTCGAAGAGGAGGGAGAAGCAGCCGAGGCGAACCGGGAACAAAGAGCTGACGGAACAGCGGGGAGAGATGACCCGGAAGCGGGAGCGGCTGATTCACCTCTTCGGCGAGACATGGAGACTACAGCTGGCTGGGAGACAGAGTTCGTGTGGCTACCCGGAGCTGGATCTGGACAGGGTTCTCGCTGAGGTGTACGAGTAGCTTGGGAACGACGTCTTCTGGCTGAGGGCGAGGCGAATGTGAGGTTAGGGAACCGCTGCTCCTGTGCAGAGACGAAAGCAAGCAGGTCAGTGTATTCCGGATAATCACTCAGCTTAGGAGTTCCTCTCTACCAGCCTGACCGCCGCCGTCAAATGCTTCATGATTTCGGTGGGATGGACGGCGGAGCGGACTGCAGCCACTCGGTCCCGGTTGGAGATTGCTATCACCTGTATTCTCTCCGGGGGAATCCCAACTGATGTCACTCCTCCTTGGGGATGACCTCTGGGCGGTTCGAACTCCTGGACAGGATCGGAGGCAGGAACGGGATCCCGAAGCAAGGAGCGATGGTGCCTCGTCTTCGGCTTCCTGCCGGAGTTTCCCTCCAGCCCACGGAGTCTCTCCCGGAGCGCAGGGATGTCTGCCGTCCTCGCCCTGACTTCAGGGTGGTTGGAGTAGCAAGGAAGGCGATTAATCAAGTCCTCAGCGAGGTCCAGGTGCCGGCGTACATCGCTGGGAGTGCCATAGAGGCCTGCGGTGAAAAGCGTTCCATCCACATAATCCAGGGCCTCCACCAGCTCGTAGCCCAGGCGCTGAACGCGGCTCCTGAAGGACGACATAAACCCAGCTCACCAGTACCCAGACAGGGGAAAAACAACAAGTCCAAATTGGCAAAACTCACGGTCACCAGTGTCTCAGTTTGGCTGTGACCTACTGTTATGAATGGCTCTCGCAAGCCATTAAGGAGACGCTATAGACAACCAATGAGTTTGCGTTTCTTTATTAACAAAAGACTTAAATATACAAATGACAAAGTAAAGAGCCACGAGGGGCAAAAACACGCTCATAACTCTAAATAGAACTCCACCTCGGGTGAAAGGCTAAAGAAGGCAGCGAGGACGGAACCCACGCTGAGCAGTAGCACTTACTGGAGGGTGAGGAACAGAGTCACTGAGGGACCTGGAGCTGGGCGTAGGAACTCCAGTCACGTACACGGGAAAGCACAATGTACGGGTCTCTTCCTTTAGGTCGCAGCGAGGAGTCATTCTCAGCTGCTCCCTTAAATGGGGAACAGAACCACTCAGAAGCGGGGAAGGTAATTAATGATGATAACAGACAGCTGTCCCAGAGCAGCTGGGCTTGACAGCTGGAAGTCTGCTGAGATGCTGTCAAAACTACGAGCCTCGGAGGAGGCCATAAGACCAGGCCCGGAATGGGGTGGAGCCGGAGAAAAACTGGACAACCTGAGTGCAGATAAAAATCAGCGCTCAGACCGTAACAATTTCAAAACTTTTTCCACCATTAATGTTACCTATTACCTGTACAACCCAAATGAAAAACAAATTGAAATCTTTTAAGGATAAAAATAAAAAATTATAAACTTACAATAACCTGTTTGTTTGCATAACTATGCACACCCTTAAACTAATACTTTGTTGCAGCACCTTTAGCTTTTATTACAGCACTCAGTCTTTTTGGGTAGGAGTCTATCAGTGTGGCACATCTTGGTGTGACAATATCTGCCCATTCTTCTTTGCAAAAACGCTCCAAATCTGTCAGATTGCGATGGCATCTCCTATGTACAGCCCTCTTCAGATCACGCCACAGATGTTCAATCGGATTCAGGTCTGGACTCTGGCTGAGCCATTCCAAAACCTTAATCTTCTTCTGGTGAAGCCATTCTTTTGTTGATTTGGATGTGTGCTTTGGGTCATTGTCGTGCTGAAAGATGGAGTTCCTCTTCATCTTCATCTTTCTACCAGACGCCTGAAGGTTTTGTGCCAACACTGACTATTTGGAACTGTTCATAATTACCTCCACCTTGACTAAGGCCCCAGTTCCAGCTGAAGAAAAACGGCCTCAAAGCATGATGCTGCCACCACCATGCTTCACTGTAGGTATGGTGTTCTTTTGGTGACGAGCAGTGTTATGTTTGTGCCAAATATACCTTTTGGAATTATGGCCAAAAAGTTCAACCTTGGTGTCATCGGACCATAACACGTTTTCCCACATACATTTGGGAGATTTCAAATGTCCATCCATCCATCTTCTTCCGCTTAATCCTTTTTGGGTTGCAGGGTGGCTGGAGCCCATCCCAGCATCTTTGGGCGAGAGGCAGGGTACACCCTGGACAGATCGCCAGTCCATCGTGTTTTTGCAAAATGTAGCTGGGCTTGGATGTTTTTCTTTGTAAGATAAGGTTTCTGTCTTGCCACCCTACCCCATAATCCAGACATGAAGAAGACGGTAGATTGTTGTCACATGTACTTAACAACCAGTACTTGCCAGACATTCCTGCTTCTCTTTCAATGTTGCTGTCAGCCTCTGGGTAGCCTCTCTGACCAGTTTTCTTCTCGTCTTTTCATCAGTTTTCAAGGGATGTCCAGTTCTTGCTAATGTCATTGTTGTGCCATATTTTCTCCACTTCATGATGATTGTCTTCATTGTGTTCCATGGTATACAGTATATATTTTTTTTTTCCACAATATCTTTATTGAACCTTTTTTTTTTTTTTTTAACAAACATGATACAAACAATCAAACACTAACACTAAAGTACTACAAAAAAAAAAAATGCACTAAAAACACCAACAACCACCAACAAAATCAAGTCTTCAACAATGCTCCTCTGTTTAGTCTAGACAATCCAATACATAAGTATACATATTATGTTCACCAGTTTGGAATTTACAAGGTCCACACACATCATTCACCTTCTTCTTCAAGAGTTATGTTTAAATTTTTTACATAATCAATAAAAGGTCTCCATATATTCTCAAACACAATTTCCTTTGATTTCAGTATATATGTTATTCTTTCTAATGGAAGGTTTGTTAACATCTGTCTTAACCACTGAGTCACATCTGGTCTATGAGTCTTTTTCCATAATAGTGCAATACATTTTTTGGCATTAAGCAAACTGAGGTCTATGAATGTTCTTTCACTTTTATTAAAATTATGCTTTTCTGGGTACAGACCCAACAAAAACAGTTTAGGATTCAATATGATTTGTTTTGAGATTATTTTTTCAATTGTTACCCTCACCTCTTCCCAAAACATTCTTATTAATCTACATTCCCATAAACAATGAAATAGGGTTCCTTTACTTTCCATGCATTTTGTGCATGTATCTGGTATATTTTTGTTGTATCTATTTAACTCCTCCGGTGTAACATACATCCGCATTAACCATTTGAAATGTATCAATTTAAGGCGTGCATTTATTGATTTGGTTTGAGCTTCTGTACAAGCCAATTCCCATTGTTCCTCTGAAATTTCAATTTGCAGATCTTCTTTCCAGTAGTTTAATCTTTTCAGTGAATTTTCACTTGAAGATAGTGTCAATGAGTTATAAAACTCTGAAATAATACCCTTTCTTTTACTATCTTTCATCATCATTTTTTCCAAGGATGAATAAATAGGTCGAGTGAGAGCTTTATTTTGATTTGATCGAATAAAGTTTCTAAGTTGAAGATATTTAAAAAAATGTGTTCTATTGAGATTAAATTTGATCCTCAGCTCTTCAAAAGACATTATGTTGTCTGCACATGGCAAATATAAATCCTGAATCTTTTGTATCCCTTTTAAATTCTACAGTATATATTTAATGCCTTGGAAATTCTTTTGCACTACTCTCCTGGCTGATGCCTTTGAACAATGACACCCCTCTGATGCTTTGGAAGCTATCTGTGGACCATGGCTTATGTTGTAAGATGTGACTACAAAAATGTCAGGAAAAGCCTACTAGAACAGCTGAACTTTATTTGGGGTTAATAAGAGGCACTTTGAATGGTGGCAGGTGTGTGCTGATTCCCACTTAACATGAGTTTGAATGTGATTGGTTAATTCTGAAGACAGCCACATCCCCAGTTATAAGAGGGTGTGCATATTTATACAACCAGTTTATTGCAAGTTATTTATTTTTATTTTTCCCCTTAAAAGATTTCAGTTTGTTTTTCAATTGGGCTGTACAGGTTATAGGTCACATTAATGATGGAAAAAAGTTTTAAAATGATTTATTTTGGTCTCATTTTTTTACATCACAAAAAAACTGACATTTGAATGGGGTGTGTAGACTTTTTATATCAACTGTAAATGTACAGTGAGTGTGTGCTGGGAACATCTGGCTGAGTCCCCTGTCCAAGAAGTCTTCAACTCCCACCTCCAGAAGAATATTGACCACATACCAAGGGATTCTGGTGACATGGAGTCTGAATAGGTCATGCTCTCCACCTAAAGAGCAAATGAAGCTTCTTCTGAGGTGAACTTTCATTTATCTATGATTATATCTGTGATATGCAGCTATTACATGAACATAAACCCTCTTTATTTTCAACATGCTGGTCCAGGGATGTGAAACATATGGCCCACGGGCCAAAAATTACCTGCCAGGGGGGTCCAAATTTTTCTCTCTGAATTTGTAGCTTTCTTTCTAGTAAATTTCTGACTTTTTCTACTGATTAGAATTGTTCATGTAAATTTGAGACATTTTTCTCCTTAAGATGAGATTTTTTTTCTCATCAGCTTTTGTTTTCTCTTTTGTTTTTTTTTTCTGGTGAAATTCAGCCCTGAAGGGGTATTTCAATTCATAGGGGTAATTTTCAACCCCTACCCCTTGGCCCTACCGGAGTGGTGGCTCAGTTGGTAGAGCATCCGCCCCACACCCGGGAGGCAGGGGTTCAAATCCCGGCCGGGTCATACCAAAGACCATATAAAAATGGTACTTTCTGCCTTCTAGCGTGGTGCTCCGCATAATGGAACGGGGAAAGTAAAGTTACGCACAGGGCTACCAGAGGACTGACCCCCCACTGTAGCTTTCACTACTTACAGTAGCTGTGTGGCCTAGGGTCAGAGAAACGGAGATGGGCGCCGCCCCATGCGCCTTCATGGCGTGAAGGGAATTAACTAACTAACTAACCCCTTGGCCCTTGATTTCAAGAGAATTGGCTAGGACCCAAATCTATCTTTACTTCACTGTCACATTGCAAATAGTTTTCTTAACTGTTTTACAGTATTTACTGCTGTTAATAAATAATTAAACAGTGTTTCTCTTGCTATTTTTTATGTATGTATAAGGGTCATTTACATATAAAAAGGCCCTCCATGAATGGCCACCTAATCATGGTGGATGGGGTTGAGTGTCCAAATGATCCCAGGAGCTATGTTGATCTCCTGAGGCAAACTGGTCCTGGGTGAAGGACCGGCCTCGGGGCGATCCAGTGGATCTCCATTAAAAATGTTACATCAAGGACCCAGTGTATCCATGACCTGCGGGAGGAATCATGGGGCTCATGGTGCTATGTGATCCGGGCGCAAGTCTGGGCTACTATGCCTGGACTGATGCCCCCGCAACCCAGATCTCTGGATAAGTGGTAGAAGATGGATGGATGGATGGGCATTTAAGAAGGTTGTAAATTTAGTTCACATAAAATTTAGCAAGCCACAGTCAGATTTGATCACATTAAATATAATTCTCCAATCACAAAATTGTGACTAGAGAAAAGGCTGAGTGGCTCGTAACTTTGGAAAATCACTAGCCACAATGGCTGGTGAGCAAAAAAGCTCATGTCAAGCCCTGATTATAATGTAGGTATATTTCATTGGAGAGATTTTGTGTTGGCATGCTTTTATTGGATTCAAGATATTTGTCATTACTGGCAATGATAATAAATGTGCTGCAATCACTACAGCAAGTCCTTCAGTTGTTAGATGCTTCAGAAAACATGTCCAACTGACACCACTTCTGTTTGTTCTTTATTGTCCTGTGCTAAGTGTTGCCTCAAAGCACCTCCAGAAACACGAGTCACAATCGTTCAATCCTAAAGTCTCTTCAATCTTCAGGTGACACCATTATAATGAATTTTGGGGCTGTGGGGCTGGTTGTGCAGGCAAAAATTTATGATCCCTGGAACAGAAGACTTCTTGTGAATTTTCAGGAGCCAAAAGGAGCTCCAATGAATCTCACCTAAGGTCTAAGTAAATGACACATTTTCCACTGGCTCCATTATTTGTTGTTTTAATCCTTTTTAAGTCATTGCCAATGACAGTATCTCACATCTACAGTAACAAGACCTCAGATAACAGTTTACATGTATGCAATACAATACAATGCAAATGTCATAATAAAAAGAAGATTGTGGTGCACAGTATTTACAGAAGGATGATTCCATCATAACACAGAACAAATAGTGTCATTAAGCATCTCCTTTGGCAATAATTGATTCAATAGTACATTTAAGAGTGCTTTAAAATTCTCCAAATACTATTTATATGCCCTGAAATACAGATATATTCTGTACATCTAAAATAATAAAAAAAAAAAACATAAAAAATATTTAGCTGATTATAACAGCTCAGTCCTTTTATTTCACAGGTTTTATTACACATTTAATTACACAACATGTCACCTGTTAATAACCCTTTATGGGCAACAACTCCCTTCCTTTTTTCTATTTTTACAAATCATTTTCTGCTTTACACTGCAATAAAGCAATTATGAGATCTGTTGTTTTCCCCCTTCTGTGCTTGAACAGCAAGCCGTGGAACGAGAGGTAATTGGGGGAAAAAAAAATCGAACTGCTGGATATTTTATGGGCCACAGCACGTAGTGAAAGGCTGAGTGGACAGCTTGAAGACGGGGGCAAAGACAGGTGCTTATGTGGTAGACGTCTGTGTAATACTCCTCTGACTGCTGGTGCTCTTAATGGCAAAGGTTGAGGAGTTGCTCTTGTGGCTGGAGCTGAAGTCACGCTCGCAGTGGCATGGAGAGGACCTGAGGTAGAGAGTGGAGCAGCACAGAAAGCTCTGCCTCAAATCCTGGAACAGATGACCAGCGAAGCACATGTAGATCCAGGGGTTACAGCAGCTGTTGAGGCTGGCCAGCAGCATGGAGATGATAAAAGGCGCAGCTGTGTGAGGAGACAGAGAGGAAAGTTAGTGCGGTGTGATAACAGAAATGAAAGAATTGGACCGGACTGAACAGCAGCTTGTTTACTCGATTGAAACTTTTATGCCAACAAATAATGGTGGCTGGCGGAGAATGACTTTATGGCTGCTCTTGCCACATAGAGAGACCAAAAACAACAACTTGTTTGTGATATTTCCCAAGTTGAACCCAATGCATCTGTTTCACTGCAGATATTGCACACAGAAGCACAGGTGTATGTACCATAGAACAGTTATGTGTTCAGATAAAAAAAACTCAATCAGCACACACAAAAGCAAGAGCTTCACTAAAGTGGAATGTCAAATTTTGAATTGGCTTTTCCCACAAACCCTGCAATTAACTCATTTTATAAATTAAAAGAAGCATGGTGGTGTAATGGTTACCACTATGGTTAGCACAGTAAGAAGGTTGTGGGTTCAAATCTACCAGCCTGCAGGGCCTATCTGCATGGAGTTTGCATGTTCTCTCCATGCTTGTGTGGGTTTTCTCTGGGGGCTCCAGTTTCCTCCCCAAAACATGTAAGTTAGGTTAAGTGGAGACTCTAAAGTGGCCCTAGGTGTGAAGGGATTGGTGGTGGATGCCCATGAATTTCCCTCTCTGGATTAATAAAGCATAACAAACAATTACATGTTTCTGAGGTTCGGATTACAAGCTAAAAATACTTGATTAAGGTTAGGGAAATAGTTTTGGTTGGGGAGAGGGAAAGGTGAGGTTCTACATTCCTCAGATTGCAACTGTTTACTTCATGTAAAAATGTACATATAGTTTGTGATTCCTATTGGTAAAAATGACCATATAGAGTAGTGTATTGTAGGACAATCTCGACTTTTAATGTAGCGCCAACTTTTGGAAAATATGACCTATGCCAGATTTAAGATCTGGCAATATTAGCTACTAGATCCATTGTTTTCTTAACACTTTATGACACAATATTATCATAAACAATAACATCCACACACATTTAAACTATTCTGTTTGTATAAAATCAAATCAAAGCTTTATTTATATAGCACTTTTCATACAAAAAGATGCAACGCAAAGTGCTTCACACATTGAAATAAAACACAATTTATCCCCCCCCCCCCGGCACACCCACAGACACACACACAGACACAAACACATAGACACAAAGAAACTTTCACCAGTGTAAAACTTATGGCTTAAGGCTTATAGCTGGGCACCGAGGATCCAAGTGTGGAAGCACCATCACTAGGGAGCCATCACCAGCAGGGAAAGTGCCAAGTTCATGGCTACAGGAACACTAACTCTGAGACTGCCCAAGTCCAACCCAAGGGATCGACACCACAGGCATGGCGCTGCAGCGCACGACCGCCTCAGCCGGGCAGACCAGGGCAATCACAGGCCAGTGCCCCGCAGCCAGAAAACAAGCACAACCCCCACGGGAGGGGCCCCCCCATGAAGAAACACCGGAGCTTGGACAGAGTGTTAAAAAGTCACTGATAAATAATAAGATAGTTAGCTGATAAAAAAGACTAGGCAGTTAAGATGACTAGAAAAATAAAACAATGCCTAAATATAGTCAAACAGACATATATTCATAAACATTAATAATTCACAGTAAGATAAGTGATTGAGACATAAAATAGATTTAAAATCAGAAATTAAGAGAATTAAAATAGGAAACTAATCAAAAACAAGGTTAAGAAAGCAGATCTTGAGCCTGCTTTTAAAAACATGGACATTGACGGTAACCCTGATGTTCTCCGGCAGGCTGTTCCACAGACGTGGGCCACAGTAACTAAAAGCCCCCTCACTGTGGGTGCATGTTCTGACAGTAGGAATAATTAAAAGGCTGGTGCCAGAGGACCTCAGGGACCGCGGTGGCTCATATGCCAAAAGCAATTTTGATAAGTTAGAACGCCCAAGACCATGCAGACATTTACAAACCAATAAAAGAACCTTAAAATCAATCCCGAAGGACACGGGAAGCCAATGCAGTGATTTTAAAACTGGCATGATGTGAGCCTACCGTCTGGTCTTCGTCAGCACATGTGCAGCTGAATTCTGTAATTAGCTGCAGATTTGAAATTGTATTTTGGGGAAGACCAGACAGCAGGGCATTACAGTAATCAATATGGCTGGTGATAAAAGCATGCATCAGTATCTCTGTGTTTGCTCGAGAGAGAAGCGGGTGGACTCTGGCTATATTCTTTAGATGGTAAAATCCTGTTCATGTAATATTTTTAATGTGTGAAGTAAAACAGAGCTCAGAGTCTAAAATGACGCCCAAATTCTTAACATGTTGTGATGGGGTAAAGGACAGACTATGTAATTTTAGTAAAAATTTTCTCTCTCTGAGCTTCAGGACCAATGACTAAAACTTCAGTTTTGTCCTGGTTGAGCTGAAGAAAGTTTGTTGCCATCTTAATGTCTAAAATACAGTTTAAAAGGGTCTTAATTGCTTCCATGTCATCAGGAGACACAGCAATATACAGTTGTATGTCATCAGCATACCTATGATAATTAACACAATGTCTCCTGATAACATCCCCCAGGGGGAGCATGTACAAAATAAAAAGTACTGGACCTAAAATTTAACCTTGGGGCACACCACAATTTATTTTGTAGACCCTGGAAGAGCATGTATCTATACTTACAAAAAAGCTTGTGATGATTGGGTGAGCGCACTTCCCCTCCCTTTCTGTGGGAGGTTCTTCTTTCAGTTCCCGGCTCCGCTGATCATCATCACACTTGCATGAGTGGACGCACCTGCTGCCTCTTCACTGCCAGCGCTTAAAAGGACCTGCTTGTGAACACTTTGGCGCTGGCTCGTTGGGTATCACTGCCTGAATTTAAGGCTTAATACTGACTTGTGAGGAACTCAGCCTAATCTCTCCTTTCCTCTTCTCTCCCCAGGTTGCTGTCATCTCTGCGGTGCATCTCCGGGATTGCTGTGTGCTCACCTGCCACTTCATCCTCATCTCTCCGGACTGTTCCTTCCTCTCGGTCAGACTCCACCCTGCTCCTCACCTCTCCACGTCCCCGGCCAGCTCAGTCCTGCTGGCCCGTCACCCCCCGTGCTGAGTTCCTCTGCCAGGCTCTCTGTTCATCTGCAGTAAGAAAAACCCTGTTTAGTTATTTTCTCCCCTGTCTTACTCTCTCCTCAAACCAGCTCTTGTCTCTCTCTCTCCACAGGCTGTGGGTCTCCCTGCGTGCTCTGCTTTTCCCTACTGTTGCCAGTTGTTCAATAAAGTGTTAAACGTTTCAATTCGGTGTCTAAGTGTCTTCTCTGGTGTAGTTGCTTTGCATGTGAGCTTCCTATTTGACAGTCATGACAGAACGAGCCAGCCATGACGAAAGCTCAGCAAGCGCTGCATCAGCAGAGCACTCCGCTCTTTATCGGTTAGACGCTACTGAACGGCAGGTGGCCGTTCTAACCGAGCAGTTGCAAACTATTACTCAGCAGCTTGCTATGGTTACCAACCACCTTTGTCAAATGTCTCGTCCGGGCCCTTCCTCTCCACCTGTCGCCCCAGCGGCTGCTACCATTTGCCGCACCACTTCTATGCCTTCACTTGCCCCGTACGCGGGGTAAGTGGGGGGGATGCAAGGGGGTTTTGCTTCATGTTTGCCTCTATCTGCGACAGGTTGATGGGGAATACCTGGACGGCACTTCCAAAATTCATTTTATGATCCTCCTGCTCTGAGATTGGGTCCTTAATTGGGCCCAGTCTGTCCTCGACAGCACGGAGGGCCCAATTATACCTTTGAATGGTTCGTTCAGGAATTTTCTCAGGCCTTTGACCATTTGGAGAGTGAGGGGAATATTATGAGCTGCCCAATGTTGCTCTGGCAGGGGAATCGGTCTGCAGCTGATTTCTCTGTGGAGTTCCGGGTCGCCGCTGCAGACTCCGGGTGGAACGATGTCGCCTTACGTAGTGCCTTCCTCCTGGGTCTTAATACCAATCTTCGTGACAAAGTGATGGTTCATGCCACCCCCTCCTCTCTGGATGAGCTTATCAATCAAGCAGTCAGTTTGGACAACCAGTACAGCGAGCACGCGAAGGAGCAAAAGGCCTTCTCTGGTCCACTCGTCTCGTGCACACCCCCTCCAGCTACCAGCACAGCTAAGCCCGACATTTCCTCCGGAGCTATGGTGTTAGGCCGAGTCTATCTGACTCCGGAGAAACACCAGTGACAGAGGAAGGCAGGTGCGTGTATGTACTGAGGCTCTCTGGAGCATAAATTGTTTACCTGCCCATTGAAACCAACGTAGCCCATCAGTAACCGTGGGGGGGGTCTGGCGGGCAGAAATTCCACTAATCCCCCCGGTAACTTCTTTATCCCGGCCCTTATCCAGTTACCAGGGGCCGAGAGAAAGGTCTTGACATTAGTTGATTCTGGGGCGGAGCTGAATTTTATTTCATTGCGACTTGTGCAGGAGTTAGGCTTGGGGTGGGGGTTTTTCTTGGTCAGAAAGAAGGACGGATCTCTGCGTCCGTGCATTGACTACTGTGAGCTCAATGCGATAACTGTCTAAGATAAATATCCACTGCCCCTAATCAATTCCGCATTCGAGCTCCTTCAGCGCGCGTGGGTGCTCTCCCAACTCAACCTATGCAATGTGTATCATTTGGTCCGCATACACGAAGGAAACGAGTGGAAGACGGCCTTCAGAACACAGTTGGGGCATTTTGAATATCTCGTGATGCCGTTTGGCTTCATTAATGTTCCAGCCATCTTCCAAAGCATGATCAGTGATGTCCTCCGCGACATGATCAACCAATTTGTGTTTGTGTATCTCGACGATATTTTGATTTTTTCCTGCATGCAGGAAGAACACACAGTCCACGTCTGGGCCATGTTACAGTGGCTTCTGGAAAACCAGCTCTTTGTGAAGGCCGAAAAGTGTGAGTTTTCCACCGACTCCACTGCCTTCCTTGGCTTTATTGTTGCTGAATGAGAGCTGAGGGCCAATCTGGCCAAGGTGAAGGCTGTGCTTGATTGGCCTACCCCGCACACCCTCAAACATCTCCAACGTTTCTTGGGCTTCGCTAACTTTTATCGTAGGTTCATCAGAAAATACAGCAGGGTGGCACAGCCTCTCACCCAGCTGAACTTGTCCAAAGTGTCTAAGTGGTCCAAGGCAGCTGAGCAGGCTTTCTCTGGACTGAAAGCCCCTTTTTCCAACACACCCATCTTGGCCCAGGTTGACCCTCAGCTTCAGTTCATAGTTGAGTTGGACGCTTCCAACTCGGGGGTGGGCGCTGTCCTTTCGCAGCGTTCGGCGTCCGATCAGAAGCTCCACCCATGCGCGTATTTCTCTCGGTGGTTAACGCCGGCCGAGAGGAATTACAGCATAGGAGACCGAGACCTGTTTGCCATTAAGTTGGCTCTCGAGGAGTGGAGGCAGTGGCTGGAGGGAGCCACTCATCTCATCATTGTGTGGACCGACCATAAAAATTTAGAGTACCTTAAGTCGGCCCACAGATTGAATTTCACGCAGGCTTGCTGGGCCCTTTTTTTCCTCAGATTCAATCTAATTATCACCTATCGGCCCGGCTCTCGTAACATCAAGCCTGATGCTCTCTCCCGCCAGTTCACCTCAGATTCCTCATCCTCATCTTCTCCTCCTGAGCCCATTGTGCCCTCCTCCTGTATACTGGGCGCCCTCTCGTGGGAGATCGAGCAGAGAGTCCGGCAGGCCCAGTTCTCTGAGCCCAAACTTGAGGGGGTCTTGGCCAATTGCCTGTTTGTCCCGCCCAGCCTGCGCAGTGACGTCATCTGCTGGGGGCACACCAGCCACTTTGCCTGTCACCCCGGGATCTTCCGTACCATCGATCTGGTGAGGCCAGTGTTCTGGTGGCCCACACTGCAGACTGATGTGTGGGACTATGTCAAAGCCTGCCAGGTGTGTGCCACTAACAAATCAGACTCATTTTCACCAGCCAGTCTCCTGCATCCCCTGCTGGTTCCCAGTCGTCCCTGGTCTCATATTGCCATGGACTTTGTTACGGGACTCCTTCCTTCTCAGGGCAACACAGTCATCCTCACCATATTTGATCGCTTTTCTAAGGCCATTCATCTGGTGCCCCTTCCCAAGCTGCCCTCTGCCACCGAGACTGCCATCCTGCTCACCATTCATGTCATCCACTTTCATGGTATTCCCTTGGACATTGTGTCTGACTGGGGTCCCCAATTCACCTCAGAAGTTTGGAAATCCTTTTGTCATTCCCTCGGCACTACAGTCAGTCTCACCTCCGGCAATCACCCCCAGAGTAACAGGCAGGCTGAGCGGGCTAACTAATCCCTGGAGGCCACCCTCAGATGTGTGGCTTCCTGCAACCCCACCACCCGCAGCTCCCATCTGACTTGTGTGGAGTATGTCCATAACTTGGCCATCTCCTCTGCCACCGGGTGGACGCCATTCGAGGCCTCAATGGGCTATACTCCCCCTCTCCCCCCCCGCTGCCCATGGCGGAGAGGGATGTCGCTGTGCCATCTGTGGGGGTCCACGCTCGCCACTTCCGCCGGTTGTGGAGGTCCACCCGGGTGGCCCTCCTCTGTTCAGCTGAACGGAATCACCGGTACATGGACCGCAGGCAAGTCCCAATGCCCAAATATGCGGTCGGTCAAGAGGTGTGGCTGTTGGTGGACCAGGTTCCTCTGAAGACGGAGTGTAGGAAGCTGTCACCCTGCTTCCTTGGTCCCTTTCCTGTCTCCAGGATCATTAACAATGTGACGGTGACGGTCCACCTGAAACTACCACCGATACTCCGCATCCACCCCACATTCCATATCTCCAAGATGAAGCTCCTCTCTGCCAGTCCCCTCTGCCCCCCCCCCTTCCCCAAGCTTCCGCCTCCTCCCCGGATCCTTGATGGTCAGACCACCCACACCATACAGAGGATTCTGGATGTTTGCCGTTGGGGCTGAGGCTTGCAATACCTGGTCCACTGGAAAGACTATGGACCAGAAGGGAGATCATGGATCCCCGGTTCCAACTTCCATGACAAGGGGATGGTCCGTGCCTTTCACTGGGCCCATCCCAATAAGCCCGGCGGGTTGCCAGGAGGCGCCCCTTGAGGAGGGAGCACTGTGATGATCTGGTGAGCATACTCCCCCTCCCTTTCTGTGGGAGGTTCTTCTTTCAGTTCCCAGCTCCGCTGAGCATCATCACACCTGCGTGAGTGGACGCACCTGCTGCCTCTTCACTGCCAGCGCTTAAAAGGACCTGCTTGTGAACACTTTGGCGCTGGCTCGTTGGGTATCACTGCTTGAATTTAAGGCTTAATACTGACTTGTGGGGAACTCAGCCTAATCTCTCCTTTCCTCTTCTCTCCCCAGGTTGCTGCCATCTCTGCGGTGTGTCTCAGGGATTGCTGTGCGCTCACCTGTCGCTTCATCCTCATCTCTCTGGACTGTTCCTTTCTCCTGGTCAGACTCCACCTGCTCCTCACCTCTCCACGTCCCCAGCCAGCTCAGTCCTGCTGGCTCGTCTCCCCCCGTGCTGAATTCCTCTGCCGGGCTCTGTTCATCTGCAATAAGAAAAACCCTGTTTAGTTATTTTCTCCGCTGTCTTACTCTCTCCTCTAACCAGCTCTTGTCTCTCTCTCTCCACAGGCTGGGTGTCTCCCTGCATGCTCCGCTTTTCCCTACTGTTGCCAGTTATTCAATAAAGTTGTGTTAAATGTTTCAATTCGGTGTTTAAGGCTACGGTCACACTGCAGGTTTTAATGCTCAATTCTGATTTGTTTTGCACAAATGTGACCCATATCTGATTTTTTAATGACAGTCTGAATGGCACAGATCCAGTTTTTTCACACCAGACCTGGGCCACTTTCATATGTGGTCCTAATTCCGATACGTATCTGATATTTTCCAAAGCGACCTCAGTCTGAACGGTCATGTCATATTTCACCCGACTTTTTCCTCACTGAAGTGAGACAGACGCTACAATCCTGCTGTGGAAGATGCCGCAGCATGATGGACAGCTGATTTGTGCTCTCTTTTTTTAATCAATCTTCTTCCCTTTATCACTGGATCATAATTTTGTCGGCTCCCACAGCACAACAACTTCAAAATTGTGGGCGGGGGGAGGGGGTGGTTCAGGGCTGAAGCCGTCAGACATTACATGTGCACATTAACAGTACATTTAAAAAAAAAAAGTGGTCATCTGGCATGTAGAGGAATGAAGCTGGTATTTATTTTGTGCATAAACATTTCTGAATGTTTTTTAACATTTATTTTGCTGGGCTGCATCAAAGGTGAAGAAGTTCTGTCCCCCTCAGTCGTTCGGTGCTCATATTCACTTCCGCAAACACAACGCTGTGTCTGACGTTACATTTTCTTCTGCACATGCGGGTCACTTCATAGCTGGAGACCATTCATACTCCAGTCTGATGGGGGTCGCATTTAAATTATAATGTGAACCACCACACAAAAAAATTGGATCTCACCAAAAAATCGGAATTGAGCATTAAGACCTGCAGTGTGACTGTAGCTGAAGTGTCTTCACTGGTGTAGTTGCTTTGCACGTGAGCTTCCCATTTGACAGTTATGACAAAGTTCCTGTCTGTGAGGTAGGACTTGAACCAATTAAGAACAGTAGAGGCCAACCAGAGCCTTTAGTCTGGTTAAAAGAATATGGTGGCCTACTGTATCAAAGGCAGTAGAACCAGGACTGAAATTCTGTGTGAGTCCATATTGTGCCTTAGGTCATTTACATTCCTGACCAGGGCTGTCTCTGTACTGTGGTTCATCCTAAAACCAGACTGGTTTTCATCAAATATGTGATTTGATATTAAAAAATAATTTAACTGAGTAAAACCAAGTTTTTCTACAATTTTGCTTAAAAATGGTAAGTTGGATACTGGTCTGTAGTTATTAAGTTTTCAGGATCTAAACTACTCTTCTTTAGGAAGGATCTCACCACTGCCGTTTTAAAGGCAGCAGGGAAAATACCCATCTGGAGAGTAACTCATGATATTTAAAAGTTCCTCCTGGAAAAATCCACAGAACGTTTTTAAAAGTGATGTGGGAATGGGATTCAAAAGACAAGACAGGTTGTTGGATTGACTTGGGAGAAAACTCGACCAAGAGTTTCAGCATCAACCACGGCAAAACTCTGGTTGAATTTTAAACCTGCATGGCAATGAATGCGAGCATATCTTGTTTTTGTTCAGTTTTCTTTCAAAACTGCTACATACCTTACAATGAAGATTCTCAGCTATATGTACTATTAGCATCAAGCTGATGTCAGGATTCAGCACTGTGCTATAGCACAGCCTGGTTCAAAACTCCCAGGACATTTTTCTAAATGAACTCGCACTGTGTTCTTATCAATTAGTGTCTTTTTGTTAGATGCCATTAATGTCATGCACAAGATGTTCTTTGGCGTTGATTCTTTGACACACATACCACACCAGAACTGGCAGTTGAGTTACAGTATAACAGTCCAGTTTTGCAAAACATTGCCATGCCAGGTCTGTGGTGGTGGTGGTGGTGGTGGTGGTGGGGGGGGGGGGGGGGGGGTTAGTTGCATGTTTATCAACAATAATACAGTCTGAGTCCTGTTTTGCAGATTTTTTTTTTTCACCTGATCAATTCATTGCTAGTTGACTTTTTATTGTTCTTTTATTATCTGGTTTTATTTGGACACTCAAAATTACTTTTCATGGATTTAAGCAAAGATTTTTATTTTGCTGCTTCTTGAGATGAGATGAACTGGAAGTAATAAATCTGCCTTACTGACGCTATGACCTGGAGAATCACATAGAGCAGCCAAAGGGCACTTTTACGCATAAGTGAGACATCAGCAGCTTAGACAGAACAACACAAATTAACACCTCAGGGTCATATTCAGACAAAATCAAATTTGCTCGTTGTCACATGTGCCACACTGTTGGAAACAGTCAGCATTAGAAGCTCATTTTCATCAAAATGCGTAAAAAATGCCATGGTTTCCCACCCCTTAGAAAATACAGAAGCGATACACAAGAAGCAACTGTTTACATGCACTGGATATGGGGTCTACTGGTTTAATACTTGTTGGTTAAGACAAAGAAAGTAGTAAAAACAGTGCCTCATAGTAGTTGTGAAAATAATTACATGCAGCGTGACTGGAGTGATGAGCAACAGGAGTTTTCAAAATTTTAAAAAATTGGAGATAAACCATTGTTTGTTGAATGACAATCCAATTTGTAATAACACCAACTATGACTCACCTACCTAACTAAGAGGATATATGTTTTTCTTCACAATTAATAAATAATATTGTGCATTTATTACAAATAATAGTAGTACCCCTGTCATGCATTTTGAACATGTTGCTATATTTCTTGCATCAGAGTAATGATTTCTCCTAAATAATGCTGTTTCATTTCACATGGGGCTCATCCCTTAATGCCTGTGTAAAGTCATGTTGCAGCTTAAAGCCGTATGTACATGTGCCAGCTGTTTCAGTGTTGCGCTGTGGGACTGGATCAAGGGTGCCCCACAGCCAATCAAAACTTACGAATGGATTTGACATTCATTGGTTCCTTTTCATTGACTATCAACCTATGCTAGTTAGTTAGTCACCACCTGGGCTGCACGGTGGCGCAGTGGTTTAGCACTGTGGCAGCACAGTTTTACCCTCGGCCGGGGGATCGCGGGGATCATGAGGTCGTGGGTTCGATCCCAGCCCCCGGCCAACAGTGAGCTGTGTGGAGTTTGCATGTTCTCCCCGTGTTGCGCGGGTTTACTCCGGGATTTCTCCGGTTTCCTCCCGCATACCAAAAACATGTAGGTTTAGGGCGCTCGCGCACGCAGCGACCAGCAGCTGGTGGCTTGTCACCAGACTGCAAACCAAGTCTACCTACGGGTACAAATAAGTAACAAAAAAAAAAAAAAAAAACTTGCAGGGCTAATGAATCAAGTGAACAGTTCTTTTTTTTAAGTTATTTATGCACATTGCCATTTGAGCAGAAATCAGAGATTAAATATTTGGGATTGCACCAGCCAGAGAATTTAAGCATCACTCAGTCAGACCTGCTTTTGCAATCCAAACTGGTTCAGAAGAATACCAACTTGGTAAACATGGACGTAAGTAGCAGTGTGGAAAATGGTGTTAGATATGACTTGCTTGCAAGCGCAAATATAGCAGCTCAGATTGATACCGCTCACAAACACGCAATTTATCTTCACAAGCAGAAGAGGACAGATATGTTGAGCAGACTTGATAAACTCATTCACAAGGCTGGTAAAATCACTGGACAGAACCTGGAGATGTTTGAGTCAGTGAGGGACAGAAGAACACTGAACAAGCTGCTCTCCATCGTGGACAACCCTCCCCACCCCCTCCATGACACACTATAGAGACAGTGGAGCTCATTCTCCAACAGACGCAGGTCCGCTGTCACAAAGAACGCTATAGAAAATCATTCACCATTTCATTGTACAACAGCTCATCATTGTGTAACAGGTGAAAACACCATTGCACTTCATATATGCAGATACTGTACTGGTTATCAGTATGTATATATTTTTACTGCTCTTCATTGTCCTACAGTATACTGTTCTTATTTATTACTGCTGTCATTTACCCTGTTTCTTTAAACAGTGACCACCCGTTGATGTCACAATTTTAATGTGTTAATTTTCTATTTAGTTTTAATTGCAGCTTAATTAGTGTTATATTGTACATATTATATTGCTGTCTGTGCCTTTTGCACTGTTTGCTGCTGCAACACAACAATTTCCCTCAGGGAATCAATAATCTATCTATCTGCACTTGTCTGGGCAGCATGGTGGTGTAGTGGCTGGCACTACTGCCTCACAGTAAGAAGGTCATGGGTTCAAATCCACCAGCCAGCATGGCCTATCTGTGTGGAGTTTGCGTGTTCTCCTCATGCTTGCGTGGGTTTAATCCTGGTGCTCTGGGTTCCTCCCACATTCCAAAAACATGCAAGTTAGGTTAACTGAAGACTCTAAAGTGGACCTAGGTGTGACTGGTGAAGGGAATGGCGCAGCACCATGGATGCCTGTGAATTCCCCTCTGGGATTAATAGAGTATAACAAACAAACATGATCTTGGTGGAACAACAACAGGCCTAAGACTTTGTGTGAAACTGTGTTACAGGGATAAAATGAATTGACAGCTTCACTGAATATAAGGATTTCATAAGAGCATTTTGGCAACATTGTCTGCGGGTGATTTCAGGCATTACAACTCACAGCCTTACATCGATGACACCTCATTCATTGATGGACTGGTGAACTTTGACAAAAAAGCGATTGACAAGTTTGCCTGGATGAAAGATCACCATACAGCCTCTCTTTTCAAGTGGACGTCACTGGTGAGTCCATTTCACATTATTTGTAAGTTTGGTAAGTTAAGAATCTTGGGTTTCCCTGCTCTGAATATTACTTTGGATGTGTCATAAATGAGCATTAACTGGTTAAGTTTGGATTTGTGATTTATTACTGTTTTACAAGGCAATAACAGTTCAGTGAATGTCAATATCACTGTCTGCATTTCCACTTCACTGATTTGAGGGGGTGCATTTGTTGTTGTTTTTTTTTAACTCACTTTTAACTCACTCCTTTAAAATTTATACAAATTCATATAAAAAAACTGAGCCAGAAACAGCACAATAAACAGAACAAGAATAGAAACACCAGGAGTTAAAAGCGAAGCAAATTTAAAAAAAAAAAAAAAAGGAAAGGAATTCACATAAAGGGTGCAGAAGATAAATAATAAATACAAAGAGATTAAATTAACTTGAATTTGGAACACAGATTTAAGGTTTTCATAGTTTTTGTATTACAAGAGGTAGATTTTGTTAGAAAGTAAAATTTCACCTTTTTTTCAAAGGTACCAAAGTAGGGTTTGACCTTTAAGACTTTACATTTATGAATATAAAATTTGCCTATTATTACAATAAGGTTACATAAATAAAATTCACTTTCCAGTCTTTTATAGTCCACAAAACCAAACAGCACATTTTTCAAGTGAAGAACAAAACCATCGTAAATGTTGTCCAAGACAAAGTGACAGATGCCTTGCCACAGATGTCAGGTGTGCTCACAAGTCCAAAACAGATGGAAGACGGTTTCTGGGTGTGTGTTACAGAAAGTGCAAGATACATCCGTGTCCTTCTTGTATCTCACCAAGAAAGATTTGACGGGATAACAATGGTGAAGAATCTTGAAAGAGATTTCTTTGACTTTGTAAGTAAGTATTTGTTGGGGAGAGTCCATGTTCTTTCCCAGCTTGTGTTCTGAACAAGCAGGGGTGCATTTGTATTTACATTCATGGACGATCAGTGACATGCGGTGAGTTCCATTTCCGGTGAGGCTGTGATGCTTTCAGGGTCAGATTTGCAAATCGGATTTTATAAATAATTTTAACAAAACAAGTCAGCGTAAGGTATTTTATTGAATTACCTCTTAATGGAATACACAGCAAAGGCAGTAATAAAAGTCCATGCTTTTATTTTAGAACTCTCCTGAGTATAGAAAATGTGCAAAGACCCTCTGTTACACAAGTATAATGTATCAAGTTATTTTACAAACAACTTTTTTGGCCACAAAATTCATTATACTTTGTTTCTGGCCAAGGAATGGCCAATAGATGGCAATAGAGGGATATCAGATGTTTTATATTAATAGATCTCAAAAAAAGGGTGGTGTTGGTGTTGCACTGTATATTGATGAACTGTATAGGTGTAAACTTGTAAATGGAATGTCCTTTGCACTACCAGGGATTGTGGAATGTGTTACTGTTGAGGTTGACCAAGATAAAACAAAAAATCTAATTATAAGTTGTATATATAGAATGCCGGGAACTTGCGTTGAGACATTCAGAGATAAGTTAGTCGAGCTGTACAATAATATAACTAGCAAGAAAATGGTTGTAATCTGTGAAGACTTCAATATTGATTAACTAAATCCATTTCAGCAAAATGTAATTACAGAGTTCATGAATTCTATGTACAGTATGAGTCTATATCCCACAATAACACATCCCAGTAGAACCACAGTTCACACTGCTACACTTATTAATAACCTGTTTGTTAATATTATTGATAAGAAAATAGAAAGTGGATTATTGATAAATGACATAAGTGACCATTTGCCAGTCTTTGCACTTATCCATGGCCACACGGGGACCAATACAGAAAAAACGTTAAAATCTTTCAGATACAAATCACAAAATACAATCAGTTCTTTTAAAGAAGACCTGCTGAAGCAAGACTGGACAAAAGTCTATATATCAGATGGAAATGAAGCCTATGACACATTCATGAACATTGTAACCACTCTTTATGAAAAAAATTGTCCATTAGTAAAGAAAAAGCTTAAACAGAAATTTGTCGACAAGCCATGGTTAACCAAAGGATTACAAAAAGCATGTAAAAAGAAAAAATCATTATATAAAGCTTTTCTAAAGAAAAGGACAAAAGAAGCAGAGCAGAGGTATAAAACATACAAAAATAAGTTAATATATATAATGAGATGTAGTAAAAGAGACTATTACAGTAAAGAACTGGAGAAAAACAGAGATAACATTAAAAATACATGGACAATACTTAACAATATTCTTGGAAATAAAAACAGAAATACAAGCTACCCAACCAATCTTTCAAAAAAAAAAACGACTCAGAGTGTGAATGCAGTCTCACCTGCAGATGAATTTAAATTTTTTGTTAACATTGGTCCTAATTTGGCTTGAGAAATACCATTACAGCATCTACAGGTGATACAGTAAGCAAAAACATTGCTATAAAAGACTCCATTTTCATAAAGAACACAGATGAGAGAGAGGTCATTGAAATTGTTAAATCATTTAAAAGTAAAACATCTACGGACTGTGATGGTATTGATATGCTTTTAGTCAAAACTATCATTGAATGCTTAGTGAAGCCACTGACGTATATTTGTAACCTGTCTCTCCAAATAGGTATATTTCCCAGTGCAATGAAAATAGCTAAAGTAATTCCGATATACAAGATAGGTGACAGAGGGGAATTTTCAAACTATAGACCTATTTCACTATTGCCGCAATTTTCCAAGATACTTGAAAAAATATTCTGTGAGAGAATTGACAACCTCATAATGAAGAATAATTTATTGTGTGAGCAGCAATACGGGTTCAGACACAAGAGGATAACTGCATTTACTGTAATGGAATTTATAGAAAAAAATATCAACTGCCGTTGGAAAATAAAGAGTATTCAGTTGTGGTGTTCCTAGATCTTAAAAAAACATTTGATACAGTGGATCATAAATTATTATTAAAGAAACTACAAAATTATGGTATTGGGGGGTAGCACTGTCCTGGTTATGTAGTTACTTAAAGAACAGATATCAGTATGTATGTGTTGGTAGCAAAAACTCACATTTACTGAAGGTTACTTGTGGAGTCCCACAGGGTTCAGTTTTGGGGCCATTGTTATTCAATATGTATATAAATGATATATGTAAAGTTTTGGAAAAAATGGATTTATTACTGTTTGCAGATGACACTAATTTATTATGCAGTGGAAGCAATTTGGAACAACTTTTGGATACACTCAGAAGGGAATTAGGAAATCTTAAACTGTGGTTTGATTCAAACAAATTAACGCTCAATTTAAGTAAGACAAAATTTATAATTTTTAACAACCATCACAGCAACTCAGTATCTAAACTCTGTGTAAATGGCATAGAGATTGAAAGGGTATCCGAAACTAAATTTCTTGGAGTAATAATTGATAATAACCTGTGTTGGAAGTCACATATTAATTATATTTGTCATGGCGGCCTCTGGGCCGTCATTGGCTTCATCAGTCCCAGCTGCGCACAGACCAACAGGTGCCAATCAGCGGCTGTTAAAAGCCAGTGTTGCTGACAGCCCGGCACGGAGTCGTCTGTCCTCCTCATCGGAGCATGAACCAGAGCTTCGTTCTCAAGCTTCGTCAAGAACGCCTCGTCAGGAACTGCCACGTAAGAGAACTGTTTGTTACTCAACTCCTTGCCTTTACCCCTGTGCACAGGTGGACCTCCCAGGCGGCGGACCAGCTTCCCCAGCCGACGGGGCGTTGCCACTTCAGCCACGTAGCTCCTCGCTACCACCTCTGCTACGGGTACGTCTTACTCCTCAGCTGCAAGAGCTGCTATTGTCTCAGTTACAGGAACTGTCATCACCACGATCAGTGGAATCTCTGTCATCACCACCATCGGAACTGTCATCGTCACGATCAGCGGAATCACTGCCAACACCGCTATCAGAACTGTCATCGTCACGGTCAGTGGAATCACTGCCGTCATCATCACAGGAACTGCCATCGTCACAGCAACAGGTGGATTCACAACCACAGCCACGAGCACATTCACCTCCACGTTGCACGGCCGCTGGGAGTCAGCAGGACGCCACCTGTGGATCACCCAAGTAAGCCCCTTCACCTACAATTACTCACGAGTGCTGAACAGCGGTAATTGTATCTGCTTGTGTGTTACAGGGTTGCCAGGTCTCCATCCGGACTGCTCAGTTCCAGCGACCAGAACTCTATACTTGCACTCACTCACTCACGCACTACACACTCTCACTCTACAATAAAGGGATTATTGTCACTATCTACCCGTGTCAGTGTCTGTCTCCTGGGTCCTGAAATATGTCAATATTAAAGGTAAAATATCCAAATCACTCTGGATAGCAATGCTACACAGAGTGAAATATTTGCTGAATCAACCCACACTATACAGTATATACTGCTCAAAAAAATTAAAGGAACACTTTTTAATCTGAGTAAGCTGGACTAGCCTGCCTCAATTTCTTCACTTTAAGTTTTGGAGTGTTTTCATTTCCATCAAAAGACGTGGCATCTTTTCATTCTTAACACATTATCCAGTCCATATCAGTGTAGATATCCAGTTTATTTTTTCCCATTAAAATCTGATGTGTTTTCAAAGTGTTCCTTTAATTTTTTTGAGCAGTATACTTTGTATCATTCATTAATACTCCCATACATGACATATTGTACTGAAGTATGGGGAAATGCATATAAAACAAACATATATCCAATCTTTATGCTTCAGAAGAGAGCTATTAGAATAATAAACAAAGCTGCTTACAGGGAACCAACAAACCCACTTTTTCTTAAATTGAAAGAAGTTGAAAGATCTGGTTGACTTTAAAACTGTAGTAATAATGTTTGAAGTGAAGAATCTATCACTGCCAGCAAATATCCAAAAGTTGTTCCAAATAAGGGAGAAACAATATCATTTCAGAGGAACATGTATATTTCAAAAACCTTCAGTGAGAACTACTATCAAGCAACACTGTGTCTCAGTGCAAGGAGTCAGATTGTGGAACGCTTTTGGACCTGAATTAAAATCATGTATGACACTTGGGCAATTTAAACAAAAATTAAAGGAAGAAATACTCCAAACATATATACAAGATGACATGTAAAATCACATAAGAATTATCATATTCAGTCTGTGTTGTGCTGTTACTTAGTTTTTGTTTTTGGTTTTTTTGGTCACGTTTTGTCTTAGCTTTGTTCTGAATTGTAATCGCTCTTGTTTTGTTTTTCTTTTGAATTCTTGGATGAAATATGGGTGGGCAATATATGCTGCGGCTTCAGCCATCACCCATTTCGGATAACTTATGTTGAACTGTATAATCAGAGGAGTTATTGTTTAATTTGATCTTGTTAGATTTTTCCCCCTTTATTATATTATTCTGTTCCTTTCTTTTAATCTTTACTTTTAATCTATCCAAAATAAAGATTCATTCATTCATTAAAGGACTAATTAAATTATAGGGGTTCAGAGAGCTACATCTCTCTCTGTGTTGCAGCTCCACAATTTACACTCCTTATTACAAATTATTAGTAGTACTGACAACTACTATGCATGCGTGGTCTTACCTTTACTTGTAAATGAAGTAAATTTGCCTGTCCTGTACAAAAATCACTGTGACTTTGTTAAAAAAAAAAAATCCTTATCTTCCTTTATTTAAAAAAAAACTGTGTTTACGGTGGTCAAACACACACCCTCTCATTGGGCAATGGTACTGCGCAGCTTTTGACTGTGATTTTCAGCCTCACCTGCTTCCCCTGCCTCCCCTTACCGCATGTCACTGCAGAGGAAGTGGTTAGTGTTTATTGATCCCCTCCAGACTTTTCGCGCCAGAGACACCACTGGCAAGCAGTAAAGTAACCCTAGGGGAAACTGTAAGTGTGAGTGGAAAATGTGTGCAGTGGAGGTAAAAATGGTTTTTGTGTATGTATCCAAAAATTGGGCGTGATAGGAAACTGTTATGTCTGTAAACTGGAGAGACTCACAAAGAGTGGTGTCTGCTTTGAACACGAACTTTATTACACAACTATAGCTTACAGTACAGGTCTGCTACCGTGTATTGAGCCAGCCGGGAAAGAGGCTGTAAGATGGCCGGCTCTCCCCTTATAACCATCCGGCGTAATGATGTCGCCCTCATGGCTGCGTCACCGGTGCTAGTTAACTTCTGTAGTCCCACACGACATTCACCCCCACCTTAGAAAAAAAGACAGAACCACATACAAGTTAAATTTGCCCTCCCCAATTTGGTACATAATAAACAGAGCTAGGTAGGGCTACTGGGTAGATCACCGCATAGCCCAGCGTGGCTGAGTGGGTTATTCTGCCACTATTTGTTGACAGCCACACCCCTTGCTAAACAGCCTTTCTTCCTTTTTTTCTGAGGGGTAGTTCAGCCCAAGGGGCCCTGAGGCGAGCTCATGGTGGACGTGCCCTTGGAGGCACCAATTTCAACAGGCCCGGGTGCCATACTGCTTGAGCCACGGCACGCTCGTCAACAATGTCCCAGCCGGGATCCCACACTAACTGGGTCTGCTCCAACGCTGCGTCCTAATCCATGGCAGCTACTCTCACCTTCCGCAGATGGCTGGCTTGCCATCTTGATCCACCCGCCATCTGAACAGCGGCTGATCTCAGCTGCACAGTGATCTTCATGGGTGTTGGTGTTGGTGACGATATTAAGGCCGACTGTGGCCCCGGTCACTTGGTTGCGCAGACCCAAACCTAGTTCATCACTTTAAGTGGCGCTCTGTTCGGCTGCATTCGGCATCGTGGTTGTAATGTTATGACTCTCACGTCTGCTGTGGGGCATCCACTAGGTTGTGGTGGTTCTGTTACATCCTGTTGGGCCACAGACTCTTCATCCTGCATCTCTGCAGCAGCTTCTGGGGGTTGTGCCGATCGTGGATTCGGACGACATCCGGCGACTCTACTACTTTCTGTATGATTGTGGTCTCTTCATCCAGTGGCCCAGCGGTGGCTCTTGTAGGCAGGTGCTGTGCGTGGATTGGGAAGTTGTCCAGTTCCTTCTCTCTCTCACCTAGTGCTGGTTGAGGTTGAGGTGATATGTCACTGTTGTCGATAAAGGGACGCATGCTGGGCCGTCGTCGGTCACTGGGGTCCCCTTTCTCCACGTACTCCCTCTCCTGCGGGTCCAAGGCAGCTGTCTGGAGCTCATGCCGGGCGAGGATCAGAGGTGAGTCTGGTTTGATCTCCCTTGCTCCCGGGAAGTCTGGTCGTGGCGATATGCTGTTGTCGCCATTAGTAGAGCCTGCGCCATGTTGTTGTGTCCCGGGGTTCCCGATAGACATGGGCTCGCTCTCCTGCAGCTCTGCAGCGGCTCCCTGGGGCTCACGCTGGGTGAGGAACTGAAGCAAGTCCGGTCGCTGCTCTCCCGCCATATTGTGTTTGTTCTCTGTGTCTTGCTCACCCTCTGTGATGTGGTCACTCTCTGTGCTGTATTCTCCTATTAGCTTGACACTGATTAGTTTGTCTCCTAAGGGCCTGAAGGTGCACATACTTGCTAAGATTTGGACCTCTAAGACATAACATTGAGTTGACTCACCCACCATTTGTTTGCAGTTGAAGAAAGTGACTCTTCGGGCCGTAACGTTGGTCCAGCCGTAGTAATGTCTCTCTATCAGATTCAGACATTCACCAAATGAGTTCACTTGACCCAGAGTACAGAGCACGCACCGCCCTTCCTCACCTAGATCGAGAACCAGTATGCTCTTTAGCTTCTCGTTGTCAGCACCATTCAGGCCAGTCGCATCGACATAATCCTTAAACGTGTCGTACCAGCAGTACCACGGGACGGGCAGCTTACCGGGGGTTTCCAGAAATGGTCATAGTGACCCCAAGAATGCTTCCATGGTTTAACTCTTGTCACCAAATGTTATGTCTGTAAATTGGAGAGACTCACAGAGAGTGGTGTCTACTTTGAACACGAACTTTATTACACAACTGAAGCTTACAGTACAGGTTTGTTACCGTGTATTGTGTAGTTTCAATCCATATGGCTCCAATCTAAAAAAATCACTCTTCACCTTAAAGAAATTGTTTCACCCAAAAGTCTGGTCAAGAATTGTTTTCTTCACCTAAGGACTACAGTTTAAAAACACATTCCATGGTAAAAGGGCCAATAAGGATCACATTTTGTGCTGGGAATGGATTCTTTTAGGAGCCATAAATCCTGAAGCTTCCTCCCCGGCCAGTGCTTAGAGCACTCTGTGAGATACCCCAGATCCCTTGACTGCATTCCACAAGTTGCTAGGAATTATCCACAGCTCAACATTTCCCCCTTCTGTCAAATCAGGGACATGATGGATTTAATCAACATTGGAATTTTGGTTTTTATCTGCTGAAATAATCCTTTCTCCTCAAGACTTTATTTTTCCAGGAAATACTGCTCAGAACACTGTTGAAGATGACCGCCTCTATGCTGGACAATGATGGGTTTGAAATGTTTCATTAATCATTGATTTTAAATGTGTTGCATGCTTGAAAATGCTTAAATGAACCTTATTCTAATGCATGTTAATTATAGAAGGACAAGTTTATAAAAGTGCCTGCTCACTGAAAGTTAGTCATGAATCACTGAAGTTAGCTTAGATTTCATATTAAGTATATAATGAATTTCACAGTTAAAATGTGTGTATGCCTTCTGAAACTTATGCCAGTAATCTGACTGATACCAGCCAATTCCCAGGCCGTCTCTGTTGGATGACGCCCCTTTCATTCTATTGGTCAGTTACAGACAAAGGACTGCTTTCTTATTGGACCACAGCCCATTCAAATCTTCCACGAAGGCCGATAATTGGTTCTTCCTGCTGCCAGTCATATTTTATGATCCAAGGAGCATGCTCTGTTAAACAGACGAAAGGCCCTAGCAGTCCAGTTGTTTTTGTTTTCCGTTCAGTTCAGTCTTTGTTTTAGTCTGTCGAGTTTTCTAAAGTTCTTAAAGTTGTCTTTTGTTAACTCTTTTCCTGTTTTTCTGGCATTTGAGAAGAGATCATCCTTTCTTGTTGAGCTCAAACCTTCTTACTTGGAGTGGAACTCCAAAATGCCTTTTTCCCTCTCCTCAGAAGCCGTGTTTATTCTGCTGAACTTTTTCTATGGATTTTCTTTAACTCACCGTTAAAGTGGACCTCAAGACTGCCTCACCCACGTCCCACAACATCAGAAGAACTAGGATTTTGTGGGTGGAACTGTCTAAATGATTTTTTTTCTTCAGCTGTGGTTTCCTTATCGGCTGGTGGACATTCTAAATTTGCGGGCCAGGAAAGGATCTGTTGTCCAAGAAAGACATCACACCTGCCCTGGGGCCAGCTGTCCACTCTCCTGCTGGCTACACTCTATGGTCACCCCGCTGCGAAGTCTGTGCCATTACCGCTGTAACTGAAAGGACTGCTGGCAGTCATTTCTTCTTTGTGCCTGTCATGAACCAAGCTGGTTTGCCTTTCAGGCTCGGTTCCATGACTTTCCACGGTGTGTCTATTTATCTGTGTATTGTGTTTTGGCATGCTCATTTGTGTATTGTTTTGTCCTTGGAGTTCATATGGTTCTCCACTGTTCCTTGTCTGCTTAGTTTGATTTTTTTATGCCATGTATTATTTGCTATTTATTTCCAGTCTGGCTCTGTGTCTGTTCTGTGTATTGGTTTTCTGACTGACAGGCAGTCAGGCAGCACGTTTAGTCTGCACTTGGTGTGGGCATTGCCTGTCAGCCTGTCAGCTTATCCACGCCCCCTCTCTTGACAGTCAGCTGATTCCTCTTTCTGTGATTACTGCGCTGCTCCCTCGCTCAGGTACACCCAATCACTCTGTCATTAGCGTGTATATTTTCTATCATTCATGACTGGATTATTGTTTGTCTATGACACGTCCCGCCGTGTCCTCCTGTGTGTTTGTCGTCTGCCACGTTCCGTCATGGTTCCCCTCTGCACGTCCCGTCATGCATCTCTCTGTAAGTTTGTTCTCTGCTGCATTTTGTATGTCTGCACTATTTTTGGGACTTAATTCTTTACTTTAATAAATCTGTCTGTGGTGTAATCCTGTGCATGAATCTGTCTCTCGTCTCTGCTGCCTCTCTGAGGCAGCAAATCATAACAGTGCCATCTGCTGGCGTTCAAGATCACCGCTGGACTCTGAAGACAGCTGTCCATAAGCCAGACTTCCACTTTCTATCTGCTGGGCTGTGATGTCTAATTATAATTGAATATGACCAATTTTTCACGTTAAAGTTAGTCCATAAGCTACAATAGGAGCTATATAAGCTGAAGAAAAATTAATATTCCCTTTTCAATAACCTCCATTCTTTTTGTAGAGTAACTCAGAATTTTCTTTTCTATATAATCAGCTTTTATCATTTTCCTATAGAACTGCGTCCAATTTTATGCATATTTTTGTTACAGTTATTCCATAGTCTACCACTGCGTTACAGTCTCAAATTCAAAATCTGGTTTCTCTTGTTTCCACAAAGGTTTAACTATAGACTTTATGCTCAGGAATCCATTACCAGTTAATATGATATCGGACACTTGATCATTTCACCTACTAACAAATCAATTGAATGTAATGTCATTTAACCTGAGTTTGATTATTAAAACTGTTAACGGGATAGAGAGGTTTCTGCTTGATTTCTTTTGTGTGTTTGCTTTTCTGGGTCATGGCAGAAGAATTCACGAATACTGAGACTGGTCAATGACAGGTTCAAGGATTATTTTTTAATAAATTGTCCAAGTTGGACTGGTGCCCCAAAAACGAGTATTTCCGGTGTGTGTGTGTGGACTCAAAGTGAACCTCCGTCTCCACACACACAACTCTAAATATAAATTAAATAATTCTTGTACCTTATCACACTTATAATCAATTGTTAGGTGCTATAATTGAGCCAGCCAGGAAAGAGGCTATAAAATAGCCGACTCTCCCTTATAACCGTCTGGCATGATGACATCACCCTCATGGCTGCGTCACCACGCCGGTGCTAGTTAACCCCTGTAGTCCCACACTACAGAAACCATGTTGTATGTATTTTTGTGATACTGAATTGGCTTCAGACATGTTAGCATTTCTGGAAAGACTTTGTGTGGTTCAGGTGAGGGAGTCCCCTGGACAGACACATGCTGGAAAATTACCTCCACCATTTACTCGTTGCAATCAGGCATCCATCTGCTGGGTAAAGTTAAAGCCTGCGGCGCATGGGTGGAAATGGCTCTATGGTTTCCTGTTACGCTTTTGGCATTTTATCGATTACAGAATGATTTCGATTTTAGAGGTTTAGCTGTATAATCCTGACCAGAGGGTTTCCCTGCCATTTAATTTACTGACTGTGTTAAAACAGGCCAGCAGCTATACTAGCATTTCACCAGATTTAATGGTGCTACTGCATTTCACAGTCATAAATGACATTTAAAATAAACAAAAATTAAATTAGAAAAATAGAACTAGAAATAAAATTAAACGAGAAAAATAATAAGCCTCCAAGCGATGTAAAGATCTCAGGAAAACGTTAGGGACATCCAAGCATTGCCTGCACTCAGTGCTGTGGTGATACCTGACACAAAGTAGCCTGCAGTAGCATGTCGGATGACATTTTCACTACAACTCCACAATCCAGCTGACATTTAGCAAACGAGTTTTGTATTCATGTAATTGCTTCATATCCTGCATTTAACCTCTTCATGCTGATTGCTAATCTTTCTGTCAGTCTTGCCTCTAATCACAGTTCCTGAGCAGAAACAATAAACTGTTTAGTCCAACGATATCGAGGAGTCCCGTGTGATTGGTATGAATTGATCATCAGCCATTGAAGGTCAGATTTATGAGGCTAAAAGACTTCTCCCGAGTGTCATTAGCTTTATGATTTACTCTCAAACAAGTGATGGAACACAGTTAAAGATAGACCAAGGAAAAGACCAACCAGCAGTTCTCAGACATTTATTATCAGAATGGATGAGTGCCCAATGTGACTGTTTGAATAATATGGGAAACTATACCGAACAGTTCTTCAGCATGCTGTGTCTTTCATAAGGGAATGAAAAATCACACAGCAAATGGAAAGACTAATAAAAGAAAGAGAATAATTATCTACTGGGTGGTACATCTGTCTGGCTGTCTGAGCTGATACTGGCCAGTCCAAAAGGGCCCCAGCAATGTGTTAGAGGGAACCATTAATGCTGATTGCTTTTCCCAAAAATGCATCAGCATGACTCTCATTTCAATTAACTTTTAAATGATATTGTGGGGGACCCAGTCAGTATATCAGTATGTTTCCACTCAGATGGAAGGACAAGGGGAATCATTATGGGGGGTTTGTGTGTTGATGCGGGGGTTGGTGTGTTGATGCAAACAGTGACAAAGTGAATGGGAATTGCAAATTCTTTCATGTTACTGCAGCACCGCAGGTGACTAAGCGGGTCATAGGCTATAAAAGGAGAGGTGCCTGCGACCTACGACTTTTCTGATGTTTGTGATTCTGGATGATGTGAGAGAGAGAGATTAATAAAGCCTGTTTTGTTCTGGACCGCTCTGCCTGGTTATTCCTCTCTCCACACTGGTGACCCTTGACACACAGTGGAACTCGAGGTGAACACCCCAGAGACAACCCGGACTGGAGGTGCCGGCAACACGTACGCCATTTCGGTCAAACTCCCAGACTTTTGACTACACGACCCAAAGTCTTGGTTCCTCCACACCAAGGCCCAGTTCGCACTCCGAGGAATAACGGCAGATGACACCAGATACTACTACGTCGTTGCAGCACTGGACACACGCACAACTCAGCAGGTGGCGAGCGGGCCCTGGACGTAGCTAAACTGGCCATAGTGCACGAGGAGTTTGCCAACTTGGAAAAGTTGGGCATCATCAGACGCTCAAATAGCCCATGGGCATCCCCGCTACATATGGTTCCTAAAGCCGAGGGATCATGGCGACCATGCGGAGATTTCCGCAGATTGAACAACGCCACGGTGCACAACTGCTACCCGATCCCCCATATTCAGGATTTTTCTGTTCACCTCACCGGGGCATGCATTCTTTCCAAGACCTGGTCCGCGGTTACCACCAGGTCCCGGTGCACGCTGAAGACATACCTAAGATGGCAGTAATAACTCGGTTTGGTCTTTTTGAGTTTTTACGCATGCCTTTCGGGTTAAAAGGTGCAGTGCAAACATTCCAACGCATGATGGATGTGGTGCTGCGCGATCTGCCGTTTGTGTTTGTCTACCTGGACGACATTCTGGTGGCCAGTGCGTCCGAGGACGAACACGTAGCTCACCTCAGGACAGTTTTCCAGAGGTTGGAGGAGCACAGATTAATAATCAACCCGGCGAAGTGCCAGTTCAGGGTGACGGGGATCGATTTTTTGGGCCACCACATCTCACCGGAGGGCACGATACCCTTACCGGACAAAGTGCGCACAGTGGCAGATTTTTCCCGGCCTCAGACGGTCAGGGTGCTGCAGGAGTTTTTGGGGATGGTCAACTTTTACAACCGTTTCCTCCCCTGCACAGCCCAGCTCATGCAGCCATTGTACGCAGCGCTTAAGAAACGGAAACCGGTGGACAGAGTCGACTGGACTCCTGAGCAAGAGCAGGCGTTTTCCGAGGTTAAAACAGCCTTGGCGAATGCCGCACTGCTGGCGCACCTGGACCCGGTGGTTCAGATAGCACTCACTACCAACGTATCGAACGTGGCCATAGGGGCCATTGTGGAGCAGCGCGTCACAGGTGCTTGGCAGCCGCTTGCTTTTTTTTAGCAGGTCTTTGCGTGACAGTGAGCGTAAATACAACGCGTTCGACAGGGAGTTACTAGCTCTCCACCTGGCCATACGCCACTTCCAGTTCTTGCTGGAAGGGTGCACCTTCACTGCGTTTGTGGATCACAAGCCGCTAACGTACGCGATGGCCAAGGTTTCGGAACCATGGTTGGGCCGGCAGCAGAGACAGCCGGCCGCGATCTCAGAGTTTATGACCGACATTCAGCATGTGGCCAGGAAACTCAACGTGGTGGCGGACTGCCTCTCGCGCGCATTAGTGGCCCCAGTCTATGTGGGGATAGACTACATGACCATGGCCACTGAGCAGATCGGTGATGCGGACGTTTGTGTGCTCCAGTCTGGACCAACAGGGTTAAGGCTGGAGAGCAGAGTGCTGCAAGATGCCCCCCCCACACAATCTGTGACATCTCCACGGGCCACCCACGCCTGGTAGTTCCACACGCTTGGCACCGCCGCGTTTTTGAGTCTATTCACTTCCTGGTGCACCCAAGAGTGCGCACGTCAGTCAAAATGGTGGGAGCAAAGTTCGTCTGGCCCAGCCTGCACAAACAGGTGAAAGAGTGGGCTGCAGCCTGCGTAGCGTGCCAGCAAGACAAAGTGCACAGGCACACAAAGGCCCCTTTGGAGCTGTTCCATATCCCGAGTAAGAGGTTCGACCATGTTCACGTGGACCTCGTGGGCCCCCTCCCGCCATCTCAGGGGTTCACACACCTCCTGACAGTGGTGGACCGCACCATGCGCTGGCCCGAAGTAGTCCCGCTAGCTTCCACCACGTCCGCAGATGTTGCACATGCTTTTTTGATGACATAGGTAGCATGTTTTGGCACCCCTTCGGATATCACATCCGATTGGGGCCCGCAGTTTGTTTCCAACCTCTGGTCCACCATGGCCCGGAGCCTGGGCATCACACTTCATCGCACGACCGCGTACAACCCCCAGACCAATGGGTTATGCAAGCATTTCCATAGGTCGCTTAAAGCAGCGCTCAGGGCTTTGCTTACGGATGCAAATTGGGTGGACCGGTTGCCGTGGGTTCTATTAGGGTTGCATTCAGCACTGAAGGAGGATTTGGTAGCCTCCCCAGCAGAGCTGTTTTTTTCCCAGCTGCTGCAGCTCCCAGGGCAATTTTTGCCAGACAGCCCCGTGCCGAATACTGATCCATCCCCACTTTCACTGCATAGTGCAGTGGCAGGGACAGTACCTGGTCCACTACTGTTTTCTACGCGTTTTTGTGTCAAAGGCCTTGAAGGATGCGGTGTTTGTATTTGTCAGGCACGATGCCCACCAGACCACCTTGTGCCTGCCCTACAATGGCCCGTTCAGAGTGATGGAACCCGGGGAGAAGCATTTTGTGTTTGACTTGGGGGGACGCAGGGAAACCGTCTGTATAGACAGGCTTAAGCCCGCTTTCGTTTTAGCAGATGAGCAGGTGGTGTTGGCCCGAGCTCCTCGGCGCGGACGACCCCCACTGAGAACTCCCCAGGTAAATGACTCGTCAGATCAGTCACAATGGCATGCTAAAGATGTTTCCCCCCTCCCAATGTCCCCCCACAGACGGACGCACCCCAAGAGCCCCCCACCGGCACAGCAGCGCCTTGGAGCCGTCAACCCCCCATTACAGCCACTATGGACGGAGGCTGAAGCCCAAAAAACATGAGGGTTAAGGCTCAGTCTGAGTTTCCGGGGGGAGCGGTGTGGGGGGCCCAGTCAGTATGTCAGTATGTTTCCACTCAGACGGAAGGACAAGGGGAATCGTCATGGGGGGTTTGTGTGTTGATGCGGGGGTTGATGTGTTGATGCAAACAGTGACAAAGAGAATGGGAATTGCAAAATCTGTCATGTTACTGCAGCACCACAGGTGACTGAGCGGGTCGTAGGCTATAAAAGGAGAGGTGCCTGCAACCTGTGACTTTTCTGATGTTTGTGATTCTGGATGATGTGTGAGAGAGAAATTAATAAAGACTGTTTTGTTCTGGACTGCTCTGCCTGGTTATTCCTCTCTCCACAATATAAGTGATATTTGTTGGTCACAACTTTTTTTCTTTCCTCATTTAAACTGGATTATAAACAGGAAAAGACCTTTCTTTAAAAAAAAAGTAAAACACTTTGAGATTGGATGCTGGGCTCTGTGTCTCTTAAGCACTTAATGGAGATCAATAATAACCTGAGTGTGAGTCAGCATCTCAGGGCACAGGGATCAGCAGGAAGATGTTGGTGTTCACCGTCCCCTGCCCCCTCTTTTCCTCTTTTTTCCAGCAGGTCGGTGGCTTTGTATGGGTGTCTCACTCAGGGTTTAACCTTCAGCTGTTTTGTACTCTACATAATGAAATCGGCCTGGGTCTTAAATGTGAAATCACAGACACCAATAATGCCCCTCCAACAAATCTGAGAGGAAAGGGATATTATACAGACTTGTGGCATTTCCAGAAATAATTCTGATAACCCTGAGCGTTGCTAAAAACGGTCACCTTCCGGTCTGTAAAAGGTCCTGTCTATTTCACAGAATCATAGAACAATAAAGGAATAAGACATGTGGCTGTGGCGCACATTTAGTGTGGCCAACTGCTGATTGGAGGGTCAGAGGTTTGATTCTTGCTCTGTCTGCAGTCTGCATGTCAAAGTGTCCTTGAGCAAGACACTGAATCCCCAGTTGCCCTTGGTGGGTCAGCCCAGCACCTGTGCATGGCAGCTCCACCATTATGAATGCATGGATCTGTAAAGTGCTTTGGTCATCTAGAGATGAGAAAAAGCGCTATATCATTGAACACCATTTACCATAGTGCAGAAGAAATTTATAGGGATTTCTGTCCAGCGCTTTGTGTGTACGCTTAGAATGAATGAATGATCATACAGTGCTGTGAAAAAGTATTCAACCCCTTTGTTATATTTCTTATATATATAGTATTCGACCTCTTATATATATACACTACTCACAAAAAGTCAGGGATATTTGACTTTCGGGTGAAATTTCAGGATGCATCTAAAATGCACTATAACATTGACAGGTGAACTTAATTTGATCTTCTCTAACATTTTGAATGCACATGTCCAACTGTTCAGTGTTCAGTACTTTTTGTGTAACTTGTTCTCTAACAAGGTGCTTAACAGCAAAATTCACAACAGTTGTTTGATTCTTGAATCGACCAATAAATTTTCTGGTTCAATGAGAATTAGTATTTAAACAGTCCTCTTCACCATGCTGTTCACATTTTGACATCATGAGACCAAGATGACGCCTAACAATTGAGCAATAGTACCTCACTAATGTGAGGCTTCAAACAGGATGTTCTCAGAGGGAGGTGGCCACCGAGCTTAGAGTGTTACAGAGTGTCATCAGCAGGTTGCAACAGAGATACAGAGAAACTGGAAGAGTCACAGAAAGGCATCGAAGTGGACATCCTTTGCCCACATCCCACTCCGAATACCGCTTCATTGTGAACAGTGCCCTGCAGAAACAGATGATGAATACCATTCAACTCCAGGCACATTTAAGGGAGGTGAGAGGCACCCAAGTCAGACTATTTAAAGCCATTTTCATCAGCATGGTCTGCGTGCAAGATGACCTGCAAGGGTACCTGACCACACCACTAGGCACAGGCGTCATCATTTGCATGAGCCAGGGAGCATTTACACTAGACAAGGGACCCATGGCCCTCAGTGCTGTTCTCTGATGAAAGGCGATTCACGTTGAGCAGAAATGATGGCCGCCAACGATGTTGGAGACGTCAAGGAGAGTGCTATACATCACCCACTGTTGTCACCATGTTACAGTCTGGGCAGATGTACCTAGCCAATACAGAACTGCCCTACACCTCGTGAATGGCACAGTAGCAAGCCGATACTACCTGAGTAACATCATTCGTCGGCCTCCGTCGGTCTATGATGACCATGGAAGAGAATCCTTAACGTCTACTCTGCTGGAAAAGCACCGCCTGTGGCTGAACAGGCCGATGCGCGAATGGCAGTCCCTGTCACACAGGTCGCACTTGTGGGTGGTCTCCGTGCTGCTGGGTCTGTGGCGGTTCTTCCTGTGGGTCCTTTTTCATCTGCTGCAGCAGTCAGTCTCTCTTCACCCACCTTGAGCTATCTGGTCAGGGTGCCTCTCCATTTGGAGCAGTCCGTTGCAAGGTTCTCCCAGCATTCTGTGTTGATCTCCAGGGCCTTCATGTCCCTCTTGCAGACGTCTCTAAAGCGCAGCTGTGGGCGGCCAACGTCTCTCCTGCCAGTCGCCAGTTCTCCGTAGAGGACGTCTTTGAGGATTCTGCCATCCTCCATACGGTGAACGTTAGTCTTCTTCAGGCTGATGGTAAGCCCAAAGTCCTTGCATGCCTGGGAGAAGCGGTCCATCAGGGTCTGAAGCTCCTGCTGTGTGTGGGTTGCAACTGCAGCGTTGTCTGCGAACAGCATGTCTCTGATTAGAGCCTCGCGTACTTTGGTTCTGGCTTTCAGGCGGGCGAGGTTGAAAAGCCTGCCGTCAGATCTTGTGTGCAGGTAGATTCCCTCTGTTGCTGTGCTGAAGGCATGCCTCAGGAGCATAGCAAAGAAAATACCAAAGAGGGCTGGCGCAAGTACACAGCCCTGTTTCACTCCACTGCGTATGTTGAATGGCTCTGAGACGTTGCCGTCATGCTGCACTATCCCCTGCATGTTGGTGTGAAACAATTCGATGAGGCTTTGCAACTTTGGTGGGCATCCTATCTTTGGCAGGATCTTGAAAAGGCCCTCTCTGCTGACAAGATCGAACGCTTTGGTGAGGTCGATGAAGGCGACGTACAGGGGCATGTTCTGTTCTCTGCATTTCTCCTGGAGTTGGCGGATGGAGAATATCATGTCTACCGTCGATCGCTCAGCGCGGAAGCCACACTGAGACTCGGGGTAGACACGTTCGGCAAGCTTCTGAAGACGAACGAGAACAACTCGTGCGTAGACTTTGCCAACAACGCTGAGGAGGGAGATGCCCCTGTAGTTGTTGCAGTTGCTTCTCTCCCCTTTGTTTTTGTAGAGGGTGATGATCTTGGCGTCCCTCATGTCCTGTGGTATGGCACCTTCCTTCCAGCACTGGCAGAGGACGTCATGCAATGGCAGCAGTAGGGCGGTCTTGCAGTGCTTGATCAGGTCGGGGGGTATGCCGTCGTTGCCGGGTGCCTTGCCAGTGGTCAAGCTATCAATGGCCTTGCTGAGTTCGTCGATGGTTGGCTCGGCGTCAAGTTCGTCCATGGATGGCAGGCAGTCGATAGCATCAAGGGCTGATGGTGTCATGGTGTTCTGTCTGGAGTAGAGGTCGGAGTAGTGTTCCACTCATCTCTCCATCTGCTTGTTCTTTTCTGTGATCATCTCCCCAGTGGAGGATTTGAGGGGGGCCGTCTTGCTCTGAGCCGAACCAAGTGCTTTCTTGATGCCATCGTACATACCATGGATGTTCCCTGTTATGGCAGCGGTTTGAATGTCTTGGCTGAGCTGAGTCCAGTACTCGTTGGCACAGCGCCGAGCAGTCTGCTGAACTTTGCTTCTCGCAGCCCTGAGAATCTGGAGATTCTTCTCGTTTGGGTACTTCTTGTACTCAGCAAGTGCTGAGCGCTTGGCTTCAATGACAGGGGTCATCTCGGTCAACTTGGCATCAAACCAGTCGTGTGACTTCGAGGTCTTCCTCCCAAAGGTAGCCAAGGCTGTGCGGTGGATGGTGTTTCGCAGCTCTTCCCACTTCTGCTTCGCAGATTCTCCTTCTTGTGGTACACCAAGTTCCTTCTCAAAGGTGGAGGCAAACTGCTCAACAAGTTCTGGTTGGGCCATCTTGCTGGTGTCAATCCGTGCCTTTCCAGGCTGTCTAGCACGATGGAATTTCTTCAGCTGCAGCTTGACCTTGCAACACACCAATGAATGGTCTGTGTCGCAATCTGCACTCTGGAATGAACGGGTGATTAGCACGTTCTTCAGTGAGGTGCGCCTGGTCAGGATCAAGTCCAGCTGGTGCCAGTGCTTTGAGCGCGGATGTCGCCAGGAAACCTTGTGTTGGGGCTTGGTCTTGAAGAACGAGTTTGTGATGCACAGATCGTGATATGTGCAGAACTCGAGCAGCCGCTGTCCGTTGTCGTTCATTCTGCCCACGACAAATGGTCCAAGACAGGAGGGCCAGGAGTCGTGGTCAGTACCCACTCTGGCATTGAAGTCTCCAAGGAGAATGAGTTGTTCAGAGTTGGGGATGATCCTGACAGTTGTTGCAAGATTCTCGTAGAACTCGTCTTTTGCCTCTGGTGTGGCTGTCAGTGTTGAGGCATACACACTGACGAGGGTGACTGGGCCTTGAGTGGTGTTGAGTCGGAGGGTGAGGAGTTGTGCAGAGCCATTGCTGCCCGGTTCCACCATCTTCAGCAAGGTGTTCTTCACTGCGAAGCCCACTCCGTGTTCCCTGCGTTCGTCACTGCCCTTTCCCTGCCAGTAGAACATGTAGTCCTTCTCTCTCAGTGTGCCTGCGTCAGCCAACCGTGTTTCCTGGAGAGTGGCGATATCCACTCCCAGTCTCTTCAGCTCATTATTGATGATGACAGTCTTCCTGGTGTCGTTGATGTCCTTGAGGTTAGCAGCAAATCCTGTCATCATAGTGCGGACATTCCAAGTTCCCAGTTTTAGAGTTGGTCTCTTTTGTTTTTTTTGTCTTGCCTGGTGCGAAGGTTCTCAGCTTGCTGTTCGGATTTCTCCTCATCCCCATGCACCCAATGAGGAAAGCAAGCTGTGGCGGGACAACACCTTATTGGCTGGGGGCTGCCCAACTTGAGGCGGGCGGTAGCTGTCCAGTGTGATCCGATGATCCCTCCCACCGTTGGGAACAGCCCCTGGCGCTGCACTTTACGCCAATTGAGCGATGGCTTATAACCGGTAACTGTCATTCCCTGTGTTTTGTCTACGCCAAAGGCGAAGATGGAGTGTCCTCTCCAGTGATCCGGTGTTCTACCTTCCAGCGTTGGGCGTTGGTAGGATTCAAGCCTGGGCAGGAAGATATGGAGGACAAGATGTTGCCCATGCAGCATGTCTCCCCTCTCCACGCCACTGATGAATCCAAAGGAACAGCAGGGCTGCTACAGTTTGGCACCAGCGCCATCGCAGGACCTGCCAGAATGATGTTGAGCACAACAGAGACCTGCCTTAGGGGCTCCAACTCCGGATTTTTCCTCAGGGTTGACTCCCGAAGCTTTTCCCGTGACCGGGTATGCCACAAGGCAGCGGAGGTTTGAAATCAGGGTTTACCTTCCCCTAGATGGGCTACCTTCCCAGGTTGACGAGCCACCATCTACCCGAAGCACCTGGTTTTAAGGCACCAGAGATCCGCCCTCGCCCCTTCTCCTATTAGTAAAAGCAGTTCCGCCGGGCTTAGAGACTAAACCACACGGGCAGGCTAGGAGTTGGACTTAGTTGTCAGAGGCTTTTCGAGACGCATGCCATAAGGAGCATTTTATGAGCACTGGGAGCTTAACCCCAGTGCCGCTCCTGGCTATGACAACCTTGGAACCAAGGTAACATCATTAATCCAGTCATTTTGCCCCTGCATGAACAACACAGGCCCAATTTCATCTTTATGGACAACAATGCTCCATCTCATCGAGGTCACATCATTAGGGAACGGCTGCTGGAGGCTGGGGTACCTCAAATGGAGTGGCCTGCATTTTCTCCAGACCTGAATCCCATAGAAAACCTATGGGATCAGCTGAGTCACCGTGTAGAGGCTCGTAACCCTGCACCACACAACCTCAATGACCTGAGGGCCACCGTTCAAGAAGAGTGGAATGCCATGCCTCAGCAGACACTAGGTCAACTTGTAAACAGCATGAGATGTTGTTGTCAAGCTATAATTGTTGCTCAAAGGCACATGACAAGTTATTGAGACATTTATATTTTTTGTTGTGGTGTACCCACCATTGTTGTTGGTTTTTATTTCGATAAATTGTTTGAGATGAGGAAATCCCCATTGCATGCTTCTACTTAAATGCCCTACTTTCATGATATAATGTCACTGTAGCGTGAACTTTTTACATTTTCCATAAATTTCACCTGAAAGCCAAATATCCCTAACATTTTGTCAGCAGTGTATACAGTCATGTGAAAAAATTTGGACACCCCTTTAAATATTCAGTTCTTTATTGAGAAAGAGATAGATAGATAGATAGATGTACTTTATTGATCCCAAACTGGGAAATTACAGTGTAACAGCAGCATGACAGTAGAGAACCAAACGACAGAAACACACAGAAATGTTCACATATCTATGTCTAACCTTGTTTTTGTTTTTATTTGCATTTTTTAACATTTATTTTAGCCATTTTAAGTGGGAATGAATGTGGGGTGTCCTAAAAAAGATGGGGGGGGGGGTGTCCTAATTTATTCCTCACTATTTGTTTAGAATTACATTTTACAGAAAATTTGACAAAAGTCTTGAATTCATTTTTAATTGTTTAGTTGTATTACATGAATCTCCCAGTATTTTTAACATTGATATTAAATATCCACATGTCCAAAAATGTAAAAAAAAAACAAAAAAAAAACACAGGCTTATACAGGGTATCAAATATTGTTATTCTTCATTGTTCAGAATTCAAAATAAATGTGCTGAAGATCCTTGGTTATTAAAAAAACAACAACATGCCAGTACAGAAGTGGTACAGCCACAGCTGATATTGTCATGAGCTGAGCACTGCAGGTTTCCGCCGTGCTCAGTCTCATGGCATTTCTCCATATTTGTATATTTGTGGGGGGAGACAGTTCATCTGTGGCCATCCAGAGTCCCAGGACCACCAGATGGAGGGAAACGGCACGTTGGGTGGCCTGCCAGAGTCCCAAGGCCACCAGATGGGTGGATGCAATGCTGGGTCCCAAAACCCTTGGTACAGCAGCTGCGAGGCGCAGAGCTTCGGTAACCGCTGCTGAGGTGTGGACAGCAGGGGAGCTCTGAATTCAGGAGAAGGCAGCTGCAGCACATCGAGCTCAGGAGGAGACAGCTGGGGTGCACTGACCTCAGGATGAGATGGCTGGGGTGTGCTGACCTCAGGATGGAACAGCTGAGGTTGGAAAGCATCCAGCCCAGACACCTGGAGATCCATTTCCATTGAAGCAGTCAACTCAGATGAGGGAGAAAGACAGGGAGAAAGTGAGGTGACACCAAAACCATAAACAGCAGAGACTGGCGGGTAGGACCCAGAGACAGGTGTAACCTGTACTTGGGCCCCCCCACCCCACCAGGAACAAGACAAGTCCTTTCTAAAATAGATGTTATAAATACAAAGAAAAGGACTTGCTTTAGCTCCTGGTCCACAGCTGATGGGGTGACGGCCTCTGGATGACCTGCTGGAGTGATGACCTCTTGATGAGCTGCTGGAGCAATGACCTGTGGATGTGCTGCTGGAGCGATGACCTCGGGATGTGCTATAAGGGCGATGACCTAGAAAGGAGCTGCAGGGGTGATGACCTTGAGAGGAGCCACAGGCGATGCAGCAGGGGAGGAGGTCTGGAAAGAAGCTGCAGGTGAGGAGGCCAGGAGAGAAGCAGCTGATGAAGAGGAGGTCTACAGGGAAGCAGCTGCTAAAGCCCTCTGGAGAGGAGGAGATACAGCTGCAGGCATGGAGCTCAGTGGAAGAGAGGAGGTGAGAGTCAGTGGAGGCAGACAAACTGGGCGACAACAAAGACAGGCGGTGAGGGCTCAGTGGCGGTGGATGGCTGCCGCTGACATCCCTCACTGGGAACAAGGCAAGACTCATCATTAGCTAATGTTAAAAAATGAGAGAGTACTTGCCTGTTCCTCGGTCCTGTTGCCGCTGTTGCTGCCACTGGGAATCCGGGGGTGTCCCTCTGAGTGGCCAAGGAGATTCTACAGTGAGTAGCTGCAGCTGGAGGACGCTGTGGAGCTGGAGCTGGAGTGCAGTGGGGTGAAGCGGGCGGTGCAACCCGGAGGCGTCTCCTCATCAGCACTGGGGAGGAAGTGGTGGGAGATCTTCTCACCAGGCCGCAGAGGGACCACTGCAGGTTGGAGACTAAGATGAGGAGTCCCCCAAGCTCAGAAAGTCCTTGATAATAATAGCTGCGGCATACAAAAACTCAAAGGCCTCTTCGGGAGTACTGGAGGTGTGGGCCACCTCGATTAAGTTCTCCACGGAGGTAACAGCCCACAGCCGGTCCCAACTCAAACCCAGCTCCACAAACTTCATGTCCACTGGGTCCTGAACTGGAGACATCCTACTGTCATGGTTGGCCCTCACAGGGCATAATGACAGACCCAAACGCCTGACAAAAGTTTGCGATATTTAATAATAAGCATGCAGCCCGAGGGCTGAAAAATGCAAATGTTGTGAACGGCAGGCAACTTGCAATGTGGGTGACACCAAGGCACAGTGCTGCACGGGCTGCACGGTGGCACAGTGGTTAGCACTGTGGCAGCACAGTTTACCCTCGGCCGGGGGATTGCGGGGATCGTGAGATCGTGGGTTCGATCCCTGCCCCCGGCCAACAGTGATCTGTGTGGAGTTTGCATGTTCTCCCCGTGTTGCATGGGTTTACTCCGGGATTTCTCCGGTTTCCTCCCACATACCAAAAACATGCAGGTTAGGGATACGGGGTGCTTGCGCACGCAGCGACCGGCAGCTGGTGGCTTGTCACCAGACTGCAAAACAAATCTACCTATGGGTACAAAATAAGTAATAAAAAAAAAAAAAAGGCAGTGGTGTGGAGAAAATGAGACGTGGAAACATAACTTAGTATGTCGCAACGAAGGACTAGAGGCGGCAGAATAAATAGAGTGACTAATCAATAACAAATAAAGAACAGCTGTGATAAATTAACAACGTAACAGGATGAGGCTAACGAAAGATGCATTATGCTAACAGGGAGTAAGCGAAGAACACTGTCAAAATAAGAGTCCATACAGAAATAAGAATAATGAATGACAATAACAACAACAACAACAATAATAACAATAATAATAAGTCCTAAAACGGAACATAAGGTATGGACAGGATCTAACCCTGTCCAGATCATGACCCATATGTGTAACTCGTGGCAAAATTTGATCGGGATCAAAAGATAATTTCACTCTTGCCATTCATTTCAATGGAGAATTTATTCGATTTAAGGTCCCATATGTGGAAGTAGCGGGGGCGTGACTTAGGCTCTCTATACCACAACAAAAAATGTCAATATCTCAATAACTTCTCATGTGCCCTTGAGCATCAATTACAGCTTAACAACGACATCTCATGGTGTTCACAAGTTGACTTATTGTCTGCTGAGGCATGGCATTCCACTCTTCTTGAAGGGTGGCCCTCAGGTCATTGAGGTTGTGGGGTGTAGGGTTATGAGCCTCTAAACAGCGACTCAGCTGATCCCATAGGTTTTCTATGGGATTCAGGTCTGGATAAAGTGCAGGCCACTCCTTTTGAGGTACCCCAGCATCCATTCCGTATTGATGTGACCTCAATGACCTGGAGCATTGTCGTACATGAAGATGAAATTAGGCCTGTGTTGTTCATGCAGGGACACAATGACTAGATTAATGATGTTTTTCAGGTAGTATCTGCTTCTCACTGTACCATTCACAAGGTGTAGGGCAGTTTTGTATTGACTAGACACACCTGCCCAGACTGTAACACCACCACCACCAAAAGCTCGTCTGGTGACAACTGTGGCAGATGCATAGTGCTCTCCTTGACGTCTCCAACATTGTTGGCAGCCATCATTTCTGCTCACGTGAATCGCCTTTCATCAGAGAACAGCACTGAGGCCTACTGGTCTCTTGTCCAGCATAGATGCTCCCTGGCCCATAGAAGACAATGACGCCTGTGCCTGTTGGTGCAGTCAGGCACTCTTGTAGCTTGTCTACCACAGACCACACTGATGTAAATGGTTGTGAATGGTCTGACGTGAGACTTGGGTTTCTCTCACCTCCCTTAAATGTGTCTGGAATTGAGTAGCCGTTATCATCCGGTTAAACAGGGCACTGTTCACAATGAGGTGGTCATCAGCATGGGATGTGGGCAAAGGACGCCCATTTCTATGCCTTTCTGTGACTCTTCCAGTCTCTCTGTATCTCTATTGCAACCTGCTGATGACACTCTGTGACGCTCTAAGCTCAGTGGCCACTTCCCTCTGACAATATCCTGTTTGAAGCCTTGCAATAGTAAGGCATTGTTGATCAATTGTTTGGTGTTGTCTTGGTCTCATGATGTTAAAATGTGAACAGCATGGTGAAGAGGACTGTTTAAATACCAATTCTAACTGAACCAGAAAATGTATTGGTCGATTCATGGATCAAACACCTTTTGTGAATTTTGCCATTAAGCACCTTGTTAGAGAACAACAAGTTATGCAAAAATTACTGAAACCTTGAACAGTTGAACATGTGCATTCAAAATGTTAGAGAAGGTCAAATTAAGTTCACCTGTAAAGGTTATAGTATACAGATTATAATAAGCAATATTACACAAGGCGGAGTTACGGTATCGTGATTATAGTCATTGTGGCTACAATGCAGCTTAATATTAAGAGTATTACAGCCGTAGTTAGTATAATCATGATACCATAACAACGTTGAGTGTAATATTGAATATTGCTTTTATACAACAGATCCGGCAAGCAAAATTTATTAAATATCAGCAATACTGGACAAAATATTATGATTTATTTGTTTAACCAGTTATTTTGTGCAGCTGAGAAAAAAATAGTCCCTAAATCTAGCCAGTAACTTACTAAACATCTCAATCAGCATGAAGACGTCTATTGTCATTTCACACACATGTAAACAAATTCACCTGTTATCTGTCTATGGCGCAGCAGTGCTCCCGTCAGCTCACCTCCCTCTGACAGTGAAGTTTTTTTTCAAGAAAATATTCGACCCGTAAAGGATTACGTGGAAGAAGATGGATGGATGGATATGCAGTTTAGATATGACAAATTCCAAAGGCTCTAACTTGAATGTGATAAGAGATAATGGCTTACTGTCAATTAGAAAGATGTAGAATATGATCAAAAGTTTGAGATACAAGTAAATTTATGCATCTAATTTGCATAATGCAATGGCAACTGTACAGAATTACATAACTTTCGGTCAAAAGTGGACTTTGGACATATTGTCATGAACGCACCCGTTAACAGGCGCAAAATAAGACGCCACACGCTCGCTGTAGGCTTGCACATTTATTAACAAAACATAAAGACATACACAATGCCAATGAAAAGGGGTTGCAGGTCAGCAAGAATAGTTAAAGCTAAGGCGAGCACAATCGCCGGCTAACCTGGGGCAAACACAAAGGTACAGGCAGCAAAAATAGCTGAACTAAGGCGAGCATCATCACCAGCTAACCTGCAAATTACCAGCAATACATGTAGCGAGAAACTGAGCACTTACATGTAGGAAAACAACTTGAGAGTGAGCTGATGGTTGGAGGCTACGCCAGACATTGGTGCAGCCTCCTAAAAATAGGCAGCAGCACACACAAAAATGAATAATGCAAACACAGTTAATGAACTGAAATAACACAAACGCTGGAGGAAAGTTGGGCTCAACGTCAGTGGTGCAAAAATCAGGGAACATCTGATCAGGAGAAAAATGCAGCCGGACGACCCCGAGAACTATGGGGCTCGACTGCTGGGGAAAAACAGAGAGGGAAAAGAGCACCACAACAGAGCACACAACTTACCTCGACAGTGGGACCTAACCATGAAATGTAGGTCATGGCAGGGAAGAAGAGGACGTAGTAGAAGTTAGGAGAAGGGCACGACAACAGGCTGAAGTTGTCGTGTCTCTTAAATGTCCCACACGTAATCACAGACAGGTGTAACTCATGAGCAGTCAATGGACAGCAGCTGTGCAGCCCCAAAGGAATTGACAGCCGGAAGCTGCACAGTGCTGTCAAAATAAACAAACCGGAAACAGAAAACACAACACAGCAAAATTTCAAAACATCATAATAAACTAATAGATAACAGAAAATAAACAGCAAAATATTCACTTGGCAGAAAACTGGGCACGGCTCTAACCCGTGCCCCAGGAACATTGAAACATATTTACACAAAGGATGGTTTTGTCTTGTCACTGTTTTTGTTTTGGGTTTTTTATCTTATCTTCAAAGTATATGAACCAGAAAATCAGCAGAATGTAAACAAACCGATAAAAACCAATCAGACCTATTGCTCCTCATGTCTTCATTCGTCCATTTTCGTCATCCACGGTCCTTGTTTCGTCTTCTTTCAGTCATTTTCACTTTCTCTTCCAAATCCAGAAACTCTCACATTTATCTTATGATTTATTGCATCTCAGTTTCGGTTACATTACGTCGACGAACCGGTGCTATTGCTCTATTGTTCTCTTTCATCACGTGCAGCTCCATCAATGGCAGACATGATGATGTTTACAGAGCATCCGGAAAGCACTTCACTGTTTCCACATTTTGTTGTTACAGCCTTATTCCAAAATGGATTAAATTCATTTTTTCCTCAAAATTCTACACCAAATACCCCATAATGCCATATAAAAAGTTTTTGTTGAGATTTTTGCAAATTTATTAAGAATCAAAAATGAAGAAATCACACGTACAGAAGTAATCACATTCTTTGCTCAGTACTTTGTTGATGCACCTTTGGCAGAAATTACATCCTCAAGTCTTTTTGAATATGATGTCGCAAGCTTGGCACACCTATCTTTGGGCATTTTCACCCATTCCTCTTTGCAGCACCTCTCAAGCTCCATCAGGTTTGATGGAAAGCATCGGTGCACAGCCATTTTCAGATCTCTCCAGAGATGTTCAACTGGATTCAAGTCTGGGCTCTGACTGGGCCACTCAAGGACATTCACAGAGTTGTGCTGAAGCCACTCCTTTGATATCTTGACTGTGTACTTAGGGTTGTTGTCCTGCTGAAAGATAAACCGTCAACCCAGTCTGAGGTCAAGAGCGCTCTGGAGCAGATTTTCATCCAGGATGTCTCTGTACATTGCTGCATTCATCTTTCCCTCTATCCTGACTAGTCTCCCAGTTTCTGCTGCTGAAAAACATCCCCACAGCATGATGCTGCCACCACCATGCTTCACTATACGGATGGTATTGGCCTGGTGATGAGCGGTGCCTGGTTTCCTCCAAAGATGACACCTGGCAGTCACACCAAAATGTTCAATCTTTGTCTCATCAGACCAGAGAATTTTGTTTCTCGTGGTCTGAGAGTCCTTCAGGTGCCTTTTGGCAAACTCCAGGAGGGCTGCCATGTGCCTTTTACTAAGGAGTGGCTTCCGTCTGGCCACTCTACCATACAGGCCTGATTGGTGGATTGCTGCAGAGATGAGATGAGATTGAGATGAGATTCAACTTTATTGTCATTACACATGTATGAATACAAGGTAACGAAACGTGACTTGGCATTTGGGCACGCTCTGCAGAGCGCATCCAAGGCCGGGGCAGCCGCTAGGCGCCAGTCATAAAGAAGAAAAGAAAAAAAGAAAAGAAATGATATGACACAATAGGCGAGAGAAAAAAAACATGTTTTATCAAAGTGACGCTTAATGGGTAAGCGAAATTTTGATTGCAGGCAAAAAAAACCTCAATGCATATTTAGCAGTAGTGGACAATCACACAGCAGAGGGAGGGAGAGCAGTGTGTGTATATTTGCATGTCATTGTGTAGTGTAAATGTAACAGTTGTTAGTGAGCAGCAGAGGGCGCCTCCTGGCAGTGGATAGATGTTATAATCATGTGACTTATAAACAAGTCCAGAGTTTAGAGTCTATCTCTCTTTCTCTCTTGCTTGCAGAAGGCACATGGGCATTGTCCTTGAGAGTCCAATCCGCTGACGACAACAACTGATTGTTGATTGTATGGGTAGACATAAGAGCCGGTTCTTCCGCTAATCTCAGTCAGGAGGAATGTAAACACGGGGCAAACAAGGTCAAATCAAATCAAATCAGCACAGTGCACTCAGAGAGTAGAATTTTGTCCTCACCTGTGTAATTCTGTGCTTCCATTATATATGCAGGCTTAAACTGTTTTTCCATAGAGAGCACAGGGCTTTCAGATGTATTCCTTCACTGAATCACTGTCATTCAGTTCACCGTTTGCCGCTACTCGTGCCCTCCCCAACTGGTCGAATTTGATGAAGGAGCTGGCTGGGTCCGCTTGATCCGCTCTCTCACCTTCCTTCAATTTCTGATGCATCAGGGAACTCCACAGCCAAAAATAGAAGTCCTGAGATCATAGCCAATAATATTGCCATAGACACATGGATTCCAATGTCCATGAGTCTCTCGTAGGTTCCAATTCTTGGGCTCCCCCTTGGCCCAATTCTTGTTGAAAATAGTGACAATAGCACATTTAAGCCGCTTCCAAATCCATAATTTCCGTTTAGATTAAGATTCAGCAGAAGAAGAGCGACTAAACACAGACAAAAACGCAACATTGCAAAAGCTGGGAATAGATCAGGAAGGCAGGGGAGGAGGGAAGAAAAATGCGACTGCTCTCTCTCAAGGCAAGAAGGAAAAGATGATTGTCCTTCTGGAAAGTTCTACTCTCTCCACAGAGGAACGCTGAGCTCTGACAGAGTGACCATCAGGTTCTTGGTCACCTCCCTGACTAAGGCCCTTCTCCCCTGATTGTTCAGTTTAGACAGTCGGCCAGCTCTAGGAAGAGTCCTTGTGGTTCCGAACTTCTTCCCTTTATGGATGATGGAGGCCATTGTGCTCATTGGGACCTTCAAAGCAGCAGAATTTTTTCTGGAACCTTCCCCAGATTTGTAGCTCAAGACAATCCTGTCTCGGAGGTCTACAGACAATTCCTTTGACTTCATGCTTGGTTTGTGCTCTGACACGCACTGTCAACTCTAGGACCTTATATAGACAGGTGTGTGCCTTTCCAAATCATGTCCATTCAACTGAATTTGACACTGGTGGACTCCAATTAAGCTGTAGAAACATCTCAAGGATGATCAGTGGAAACAAGATGCACCTGAGCTCAAGTTTGAGCTTCTTAGCAAAGGCTATGAATACTTATGCGCATGTGATTTCTTAGTTTTTTATTTTTAATAAATTTGCAAAAATCTCAACAAAAACTTTTTTTCATGTTGTCATTATAGGGTATTGTGTGTAGAATTTTGAGGAAAAAATTAATTGAATCTATTTTGGAATAAGGCTGTAACATAATAAAATGTGGAAAAAGTGAAGCGCTGTGAATACTTTCCAGGTGCAATGAAATTTTTTGTCAAACAGTGCTTCACTGTGGAAATTTAGGTATCAAAAACAGTACTGCAATTGTCAGAGTTGACTGAACAATACTGTTAGTAATTAATGTTACTAGAACACCTTCAAAGCGGAGGGATACATATCCAGTGAAATTGGAGAGCAGTTATCGCAGATTATAGTAACTCCTGGAATCCCTGTTGTCCTTCCTGATTTCTCAATTTTTTGTATGTTTGTCACACTTAAATGTTTCAGATCCATCCATCCATCCATCCATCTTCTACCGCTTTTCCGGAGGTCCGGGTCGCGGAGGCAGCAGTTCAAGCAGAGAAGCCCAGACTTCCCTCTCCCCAGCCACCTGCTCCAGCTCTTCAGAGGGGATACCAAGGCGTTCCCAGACCAGCTGGGAGACATAGTCTCTCCACCGAGTCCTGGGTCTGCCCCGGGGTCTCCTCCCAGTGGGACGTGCCTGAAACACCTCAAGTGGGAGGCGTCCAGGAGGCATCCTAATCAGATGCCCATACCACCTCAACTGACTCCTTTCAATGTGGAGGAGCAGCGGTTCTACTCTGAGCCTCTCCCGGATGACTGAGCTCCTCACCCTATCTCTGAGGGTGAGTCCAGCAATCCTACGGAGAAAGCTCATTTCAGCCGCTTGTATCCGCGATCGTTCTTTCGGTCATTACCCAAAGCTCGTGACCATAGGTGAGAGTAGGAACGTAGATTGACTGGTAAATCGACAGCTTTGCCTTAGAACTAAGCTCCCTCTTCACCACAACAGACCGGTACAACGTCCGCATCACTGCAGATGCTGCTCCAATCCGTCTGTCGATCTCTCGCTCCATTTTCCCCTCACTCGTGAACAAGACCCCAAGATACTTAAACTCCTCCACTTGGGGGAGGAGCTTGTCCCCAACCCGGAGAGGACAATCCACCTTTTTCCGGCTGAGGACCATGGACTCGGACTTGGAGGTGCTGATTCTCATCCCAGCCGCTTCACACTCAGCGGCAAACCGTCCCAGCAAGAGCTGTAGGTCATTGCTGGATGAAGCCAACAGGACAACATCATCTGCAAACAAGAGAGATCAGATCCTGTGGTCACCAAGCATGACACCCTCCATTCCCTGGCTGCGCCTAGAAATCCTGTCCATAAAAATTATGAACAGGATCGGTGACAAAGGGCAGCCCTGGCGGAGTCCAACTCTCACTGGGAATGACTCCGACCGAGTGTTGGCAATACGAACCAAACTCTCACAACGGTCATACAGAGACCGAATAGCTCGTAATAACAAGCCCGATACCCCATACTCCCGAAGCACCCCCCACAAAAATCCACGAGGGACGCGGTCAAATGCCTTCTCCAAGTCCACAAAACACATGTAAACTGGTTGGGCAAACTCCCACGAATCCTCAAGAATTCTCGAGAGGGTAAAGAGCTGGTCCGATGTCCCACGGCCAGGACGAAAACCACATTGCTCCTCCTGAATCCGAGGTTCGACCAACGGCCGGACTCTCCTCTCCAGTACCTTGGCATAGACCTTCCCAGGGAGGCTGAGGAGTGTGATCCCTCTAAAGTTGGAGCACACCCTCCGGTCCCCTTTTTTGAAGAGAGGAACCACCACCCCGGTTTGCCATGCCAAAGGCACTGCCCCCGACCTCCACGCAATGTTGCAGAGGCGTGTCAACCATGACAAACCAACAACATCCAGGGCCTTGAGGTACTCAGGGCGAATCTCGTCCACCCCTGGGGCCCGGCCACCAAGGAGATTTTTAAGCACCTTGGCGACCTCAGCCCCTGTGATAGGCGAGTCATCCCCCTCGTCCCCAAACCCTGCTTCCTCTGTGGAAGGCGTATCAGTGGGATTGAGGAGATCCTCGAAGTATTCCTTCCACCGCCCGACGATATCCCTAGTTGAAGTCAACAGTGTCCCATCCGCACCATACACATGTTTCAGATCATCAAACAAATTTAAATATCAGGAAAAGATAACACAAGTAAACAAAAAATGCAGTTTTTAAATGAAGGTGTTTATTATTAAGGGAAAAAAAGATCCAAATCTACATGGCCCTGTGTGAAAAAGTGATTGCCCCTTAAACCTAATAACTAGTTGGGTCACCCTTACCAGCATCAACTGCAATTAAGCATTTGCAATAACTGGCAATGAATCTTTTACTGCGCTGTGGAGGAATTTTGGCCCACTCATCTTTACAGAATAGTTGCAATTTAGTTGCAATTTAGCAATATTGGAGGGTTTTCGAGCATGAACTGCCATTTTAAGGTCAGGACTTTGACTAGGCCTCTCCAAAGTCTTCATTTTGTTTTTCTTAAGACATTCAGAGGTGGACTTGCTGGTGTGTTTTGGATCATTGTCCCGTTGCAGAACCCAAGGGCACTTCAGCTTAAGGTCACAAACAGACGGCCAGACATTCTCTTTCAGGATTTTTTGCTAGACAGCAGAATTCATGATTCCATTTACCACAGTAAGTCTTCCAGGTCCTGATGCAGCCAAACAGCCCCAGACCATCACACTACCACCACCATATTTTACTGTTGGTATGATGTTCCTTTTCTGAAATGCTGTGTTACTTTTATGCCAGATGTAATGGGACACACACCTTCCAAAAAGTTCAACGTTTGTCTCGTCAGTCCAGAGTATTTTCCCAAAAGTCTTGGGGATCATCAAGATGTTTTCTGGCAAAACTGAGACAAGCCTTTATGTTCTTTTTGCTCAGCAGTGGTTTTCATCATGGAACTCTGCCATGCAGGCCATTTTTGCCCAGTCTCTTTCTTATGGTGGAGTCATGAACACTGACCTTAACTGAGGCAAGTGAGGTCTGCAGCTCTTTGGATGTTGTTGTGGGGTCTTTTGTGACCTCTTGGATGAGTCGTCACTGCACTCTTGGGGTAATTTTGGTCAGCCGGCCACTCCTGGAAAGGTTCACCACTGTTCCATGTTTTCTCCATTTGTGGATAATGGCTCTCACTGTGGTTCACTGGAGTCCCAAGGCTTTAGAAATGGCTTTATAACCTTTTCCAGACTGACAGATCTCAATTTGTTTCTCACTTGTTCCTGAATTTCTCTGGATTGCAGCATGATGTCTAGCTTTTGATGATCTTTTGATCTACTTCATTTTGTCAGGCAGGCTCTATTTAAGTGATTTCTTGATTGAGAACAGGTGTGGCAGTAATCAGGCCTGTGTGTGGCTGGAGAAATTGAACTCAGCTTTCCAAAGATGTGATAAACCACAGTTAATGTATGTTTTAACAAGGGGGGCAATCACTTTTTCGCACAGGGCCATGTGGGTTTGGACTTTTTTTTACCCTTAATAATAAACTGTGATGGTCAGATGAGCATTCTCCCTCTCCCCTCCTGTCTGTCTGTTCAGCTCCAGAGAATTGGACACACCTGTGTGATTACACACCTGCTGCATCCTGATGACCACTGTATTTAAGAGCCAGCGTGTGGAGTAGCCACCACTGGATCATTAGGTTTGTTAAACCACTGAAACTGTTCTTAGCCTTTAATCTGTCTGTACCTGTGCTACCCGTTTGTCCTCCTGTCTCTCCAGGTTTGCTGCCACCAGTGTTGGGAGTAATGCGTTACAAAGTAGCATGTTACTGTAATGCCACTACTTTTGCAGTAACGTGCTGTGTAACAAAATTACTGATTAAAAATCCAGTAATGCGTTACAGTTACTGAAATTTGATCAGATGTGTTACTCGCGTTACTCGTTTTATTAATATGGATAGATATTTTTAGCGTAAATAAATATAAACTGATCCTACCGTAGTGCAGCCATCAGTCTCCTCCGCCGGTGTTATGTCGAGAATTGTTAGTTTCCTATCCTGCTCACATGCAACCCAATGGGAAGAAATGCCATGGCGGAGGTGACTTCTCATCTGGAGCTCTGTTGTCCCAGCGGTGAGTAGCCCCCAAAGCTCCTACCTCTGTGGTTAAACATGAGTATTTTTTGAGCACGAAGCTCAAATTTAATGTCCGCAGTTGTGTAAATGTGTATGCTGTTTAAATAATTGTGCAAGTTTTCTTATGCACAGAGAAAAAGTGACTGATTTGTTGCAGTAAGCTTTTTCTAAGTGGTGAACTTTCATTTTTTCGTGTTTTCTGTTTTATTTTATCTTATTCATTTACATGCTGTTGTGATCTGCAACTATTTCATGGAAGTAAATCCTCTAAATATGTGTTTTTAATGGGCTGGTCCAGGGGTGTCAGACATATGGCTCGTGGGCCAAAAACGGTCCACCAGGGGATACAAAATTTTCTCTGTGAATTTACCGCTTTATTTCTAGTAAATTTCTGACTTTCTACTGATTAGAATAGTTTGTGTAAATCTGAGACATTTTTTTCTCTGTAAGATGAGACTTTTTTCTAGCCAGTTTTCTTGTTCTTGTTTTTTCTGATGAGAATAAGGTGCCCTTGAGCTTGCCATGTGTGCAAGAGGATTGAAGTATGCATTTAAAAGTAACGTGAAAGTTACTTTTCCAAGTAACTAGTTACTTTTATCATGCAGTAACTCAAAAGTAATTCAGTTACTTTTGAAAAGAAGTAACTAGTAACTGTAACTAGTTATTATTTTTTAGTAACTTGCCCAACACTGGCTGCAACCTCTGTCTGGAGATGATCATGCTCACCTGGCCGTAGAAGACGCCGGACAAATCCATCCAGGTCAACGCCTTTCCTCTGTTTCCCCTGTTTCCCCTGGTCCGCATAGAAGTTCTATGCCAGGCTCCTCTGCTCTTGAGTAAGTGCGCTTCTCACATTCCTTTCCTCATTTGTGAGAGCCTGTCCCTAATAATCTCTGTCTGCTCCTACCCCTGTAGGCAGCCTAAGCTCCAGCGGGCACCAGTTATGTGTGTAAATTTAATTGTGTGTTTTTGTGTTTCGTTTTTCTTTAGTTCTGCCCCCTTATTTACTGTGTGTATTTATCTTCATTTTTGTAATAAACTGGTGTGCTTTTACTTCTGAGTCCGAGTGTTCATCCTGGCAGCCCAGTGTTTGAGTCTCACTTGTCTGAATCATGACAGAACGATCCAGCCAGGATCAAGGCTCAGCGGGCACTCTGTTAGATGGACAGTCAGCGCTCTCGCACTTGGATGCCATGGAGCGCCAGGCCATGTATTTGTCTGAACAGCTGTAAACTATTACCCAACAAGTGGCAACCCTAACCGAGCACCTGTGTCTCCTTCCTGGTGCAGCGCCTCCTCCCGAACCTGCTGCCCCAGCAGAGCATGCCATCCGCAGGAACATCTCCATTCCCACACCTGCCCCCTATGGGGGGAAGGGGGGTTTAGGGGGTTCCTTCTGCACTGCTGGATGTATTTTCAGCAGGTGAGGGGGGAGTATAGGGAAGATTCGGACAAAATCCATCTCATGACCTTGTTGTTGTGGGACCGGGTGCTCAAGTGGGCACAGTCCACCTTGAGTGGCCCAGAGAGGCCCCTCTATTCTTATGAACGGTTTGTGCAAGAGTTCTCCGAGGCTTTCGACCATTCAGAGAGTGAGGGGAACATAGTTAGTCAGCTGATGGGGCTACGGTAGGGAGACCGGTTGGTGGCCAATTTCTCTGTTGAGTTCCAGGTCGTGGCAGCGGACTCCAGGTGGAATGACGTTTCGCTTTGGAGCGCCTTCCTCCTGGGTCTGAATTTGCATCTCCGTGACGAGCTGGCTATACGTGCGTCCCCCTCTTCTTTGCTATACTCCTCTTTGCTATACGTGCGTCCCCCACTCTGTCTGCTTCCCGGCCGGCCACCAAACCCTCTCACACGGCTCCGTCGACCTCCTCCGAGGCAATGGCCCTCGGCAGGTTCCATCTGTCTCTGGAGGAGCGCTGTCATCAAGCGAGAGAAGGGGCATGTCTATAATGTAGGGGGCCCAGGTCACGCTGCTTCGAAATACCCCGAGAAGTCAAAAGGCCCGGCCCACCAGTAACCATGGGAGGTCTGGTGGGAGGGTCCTCGCAAAATCCTCCCAACCGTTTTGAACTTCCGGCCCTCATTCAATTGCCGGGGGTCAAGTTCAAAACATCTGCTTCGGTTGATTCCAGGGCGGAGCAAAATTTCATCCAACAGGCCATGGTCCGTAAATTGCAGCTACCTACCAGGAGGGTTCCAACACCTTTAACGGTATCGGCGGTCTCAGGCAGCAGTATTGCGAAGATTACCGAACAGACTGAGCCCATTTTGGTCATTCTGTCCAGTAATCATCACGTGACTATTCAGTTTTACATCCTGCCTCATTCTACCACCACCGTGACCCTGGGGTATCCGTGGCTCTGTTTACACAACCCTATTATTAACTGGAATCAGGGCTCCATTTCTTCTTGGAGTCCCTTTTTCTTGTCATCGTGTCTCCAATCGTCACTCCCGATCTCCTCCCCTCCAGCTGAGCCAGTGGATCTCAGCTCCGTGCCCAAGGTCTAGTATGACTTAGGGGAGGTCTTTAGCAAGTCCAGAGCCCTATCTTTACTACCTCACCGGGGTTATGAGTGTGCTATCGACCTCCTCCCAGGCGCGTGGCTGCCATCCAGCCAGCTCTACAGTTTATCTGGGCCAGAGAGGAAAATAAACAAAAAGAAACTGGTTCACCATGTCTCGCAAGACGTCATTGATTAATCAATGGAAGACGGCGGGGGGCATTGGTCAGCCCGAATGGCAAGACCAAATATTCTAAAAATGTACCAACGAAGTTTTAAATGCTGTCTTCCCCTCATCTCCCTCACAAATGCGAACCAAATGGTTCCATGCCGGGCTCCTCTGCTCTTGAGTAAGTGCGCTTCTCACATTCCTTCTTCTTCTTCTTCTTTTAGATTTGATTGGCGGTTGGCAACCAGCTTACAGGTGCCTCTCCTCATTTGGGAGAGCCTGTCCCTAATAATCTCTGTCTGCTCCTTCCCCTGTAGGCATCGTGCGCTCCAGTGGGCACCAGTTTTGTGTGTAAATTTAATTGTGCGTTTTTGTTTTTCATTTTTCTTTAGTTCTGCCCCCTTATTTACTGTGTTTATTTATCTTCATTTTTGTAATAAACTGGTGTGCTTTTACTTCTGAGTCTGTGTGTTTGTCCTGGCAGCCCAGCGTTTGAATCTCACTTGCCTGAATCATGACATAAACACCTTCATTTAAAAACTGCATTTTGTGTTTACTTGTGTTATCTTTGTCTAATATTTAAATTTGTTTGATAATCTGAAACATTTGTGTAACAAACATACAAAAAAAGAGAAATCAGGAAGGGGGCAAACACTTTTTCACACCACTGTGTATGTGTGTGTGTATATATATATATATATATACTGTATATATATATATATATATATATATATATATATATATATCAATTGTATTTACTCGGGTTATCTTTGTCAAACATTAAATTTGTTTGATGATCGGAAATATTTAAGTGTGACAAATATGCAAAAATTCAAGAAACCAGGAAGGGGCAAATACTTTTTCACAGCACTCTGCACAGCACAATATTAGAGATGGTGTGTCTCTTAAGAAAAGAAAAAACAAAAAAGACAAGCACAAATACATAAGAGTAGCAATCAGAGGTTGTGCTAGACTTATCTGTCATTCTGACATACAGGGATGTAAAGATTCTGTCATATTATATTATTACCTGTCATTTTAATTATAATGTGAGATGCCAAGCAGCTTTTGTTTTTGTTTGCATGTTCACTTTTAATCATGAATCTATATATTTATCAGTTTATTTAACTGATGAATAGAGACCTATGAGATGATAGATAATCAATATGCACCATAAAGTGGACAGGTGGGAATTACAAGCGAAAGTTACAGTAGATCACCCTGTGTAATATGTTAAAATGACAGCATTCAGATTTTTCTATGATTGTTTCTGACGTTGCTAAAAAAAAAAAAAAAAAAAATCTGTCAATGACAGACGATATTCAGTTAAAGCAACCTCTGGTATTAATATTAAAATACAATAAAATAAAAAGCAGGATTTTGGTTTTATACATTTAAAGTCCATGCTGGGCCATTAGTAAAGTTTTGGTTAATGGAATAATTAATTAATAACAACAGTAACTGTCCAATATAAATGACAATCCGCTGAGACTGTGTGGTGAATGGGGGATGCATTTGAAATTCAGATTACTTCCCTGATTAATTTAGATTGTTGTAAATTCTGAGCTCCTTAAAATATGCCACATAAAAAGCTTTAATGGCATGTTAGAATAAAGGAAAAATTTATATTTGTTCTAAGATTAAGGACCTGTACAGCACTTTTTCTATTCACGAAGACCACTAAAACTGCTTAACTAGTAGCTACACTAAGCCTCTATCCTAAGAGCCTATCAGAGACAAATACCTAGGGACAATTTTAGCCACCAATTAACTTAACATACACATCTTTGGATGGTGGGAAGAAACCAGAACACCCAGAGTAAACCCACACAGCACAGGGACAACATACAAACTCCACACAAAGGTTGCCCTGCCAGCCTGGGGATTTGGACCTGGAACCTTCTAGCAGTGAGGCAACTGTTCTAACCACTGTACCACCATCCTGCTAAGTAAAGAAGCAATTTTTTAATGACAAATGAAAAATAAATGGTTTAACTAATCAAATCCAGCCAACTAATTTTTGCAAGGTGAGTCAGTTAGAAGAATGGGAAAAGCATCGATATGTAAAATTTTCCAAGTTCAATTAACCTTTCCAGCTTAATTTTTCACATTCAAAACACTTATTCCATGTTGAGTCAAATGACATTTTCAAGCCTGTGGGGAAACTTGTGTTATACATGTAAAATCAGACTGTCATTTCATAACCTCAGAATACTATCATTTTTACTGTATCAAAGATTGTAGCATCATCACCTTTCACAGTGTTTCCTTATTTCAAAAGTGTTTCAAAGTGAGTCCAGAGGTGGGAGGGGGGATGGTGGGCAAAACCAAAAAAACACTCTCCTACTCTGGAGTTCACATCCATGTAACTACAGCCATCTATGTTTATTTATGCCTTCTCATTCCTGACTCACTTATGATTAACCTTCTTTTGGCATTAAATAAATATTTGTAGGTGGTTAAGGCAAGGTAATGGTTAGGCACAAAAAATACTTGGTTAAGATTAGAGAAATGTAAGGGTTAGGAAAAGTTGAGGGTCTAGTTTGCACACATTACAGCTGAAACCCTTTGCAATGTTTCTTCATTATTTTGAAGACAACTAAGCTGGCTAATGTCAAAACCTACATTGTTATCATATACTGTGTTACATATGCCCTCTAATTGACAAGCTGGTCTACATTCCTGTGCTGCTCTTTGTCTTGATAACTTTACACCATTTTAGTCAACATTTGTAGAAACTTATACTCAGGAGAAAAAAAAATCCTGAACTACTTTGGCTTCTAAAACTAAGGTTCAACATTTGTCAGAGGTAGAAAGCACAACTCTGCAGCAAGTTTCTGTTTTGGTGGTGTGTGCCATTTTGAGATGTCTGGTCTGGTCTGGTCTGGTCTGGTCTGGTCTGGTCTGGGGGGGGGGGGGGCTCATTCTTCTGAGCATGTGAAGCTAATGCACTCTTTATCTACAGACAGACACACAGATGACACTCCAGCCTGTCTTTTGTGCAGAAACCATGGCATGTGTCACTGCCAATCCTGCCCTTTCTGAGTGCTGTTCACATTCAGCCATCAACCTCCTCATTGTGGTCATGCAGCCACTGCCAGGGATAACAAATAAATCAAATTCTTTTTCTGTGCCGCAGACTGAAGCACTCTTGTTGCTCTTTTCGGCCCACTTTAACTCACAATATCACCGTGAGATGTGGGGTCATCGCTAATTAGCCTGCTGATTCATCAAAAGCATGGCACAGTTTGTCTCCTCCTGAACACGATTTTACTGACAGTTAACTGTAAATAGTGTGAACAATGCAGCTCAAAGAGAATAAAAATGGCACACAATCAGCTCATTTAAAGCATTCCACCAGCCTACAGAAGCAAAAGAAAAGAGCTGTTTAATCTAATGTTTAGAAGGAATGCTCTGACATTGTTTTCTTTGTAGGTGTGGCATACCGCTAATACCACCTTAAGTGCCACGGATGTGAGGACGCATTCACATGATGATGTCACCACGCCGTGGGTATATTAAAGCTGGATTCATGCTGCACCTCCGCTGTCCACGTACGTGCAACCGGAAACCTCGTGTGACAAAATTTACATCGTCTCCAGTCCGCTGGAATCCGCAGGGCTTTTCTGCGGGCGACCGCATGCAGCCCAAATTTTATGACTGCACAGCCTGCCCACAATTTGAACATGCTGACAGTGCATGCGCAAGACTGAACGTCCCATTCATGAGGTGGCGCTACCAACACAGCATATAAAAACAAAGTAGACGAGGAAGACAACGAGGACGCAGAAGACGAGAATAAACACACATGAATCCTTTTGCAGCAGCAACAGCTTGAGCGGAGAAGAGCACTGTAAAATGGTAATTCCTCCTTTTCCTTGAAACAACGCCATTGTTGTTGCTACAAAAAAATGTCCATAGCTCTCGTGCTTATAGCCGGTGAACAAACTGGCGTGCTAGCGCATTTGCGCTACCCATAGGGCTGGGGAAAAACTACAAATAACTGGTGCGCATGCATCAACTGCTTGGCCTGGTAGACAAAAAAAGGTGAGCATGTACAATGCCGCGTGCGCGCCGGGCTCATCCAAAGTGCACGTGGACCAAAGCAGACCAGAGGAGAAATGCAGCATGAATAAAGCTTAAGGGGCTACTGGTGGAAGGTGTGGTCGCCTCTAGCCTGTTACATAGCCTGTACCCCTGTATAGTTAGCATGTTCTGTGTATGTGCCACGTGTTGCTAGCTCTTATTAAAGCTAGCCTTCAGCACAGACAACGTGTCCACTAGTCCCTGTTTCCAGACATAACACTTGGCGATGAGAATAAACCTAATCTTCTGAAGGAAAATAAGACATTTTCCTGAAGATGGAAGTGTGTTTGGCAACTTTTCCATCGTTCCTCGCCACACCAGGCGAGCCGCCCACTCCTTAGATTCGATGACACAGACTGTTTGAGTCATCCGTGTGCACCATCAGCCTAGCTTATACTAGCGAGGCTAGGCTGCGCGCCATGCTGATTTGCAACCTCGGCAAAGAGGGACGATATGTCTTCAGAACATTGGGACCAGCAGATACCAACAACGAATGTATCACATTGCTAGCTGCACATTTTGTGAACCCTGAGGGTGTGAAGGCTAGACGAGTCAGGTTTAGCCAGCACTGCCAGCGTGAGAATGAGACGATCCACCAGTATGTCACCGAGCGCCATGTCTTGGTTAGCATGTGCACCTTCGGCAACGAAGAAGAAGAGAGGGTACATGATAAGTTGGCGGAGCACACTACAAATACGAAGCTGCGGGAGAAGCTGGTGATGGCACCAAACGGCCTGATGCTGACCGAAGCACTGGAGTTAGCGTCCCAGCTAGAGCTAGAAGAAGCTGTCCAGTTAGCATCAAAGCTAAGGGGCCCCGGCTTATTCTCCCCACAGTCAGCTCTGCTGGTACAGACGGTTTCCCCAGCTACTGAGCCCGTTGACCCCACGTCTTCTCAGGAGGGCCCTGAGATAGATGCGGCGGGACAGCAGGGCACCACAACGCGCTGACCCAGCTGTAAACTCAGTTTGGCTGCCGACGGCTTGAGTCCGCTGCACTCAGACATTGACACAGCCACTCCCTGCCTCGTACCACATGCGGAGCAGAACCCAGTGAAACCGGAGCAGCCACAGGAGCTCCAGACCACACCCACATAGGACCCAGAGTTGGTCCTCATGCAGCACGAGTGTTCTCGAGCTGCTGCCTCATCGCAGGAGATCTGGTCCACAGTCACGCAGGGCCCGGAGGAGGGTAGGACCTGCCCCGTCAGCAACAAGACCGATCTGCCTCCATGTCTGCCACCGGATGACCTACCAGACGATACCCCAGTAACGACACTTTTCCCCAGCAGCAGGACAGAAGAACGAGAGAAGTGCCTCACACAGCACGAGCATTCTCGAGCTGCTGCCTCATTGCAGGAGATCTGGTCCACAGTCAAGCAGAACACAGAAAGCAAGCATAATCCGGACTCGACGCAGATCCTTGCCCGGCATAAGCCTCACAGAACCATCGTACAGCTGCAGGAGATAAAGTCCATGGCCAAGCAGGACCCCAATGAACAACGCCAACCTGGAGCACGTCCTTCCACTGGTGAGAACATCATGCTGCCGCAACCACAACCAGCATCAGAGGAGAGAAAGCATAATCCGGACTTGTCTCAAATCCTTGCCTGGCATAAGCCTCATGGAGCCAGCTTCCCCGGCTCAAGATGCGACGCTGGAGCCAACCCAACCAGTGTGGGACCCGGACTGGGACTTGACTAATGAATGAGTCATGATTTCAGCGAGATGGCACCCAGGTCCGCTACGGCCACCACCTCCAGGACTGCGCCCAATGTGGGCTTGTCTGAGGTTCCTGAGATTGATCAGTAAAAAAATGACGAAATGTTTAAACAAAGCTGTCACGCCGCGCCATTCATCAGCGGCGCCACCTGCTCACGCACCTGCTACTCGTCAGCGGCGAAGGATAAAAGCCGCCTCGCCCTGAGCGTCGGCCTGAAGCCGTAGACTTCGTTTCCTTTGCATGGACTTCTACCACATTCTCTTCAGCATCCTCTTTACCGGTAAGAAGTTCACTTACCTCATCTCTCCAGTCTGCTCCCCTGTGCACAGGTGGATTCCTCGGCGGCGGACAATCCCGTCCCTCGTCTCTCCTCGCTGCTGCACCGAGCCCTGCAGGTGGCTGTCTCCCGGGCTTCCATCCTTGAAGCGCCAGTCATCTGCCCAAACAAGTAAGCTTCTCTCCCTCGCCTATTCTCCTCCCGTGTTGGTGTGTACTCATCACCCTGTGTCTGATTTCTCCCATAGGGTTGCCGGCTGAACGGTCTCCTGCCTCTGGGTCCGAAGCAGACGCCCCCACCAACACATTAACATTCTGCAGACACGCACCCAAACATCCCTGTTGTTAATAAACAGTTTGAACTACTCTGAGCCTGTGTGTGTGCGTCTCCTGAGCCGAACGTTATGTCAAAAGCATGGTTGCTAACTGTGGCAGAATAATTCACTCAACCATGCAGGGTTTTACTGGCAGTTTACCCGGTTGTCCAGGTTCATACGGTTTTAAAAAGTAATGTTTATGGTGTATGGAACCATGAGTAATTTACAGTTCAGATCTAGCTGCTAATGCTACCATACCGTGCCTTAACATCATGCAAATATGTGTACTGTACAATCGGCAACCTAGTGTGCTTTAACATCATACAGTAATGTGTTTAACATCAAGCAAATATGTGTACTGTATCATCGGCAACCTAGTGTGCTTTAACATCATACAGTAATGTGTTTACCATCACGATTATGTTAGCCACAGCACTGATAACAGTATATTGCCGTATACATGTGGACAACACACGGTTATATCACCTGCCGATAGCCAGGTCATGCATGCCTGTGAGGTAGCTCTGTGCTACATTATGTGAAATGGCTCTGGTTATGTTTATGCTGTGCTAGCTGTATGCCACTGCATCGCCACACTCAGCTAAGGTAAAACTATCACTATGAGTTCTGTTTTTTTCCAAGGGGGAGGTAAATGTGGCATACCGCTAATACTACCTTAAGTGCCACGGACATGAGGACGCATTCACATGATGACGTCACCATGCCGTGGGCATACTAAGGGGCTACCAGCGGGAGACGTGGGGCTCCGTCTCTAGCCTGCTACACAGTCTGTATCCCTGATAGATGGTGGTATGCATGGACGCTGCGGCCCCTCTAGGCATCAGTGAGTGTGAGAGTTTTGAGTATTTTAATCATTCCAGGCGTACATTCTGTAAAACGTACAACCGTGAGACCTTATTAAACATCAAGGTAATGCATACTGCAAGAATTGCGAAGCTCGGGTGTGACTTGGACATTCTACGCCAGCATGGAATACTATCGGAGATTTCACTGGCAGCTACCCGGGAGAGGAGGAAGCGTAAGCGGCGCGAACGCAAACAAAGGAGAGGATAAAGGGCCGGGATTCATGCTAGGCTAAAGGCTAACCCCTCCAGACCAGCAGTACCGTCGCTCCTACTTTCCAATGTCCACTCCCTCGACAACAAGCTGGACGAGCTGCGTCTGCTGAGTGAAAACCCAGAGAGAGTGGAGGGACTGCTGTGTGTTTGCATTTACGGAGACATGGCTCCACGACAACATCCCTGACGAGGCCATTCAGCTGGAAGGGATGACATCATTCCGGGCGGACAGGAAGGCTGCTAGCTCCGGTAAGAGCTGGGGGGGGGGGGGGGCTATGTATCTGTATTAACAAGAATTGGTGTGTTAACACCACGCTAGTAACTAAACACCGCTCTCCGTTGGCGGAGTTCCTTATCGTGAATTGTCGCCCATTCTATCTGCTGAGGGAATTCACCAACGTGTTTGTAGCTGCTGTTTACATAGCTCCTAGCGCTAATGCTAAAGCTAATGCTAACAAGGCACTCAGAGATCTGTACAACGCTATCAGTGAATTTCAAACTTCACACCCGGACAGTTTTGTGGTGGTTGCGGGGGATTTTAATCACACCAGTTTAAAGACTGTGCTCCCCAAGTTCAAACAATGTGTGGACTTTAACACCAGAGGAGAGAATATGTTGGGCTTGGTGTACACAAACCTCCCAGATGCATATAAGGCAACATCTCGTCCCCACCTCGGCCATTCTGACCACCTATCCGTGATGCTGGTGCCTGCCTACAAACCTTTACTGAAGTGCAGCAGGCCAGTAGAGAAAACAAATCAGGATTTGGCCAGAGGGTGTAGCCTCAGCACTTCAGGACTGTTTTCTGCACAAATAGCAGCCTCCCAGGGAGACAGGACAGATGTGGAGGAGTATGCTGAAACGGTAACCAGCTACATCACGAAGTGCACAAAGGATGTCACTATAGTGAAGACTTTCACTGCATGGGGCAACTATAAACCCTGGATGACTGCAGAGGTGTGCTCGCTGCTCACAGCCAGAGATTCAGCCTTCAGAGCGAAGGACAGGATCGCCCTCCGCTCAGCCAGGTCTGCGCTCTCAAAGGGAATTAAGACGGCGAAATGTGCCTATGCGGAGAAAATCCAGGGACACCTCTGTGACACAAGGAACACCAAACGGATGTGGCAGGGAGTTCGGGCGCTGACGGATTATAAGTCTAGGCAGGGGGTCGATGATGATGACGCTTCGTTTCCAGACAGGCTCAACAACTTCTTTTTTTTTTGTTTTTTGTTTTTTTTTTTGTTACTTATTTGTACCCGTAGGTAGACTTGGTTTGCAGTCTGGTGACAAGCCACCGGCTGCTGGTCGCTGCGTGCGCGAGCGCCCTAAACCTACATGTTTTTGGTGTCACATGCTTCTTTGCACATTTTGAAGCATCAAACCCGACAATCAGAGGGAGGGCTGGCCCATCTCCACCATCTGTTGGACCAGCTATCATCATCAACGCAGCCGACACACGGAGGATCCTAATCAGGGTCAACCCACGTAAAGCTGCAGGTCCGGACAACATCCCAGGACATGTGCTCCGAGTCTGCGCGAGCGAGTTGGCGGATGTCCTGACTGACATTTATAACATCTCCCTGAGTCAGGCCATTGTTCCCAGATGCTTTAAGACCTCTACCATAGTACCGGTGGCAAAGAAACCAGTTGTGTCCTGTCTGAATGACTATCGTCCTGTTGCACTGACACCAATTGTGATGAAGTGTTTTGAATGGCTTGTCAAACCACACATCACAGCCTGCCTCCCTGCATCACATGACCCGCTCCAGTTTGCATATCGTTCAAACAGCTCCACGGAGGATGCTATAGTCACCACCCTGCACTCTGTCATCACCCACCTGGATCAGAAAGACACCTACGCCAGACTCCTGTACATTGATTTCAGTTCAGCATTCAACACCATTATTCCCCAGAGACTGATGGAGAAATTACTCCTTCTCGGTCTGAACACCGCCATATGTCTCTGGATCCTGGACTTCTTGACCAAGAGACCTCAGTCTGTCCGTGTTGGAAACAACATCTCCAACTCTATCACGCTGAGCACCGGATCCCCTCAAGGCTGCGCACTCAGTCCGCTGTTGTTTACACTTCTAACACATGACTGTGTATCCAGACACAAGGGGAACCAGATTATTAAGTTTGCAGACGACACCACAGTGGTGGGACTTATTCAGAGGGATGAGGAATCAATGTACAGGGAAGAAGTTAGAGACCTGGAGGGCTGGTGCAGGGAGAACAATCTGGTGCTCAGTGTGAACAAAACAAAGGAGATGATTATCAACTTCTGGCGGTCACGGCCTGAACATGTCCCTCTCAGCATCGGCGGCCGTTTGGTGGAGATAGTGGAGAACATCAAGTTCCTCGGAGTGCAGATCTCGCAGGACCTGACCTGGAGCAAGAATTCCTTGGGTATCGGGAAACAGGCCCAGCAGAGACTGCACTTCTTGAGGAAACTCAAACAGGCCTCTCTCCCCATCTGCATCCTCAGGACCTTCTACAGAGGTGTGATGGAGAGTGTTCTGACGTACTGCATTGCAACATGGTGCTCCAGCTGCAGTATGTCAGACAAAAAAGCCCTGCAGAGGATAGTTAAGGGAGCTGAGAGGGTAATTGGAGTTTCCCTCCCCTCTGTCCAAGAACTTTTTCAGAACCATTGTAGGAGCAGGGCACTGAACATTGTCAAGGACCACTCTTACCCTCTGCATAAACACTTTGAACTGCTGCCATCTGGCAAACGATTCCGGAGCATCAGAAGCAGAACCACCAGACTGATAAACAGCTTCCTTCCACAAGCTGTTCAGATGCTTAACAGTTGATCCGGAATCTTTCACACATACTACTGCACCTTATGGACATTATGTATATTATTTGTATACTTAGTTCTAGTTAGTTTCAAGTATGTTTCAGGGATGTGTGAATGGCTGTGTTGGGGTGAGGGGTGAGGGGGTGTGTGAGTGTGTCTTAAATTATGTTCTTTTTACTTATATGGATGCCTAGAGAAGTGTAATTTCATCTTGCCTGCACTACAGTTGTATGTACAGCAACATGACAATAAAGGTTGATTTGATTTGATGTTCTGTGTATGTGCCACGTGTTGCTAGCTCTTATTAAAACTAACCTTCAACACAGACAACGTGTCCACTAGTCCCTGTTTCCAGACATAACAGCAGGGTCCTGTTTTCTCTATGGAAATAGGCTTGAGGATAAAACAGCATTATTCATTATAATTATCATCACTAATATGTCTACTCTCAGGGAGATTGTGCATCATTCATACAGGAGTGTGGCAGAAATGACTTAAACTTGATTCAGATTTCAATTGTTCCCATTAAACAACATAAAATTGAATATAGTTTCTCTAAATTACTACACTACTTGAGAGCATGCACATGCAGAGGGGGAAGCTTTGGGGGCTTGAGCCCCTGCCCCTTTGCCAAAAGGTGTGTTCCAATCACTCAGTATTGTACTCTGAAGTGGACTGCACAGGGTATTCCGTCATATTAAGTGAGATTCCAAACCGAAGACAGTGAATGGTCTTCAGTTCAAAGGAAACTGAGAACTGAGTAGGAAGACGTGAACAATGGTACATCACTTCACCGGAAGATGACAAGAAGATTACCCATAACCCATTGCACTTCAAATACAAGTAAAACAAACTATTGTTGCTAACATTATTAACAAGCTAAATGGATGTTGGTTATTGTTTATATCTGATCTGTTCACACTCCGACAGGCAGCAAAAAGTAAGCTAGGAGCAGGAAGACAAAAGAAGAGGAAAACAGCAGCCTTGTGTGTAGCAGAATGGAATGTACGCACTCTGTTGGACAGAACAACATCACAGCGCCCAGAAAGATAGACCACGCTTGTGGCCCTGGAAATGAACAGGTACAATGTAGACATAGCTGCACTTAGTGAAACAAGATTGCCTGGATATGACAGCTTGGAAGACCATGGGTACATCTTCTTTTGGAGTGGGAGATCAACTCAAGAAAGGAGAGAAGCAGGAGTGGGCTTTGCAGTTAGAAAGGCGATAGCAGCAATTTTTGATGAGAAACCAGGGCCAATCAACGACAGGATAATGACTATGAGACTCCCACTACAGCGGAAGATGTATGCTGCATTCATCAGTGTATATGCCCCAACAATGACCAACACAGAGGAGGTGAAGGAAGAGTTCTACAGTGATTTATGTGAGACTATCAGGTGTGTACCGATTGATGACAGGCTGATACTCGTTGGAGATTTTAATGCCAGAGTTGGTTCGGACACTGAGAAATGGAAAGGAGTGCTAGGCAGTCATGGAGTAGGCAAGTGCAATGCTAATGGAGAACTTCTACTTGCACTATGTTCAGAGTACAACCTTGTGATAACCAACACTCTATTTAAGCACAAGGACACAAACAAGAAGACATGGATGCACCCAAGATCCAAGCACTGGCACTTATTAGACTACATCATAGTCAGGCAGAGAGACATAAGGGGAGTATTGGACACCAGAGCAATGAGAGGCGTGGACTGTGGTACTGATCATGTTATGCTGAGATCTAGATTAAGGATTTGCAGATGAAAACAGCACTGCAGGACAGGTGCAAAGCCACCACGGATGCTAAACACTAGTGCACTGAAAGGCCAAAAGAAGCAGGAAGAACTTACACAGGAAATGGATGAAAATTTGAAAGACTGGGACAGCAACAACTCAGAGAATGACATAGAAGAGAAATGGGCAACACTGAAGGATACGGTGTATCTGACTGCGAGTGATGTATTAGGCTACCCTGAGAGGAAACATCAAGATTGGTTTGATGAGCATGATGAACACCTGAAGAAACTACTAGAAGCGAGGAGTACAGCTAGGCAGGAAAATCTACAGTGTAGCACAAGGTCGAAGAAGAAGAAATACTCAGAGGCTCAGAGTGAGCTACAGAAGTACACCAGAGAGATGAAGTCCAACTGATGGGATGAAAAAGCGGAAAAACTTTAAACTGCAGCAGACAGGAAGGACATGAAAACATTCTTCACAGGTTTGAGAGAAATCTACAGCCCTAAACCAAGAGGATTGATCCAACTAAAGGCTATGGATGGTGAAACGGTTTTGCAGGAGAAAGACAAGATCCTGGACAGATTTGCAGACCACTTTGACCAACTACTAAACAACCCTGGAGATCTCACTGAAGAGGCTAAAGAAGCTCTAGTGCAGAGACCAGCTGTATCAAGTCTGGATAAACCACCAAATTTTGATGAACTAATGGCAGCTATCAGGACAACACAGGATGGTAAAGCTCCAGGGAGGGATGGAATTCCAGCAGAAGTGTGGAAATTTGGTGGTGTTCAGCTGACCAACTGCCTGCACAAGCTCATTCAAGAGATATGGGATGCCCAGAAAGTACCTCAAGACTGGAAGGATGCAAGTATTGTGCCTTTGTTCAAGAAAGGTGACAGGAAAGATTGTGTAAATTACCGAGGTATATCACTGCTAGCCATTGTTGATAAGATTCTCTCACGTGTACTACTTAACAGACTCAATGAACACATCTCGCAGAATGTACTACCAGAAACCCAGTGCGGCTTTAGAAGTGGAAGAAGCACAATGGACATGATTTTCTGCTTGAAACGGGTTCAAGAAAAGTGTATCGATCAGAACATGCCGCTTTATGTAGCCTTCATAGACTTCAGTAAAGCCTTCGATACTGTTTCGCAATAAGGACTTTGGCAGGTACTCAAGAAATATGGTTGTACAGAGAAGTTTGTCAGCCTGATCGAGGCACTCCATACAGGTATGCAAGCAAACATGGCAATGAGTGGTTCAGTATCTAAAGACTTTTCAGTAAGCAACGGGGTGAAACAAGGGTGTGTGCTGGCACCTACACTCTTCTCGCTATATTTGGCAGCCATGCTTGAGGTGGCCTTCAAAGACACTTCAGAAGGAGTATACATTCAAACAAGGAAAGAAGCCGACTTGTTCAATGCGGCACAGTTTAAAGCCAAGAGTAAGACATCGATAAAGGTAGTAAGAGAAATGCTCTTTGCCGACGACAGTGCTCTAGTTACACACAGCGTGGAAGATATGCAACCTTTAGTGGAGAAATTTACAAGAGCAGCTAGCCAATTCAGCCTCCAAATCAGCATCAAGAAGACAGAGTGCCTTTATCAACCACCAAAGTTGCAGTTATCAACATCACTACCAGAAGAGATCAGCATTGGTACAGAGCCACTAGTCAAGTGCAAGACTTTCAAGTACATAGGGAGTACTGTTTCAGAGAATGCTAGGCTGGAGGATGAACTATCTCTCAGAATGGGAAGAGCGAGCGCTGTGTTTGGAAAGTTGAGGGAGAGACTGTGGAACAATCTACGTGTCTATCCGTGTGAAATGCAAAGTGTACAGAGCAACAGCACTGGCTACTCTATTGTACAGTGCTGAAACTTGGACTGTCTACAGAGTGCAGATGAAGAAACTCCACGCGTACATGATGAGACACCTTCGAGCCATAATGAACATCTCATGGAAAGACAAGATAACCAACATATAAGTGTTGAAACAAGCTGGTCTACCATCAATGGAGGACATGCTAATACAGATGAACCTGAGATGGCTCAGACATGTTGAGAGGATGGACCACCAGCGTCTCCCTCGGCAGTTACTCTACTCACAGTTATGCAAGGGCAAATGCAATCAGGGTAGATCAAGGCTCAGATTTAAAGACACTGTAAAAAGAAACTTGAAGAAGTTGGACATAGACAGGAGTTTCTGGCAGCGGAAGGCTAAGGACAGAGCTGTGTGGAGGAATCTGATCAGACCCAAATGAAACAGTCATTGTCGCCCACGACAGACTGCTATGATGATCCATCCATCCATCCATCCATCCATTCATCTTCTACCGCTTAATCCTTTTCGGGTGGCGGGGGGGCTGGAGCCTATCCCAGCATCTTTTGGGCGAGAGGCAGGGTACACCCTGGACAGATCGCCAGTCCATCACAGGGCCAACACAGAGAGACAGACAACCATTCACTCTCACAGTCATACCTAAGGACAATTTAGAATCCCCAGTTGATGCCAATTAACCTCACCTGCATGTCTTTGGCCTGTGGGAGGAAACTGGAGTACCCGGAGTAAACCCACGCAGACACGGGGAGAACATGCAAACTCCACACAGAAGGGTCACCGATGGTCTGGGGCTGGGATCAAACCCACGATGGTCAAGGGTAGAATTGATCCCACGACCTTCTTGCTGTGCTGCCACTGTGCTAACCACTGCGCCACCGTGCTGCCCTGATGATGATGATGATATTATTTATATCAACTGATAATAATAAAAATATATTTGTATTAATATTTTATTTAAGAAAAATAAATTATCCACTGTCGTATCAGTAAGTCACCATGGTAATGCATGGAGGAGGGGTCGATGGTTACAGGGTGTTTCAAATGCAGAAATTTTGTGAAGGGCGGTTAACTTAACTGATATTCCCTGAGAACAGAGCAGGGAGTAGGGAATACAGTTGAAGCACACTGTGGATCGGAACGTAGCTAAAGCATCCAAAGCGCCCTTTTGATTGGCAATTTAAATTTTCTACATTCAGCATAATTAGACACAGAGTCTGCACCATGGAGGGTCATTTTGGGTTTCTGCCCCCATAATAAGTTACTGTCACCCCAAAGCCCCAAGCTAAGCCCCTGGCATCAAACTTCATTTTATTAATGGATAATGAATATTTCTGTAAAGTCAGATTTCTGAGTGGAAGTGAATGCAACATTATTGTGCTGGTGGTGGTTACCCCTCCCTTCTCCTGACAGCAGGGAGATCACTTTTAAAATTTATTCTGTTGATATTTAATAGTAATTTTGCATCATACTTTCTTTACGTAAATGTAAGAGACTAGAGTTAAGTTTGTTATTATTCCTGCTTGGACTGAAAAAGTTCAGACTGCTCAGACTTTTTCTGAGAGAGACTGAACGGCCGATATTCCTTCATCAAAATGACATTTTCAACAAAACAAGAAAGAGTTTAAAGACTGTTACCTAAAAATACCTGCTTGAAATTGTATAACTAATTTATTTTTATTTTTTCATTGTGAAAGCGGTCACAGTCTAAAGTTTTATTTCTTTGATTTTTTTTATTATTAGTGTTAATATGTGATAATCTTTGAATCAGAAGTTTTTTGTGGGTTTTGATCATTACCTTTAGTGAGTGATGGGGTTTCCTGGTGTTTTTTGCAGAGTGGAGCTCCAGCCACCAGGAAAAAGTGAAGTTTATAATTCCATTCTAACAGGTGGACATAAACCCACCTGTTAAATAAAGGTTTACAGGTAAGTATTTAAAATGCATATAAGTGTGTTTTTCTAAGGTGGGTAAGTTAAGGACATAACTGGACAAGCTGGCCTGTCTGCTGCTTAGGGCTGACAACTGCAAATTTAAGACTTTTTCTTGCGATTTTTTTCTCTTTTTTTTTTACATATTTGTTTTTTCTTGACAAATGTAAAACTTTTTTTTACACTTTCTTCTAGTTTTCTTTGTTTTTTTTTCTGTGATATTCAAATTTGATTCATGATTTTTTTCTTTTGCTCCATCCTGTGCCTGCATTTTGCCTATAGTAGATAAATATGAAATAATTTGATCATCATAAAAATTAAACTCGTTACAAAACTGGGAAAATCAGACATTTTGGTCATGATTGTACAGTCATGCTGGAATGTTGGAATTGTTACATTATAATTTTGAAAATCTTAAAGCAAAATCTTGCTCCATATGCCCCCCCCCTTTGTTTTTCAAATTTGAGCCCCTGCCCCCTCAAATGGTCTCTGCACGGCCCTGCTTGGGAGGTAAAAGGAGAGCACAATACCTGTTGTGACTCAAGTCAGGCTGTTACGTGGGTGTGGTCACAGTGGAGCAAATCAATAGAGAAGAACGCCCCGTCCCTGGAGGTCTGCTCCGCGGCCTGCTGTGGTTAAATGTCATCCTGGCCCTCTCTCGCATAAGGAAGGCGATGGGCGCGTGGTGGCGCACACTAATTTAGTTAATGATTAACCATCAATCTGTACACAGCAAGAAGGATTTTTAAGAGGGGGGGGGGCACTTTTGATAACCGTTTTGTGCTTTGGGGACACAGTGAGGATTTGTAAAGCAGATCCAGATAAAAGCCCCCCCACCCACCACCAACATCACCCCCAGATCAGACCCGCTTCACTGTGATCATTCATCAACATCCATCCGCGAATAATAATAATAAGAAGAATAATAATAAGTGTCAGACCTACATTTTAAAGTCCCTATAGAAATTAAATACCCAGACCACTAGATTCAGCACTAAGGCGCGTTATAACTTGCGCACGCCCTGAGTAAAGCATACTTTTGCGCAAACACTAGCAATTAGAAACCTTATTTATTCTCACTGAGCATGTCACGGCACCTGTAGGGTTGATGCTGTGAGTATTTTTAGTATTAGCTGACAGACCGACTACATCAGCTTTTGCGCACCGGCGCGCGCACTCGGTATGACAATTAAAAACTTCATTTACCCTCACGAGGAGCTTCTGGGTCCCACGCAGACCACATCTGGACCGAGAAGAAGGGGGTCCAGCAGACGATATAAGCCACCACGATGACAAAAGTCATCTTCACGGTGGTTATCTTCGCCTTGGAGATGAGCCTGACGCTGCTCACGCGGGCCAGCGTGTTGCTCTTGGCGGTTTGGGGCGTCAGGCTGATGCACTGCTCCCGTCTTGTTTTCAGTTTGAAGTTCTGCCATATTTTGAAGCTTATCAGCCCGTAACAAATGCTGAGGATAGCCACGGGAATGATGTAAATTGTGAGGCTGATCCATGTGATGTAGGCTTTGGCCCCCCAAGGCTTCACGAAGTCCCCCCAGCAGTCATGAACCCCGTGGCCAACCTCTCTAAGGGAAAAGATGAACATCTGCGGGACGCTGAAGAGCAGACTTAGCATCCACGAAAGCAGAACGTAGATCCGGTCTTTCCTTCTGTGCAACGAGCGCAGCGGCTGACAGATGGCCAAGCACCTGTCCACAGACATCAGCACCAGCATGTAGGTGGAGGCGAACATCCCCACCACCTGCAGGTATTTCACCAGCCTGCACAACACATCCGGCCCGTAAAACCGAAATGTGATTTTCCAGATAAGTTGGGGGAGAACTTGAAAGATGGCCACCACCAGATCAGCGACGCTCAGGTGCTTCATGAAGTAATACATGCGGGACTGGCTGTGTTTGGCGGTGTGGATGGCCAGCAGGACGCACGCGTTCCCGGCCAGCGCAAGGAAGAGCACCAGGGCGAGCACGGTCACCTCCACTCTGGCCACCTGCTCGTTCCGCTTCAGGGGGTTGGTGTGATTGAAGCCGCCGCTGGCACTCGAGTTCCGCCACGAGTCGTTCAGCTGCCAGATGTCACTTTGGTTTGAAATAGTTTCCATTGCGGCGCGTTCGTCTTCAGCAGATGCGTCAAGGTTGTGCAGTTATGCAGTGACTGAAACAGTTGCCTGGACAGACTTCCAAGTCTTCTTTAGGTCCTCAGAGCACCGGTCATCGTGAGTATGTATGCAAAAAAAAAAAAAAAGAAGATGTTCACTGTTTTCTTGAACCCCAGTCGCCCATTCTTCTCAGAGACGCAGATATGAGTGAGTGAGACTGAGGACCAAATGTTTCCGCTTATCTAAATCGCATAAAACAGCTGAACAAAAGTCACCCACAAAAGCCACAAAAGTCAGCACCATGTAGATCTTATTTTAAATGGCAAAGAAGCGCAATCCAAATCCAAAAGCATGTCTCCAAAAAACAGACACGATGGTCATGCACGACTGTTCAAAATCTGGTTCCAAAAATCCAAATAATTAAACGTAACACGTCACAAAGATTATGAAATGTGGAGCTCCATACCCGTCTCAGGTAGGGATCAGAATGCGCACGACTGGAGCGCGTCAGCCCCAGTTATAAGGTCCCAGTTTAACACGGGGAATAAACAGCGTGGCTTATCATCACCACTAGGTGGCCTTATGCACTCTTTATTGCCATAGCAACCTCAGGGCTCTGCAGCGCCAACTCTCCTCAGAGGCTGACCCCTTCCCAGTCTGCTCCAAATCACATTTCATCAACGATACGTGTGCTGTCAGATTTAACATGAAACCAACAGTTGTTCACGGTGAATCCGAGAAGAAAGCATCAAGTGCAAAATAAAAACCTGACAAAGACAGCCTGAAGAGTTGGGATGAAATATTTATTCTGGAGAAAAATTGAAGGGGGCCGGATCTCAACACCAAGTTATGGGAAAAAGAAAGTAAAATTCAATAAACTCATGCAACACGTGACTGTAACTGATCAGGTAAATAACTTTGTTAAATTTTATAACAGCACATGTCCAACACATAACATCTTTCAATGAACCAAATGTTTAATTTTATACTGTGGGGAACCCACGCTGGGATATTCATCTCAGACTGGAAACAGAGGAGAAGCAAATAGTCCCTCTGCTGGAAGAGCGTGGGGGATTAAACAGATGAGGACAATAGAAACTGTGATGGGAGAAGGTATGGTGATGTAAAACCCCAGGCAGCAGGAAGGAGCAGCTGCGGGGACAATAGGAGTGGTGATGTGTTAAATGTATTGTGATGCAAGACCTCAGGCAGCAGGGGGAATGAATCAGGTGATATAAAAGGAGAGACCCTGGGGTAGGAGGTTATTGCTTTTTCTGAGTATGAATGAAGTGAAAGAGTGAATAAAGTTTGTCTGCCGTGCAAATCTGGTCTGTGTATTGCACTCTCCACACTGGTGACCCTTGACGAATTATGGAACATGAGAAAAAAAACCCGGAGTCGGCCCGGACGGGAAGCCCCAGCAACGCGGCAAGTACCCCAGAGACGGCCTGGACAGAAAGCCCCAGCAGCACGTGCGCCGTTTCGGTCAAACTACCGGACTTTTGGCTGCACAACCCGCAGTCTTGGTTCCTCCACACCAAGGCCCAGTTCGCCCTCTGGGGAATAACAGCAGATGACACCAGATATTACTATGTGGTTGCAGCGCTGGACGCTCACATGACTCAGCAAGTAGTGAGCCTGCTTCAACAGCCCCCAGCCCACGATAAATACGTGACTCTCAAAGCCACGCTGACCCGGCGCTACACACTCTCGGACTGGAAGAGAGCAGAGAGGCTCCTGAGGCACTCCGAGTTAGGAGGTGGGTCGGCGGTTGAACTGATGAAGAAGATGTTGGTGTTGATGGGCACGGATGACGGGCATTTTCTGTTTGCCCACCTTTTCCTCCGGAACCTCCCAACAGAGGCAAGAGCAGTCCTTGCCAACTCGCCGTTGCTGGCCGCGCGTGACTACCGGGCGCTAGCCCAGGAGGCAGATCAGATCATCCTCACCACCAGAGCCCTCACAGTGAACACGGCGGCGTTGGAACCCAGCGAGGCGACCAGCGGAAGCGAGGAGCCAGCGATGGTGGCAGCAGCGGGGACCAGGAAGCGCCAAAGAGACACGCTCTGCTCCTACCACCGCCACTTTGGAGAGAACGCACGCCGATGTGTGCCACCGTGCCAGTTCAAGCGTTCGGGAAACACCAAGGCTGGCAGTCAGTAGCAGCTGCGACCACCGGTGAAGAAAACAAGCTGCTCTACGTGACGGACTCGCGCTCGGGGAGACAGTTCCTCATAGACACCGGCTCCCAAAAGAGCCTCATCCTGCCGTCCTACGCCGACCGGCTAGTGGGAGCTAGCGGCCCCGAGCTGATGGCTGCAAACGGCTCAGACATTAGGACTTTTGGTGAGAGGACACTGACTGTATCCCTACATGGCCATATGTACGAGTGGACATTCGTCATAGCGGCATGCAATTTCCCAATCTTGGGCGCTGATTTTTTGTGTGCACACAGGCTGCTAGTTGACGTTGCTAACAGACGCCTGATCAATGCAATGTCTTTTGATTCTCTCCCCTGTACAGCTCGAGGAGCCGGGCCAACAACGCTAGCCAACGTCACAGCTCCAGGCGGTAAGTTCCACACACTGCTCACCCAGTTCCCAGCACTCACGGTCCCGACGTTTTCGGCGGCCATCACTAAACATGGGGTGGAACACTTTATCACCACCTCTGGGCCACCCGTTTTCGCATGACCTCGGTGCCTGGACGCAGCTAAACTGGCCATAGCGCGCGAGGAGTTTGCCAACTTGGAAAGGCTGGGCATCATCAGGCGCTCAAACAGCCCATGGGCATCCCCACTACACATGGTGCCTAAGGCCGAGGGATCGTGGCGACCGTGCGGAGATTTCCGCAGATTGAACAACGCCACAGCGCATAACCGCTACCCGATTCCCCATATTCAGGATTTTTCCGTTCCTCGCCGGGGCATGGATTTTTTCTAAAATAGACGTGGTCCGTGGTTACCACCGCCTCGGACGTGGCCATAGGGGCCGTCGTGGAGCAACGCGTCGCTGGTTCTTGGCAGCTGCTCGCTTTTTTCAGCAGGGCTTTGCGCGACAGTGAGGGTAAATACAACGCGTTCGACAGAGAGTTGCTGGCTCTCCACCTGGCCATATGCCACTTCCAGTTCTGGCTGGAAGGGCACAGCTTCACTGCGTTCATGGACTACAAGCCGCTAACGTACGCGATGGCCAAGGTTTCGGAACCATGGTCGGGCCGGCAGCAGAGACAGCTAACCACGATCTCGGAGTTTACGACCGATATTCAGCATGTGGCCAGTAAACTAAATGTGGTGGCAGCCTGCCTCTCGCGCGCAGTAGTGGCCCCAGTCTGCGTAGGGATAGATTATACAGCCATGGCAGCAGAGCAGATTGGCGATGCGGACGTGTGCGCACTCCAGTCTGGACCAACAGGGTTAAGGCTGGAGAGCAGGGCACTGCAAGACGGAGGCCCCCCCCCAATCTGTGACGTCTCCACGGGACGCTCGCGCCCGGTGGTCCCAGTCATTTGGCACCGCCTCGTGTTTGAGTCATTTCACACCCTGGCGCACCCAGGAGTGCGCGCGTCAGTCAAAATGGTGGGAGCAAAGTTCATATGGCCAGGCCTGTGCAAACAGGTGAAAGAGTGGGCTGCAGCCTGCTTAGTGTGCCAACGAGCCAAATGCACAGGCACACAAAGGCCCCTTTGGAGCCGTTTCGTGTCCCAGCTAAGAGGTCCAACCACGTTCACATGGACCTCGTGGGCCCCCTCCCGCCATCGCAGGGGTTCACACACCTCCTGACAGTGGTGCACCGCACCACACGATGGCCAGAAGCAGTCCTGCTAGCAGCAACCATGGCCGCGGACGTGGCGTGCACCTTTTTGACAACATGGGTGGCATGTTTTGGCATCCCTTCGGACATCATGTCCGATAGGGGCCCTCAGTTTGTTTCCGACCTCTGGTCCGCGATGGCCTGTAGCCTGTGTGTCGCAATTCATCGTACAACCGCGTACAACCCACAGGCCAATGGGCTATGTGTGCGTTTCCATAGGTCACTGAAAGCAGCGCTCAGGGCTTCGCTTACAGATGCAAATTGGGTAGACTGGTTGCCGTGCGTTCTGTTAGGGTTGCATTCTGCACCAAAAGAGGATTTGGAGGCTTCCCCGGTGGAGCTGGTCCTTTCTCAGCAGCTGCGGCTCCCCGCGGAATTTTTACCAGATAACCCCACGCCGAACAACCATCTGTCCCTGTGTTCACAGCATAGCGCGGACACAGGCACGCTACCTGGCCCAGCCCACCACTGTTTTCCACGTGCTTTTGTGCCAAAAACTTTGAAGAATGCGGCGTTCGTGTTTGTCAGGCACGATGCCCACCGCCCCCCATTGCGCCCACCCTACGATGGCCCGTTTAGAGTGCTGGAACCAGGGGACAAACATTTTGTGTTAGACTTGGGGGGTCGCCGGGAGAAAATATGTCTAGACAGGCTTAAGCCCGCCTTTGTGGCGGTGGACGAGCAAGTGATGTTGGCTCGAGCTCCTCGGCGTGGAAGACCCCCACTGAGAACTCCCCAGGTAAACGAGTCATCAGAGCAGCCACACGAGCAAGTCGAATGTTCCCCCCCATCGCCACTGTCCACCCACAGACAGACACACCCCCAGGAGCCACCCACCAGCACAGCAGCGCCACGGAGCCGCAGAACCCTCGTTACAGCAGATATGGGAGGAAGCTGAAGCCAAAAGGACGTGAAGGTTAACACTCAGTCTGAGACTGTGGGGGGGGGGGGCCCACGCTGGGATATTCATCTCAGACTGGAAACAGAGGAGAAGCAAATAGTCCCTCTGCCGGAAGAGCGTGGGGGATTAAACAGATGAGGACGATAGGAATTGTGATGGGAGAAGGTATGGTGATGTAAAACCCCAGGCAGCAGGAAGGAGCAGCTGCGGGGACAATAGGAGTGGTGATGTGTTAAATGTACTGTGATGCAAGACCTCAGGCAGCAGGGGGAATGAGTCGGGTGATATAAAAGGAGAGAGACCCTGGGGTAGGAGGTCATTGCTTTTTCTGAGTATGAATGAAGTGAGAGAGTGAATAAAGTTTGTCTGCCGTGCAAGTCTGGTCTGTTTATTGCACTCTCCACAATACCTGTAATCCACCCATCCATCTTCTTCCACTTAATCCTTTTCGGGTCACGGGAGGGCTGGAGATTATCCCAGCACCTTTGGGCGAGAGGCAGGGTACACCCTGGACAGATCGCCAGTCCATCGCAGGGCCAACACAGAGAGACAGACAACCATTCACTCTCACAGTCATACCTAAGAACAATTTAGAATCCCCAGTTGATGCCAATTAACCTAATTTGCATGTTTTTGGCATGTGGGAGGAAACCGGAGAAATCCCGGAGTAAACCCACACAGACATGGGGAGAACATGCAAACTCCACACAGATCACTGATGGTCAGGGACTGGGATTGAACCCAGGATCCCCCGACCAAGGGTGAGTTGCTGTGTTGACGCAGTGCTAACCACTCCGCCACCACGCTGCCCATCATCTGTTTTCCATGCCGGTGACCCAGTATTCCTTTAAGTTATTTTTGCCAGTCATCTCCTTAGTTGTTTTTCAGCCCTTGTGCTGTTAATTTGTTTCCCTTTGTTTTTCTGTTTAATAAATCATGTTACGTTGGAATTCAGCCTGCATTGCGAGTGTTTCTTACCTGCCCGCCAGAGGAAGCTATGACAGTATGATGCCACCAGATGTGGACTCTGCAGGCGAGACTGGCAAGAAAAGAAAGAGGTGGAGTCCTGAGGAGCAGCAGCTTGTTTGGGCGATTGAGGACTTAGCGGCCGCAGCCTGGAGCTGCTTCTCCTGGGAAGATGAGATGGATTGTTGGGGGGGGGGGGGGGGGTGAATCAGCAACATGTTGGAAGCCAGGCCATGCTTGCGCTTCCACCCCTGGGTGCTGGAACTCGCTCTCCCGGCACTGCCACCACTACCCACCATCTCCTCCTCGCCACAGCCAGTCATCCCCAACTTACCACTGACTGCCGATCCTGCCAAGTTTGTGGAACACAGCAGGGCTGCTGGGCGCGTGGCGGCCCGGGATGGAAGGGAGGCCCCAGGAGATGCCACTCCTCCCAGTGTTCCACCGCTACTCCTCCAGCGAAGCCTCCAGCATTCTCAGCTCCAGCCTTTATCCCTCCTCACCACTCATCAGTCCCGGCATCACGGAAGCCTGAGCCAATGGTAAAACATCCCCTGGTTTCCACCATTCCTGCATCTGTGTCATCCTGTGTCGTGGACAATGAGAAGCTGGAGGAGCGCTGTCAGATTCTGCTATCACGGACTGAACTTTTACTGGAGTATAAGCCCTGGCTCACACCAAAACTTGTTTTTCCGCCTTGTGGGGACCAACACACTCCAAGGGTCCCAGCAAGGATGCAAGCTCTGAGGAAACACCGCTCCTCCTGGTTTTCCACCGCTACTCCTCCAGCGCCCTCAGCTCCAGTTCCACAGAGTGTTCCAGCCCCGGAGGGCTCTCCAACATCGGCCCCTGTGACAGCAGCTGCTACACCTGTTTCCATGACAATTGCAGTGCCGGCTCCCACTGCTGCTGTGCTGGTGCCCTCGCCCACTGCTGCTCCTCGGCCTGCCACATCCATTGTTGCGCCAGCTCCTCCAGAGTCCATCACATCAGCTCCTCCAGTATATCCCAAGGTGGTCATGCCCCCAGCAGCTTTGCCAGAGACCATTTGCCCAGCAACAGTGGCCCAGGGGTTAAGGCAAGTGCTTTTTGGTTTAACATCTATTTTAGAAAAGACTTGCCTTGCTCCTAGTGAGGGGACCCAAGTGCAGTTTCCATCGGCCTCCAGGTCCTCTCCACCAGTCTCTGTTACTGGCAATTGTGGTGACCCATCCTATGTTTCTTTCTCCCTGTATGAGGTGGCCGTGGCAGGGATGGAGGAGGACACTTCAACTCTAGCTGTCTCCAAGGTGCACTTCACAACTCCAGCAGTCTCTGACGAGCATAAGCCTGTTCCAGCTGACCCCGAAGTGCACATCCCAGCTCCAGTGCCTGCTCTACAGTGCCTCCCAGCTCTAGTACCTGCCCCACGATGCCTCCCAGCTGTCCCCAAGGTGCACGCAACAGCCCCAGCTGTCCCCAAGGTGCACGCCACAGCTCCAGCTGACTCCAAGGTGCACACCATAGCTCCAGCTGACTCCGAGGTGCACACCACAGCTCCAGCTGACCCCAAGGTGCATGCCACAGCTCCAGCTGACTCCAAGGTGCACGCCACAGCTCTAGCTGCTCCCGAGGTGCATGCTCCTGTTCTTGCTTAGCCCGAAATGTGCGCTCCAGTTCCGTCTTCTCATCCTGAGGTTGTCAACCCGGCAGCAGGAGACCAGGAGTTAAGGCAAGTACCTTTTCATTTATGTACTACCACTATTTTTGAAAAGTCTTGCCTTGTTGCTGGTGGGGGGACCCAAGCGGACATTCCACCAGTTGCTGAGTCCTCCCCGCCAGTCTCTGCTGCCCATGATTCTGGTGTCACCTCACTGACCTCCTCTTTCCCTCCATCGTCCGAGGTGACAGTGTCAAGGATGGAGCTGCAGGAGGACCACGCTCCAGCCACTGTTTTAGAGGTCAGGAGATCTCTGTCCATTGTCCAACAGGTCAGGAGACCTCCACCAACTATACAAGGGGTCAGGAGACCTCCACCTGTCGCAGTTCCAGAGAGTGAACAGTCCGCTCCACCCATTGCAGTTCCAAAGGGCGAGCGTTCCGCTATACCCGCCATCCTAGAGGATGAGCAGTTCGCTCTGTCCGTCGTCCAAGCGGTCAAGCAATCAGCTCTGCCTTCACCACCTGGGGTCGCTGCTTCTCAGCTGCTGCTAGCCCCTGCACCGAAGACCCCTCAGGTACTATCTTCTGAACTAGAAATTCCTGTGTTGATATCTTCTGAACTGGAAACTCCTGTGTTGTTGACTCCAGACCTAGAATCTCCTATATTGGTACCCCCAGAGCTAGAATCTCCTATATTGGTACCTCCAGAGTTAAGAGTTACTATGCTGGGGTCTCCGGAGTTAAGAGCTCCTGTTTTAGTATCTCCAAAGCTAAAATCTCCTATGTTGTTGTCCCCAGAGCAAAATGCTATATTTTCACCTCCTACATTTAAAGTGTCTATGTTGTCATCTCCTGAGTTCCAAGATTCAGTGTTGGCATTTACTGAGTTTAAAGGTTTTATGTTGCCACCTCCTGAGTTTAAAGGTTTCATGTTGCCACCTTGTGAGTTTAATGGTTTTATGTTGCCACCTCCTGAGTTTAAAAGTTTTATGTTGTCACCTCCTGAGTTTAAAAAGTTTTCTTCTGAGCAAAAAGCTCCAGTGTTGTTTTCTCCAGAGTCTAGAGCTTCTACATTGTTTTTCCCAGAGCAAAGAGCTTTTCTTCTGAGCAAGAGGCTTCAATTTTGTTTTCTTCTGAGCAAGAGGCTCCTGAATTGTTTTCTCCAGGGACGGAGTTCTCATGTCGTCATTCTCTCCTGAGATTCAAGTTGCTGTGACATCATTATCACCCCCGAGGTTAAAGGTTTCATGCTGACACCTCCTGAGGTTAAAAGTTCCATGATGACACCTCCTGAGGTTAAAGTGTCCATGTTATAATTTCCTGATTTTAAAGTTTCCATGCTATCATCTCCAGGTCAACAGGTCGCTTTGTTGTTTACCCTTGAGCAAGAAAATCCCATTATCTTCTGTGCAAAAAGCTCCACCATTGCCAGCTGCTGAGCTCAAAGCCCCCATGCTGTTACCTTCAGAGCGAAAAGCTCCTATGTTATCTCCTGAATCTAAAGTTTCCATGTTGTCTTCTGTAGAAGATGCTTCTGTGTTATCTCCTGAGTTTAAAACTATGATGTCATCTCCCGAGTTCAAGGGCTTTATGATGTTATTTTCAGAGCAGAAAGCTTCTATGTTTTCTTCCATCCAATGACCCTCAGACTTTGGTAAGCCACCTCACGTACCATGCTCATGCGTCTGGTGGCCCTTGAACTTTGGTCAGCCACCTGACACACCATGTTTATTCATCTGGTGGTCCTTGGACTTTGGTAGGCCACCTGGTGTGCCATGTCCATTAATGCGGTGGTCCAGGGACTTTGGCCGACCACCTGATGAACATTTTTCTCATTTTGCCCCGCCATGCCTATGTCCCCCTCCTCGCACCCTATTGACGTATTTCTTGGTTTTTGTTTGAAGAGCATCTAGAATCCACCCTGGGAGGGGGGGGGGGGCTGTCATAGTCTTTATGTCTATTTATTGTTTCTTCTGTGTTTATGTATGATTATCATTTGCATTTATTGCCCTCTGTGTTCCCCTGGGTCTTCTGTCATTGTCTTCTGTGTCATCCCCTGTCTTGTCCTGAGGTGTTGTGTGTACCTGTTCACCGATTGTTCCTGCTCGTCATGTTTTCCATACCCATAGCCACTGCCCTCTCTGTATTACTCCTGTTTTGTTGTCCGGTTTTATGTGCATCCCCTGTCTATTTGTCTGCACAGCCCCACCCATCCTGTGCTTCTCACCTGCAGCCACTTCCTTGGTTTCCCTGATTGTTTCCTCAGCTGTCGCTCGTTTGTGATTATCTGTCCCAGTATATATGTGAGTGTTCAGTGTCTGTCTGGTGTGGCGTTGTTGTCGTCTGTTTTCCCTGCCAGTAACCCAGTATTTTTGTAAGTTATTTTTGCCAGTCATCTCCTTAATTGTTTTTCAGCCCTTGTGCTGTTAATTTGTTTCCCTTTGTTTTTCTGTTTAATAAATCATGTTACGCTGGAATTCAGCCTGCATTGCAAGTCCTTCTTACCTGCCCACCGAAGGAAGCTATGGCACCAACAGGAAGCAATCACTCAACAAACTCTCAATGACCTCTCAAGAAACTCTCAGTGATCTCCTAATGATCTCTCAATGATCTTTCAATGATCTCTCAGAAATCTTCCAATGAACTCCAAATTTTTCCACCCCAAAGGTAGAGATGGCTGAGAGATCACTGAGGGTTCACTGAGCATTTGACGAAAGACCAAAAGAGTTTATTAAAAGATTGCTGAGAGATCATTGTTGAGCACTTGTTGAGAGATCGTTGAGAGATCACTTCCCTTTGGTGATTGTTGAGAGATTTTTTGGAATGATTTAAAACTTTGAGGATCGTGGTGATCACTAAAGATCACTGAGAGATCACTGAGAGATCTTGGTAATCACTGAGAGATCACTGAAAGATCACTTAGAGATCTGACCATTTTGTCATCACTCAGCAATCTCGCAACAACTTCCACCCCTGTGTAAAGGGGTATAAGCTGGTATTAGATATGATTATTTTCTTCAGTGGTGTAGCATCAAAGCACCACCTGAAAAATAACTGCAAGCATGTTTTGAGAAAATCATCTTTCGTGCGCTTTTTATCTAGCATATTGAAAGGCATGCAGTCTTTGATCAGATACATGACTCAGCATGGTAGTCATATTGATGACAGAAAGAGTCAAGACACCAAGAAATAACATAATTTAATTTTTCTTCAGTGACCCACCTAACCTTGAGAAAAGAAGGAACCAAAGAAAACTGGTTACCTTTACCCCTTAGAAATAAAGAGAGAAGATATCTGGATTAGATTTTTTTTGGCATTCTTGTTTGATTTTCTTTGAATGACCATGTGCTAAGTGAATCCTCTCAGCACATCTCTCTTCCTTCTTCTTCCCACATGCGTTGCCAAGTTCAATACTCCCCTGGGTCTATAGAGACTGAAATGACACCAGCGATTATTCTAACTTGAGCAATGAGAGTATCACTCAGAAATGTGTAATGAGAGCTGATGCATGCATGGAGAAACTTCTTGCAGAGTATGGTGACAAAATGTACAGTCCAATTTGGGATGTACCATTTATGTCACTTTGTTTTTTTTGTGTGTACTTTATTGATCCCCAGAGGGGAAATTCAGGGCATCCACCTGGATGGATGAAGCAGCCACGGTACGGCGCTATCCCTTCACCATTCACACACACATTCACACACCTAGGGCCACTTTAGAGTCTCCAGTTAACCTAACCTGCATGTTTTTGGCCTGTGGGAGGAAACCGGAGAAATTCCACACAGACACGGGGAGAACATGCAAACTCCACAAAGATCATCGTTGGTCAAGGGGTGGGATCAAACCCAGGATCCCCCAGCCAAGGGTGAGTTGCTGTGCTGCCACAGTGCTAACCACTGCACCACCGTTGTTGCAGGGTTCTGTGCATTCTATGCACCATAAAATGCTGCATGTGTAAGCGATTAACATCCATGAACGCCTTAGCAATTGAATTATATGCTGAATGATTTTTTAACAACCACAAAGCACAGAAGGAGATGTTCTCTGGTGTTATTTATTAGACGCAGCTATGAGGTAATGAAAAAGTGGAGTTGGTCGGCCTCTGCATGGTCTTTAAATTTCCAACAGCACCCAGTTGAGGGGTTGTGGTAAACTATGGCTATGCCACTGAATCCCCCCCTCTTTTTGTGGCTTTGCTTTTGGAAAAATTGAATTTCAACATTGTAACATCAAGAGCGATGAAGCAGTAATTTAGCAGAGACTGAGAATTAAAAAGATAGGGAATCGGGAACATAGCTGGAAATCAAATGTAATCAATTAACCATCAAGGTTTTTTTTTTTATAAAGCAGTTTATTAATTACATTTCCAGTAAACCATATTAAATGATTCACGTGCAAACAATGATTCCACTGTGAAAATAACAGCAGCAGCATGAGAAATTGAATGAGTATGATAACACAGGCTGTAAAAAATGGAGACGATTTGACAAAGTTGGATGAGAGGTCACCATTTTATAGATGTTTTAGATGTGGAAGGAGAAATATCTAAGAAAGAGTTTAATATTTTTAAGCACTGTGTGCCAAGGCTGCAGGGGTTTATCTTTATGAAGACTGTTTGATGATGATGCTGCTCAGATTTATTTAAAGTGACTAAAAACAGCCACTAAGTATCTTTGGATGTTTTGGTTGAAAAAGGAGGTTCTGCATTATCCTTAATCTACATTTAAATAATGAAATAAGGATCAGGAGCGGTATTCATTAAACACTTTTGTTAATCTCAAAGACCACTCAACACACTGAACCAGCAACTGCCATGACTGACTAAAATGGACTCACAGTGCAGACTCAATGCAGGAGGCAAGTGAATGTATTCATTTATTAAAGCCAGCAGTGTAGCGATGCCCACAGGGCTCTCCAAGCTGGTAACAATTACTTTCCTATCAGGAAGCAGAGGAGAAGGACAGGTGAGCGTGGAGGCAGCAATCCAAAGTGGTGAGCATATTTAAATTGTGCAATCTTATTTTCAGATCTGAGTTTACTTGGGAACTGAGGAGGGGTGACAGGGGAGTTTTCCTAGGGAGAAGTGAGCGGGCAGGCGGGAGGCAGGGTGAGCGTGGACATAAGACCAAGTTGCAGAGCTAGGCCGCAGCTGAGTGGAGTATGAGCCTCTTATTGTTTGACGTGGTGATGGACAGGCTGATAGATGAGGTCAGACATCATTCTCCGTGGACCATGATGTTCACAGATGGCATTGTGATCTGTAGTGAGAGTAGGGAGCAGGTGGAAGAGAACCTGGACAGGTGGAGGTATGCACTGTAGAGAAGAAGAATGAAAGTCAGCAGAAGCAAGACTGAATGCATGTGTGAGTGATACAAGTAGAGGTAGTGAAGGTAGACGAGTTTACACTACCGTTCAAAAGTTTGGGGTCACTTAGAAATTTCCTTACTTTTGAAAGAAAAGCACTGTTTTTTTCAATGAAGATAACTTTAAACTAATCGGAAATACACTCTAATATCTAATATGCATTGCTAATGTGGTAAATGACTATTCTAGCTGCAAATGTCTGGTTTTTGGTGCAATATCTACATAGGTGTATAGAGGCCCATTTCCAGCAACTATCACTCCAGTGTTCTAATGGTACAATGTGTTTGCTCATTGCGTCAGAAGGCTAATGGATGATTAGAAAACCCTTGTGCAATCATGTTAGCACAGCTGAAAACAGTTTAGCTGGTTAGAGAAGCTATAAAACTGACCTTTTTTTGAGCAGGTTGAGTATCTGGAAAAAATTATTATTTCAAATACAAATCATTATTTCTAACCTTGTCAATGTCTTGACTATATTTTCTATTCATTTTACAACTCATGGTGGTAAATAAGTGTGACTTTTCATGGAAAACACAAAATAATTGTCTGGGTGACCCCAAACTTTTGAACGGTAGTGTAAATACCTGGGGTCAACCATCCAAAGCAATGAAAAATGCACAAGCGGTGAAGAAGAGAGTGCAGGCAGGGCGGCGTGGGTGGAGAGTGAGGGGCACTTTATGACAGATGGATTGCAGCTAGAGTGAAAGGGAAGATTTACTGGGACCTGCTTTGATGTACGGTTTGGAGATAGTGACACTGACAAAAAGACAGGAGGTGGGACTGGAAGTGGCAGATTTGAAGATGCTAAGACTCCTGCTGGGAGTGACTAGGAGGGACAGGATTAGAAATTAGTATATCAGAGACATAATAAAAGAGGCAAGGCTGAGATGATTTGGACATGTGCAGAGAAGGGACAAAGGATGTTGAAGATGGAGCTGCCAGGCAGGAGAAGAAAAGGAAGACCACAGAGAAGATTTATGGATGAAGTGAAGGAGGATATGGATAGAGTTGGTGTTACAGAAGAAGATGCAAGGGATAGGCTGAGATGAGGCAGATGATCTGCTGTGGCAACCCCTGAATGGAGCAAGAAGAAGAAGAAGAAGAGGGAGATTATACACACTGTGCAGGCGTTTGTTTTTAAAGTTATAACTGATTATTTCATTTGGAAATTTCTAAGTGACCAACAAAATTCTTAAAGAGCTGAACCTATCATGTCTTAGCAGAAGAGAGAAAAATATGTTGTTTTTTTTTAAATGAAAAGAAACTGTTCCGATTTACTCTGACCTGTAAGTCTTTTGAAGAAACTAACTTCATGTTTGGTAACTTTTGAAAGTTCCCCCTGTGAATTATAACACAGGGGTGATGTCATCTTAGGATGTGGGTTATTTGCTTAAAAAATCACAAATCAGCTGGTTGGACATTTTAGTGAAGATAATGACTAAACCATCCACATGGGGCTGCTCATCAGTGCCACTACCTATTGATCCCTGTGCAACCGTGTGAACTGCTAAACGGCATGAGCTTTCAAGCTTCTGCTGACAGACAGGAAGAAAGCAAGCTGCAGCAGTCAAAGCTGGCAAGACCAGAATGGCAAAATGGAGAAATGGAAGGCAGCGCCTTGCCATGAAGAAAGAAAATCAAGATGACAAGGTTGCAGCTCCAGGTTCCTTGTGGTGAGCATTAAGCATCATGGAAAAAGAATGAAAGTAAGCATGATTACAGATGGGGGAAAAAATGATTCTCTAGGATTTCCTGAGATTAATGGTGTTGAAAGAGAATGTTCATCAGGAAATGTTGGAAGGAGATTGTGTATGTGTACCCAATTCAGGGAGAAGAAGGTGGTAAATCATGACTGCACACGTGTCATGAAAAAGAAACAATTTAGGGGCACATTTAAGGCCGAATGGCTCAAGGTTTCTACCATGGATTTACAGTGTGGTCCTTGTTTAATTTCAAATGCAGACTCTTGTTGCATGTGATATAGTGCACTTCTTCTTCTTCTTCTGGCTGCTACTGTGAAAAATCCAAACTTGACTTGAAAACATCCTAATTGTTATTATTATAACAAAGAGTCTGGCGGAGCGGGAAGATCCATACAACCACAAAGTTGTGAATCTTTAACACCTGTGTGATCCCCGTCCTCCTTTATGGGTTCGAGACCTGGACCCTCTTCACCACAACCACCCACCATCTGGATACATTCCATCAGACCTGCCTCCGTAACATCCTCGGCATCCAATGGTCCCACCACACCACAAACGATGAGGTCTACAGAAGGGCTGGCTGCCCGATCCCCATCTCCACTGTCATCAAAAGAGGGAGGCTGCGGCTCCTCAGCCACGTGGCCAGGCTGGAAGACGGGACACCAGCCAAGCAGGCCCTCTCCGCAAGTACTTGTCTGCCCCCCCAGAGCTGGCACTGCCCCCGAAGTCAGCCCAGACTGTCCTGGATGACCCAGGTTGCAATGAAACATCTGGCTGACCTCATTGACCTAGCCCAAGACTGCCCTGCTTTCAGACAATTGGCCCCCACAACGGTCACTTAAGTGGCCAGGCAAGGATTAAGTAAGTCCATCCATCTTCTTCCGCTTAATCCTTTTCATGTCGCGGGGAGGCTGGAGCCTATCCCAGCATCTTTGGGTGAGAGGCAGGGTACACCCTGGACAGATCGCCAGTCCATCACAGGGCCAACACAGAGAGACACACAACCATTCACTCTCACAGTCATACCTAAGGACAATTTAGAATCCCCAGTTTGATGCCAGTTAACCTAACTTGCATGTTTTTGGCATGTGGGAGGAAACCGGAGAAATCCCAGAGTAAACCCACGCAGACACAAGGAGAACATGCAAACTCCACACAGATCACTGTTGGTTGGAGGCTGGGCTCGAACCCAGGATCCCCCGGCCAAGGGTGAGTTGCTGTGCTGCCGTAGGGCTAACCACTCTGCCACCGCGCTGCCCGATTAAGTAAGTAAGTTATTATTATAGGTCTTACCGTATATTAAATGTTATCATAGCATTATCTAGTATTGTAAATATCTCTAAAATAACCTTTCACAGGACAATGACCTCTTTGCTAAGAAACATCCATAATAATATGGGATTTTCTGAAAATGTCACCAAAATTTAGTAAATCCTCCAACTAATACATACCCACCCACCCCCAAAAAAAACAAACAAACAAAAAAAAACAAGACTGTTAAACCTTGGCGGAACATTTCAGCTTGACATCATCGCATTTCACAACATTTTAACATGTTCCATTAATCCATCCATCTTCTACCGCTTCCAGGGTTTCGGGTCACAGGGGCATCAGTCGAGGCAGAGTAGCCTAGACTTCCACCCAGTTCACATGGCACCATGATACCCATGATCCCTTCTGCAGGTGGTGAGCCCACTAGAGGTAACATGTTTCAAAAACAGTTAAATTCTAATATTGTCATGTGTGCCCCTCTGGGGCGAAGAAGAGGACACAATTGCTTGGTGAGAAGAAAGCATTATTTATTACAAAAACAAAGAACGCAGCACGAGGCTGGAAAAGCAAACACCACTGCACGGCAGGATAACGGAGGAAGAGAGCCTAAACCATGAGTAGCTTGAATACAAAACAATAACCAGAAAACTGTGCATGAGAGCATGGAGATCAGACTACCGACAACTAAACAGCCATCTTAACAGGAGATCGCAGCACTGACTGTGCTGCGAACACGGAATAAATAATGGCAGGAGGTGATTAACACGATCAGGTGCAGCTGTGAATAATTAACACAACACACAGAACTAATCACGGGGAAAATAAGGCACTCTCATAATGAGGAAATACAAGATGACAGGAATGAAAATAATGAAGACAAATCAGGATAAACAAAAAAACAACTTAAAGGGTGAGCCTGGTTCTCTGACCAAACTCAGACCCTGACATGGCCTCTCCCTGAATGGGTGGGGTCCCACCCCAAGATAAACAATAACAAAAAAAAAACAAACCTACTACTCCTCCCAGGGAGGGTGGTGGGGGGCACAGGCTCGGTGGGCTGAAACCAAGGTACAGTTTGTGGCCCCAACAAAGTCCAAAACCCAAAACTTAACCAAAAAACGTACTGGGAGGTCTACCCAAGTCCGTGGGCCACCAGACCGACCAAACTGGCGAGTCAGGGGGTCTACACAAGTCTATGGGTCCCCGAATCAGACTGCAGGGCTGATCCAGAGGCCTACCACTGTCCTTTGGCCACCGAATCGGGTAACTGGGAGGGACAAGGGGTGGAAGTCTCCTAACTTCTGTGACATCGACTGGAGGTCTCCTGATCCCGGAAGCCGCTGCTGCAGGATTCCTGACCCCTGGAGCTACGGCTGGAGGTCTCCTGACCCCTGGAGCTACGGCTGGAAGTCTGCTGACCACTTGGCCGTCGGATGGAGGTCCCATGACCTCTTGGACATTGGTGGGTGGAGACCCCATGACTTCTTGGACATCAGGTGAAGGTCTCCTGTCCACTTGGGAGTTCGGTGGAGGTCCCAAGACCTCTTGCACATTGGGTGGAGGTCTCCTGACCACTTGGGCATTGGGTGGAGGTCCCATGACCTCTTGGATGACAACTGGACTCTGGTACTCTTGTGACTCCTTCCCTGACTCGGCCACCTCGAACAAGGAAGAAAGGCAGGGGGTGAGTGAGGCATCACCACAATCACCAGGAGCTAGGCAAGACTTAACTAATATTGATGTCAAAAAGGTAAGAAAAAGTACTTGCCTGAGCTCCTGGTTCACAGCTGCTGGGGTGACCACCTCAGGATGAGTCCTAGGGACCGTAGCATGCATCTCAGGCAGAACAGGGACAGGAACTGCTGGAGCTGTGGCGTGTGCTACAGGGACAGTGGGGACCGTTGTGTGCACCTCTGGGACAGTAGGAGCTGTTGTGCACACCTTGGGGATGGCTGGAGCTGTGACACGCACACCACGAGCAGCTGTAGCTGGTACTAGAGCTGAGAGGTGCTGTGGAGCAGGCACTAGTGCTGAGTGGTGTCTTGGAGCAGGTACTGGAGCTGAGTGGCACCTTGGAGCAGGTACTGGAGTTGTGGCGTGCACCTTGAATGGAGAAGGAGAAATACAGGTGGGTGTCACGCCAACACCAGGGAAAATGGCTGTAGAGACAAGCGGCAAAGGCTCAACAGTGATTTGTGACTGCCACTGTGAACCCTTGCCTAGTTTCAGGCAAGACCCCTCCCCAATCGATGAAATAAAAGGTAAAGGTACTTGCCTGACCTGCTCTGCCGATTCTGTGGCCACCCCTGGGGGTTCCAACGAAGAAACAGCTGTGGGTGCAGGCACCAATGTAGAAGGTGGTGGAGTTGGCACTGCAGGCGAGATGGCGGGCGTGGTTGCAAACTCTTTCACAGGCTGAATTGCGGGCGTCATGACAGGCGAAACTGGTGTAGAAGCGGAGACAAGGTGTGTGGGACTTGTGGAAGCCAGGGAACGTTGACTCATCAGCACAAGCTTCCAGGGTACTGGGACTGGAGAGTGATGGGGAGGCGAAATGACAGAAGGAGCCAGGGGACGTTGATTCGTCGGCACAGTCTCCGGGTGAATTCCTCCTCCACCTGTTGTATTCCTCGGGCCTGACATATGACGAGAAGGAGGCTGGCGATGATGGTATGGCGGGGAGTGGGAGACCCTGCAGCCAGAGAAGGGAGCACAGGTCTGGGTGAGCCTCCAAGATGTTGGTGACTGCCTCCCAACAATATTTGGCATCCTCTGGGAAGCTGCGGGCTGCGGCAACAAGGTCCCACAGCATGTCAACAGCCGGAAGCTCTCCCCCCTTTGGCCTCCTCCTTCTCCTGCTTCTTCCCCCTGCTGGTCCAGTTTTGGCTGTGATCTTCTGTTATGTGTGCCCCTCCGGGGCAAAGAAGACGACACAATCACTTGGCAAGAAGAAAGCATTATTTATTACAAAAACAAAGAACGCAGCACGAAGCTGGAAAAGCAAACACCACTGCACGGCAGGATAACGGAGGAAAAGAGAACCTAAACCATGAGTAGCTTGAATACAAAACAATAACCAGAAAACTGTGAGTGAGAGCATGGAGATCAGACTACCAACAACTAAACAGTCATCTTAACAGGAGGACACAGCACTGACTGTGCTGCAAACGTGGAATAAATAAGGGCAGGAGGTGATCAACACGATCAGGTGCAGCTGTGAATAATTAACACAACACACAGAACTAATCACAGGGAAAAGATAAGATAAGGTAAGATAAGATAAGCCTTTATTAGTCCCACAATGGGGAAATTCCAGGATTGCACAAGGATAGCAACACTCAGAGCAATAATTAAGAAGATACGGAAGATATACATAAGAGCAGAGGATATACATACATACACATCAATATATAAATATATATACAAAGTGCGGAGCATTGTAGCAAGATGGAATAAACAGCATAACCGTCTACTTAGTTATCCTACATAGTATGAATATGTACCCATACATATTGTCACCCTCCGTAGCGACCAATACTGTCCTAGTTGTATATACTGGAGGGGACCATTGTGTAAGTCTATTGTGTCTTTTGCATTCAGTACTATTAGTTCGTCATGTTTTTTTGCTATCTCTGCGAGCAGCCCTGCTTAGGTTATACAGTCTGACTGCCGTAGGTAGGAAGGACCTGCGAAACCTCTCGGTTGCGCACCTAGGATGATGTAGTCTGCTGCTAAATGAACTCCTCAGTGTGTTCAGTATGTCCTGCATAGGGTGGGACTCGGACTCCAGCAGAGATGACAGTTTAGCCACCATCCTTCTCTCTCCTATCTCCTCCACTGGGTCAGGGCACTGCCCCAGGACAGAGCTAGCTTTCTTGATCAGTTTGTTCAGTCTTTTCCTGTCGGCTGCTGTAATGCCACTGCCTCAGCAGACCACTCCAAAAGTGATGGCTGATGCCACCACCGTGTCGTAGAATGTCTTCAGCAGCGCCCCTTGTACACCAAAAGACCTGAGTCTCCTCAGTAGGAACAGACTGCGCTGTCCCTTCTTGTAGAGTGCGTCGGTATTGTGTGACCAGTCTAGTTTATTGTTCAGATGAACACCCAGGTACTTGTAGGATGTCACCATCTCAATGTCTGTTCCCTGGATGTTTACTGGTGCTGTGAGGGGTTGTCCTTGCCTGCAGCAGTCCACCACCAGCTCCTTAGTTTTCCTCGCGTTGATCTGGAGGCAGTTCCTATGGCACCAGTCCACGAAGTCCTGGATAAGTCCTCTGTACTCAGCTTCATCTCCGTTGGAGATGAGGCCGACGATTGCAGAGTCGTCAGAGAACTTCTGTAGATGGCAGTGTGTTGTGTTGTGTGAGAAGTCCGCAGTATAAAGGGTAAACAGGAAGGGAGCCAAAACTGTTCCCTGGGGGGCCCCGGTATTACCGATGATCATGTCAGACACACAGTCCCGGGTTCTCACAAACTGTGAACAATAAATAAGGTGCTGTCACAATCAGGAAACAAAAGATGACAGGAATAACCATAATGAAAACTCAGGATGATAATAAACACAAAAACAACTTAAAGGATGAGCCTGGTCCTCCGACCAAACTCAGACCCTGACAAATATGTAGGTATGCCAGCGATGGTGGACAACACTAGAGCGCTCCCAAGAGACGTGTTTTATTTCTTTGACTACTCCTTGTGTTCCTTTTATATTTTTTTAGGTTGCTTTGACAGCGGCCTTCAGCTAGTCTGCATTGCTGGGTCTGGTGTTTCTCATCTTCCTCCTGACAATACCCCATAGATTCTCTGGGGTTTAGGTCAGGAGAGTTTCCTGGCCAGTAAAATATGGTGATACCATGGTCATTAAATCAGGTATTAGTGTGGGCAGGTGCCAAGTCCTGCTGGAAAATGAAATCAGCATCTCCATAAAGCTCATCAGCAGAGGGAAGCATGAAGTGCTCTAAAACTTCCTGGTAGATAGCTGCACTGACTTTGGACTTGATAAAGCACAGTGGACCAACTCCAGCAGATGACGTGGCTCCTCAGATCATCGCTTACTGTGGAAACTTCACACTGGACCTCAAGCAACTTGGATTCTGTGCCGGTCCACTCTTCCTCCAGACTGTGGGACCTTGATTTTCCACATGACAGGATTTGGCACCTGATCTGAGGAGCCATGTCATCTACTGGTGTCGGTCCACTGTGTTTTATCAAATCCAAAGTCAGCGGAGTCGTCTACCCGGAAATTTTAGAGCACTTCATACTTCCCTCTGTTGACATTCTTTATAGAGATGCTGATTTCATTTTCCAGCAGGACTTGGCACCTGCCCACACTAATGCCTGGTTTAATGACCATGATATCACTGTGCTTGATTGGCCAGCAAACTCTCCTGACCTAAACCCCAGAGAATCTATAGAGTATTGTCAAGAGGAAGATGAGAGACACCAGACACAACAATGCAGATAAGCTGAAGGCCACTATCAAAGAAACCTGGGCCTTCATAACACCTCAGCAGTACCACAGGCTGATCGCCTCCATGCCATGCTGCTTTGAAGAAGTAATTCATGCAAAAGGAGTCCTGACCAAGAATTGGGTATGTACATGGACATACTTTTCAGCTGGTCAACATTTCTAATAAAAATCCACTTTTAAAATTGATCTTGTGCAATATTCTATTTTTTGAAAAACTGAATTTTGGGTTTTAATGAGCTGCAAACCATAATCATCAAAATTAAAATAAATAAATGTCACGGGATGGAAGTATTTTATTGTGTTTTTTGGGTTTTATATGGCTTTAAGTTAAGTTTGCATGTTTTATAACGTTGCATGTTTTGTAGTTTTTATATTTTAATCAGTATGTTTTTAAATTGAAAATGTTTGTCTACTTCCACCCTGTGCTTCCCGTAATTACTAATCAGCAGCACCTGTGTTGATTGGGGATGTGTAGCACCTGTGGCTGCACATGACATACGTAAAAGGTGCTCTGGCAGTCCAGAGGAGAGAGCTTTTGCCAGGAGGAGAGAGCCCTGCTCGGGGAGGACAGCCCTGCCTGAGGGAAGGCCCGGCTGGAAGAGAGCCCTGCCAGGACAGCTGGCCAGAGGAGGCTGCTGGTCCCAGGAAAATGGCTGAAGGAGAGCATGACTGAGGATGAGGAGGAGCAGTAACATCCCAGGACCACCATGACACTGGCATTTGGGGGAGGACACCTCTGTGTGGAGCAGTTGGGGTGCTGCAGGTGAAAGATGGCACGGAGTGAAGAGCTCTGCCTGGGCTGCAAGTATCCTGGTTTTCAGATAGCAGCACCCCATGACATTGATGATGATGACACTGAGAAATATGGATATACTGCTGGCAAGTGTCTTCCCCTGTACAGGTTTCCTGAGGGCGTTGGTGTTGTGGTGGCAGATGGAGCATGGCCTGGAAGAGTGGATCCTCCTCCTCAGCTTTTAAGGACTTTTATCGTTTGTTATTAGCCCACTTTTAGTCTTTTTTAGCTTAAGTTTTTTTTTGTTAGTATTTTATTCTAATTTTAGCTTATTTTCATGTAATTTTAATTAGGTTTTATAGCTTTTAATCTAAGTGGGCATTTGTATATATTTTATGTAAATAAATTCCTTTGAACATCCTCATTTTAAAAGTTTCCTCTCTGATTGCTACCTATGACTCTTCATCTGGTTTCAAAAGAACCATGTGTGATGATGAGGCGACCGTGCTCCCCCCGCCCCTCCTGTTCCCGTTTTCCCATTCCAGGAGATTGGACACACCTGCATGATTATCCACCTGCTGCATCTAATGAGCCAGCGTATTTAAGGTCCAGCGTGAGGAGAGCTCATCACTGGATCGTTTGGGTTTGCAGCCACAGTTGATGTCAAGCTTTGTCTTGTTATTAAAGTTATCAGAACTCTTACCTTGTGTTTCCTGCTCCTCAGGTTGCTGCCATCCGCAGGTGTGTTCCCCGAGCTGATCACACTTGCCTGACCAGGAAAATCACGATGTCTACCCAGGTCCCAGCCCTCCACCTGTTCCCTGGTCCTTGCTGGAGATCCCTGCTGGACTCCGCTGCTCAAGCTGTAAGTGTGCTCTCCCGCATTATTCTCCCTTTGGAGAATCTGTCCCTTATTACTCTGTCTGCTCTCTCCCGTAGGCTACGTGCGCTCCAGGGGGCACCTGTCTTCTGAAGATTTAAGTTGGCATTTTGTGTTTCGTTTTCTTTGAGTTACCTTTTCGCTCATTTTATTTCACCGTAATTCTAATTCTACCTTTCAAAAATCTCATTTTTAAGAGGAGAGTGACAGATGCTGTTTTAGCCAGTCATGAGCTGATATGGAGCAAATGAAGCTCCTATATAAACAATACTTTATAGGTTTACTTATGACTGTGGACATTGGATTATGTTAAACACCAGCAAAGCAATTGTTTTGCAGTGACAACTTTATATGGTTTGCTGTTGATCACATAGGCTTTTAAAAACAAACACTTGGTCTCTCCACCCTCCTGTGAAACAGTCAGTATGCAGAAATCTGTGCATATCCCATCTTAACCACTAATTCCAGTGGCTCAGCACTTCTCTCTGCTGTTCCCACACGCTCCTGGCTTTGACTTGACAGATCTAATTACACACAAGGTTCAGACCCAAGCCCTCACTGGAGCAAGATACAAGAGATTTGCACACTAATGCTTTGGTCTTCTGTTGCTTATGTAATAGCTTAGTTCATGATGTCTTAAGCCATTGTTGGACGGGTAAGCTCTGGTGTTGTTGCGATACCGTGGAGGGCAATATTGCGCTGTATATCATACACCACAGTGACACTCCTTGCTCAGTGGGGATGGGATATATTTTGCATGCAAATGTCAGTAAAAGCACTACAGCGAGCCGTTACTCTCACTGAGGAGATGGTGTTGAGAGTCGAGTCACAGGTTTCAGAGGCTTGATAGTGGTGCATCACACCACATTATAAAATATCTCACTTAAGCATGGAGCTGCAATAAACATGACTTATAGACTTGGATGATGTTGAACGGGTGATGGGGCCTCCATTAAAGGCGCTGCTTAAGTTTCCCTGTCGGCCTTTCACCAGCCTGGATTTAAGACTTCTACTTCTCAAACAATAACAGTACCAGATCATCTGTGGGTGGTTTTATGTTGGTTGGGCCTCACAGAATAAGCGGGGGTGATTGTTAAATAGAGAGGAAGCAAACTGAACAACCTCTACATGGTCAGAAATGTGCAACTGTAATTCACTTTTCATCCCAATCAGCCGTATGACATCAGATCAACACGTCTGGGTTTTCTGCACGCACGAATGCACCAGTGCGTAACATGCAGACGTTAGCCTTATCGTACTTTATGACCACTAAACTGGATTTTCCTTCTCATTGCTTTTGTCGCTGAGACAAATCAGGGCTGTCATCACAATGAATAATATTTCATCATAATCACTTTCATATGAAAGCTGTCGTGGAAAAATTCTACGTGTAAAGCAACACATTTTTGTCAACACTTAATCAGCTCTATCTAAATATAACAAATTGACTTCATAAATCAATAAGCTGTGGGGGCATGGTGTGGGGATTCTCCACCCAGAGAAGGCAGTTGGGATAAGGGGGAACAATGGACCGGAGGAGGAAGTGCTACCGTATGCACCCCCCGGGGAGAGGAGGAACCACCGGAGCCACTGGAAGAGAGAAGGGTGTGAGAGTGGCACCAGCGTTATGATGTTAATGTGCCACACAGGTCGTTGTTCTAAATAACAATGTATTATGGTCAGAAATTCCGGGTCTCAATGAATGGTATTAAAGATATAAAAGAGGAATGCACAGAGACCCGGGAGTGCTTTTGCTAGTAGTAGTAGATTAGTTTATTTGACAGGGACAGTGCAATAAACATAGACAATTAATCAAAGACAATCAATCTGATGTGTTGCACATAGAGTGTATAGCTATTAGCTAATTTGCAACTCTTGTCCCTGGATGGGCTTTAGAAAAAAGAATCAGGATAAAAAATATACACAATAACCACATACATCAATGCAGAAAAATTATAAATACACAATTATAAATATTATAAATATTATACTGCTGTACTGTATGTTGGAGAAAGAATAAAATTTATGTGTTGTCCAGCTCGTTGCTTCCCCTGCTTCCTTTCTCCACATTGGTGACCCCAAGACATGCCATGGAAAGCGAGCCGAACACAGCCCCGGAGACTACCTGGAGGGAGAGCTCCAGCGCCGCGTGTGCTGCCTCAGTCAAGCTCCCAGACTTCTGGTTTCACAACCCAACCGCGTGGTTTTTGCACATAGAAGCCCAGTGCACACTCCGCATGATAACAATGGACGATACCAAGTATTACTACGTAGTCGCTGCCCTGGATGCGCGCGCCACGCAGCAGGCAACAAGCCTGCTCCAGGAGCCGTCGGCCCAAGGGAAATATGAAGCGCTCAAGAGGATGCTACTCCAGCGCTTTACTCTTTCTGACAGTGAGAGGGCAGAGAGACTCCTAACATGTTCAGAGTTAGGTGACAGATCAGCAGTGGAGCTCATGGAGATCATGTTCGCGCTGAGGGGGAAGGATGATGAATCTTTCCTGTTTGCCCACTTGTTCTTCAGGAACCTACCAGCTACGGCGAGGGTGATCCTGGCCAACTCGCTGCGGCTGTTGCCAAGGACTACCACGCCCTGGCACAGGAAGCGGACTGCATCATTTTGGCAACCAGAACTCTCAGCGTGCAGGCAGTGGCACTGGCATCCATGAGGGACTCCAGCGAGGTTGAGGAGCCGTTGGTGGTAGCCGGGACGGACACCAGGAGATGAAGGAACAGGGTAATCTGTTTTTATCATCACCGTTTCGGCTTGAATGCCCAACGCTGCCTGTCGCCATGCCAATTCAAGAAGCCGGGAAGACAGCACGTTTGGCATTCAGTTGCAGCTGAAACGGCTGGCGACAGGAACAAACTGCTTTATGTCATGGACACACATTCAGGGAGACGGTTTTTGGTGGACTCCGGCTCCCAGAAGAGCCTCATCCTGCTGGTCAATGCAGACAGGGTGGCAGGAAGCAGTGGTCCCGAGCTCACGGTCACCAACAGATCCACCATCAGAACATTTGGTGAGTGGACACTGATGATATGCTTACATGGACTCAACTTTCAGTGGGACTTTGTGGTAGCTGCATGTTCCGCCCCCATTTTAGGTGCAGATTGTTGCTAATTGGTGATTAGTGGATGCTGTCTTTTTTGCTTCACTGCCCTGTACAGGGAGCTGGATCGAAAACACTGGCTAACGTTATAGCTCCAGGGGGTAAATACTAACAGTTACTCGCACAGTTCCCAGCATTCATGTCCCTAACTTTTTCGGCTACTATAACGAAACACAGGGTCGAACACTTCATAACTACAAAAGGTCCGAAGGTGTTCACACGACCTCGGCGCCTGGACGCAGCTAAACAGGCCAGCGCGTGCGAGGAGTTCACCAACTTAGAGCAGTTGGGCATCATCAGGCGCTCCAACAGCCACATGGTGCCTAAAGCCGACAGGTCATGGCGACTGTGTGGCGATTTCTGGGGCTTGAACATAGTGTTGTAGTACTCGAGATCGGTCTTGGTCTCGAGACCAGTCTTGAGACCACTTTTTAAGGGTCTCGGTCTTGTCTTGGAATCAAAGGCATTTTTACTCGGTCTTGTCTCGGTCTCGGACAGGGTGGACTCGGGATTTTTGATCAAGACTGGTCGAGACCAGGCCAGTGATAAGTGATCTGCGATAAGTGAGAAAAGTAGAATGCAGGCTGGTGCCTTCCCAGTCACGCAGTGTGACACACGGAGTGACACGCCCCCTGTACACAGAGAGTGGATGAAGACGACTGGAGACGCTGCGCCTCCAGGGAAACTAGCCGTTAAAAATGTCGGCAAACTCATCAGTCATTAAGTTTGGTTTCCAAAACCATAAGGACTTTATCTGAAAAACGACATGCAAGCGAAAACACTCTGCAGTGTGTAAATTCTGTGGTGCTCAACTCACAGAAACCACTGGGACAACGTCAAACTTTTATCGTCACATTGAGAGGAAGCATAAAGACAGGTAAATTAACCGTTAAATTAGCTACACTGGGAAAGTTAAAATCAAAAAATTTCAAAACCCCATCTTAAAACATTGAGCGAAAATAAGCTCTTTTCTTCCCACGATTGTTTTTTGCTAACGTTCAGGGCACCAACTTTATATTATAGCCAAGTTAGCTTGCGTAGCATTGTCAAAAGCAAGATAACAGAATAACAAACAATGAACACGCCAGGTATTAGTTGAGGCCACTGGCATTACTTGGGAGGTTCTTATGCAATGGAAACGTTGTTCACTGCACCAGTAAATGGGCTGAACTTTAGTTGGGACCAACAGGACATATTTCTGGTCAACAGTGTCTTCAGCAGCAGAAAGTTGATCGTTTGGCTCAGCCATGAGCTAGAAAGCTAACGCTGTGCTAGCTAGTTCAAAGTCAATAACACTGAATGATTACGTTCATCAAATTTGTTTGAAAAAATACATTGTAAAAGAAAAAAAATTAAAATGCATATTTTAAGACAATAAAGACTCCGAAAAAGGTAATGCTAAAAATTAAAGATTGTTTAAAAGCAGTAATTCAAAGTGAAATTTGACTTCATTCATTTTAAAAAAGTGAATATTTATGAACTATGTAGTGATGCATGATGTGTTTCTCTGGCTTCTATAATTTGTTGCTTGTTTGCACTAAGCACATATTTGTTAGATGTAACGTTTGCATCTTCTGAGAATTCTCTCTTGGTATTGGTAAATTGTAAATCCTCCTCAATTTCAGGTTCCTGGAGTACAAGGCTGAACAACAGGTAGATGCTACACAGCCAACTAGAGCATCCTTTGCCCAGAAAGTGCAGATCTACAGTCTCCATTCCCCAAGACAGCAAGCCATCAGCGATGCCATTGTCAAAGATTTGATAATTGGGTGTTGCCTGCCACTGTCCTTTGTGGAAAATGAACATTTTAAACACTTTCTTGAGATTGTAGATAACAAGTACACACCAATCTCTAGGAGAACAATTGGTGAGAAACACATTCCAGTTTTGGTAAAGAAAGTTAAGGAGACTGTTCTTGAGAAGTTGGAGAAAAGCTCAACAGTGTCCTTAACTACTGATATCTGGTCTGATCGTAGACTGTGTTCCTTCCTTGGAGTAACTGCTCATGTGTGCAACAAGTCAAAGGAATCCTATGCCCTTGAATCCTACTTGCTGGACTGTAGACGTTTCACAGGCAAACATAGTGGACAGCGAATTTCTTCTGCCTTTGAGGAGATCACCGACGAATATGGTGTCCGTCAGAAGGTAAGTTATATTGTCACAGACAATGCTGCCAATATGAAGTGTGCTTTTAAAGTTCAGATGCCACAACAGCAGTCAGATGGCAATGAGAGTGAGGAGGAGAATCTAGATGATGAGAACCTGTGGGAGGACATGAATTCTGTGAAGGACACAGAGCCACTCTGGTCATCAGGTGAGCGTCTTTCTTGTTTTGCTCACTCCCTATAGTTAGTTGTGAATGACGGCATGAAGGAAGTTAAAGCCATGTCTCGCAGTATTGCCAAAACATCACGCTTCTCAACTCTGTTACACAGCAGCTCACAGTTCAAAGACAAATTTGAGGCTGCATTTGACTCTGCTAAGACTATTCCAGCTGCAAACAACACTCGCTGGAACAGCATTTTCAAACAAGTGAAGGCCCTCACAGCTCTGGACCATAAAGCTCTGACTGAAATGTGCAGCAAGGACTATGAAGAAGTGGTATTCAGCACTCGTGAGTGGAACCAGCTTAAAGAACTGACTTCAGTTCTCGCGCCATTCTCAGAGGCAACAGACCTGACAGAGGGAGAGAAATCAGTTACCATTAGCATGGTCGTTCCGACTGTTCTGGACCTGCATACACACCTTGTGAAGATTGAGACACGAATACAGTGTCGGCCATTAGTTAACGCCCTCCGTCAGTCTCTGATTACAAGATTCGGTGGAATCTTTGGCAAAACAAATATGACTAAAGACAGTGGGAGACAGGAACCTTTTAGCCATAATGTGTATTTTTTAGCTACAATGCTTGATCCACAGTTTGGATTAAGCTGGGTGGATTTGGATGTTACTAATGGGCTAAATGCAACGCCACTCAAGAAGTTTAGTGATGAGCTGAAGAAAACACTGATAGGTATACACACATACATTTTACATCAAGAGAAAAATATTGTGAGAGCAGTTTATTATTTGATACCTGCAGACACTGTATATCCTTTAATCTAATCTGGTCTTTTTTTCCATATGCTTGTGTTTTTCAGACACTTTGATCTCTGAGGTTGAGAACTTGATGGACTGTGAAGGTACTGCAATGGACTACGGACCAAGAAATGGAGAGTCACCTGGGGATTCACCTCCAGTCAAATGCCCACGCCTTCTTTCTCGCTACAAGGCTCACAAAAAGCGCAGCACAGGCCAGGATTCAAGTGTCAGGGCACAGATAAGCAAATACTTTGATGCCATACAGGACACTGACACTGACAATGCACTTGTCTTCTGGCACAAAAACCATCACAGATTCCCACAACTCCACAATTTGGCACTGAAGGTGTTGTCAGTCCCTGCATCCTCTGCACCAGTTGAGAGGGTATTTAGTAGAGGAGGCATCATCATGAGGCCCCACCGAGCCCGTTTAGGTCACAAAATGCTTCAGTCTCTAATTTTTCTGAAATGCAACCAAGCTTTTGTTTTAACCTCCTCATCCCTAGAGCCAGGCAGGACCATCCATCTCACCCTAACCCTGGCCCAGAAATGGAACCTTTGAGGTTTTTTACAACCACCCTTTAGTGAGTGTATTCTTAGTGTTCAGCTCAGACTTTTAAGGGTGTTTTTTTAAAACACATTTTGTTCATGCTTGGCATGCCATAATTTTCAGTTAAATTACTCCTAGTTAATTTATGCTGTAATTTTATGAAGGAAACTTGTTGTGGCTGCCTAGGAGAATTAATACTTCTAAAAAGAACATTATCTGGCTTTCTTTGTTGTTGTGAAAGTTCTGTTACTGTGAATGTTCTTCATGGCTGTGCACCTAAGTTGGCTGGCAAAGCACCAAAATGCAAAATGTCAAAGGGACCCATGTTCAAGAAAATTATTTTAAAAAATACCCTGCTGAAAAGAAATGTCAGGGTTATTTTTTCACTCATTTAATTTAATTTAGGCGTTATTCCTTACTTTTTCTTAATTTTTCTTTCTGAAATGACATATTTATCGTGGCTTGTCAGGACAATGCAGTTTTAATGAGTACAATTGCGTAATTTGTACAAGTGAAAAACAAATTTGCTTAGATTTGAGATTTGTTTCATTTTGCTGGTTTGAAAACAACATAGCAGAATTTTTTTTTGTTGCTGTTGCATTTATGTAAAAGCAAACTTAAATTAAAAAAAAAAAGATACTGGTCATTTTGTTCTGTTTTGTTATGATTTTTCTTTGATATATACAGTCTTGGTCTTGTTTCAGTGTCGACCTCCAAATGTCTTGGTCTTGTCTCGGTGTCGGCCTCCAAATGTCTTGGTCTTGTCTTGGTCTCGATACTCTCTAGTCTCGACAATGTCTTGGTCTCGGTTGGTGTGGTCTTGACTACAACACTACTTGAACAACGCCACGGAACACGATCGCTATCCTATTCCGCATATCCAGGATTTTTCTGTGCACCTGGCCGGGGCATGTGTTTTTGTGAAAGTGGATCTGGTCCGCGGATACAATCAGGTCCCGGTGCATGCGGAAGATGTTCCGAAAACAGCAGTAATAACTTCTTTCGGCCTTTTCGAGTTTTTACACATGCTGTTCAGATTAAAAGGCGCGGCGCAGACTTTCCAAAGGATGATGGACGCAGTGCTATGCGACTTGTCCTTTGTTTTCTTCTACTAAGACGAGATTCTGGTGGCTAGCGCGTCCGAGGAAGAGCACATCGCCCATCTCAAGACGGTTTTCCAGAGGTTGGAAGCACACGGGCTGATAGTTAACCCAGCAAAGTGCCAGTTCGGTGTGCCAGTGATTGATTTTTTGGGCCACCACATTTCACCGGAGGGCTAGATTCCATTACTGGATAAGATGCGCGCTGTGTCGGATTTTCCGCATCCACAGACCATGAGGGCACTACAGGAGTTTTTGGGAATAGTTAATTTTTATAATAATAATAATAATACATTTTATTTAAAAGCGCCTTTCAAGACACTCAAGAACACTTTACAGAAATAGATAAAACACAGTATCAATAAACAACAAAAACACAAAAACGACTATCAAAAAAACCATGGCAGTTACAATGAAAATGCTAATCTGAACAGGTGAGTTTTGAGAGCGGATTTAAACTGAGGGAGGGAGTCAATGTTTCTGATGGCAGGTGGGAGTGAATTCCAGAGTTTGGGAGCAGAGCGGCTGAAGGCTCTACTCCCCATGGAGCTGAGGCGAGCAGGAGGGACAGCGAGGTGGACAGAGGAGGAGGATCTGAGGGAGCGGGTAGGGGTAACAATGTTTCCTTCCCCAGGCAGCCCAGCTGATGCAGCCATTGTATGCTATGCTTAAAAAAAAAGAAGCCCGTGGAAACCATAAACTGGACTCCCGAACGAGTCCAGGTTTTCACAAACGCCAAAACAGCGCTGATGGATGTTGCGTTGCTAGCCCATCCGGATTCGTCTGCATGGATAGCGCTCACTACGGACGCGTTGGATGTTGCCATAGGGGCAGTCGTGGAACAGTATGTCTCAGGTTCGTGGCAGCCACTCGCATTTTTCAGTCAAACTTTGCATGACAACGAATGGAAATACAGCATGTTCGACAGAGAATTGCTGGCTCTCCACCTGGCGACGCACCATTTCCAGTTTTGACTAGAGGGGTGCAACTTCACTGCGTTTGTGGACCATAAGCCGCTGACGTACACAATGTCCAAGGTCTCGGAACAATGGTCGGCCTGGCAGCAACAGCATTTGGTTGCAACTTTGGAGTATACTACCGACATTCAACACGTTGCCGGTAAGCTCAACGTCGTGGCCGATTGCCTGTCACATGCGTTAGTCTCCCCGGTCTACATGGGAATAGATTTCCCTGCCATGGCCGCAGAGCAAGCCGAGGACGTGGACATTTGCGCGCTCCAGTTGGCGCCTACTTGAGTCAGTCCACTCCCTTTCGCACCCAGATGTGCGCACTTCGGCGAACTAGTGGGGGCGAAATTTGTCTGGCCGCGCTTGCGCAAGAACGTATAAGAATGGGCTGCAGCTTGCATCGCGTGCCAGCAGGCCAAAGTGTACAAGCACACCAGAGCCCCCCTCGAGCCGTTCGAAATCCCGGCTAGGAGGTTCGACCACGTCCATGTGGATTTGGTGGCACCCCTCCCGCTGTCACAAGATTTCACGCACCTTTTGACAGTCGTGGATCACACCACACGCTGGCCTTAAGTGGTCCTGCTGGCTTCTACCACGTTCGCCAAAGTAGCTCACATTTTTTTTGTCGGCTTGGGTTGCACCTTTCAGATCCCTATCGGACATCACTTCCGACAGGGGTCCACCGTACTACTGCTTACAACCCCCAGGCTAACGGGCTATGCGAGCGTTTTCATAGGTCGCTTAAAGCAGCGCTCAGAGCTTCGCTCACGGACACATATTGGGTCGACCGTCTACCCTGGGTTCTTTTAGGGTTGCGCTCCACACCTAAGGAGGATTTGGCAGTCTCCCTGGCAGAACTCATTTTTTTTCAGCCACTGCAGATCCCCGGAGAATTTTTACCAGAAAACCCTGCGCCTGAGGCTGATCCGCCTACGCAATTTTTGCACAGTACGGAGACTTTTAATGTACAGGGCCTGGCCCACCACTGTTTCCCCCGCACCTTCGTCTCAAAAAGCTTGCAAAACACCAGTTTTGTTTTTGTCAGGCACAATGCACACCGGACCCCACTGCATCCACCATACGACGGACTGTTCAGGGTGTTGGAACCTGGGGCGAAGCATTTTGTGCTAGACTTGGGGGGGGGGGGCATAGGGAGACCGTCTGCATCGACAGGCTGAAGCCGGCTTTTGTGTTGATAGATGAGCAGGTGGTGTTGGCCCAAGCTCCCCGGCACGGACGCCCACCATTGGTGGCTCCGCAAGTTGATGATCCCTAGGCAGGGACCTGCACTCACGAAGCTAATGTGTTTTTACCCCCTTCCTTTTTCCCTCCACAGACTAACGTGCCCTCCTGCACACCTCGCCAGAAGGGTGGTTCGACTGGATCGGCAATCCCCCGCTACAGCTGCTATGGGCGCCGGCTCAAGCCCAAAGGACAGGGAGGTTAGTGCCCTTTCTGGGTATTCGGGGGGGGGGGCTGTGTGGGGGCATGGTGTGGGGATTCTCCACGCAAAGAAGACAGCTGGGATAAGGAGGAACAATGGACCGGAGGAGGAAGTGCCACCGGGGGGGTCTCAAACGGGACAGTATGGACTGTGCACCCTCCGGGGAAAGGAGGAACCACCGGAGCCACTGGAAGAGAGAAGGGTGTGAGAGCGGCGCCAGCGTTATGATGTTAATGTGCCACACAGGTCTTTGTTCAAAATAACAATGTATTATGGTTGGAAGTTCCGCGTCTCAATGCATGGTATTAAAGATATAAAATAGGAATGCACAGAGACCCAGGAGTGCTTTTGCTGTACTGTATGTTGGAGAAAGAAAAAAGTTTATGTGTCAACTAGCTCGTTGCCTCGCCTGCTTCCTTTCTCCACAAAGCCATGGATATTTTAAAAAAATAGCTTGCAGCATAAAGTGCATGCACTTTTGTTTACTTGAATGCAAATAGTATGAGCTGTAATTTCTTTATTGTTGTTGCTTTTGTATATTTTTGCACATGTGTAATACTTAAGCCAACAATTTACAACTGCCAACCAAACCTGATGAACAAACAAACAAACAAACCTTCTCAGCAGCTGACCAGGAGTGGGGTCTGCAGATTCAAGTGAAAAGTTCCTGATTGTTAAAACTGTCATGATGTCAAGAATTACTAACCCTCTGTCCACTGAAGGGAGGTATGGGTCTCTTTACATAGACTGACATTGGTGGGTGACCGTTGAGAGATCAAAAATTGGCCGGATCTCTCAATGATCTCCTAAAGCCTCAAAAAAGGCATTTCTGTGTAAATGTTTGAGAGATCATTGCACGATTTTCATTGCGATCTGTAGAGATCTTGGAAAGATCCCTGAGAGATCACTAAGAGACCAGGAGAAATCATTGAGGGATCACTGAGAGTTTCTTGTGCGGCCAAAGAGGTATATATACTGTATATATCTGAGAGGTTTCTAGTGCTCTTGTACCCCCTTTACACAGATGTGGAGATCGTTGAGAGATTGCTGAAAGATGATTTCTAAGCAATCGCCAAGGTCTCTCAGTGATGATCTTCCAATGAGCTCCGTGCTCACCATGGTCTCCTTAAAATTTTGACTCTGTCCAAAAAAACCTCTCAATGGTCACCAAATGGAAGCGATCTCTCAAGAAGCGTTCAACAATCTTATTGATCTCCCAGTGATCTCTCAGCCAGCTTTCATTGAATTCTTTTGGTCTTTCATTGAATGCTCAACAATCCCTCACTGATCTTTCAGCTATCTCTATTTTCAGGGTGGAAAAATTTGGTGTTCATTGAAAGATCACTGAGAGATCGTTGCAAGATCACCTCCCTTTGTTGATTGTTGAGAGATTGTTTTGGACAGAGTCAAAACATTTAAGGACTGTGGAGATCATTGAAAGACCACTGAGAGATCTTGGCAATTGCTGAGACATCACTGAAAGATTTCACCCTTTTTTCATCACTCAACGACCTTTCAACAATCTCCACCCCTGAAGGGGGGTCAATAGTTACATTAGAAGCATTTTCTCATTAAATCCTCTTAATGATCGTTGAGTGATTCTAGGTTGTCTAATCTGTCTAAATGCTTCTTTGTATTTGACAGTGTCTAGATATTCAAATCACACAGTGACATAGTTACAGAATTAACATCATGATAATTGTTTTGACTTACTACTAGTGCATTGCCCATAGAATGCAAGTATTCCTGTCTGAAACAGGTATCCCAATAAGGCTTTACAGGCCCTAATGTAGGCTGTATTTGAAAGTGGAATACAAAGAGGTGTAGCCTATATGTACACTACCGTTCAAAAGTTTGGGGTCACCCAGACAATTATTGTGTTTTCCAAGAAAAGTCACACTTATTTACCACCATGAGTTGTAAAATGAATAGAAAATATAGTCAAGACATTGACAAGGTTAGAAATAATGATTTGTATTTGAAATAATTTTTTCCTTCAAACTTTGCTTTCGTCAAAGAATCCTCCATTTGCAGCAATTACAGCATTGCAGACCTAACATGATTGCACAAGGGTTTTCTAATCATCCATTAGCCTTCTGACGCAATGTGCAAACACATTGTACCATTAGAACACTGGAGTGATAGTTGCTGGAAATGGGCCTCTATACACCTATCTAGATATTGCACCAAAAACCAGACATTTGCAGCTAGAATAGTCATTTACCACATTAGCAATGTATAGAGTGTATTTCTGATTAGTTTAAAGTTATCTTCATTGAAAAAAAGTGCTTTTCTTTCAAAAATAAGGACATTTCTAAGTGACCCCAAACTTTTGAACGGTAGTGTAGGCAATCACATGTTAGACTTTGACAAATATAAAAGGGACTGAACAGTAAGATTTATTTGATTGTGTGAATATTAATTACAGAATACCTAAATATTGAAAATGAATGTGTCATGATTTGCCCCTCAAAGCAGAGAAAGACAGACCCAGACGCCGACTGCAGTTTGTAGCATTTATTAACAAAACATAAAGTTCCAAGGTGCATGAACACAAAATTCCAAACAGGTAACAAGGTAAACTTACAGATCAGGTAGCAGAAAAACTCACCAGAGCAGGGTTAGTGCTCTGGTGGCGAGGAGAAGGTATCATTAAGAGTGTCACAAGAATGAAATGAAAATGCAGTCCTTAAGTAGGGTCAGAACAAATAAAACAAGTGATGACAGGTGTGGGGTCACGTGAGTGGGCAAAAAGGAAACAATGATCAATGATTGGGATCAGCTGCAAAGTAATGAGAGGAGAGTGCCCGGCTGACAGCTGACAGGGCTTCGCCTACACGGAGCACCAACCAGGAAAAGCCCTGACAGCTGTCAACCACAACAATAAGGAATGGAAGAATAAAATATAAACAAATACAAACTAAGAAATAGATACCAACTGATGCATAATCAGAACACAGTAAAACTGGGACATACACAGGAAAATAAAAAACATGGAGGGATAACAAAACCCAAAAGGCACAAAAATACAACAAACATATAAATACAGAGAAAAAGCCACGGGGCTGTGCCTGGCGGAACCTCCAGCGCACAGCTTGTGACAGAATGGGACATCCAATATTAGTGACTGTTTCAGATCCCTTGTTTATTTGTTTGTCAGATCACTTATTTGTGTGATCTTTTATGACTTATATTCAAGATAACAGTGTATCTTGCACTTTGGGGAATGGGAGCTGTTCAGTCATTATTATAATTATTTTAGTTTATATCAGTGTTCAATGATGGAGTTCTGTTATGAATCCGGGTTTGGAGGCCAAACCCGACTCTGACTCATGGTTATGCTCTGACCTAGTTTCCTCCTGACAGTTCGGGCACGCCCCCTCCTCCTGTCAAGCTCCGTCAGCTGCACTGTCTGGTGTTCACACACATACACCACCCACACGCACACACACATGCACTCGCTCCATTCATTCTCATTTCACACACTCACACACACCTGGTGTTAATCAGTTCAGCCCACGCATTCGCACACCGGCAATCTCTTTCCTTCTTAGCTTCTGGAGTATTTGTTGAGTGCGTCAGAGGAAAGAGATTGTCGGGGCATTCGCCTCTATACGCAGCAGTTTGTACCCCCCGTATATTGCTTCACTCCCTGCGTTAACCTCCAGCCTGTCACATCTCACCTGTTTGTCTCGTGTGTGTTCGGCTGGCTCTACATCTCTACCCCATCCTCCAGTCTGCACAGTTTGCTCCGGATAGCTCCAGTCCTGTAAGTGTTTTCGCCTTTTCTCCTGTGCTAGTAGCCTGCAGCACTTGGCCGTTTGCCTTCCTGTTTCATGCGCTAAGCAGTCCTGCAGCACCTGAGGCTCTGTATTCACCAGGCTGTCAAGCATTCGGTTGGCGCCCTGTATTTGTGGTGTTCAGTCCTATCATTGCATTATTCTGTATTGTGTGGAACTGAACTGCAGTGTGTTTATTAGGGCCTGAGTCACTGACAACATCAGTCGGCGAAAGCCCTATTGTAATTGCTCAGCTTGAAGAAATTCTTCCACCTAAATGAAAGCAAATTTCACCCTCTGAACATTAACCAAAAGACAATTTTTTTTGGCAAACCCCTCAGACCCGGTGAAAAAATTCAATAAACTGGAAACCATATGTGCCCCACCACCCCTAATTTTTGTGGATGGGGCCAAACGTAAAAGGTCAATGGAGACTGGAGACCGTAAACATTGCCGTAGAGACATAAAAATTGGGTGAGGTGGGGTTTGACTCCTCCCCTTACAAAATCAAGCAGCTGTAACTCGGGCAAAACTTGTCCGATGTGCACCAAAGTTTCCATGATGGAAAATAGTCTGGCCCGGAACGCATCTACATCAAAATACCTGACAAAAGATATAGCACCACCTACTGGTTAACGAAAGAATTGCTGAAAACTGTTTTATTTATTACTCATGCGCCACTTGCCAGAATGACGTGACATTTTCTGAGATTCATCAGACCACAGCAATGATCATAACTGCACATCAACTTTAGCATGATGTCACACGTGTTACCATGGACATGCCCTCCTCGCCATTCAATCCGCGAGCTTAGGGGGAGGGGTGGGAAGGTCCTGGAGTAATGAAATTTGGGACATAGGTTGAGGTGACTGTCATATATAGTGCTATATGGGTGGACAACACATAATTGACAGGGAAGTCCCAGGAACCTGCTCCATTTGAGCTCATTTTTACATTCTGAGCCAGCAAGGTACGATATATAAACATGGAATATAATGGATGGAAAATAGTCCCGCCCCAAACCCATGTACTTCAATAAACTGGAAAAGATATGTGCCCCACCCCCACCCCAAATTGTTATGGGCGGGACCAAACGTACAAGGTCTATGGAGAGTGGAAACCGTAAACTTTACCGCAGAGACATAAAATTTGGGTGAGGTGTGCATCACCTGGTTAACGAAAGAATTGCTGAAAACTGTTTTATTTATTACTCATGCGCCACTTGCCAGAATGACGTGACATTTTCTGAGATTCATCAGACCACAACAATGATCATAACTGCACATCAACTTTAGCATGATGTCACACGTGTTACCATGGACACGCCCTCCTCGCCATTCAATCCGTGAGCTTGGGGGGAGGGGTGGGAAGGTCCTGGAGTAATGAAATTTGTTTAGTGAACACTGTGGTGACTGACTGGTCATGATGCCGTGTATTATCCAATCAGCACGGAGTCAATCCAAAACCCCGCCCACACTTCCTGAAGCAATGGCACGAAGAGACACAGAGCAGTGACAGAGCGGTGGCTAAACTTTTATTGATAAAAATTACATATTTTGACTGGGGTGACTCCATACTCTGGGATGCACACCCTCGCAACCTCAGCAAAGCACATACAAAATCTGAGACCATTCTGATGAACGGTTTGGGAGATATCTGAGGATCAGGAAAAAAAAAACAACACACACACACAGAGATTTGGTGCATTTAAGATAGATGAGTAAAGAAAAAGAACTTGGCAAAAACTCAATCCCGTGACACAAATGAGGGTCCTGATGGACTAACAATTAGCATCAATCCTTTTCGCTTTGACCCTGAGACCTTAAAACAAATGAAAATTCAAGGGTGTGATGGGAATATAGACAGAGACGAGGCACAGTCAAGGGCATTGCTGTCAGAGTGGTCGACAGACTGACAATAAATCAGACTGTCAACATCAAACTGTTGTGAACCTCGTACGGATGTTTAATGTGTTGCTAACATTGGTACCCACCGTACAGTTAGGAAACATGATTATGTCACAGTGTGCTCTTGAGTGGTGTACTGCAGCAGTGCTTTAGCATCAATAAGAGCAGCTTTCTCTGCATGCAAACAATGTGTCAAAGCTGCAGATGAGCAATAAACAAACAAATGAATACTTGACATGGATATTTGCATTCATTTCAGGCAACAAAGGGATTTGCTTTGCGTGATAAAGATGCTCGTCACTGAGAATGAAACAAAAATATGAGGAACTCTGATATAATCTACAGTATGTTTCTCACATCTAAAAGTGTTGCAAAGAAACATCAGGTTTGTTTTTGTGTATAAGCACTGGATACATTTTGCCTTAAAACCCATCACACATAATCATAAATATGCTGGATGCAGCAGATATAGTTTGATATATGGTTATTGGCAGTGATGGCTGATGATGATAATGGCTTTTTTTGGGCGGGGGTGTTAAAATATCAGTTGCTTTTTCAATTCAATTCAATTCAATTCAACTTTATTTATATAGCACCATTTCACAACAACAGTCATCTCATAGCACTATCAACTGTTGGGGGGAACCCCCACAGTTGCAGAAAGACCCCAGCAATCAGGCGATCCCCTGTGACCAAGCACTTGGCGACAGTAGAGAGGAAAAACTCCCTTTTAACAGGAAGAAACCTCCAGCAGAACTAGGCTCAGGGAGGGGCAGTCATCTGCTGTGACTGACTGGGGGGTAAGGGGACAGAGAAGATGAAAAGAACAGACATGTTGAGAGCAAACAGCACGATGGGGACTCAATCTATGGGACAGAACAAACAGATGTTAATGACCAGCAAAAAAAAAAATATTTCATTGAGAGTGAAGACAGGAGTGAGGCCCAGTGCATTATTGGAGGTCCCCCGGCTGATTAAACCTATTAGCAGCATAACTAAGGGAGGGTTCAGAAACACATGATCCCTCCCTAATTGTAGGCTATATCAAAAAGGTAGGTTTTAGCCCTATTCTTAAAAACAGAGATCGAGTCTGACTCCCGAATCCAGATTGGCAGCTGGTTCCACAGGAGAGGAGCTTGATAACTGAAGCCTCTGCCTCCCATTGTACTTTTGGAGATTCTAGGTATTACAAGTAATCCTGCATTTTGGGAGTGTAGTGCTCTGTTAGGATAATACGGTAGTATCAGATCTTTTAAATAAAAAGAAGCCTGATTGTTTAGAGCTTTGTAAGTAAGAAGAAGGACTTTAAACTTAATTCTAAACTCTATGGGAAGCCAATGAAGGGAGGCCAGAACCGGAGAGATATGATCTCTCTTTCTAGTACCTGTTAAAACTCTTGCTGCAGCATTTTGGATCAGCTGAAGACTTTTTAAAGCTGTTTTAGGACAGCCTAATAATAAAGAATTACAATAATCTAATCTCGAGCTAACAAAAGCGTGGATCAGTTTCTCAGCATCACTCTGAGACAAGATGCTCCTAATCTTGGCAATATTACGCAAATGATAGAAGGCAGTCTTAGAAACAAATTTAATATGTGAATTGAAGGACAGATCTTGATCAAAAATAATTCCAAGGTTCCTCACAGAGCTATTAAGAGAAAGAGTAACCACATCCAAACTGAAAGTTTGATTTGGAAAGGTATTTCTAAGGTTTTTTGGACCAACAAGAATGACTTCAGTCTTATCTGAATTTAATAGCATAATTTGGGTAGCATTTCTACCCAATGAACACCCAAGGGCAAGCCAAAATCTAATAACTTTTATTACTCTGTATGTTTATTTTAAAATATCTTTTTAATCTAAAAAATAAATAAATAAAGGAAATTCCGTTAACATTCTGTACAGTTACTGAGATCAAGACAGGAGCTGGTCTGTCAAATGAGATTTTTGCTACTTCATTGTTTACTAATTATCAGTATTTAGGAATTAATATAAAAAGGAATCCCACTGCAGTGCAGTTAAAGCAGAAACACAGTAGGGCCACAGCAAACAAATCCAATCTATGTTATTTTAACTGGCTTTAATATTTTGGAAATGCTGAACATGAGCCTGACACAAAATAATGTCAGCGCCCTGGTCCACACGTTAGTCATAAGTGCTCACCAACATAAAAACAGCGGAAGTTTATCCAGGATTTGGAATACATTACAGTTAGCATCACTAGCCACCATGCTGATGTTAGCAGCAAACCAGAACAGAAACTGAAATGAACTCACATTTTCTCCACTCTTTGTCCGCAGCAACTGGTTTACACATCAGAGTCACTTCCTTAAAATGTCTTGTTTTGCCACTGTGGGCAACTATTTTCTGTTCCTTTTCTATGTAGTCTAGCATAGAAAGCGCTCACCCAGGGATCTCACCGAGCAGAATGCTGGCTAATGTAGCGATTTTGTGGTTTCCTCAGGGTTTGTAAAAGGTTGCCAAACAAGTTGCAAACAGTTTTTAAGGTCCAAAACAGTTTTTCTTGTCGCCCCCCCCCCCAAAAAAAAAAAAAAAAAAATTGAAAAAAAAAATTGAACATGTTCAAATTTGGGGGCGAATGTATTTTTCCACAAACAGTTGTAAACGTTTGCCAGATAGTTGAAAAAGTTTGCCAAAAAGTTTTAAGCATTTGCAGATAGTTGTAACACGTCGCTACAGTTCTTTTTGGTTCACCAAGCAGTGAACATGAATCACTAGATGGCCTGGCTGATAGTTTGGGGTTTTATTATGTGAATAACTTTGTCTGAACAAAATCTTCATGTCTGCCAGTCCATGACTTTTCTTAAATATGTGTTTTATGTTTTCTGATGTCTAAAATAAATTAAAATAAAACACAGATGATTTCAGAGCATTTATTGCTTGGACTGCCACCCGCTGTCATTTAGGCCACAGCTGATCATGGCTATGACCATATAAGGAAGTATCTCCATATTAGGAGTGTTTCATTTTCCTGGGATGTTTTCATAGTATTTTTGTTGTTGTCTTCCTCCCAATATTACATTATATATCCTGATCTGGGACAGACAACGTCAGAGAAGAGGGAGAGGAATCGCCATTTTATTCACCAGATAGCAACAAATATGGACAGAGAAAAAAACTCAGAACGAACTTTGCGCCTGAACCTCCTTGAAAAAAAGCTCACTGTCCGTTGACACATCTGTTAGTAGGCCTATGCTCACTCCAAGTAGGAAGCACTACTACACAAACATTATTTTGTGAATATAAATTGATACTGTGAGGGCACGGTGTGGGCGTTTTCTCCACCCAGAGAGGCAGGGGGAAAGAGGAGGTCAATGGACTGAATGAAGAGGTGTCACCAGGGTGCATCAGACAGGACTGTGGTTCTATGCGACCTCCGGGGAGAGTAAGAATGACTGGAGCCGGGGAGAGAAGAAAGGTGTTATAGCGGCGCCGGTGTATGTTATGTTAATGTGCCACACATTCCTTTGTTAAACAACAATGTATGATGGTCAAAAGCTCCGGGTATTGATGCATGGGATTAAAGATATAAAAGGGGAATGCACAGAGACCCAGGAGCACTGTAGCACTGCAGCACTGTTTGATGTTATGTTGCTGAAGAAAGAATAAATCCTTGTGTCGTTCAGCTCATTGCCTCGCCTATCCCTTTCTCCACAATACACGTAAACAAATTAAATTAATCTCGTGAAAAAAAAAACAATTATAGTCTCAACAGTACAACCACCTGACACCAGCTGCTGTCTTTCAGCACCACACCTAAGGGCTGCATCATTTACAGGGAAAGTAGTTGTAAAGGATCTAGACTTTTATTATAATTCCAAACATGAACATAAAGTTAGCAAAGCTGAAAATAATAATAAAATCAATCCAATAAATCTCAACAGAATCGAAAGAAACAGTAGCTCTCCTGATGAGCGCTTGCACACCGTTTCCAGACGAAGGTAAGGCTGTGGTGTGAGCAGGGACAAGGTCGGACGCTTTTGCCCCAGCTGTGCACTGTAGGTTTTGGCCTGTGCTGCCACAGTAAATACCCATTCAAACCAGATGGAGGTATATTGTCAAGCGGTGGCCCTCGTGAGCCACCATAAGACGCCACACTGTCACCAGAGAGTTGTGTTAGTGTCTTTATTCACGGTGAAAATCACAATAATACAAGCCGCTGAGGCTATGACACAGTCTACACACAGGGACGCGTAAGGCTAACAAGCTCACTCACGGGTCCTCAGGATAAGACGGTCACACCACAGACAGGCAGTGGAATATAATCCATGTTGCACGATCGCTTCGACAATCAGAGATGGACACTGCTGCAAGGATACAGCCACTGGCGTCAGCTAAAGAAGCCGGCCGCTAATGACCGCAAATGGAAAACAGCTGTTTAGGCTTTGACAGCTGAGCGGAAGTCTCCCCGAGCGCTGTCACAATAAGAACTTGGAGAGCCAGGATAATAACGCCGCTGTCAAGACCTGACAGGAATGATGGCTGGCCTGAGCGCGAATAACAATAGCGCTTGGATCATAACAGTACCCCTCCCTCAAAGGCGGGCTCCGAATGCCCAGTAACACCTAGCCCCCCACCCCCCACCCACAGGGCGAGTGAATGGAGGAACAGGCAAGGAGGGAGCAAAACAAACACCAACAAGGCCCCAGAACAAGAAAAAAAAAAACACATTCCCTGACATACCCATTGCATTCCCACAGAAAACAACGAAACAAATAAGGCACTACAGGACATGCAAGAAGTACAATACACGGGGCACAAACCATACAGAACATAATTTACCAGACACAGAAAGGTTTTCCCACACTGACCACAGGCAAACTGTTTAACTCCAGTATGCACGACTTCATGTGGTCTTAAGGAACTCATCTGAGTGAAGGTCCTTCCACGCAGTTCACACAAACTTCTAAATGCCACAACGGATCAGTGTATGCTTCTAAGTTACCCAAGTGCATGAAACCTCTGCCACATTCTTCACAAAAGTACTGTTTAACCCCCCCAAAAAAACAAAAAAGCAAAACATCATCCTCAAACACCAGAGTGCCTATGAAAACCCACAAGGTAACATGCTATAACCCCTCCGATGAGAGGAAAAAAAGCATACTACATCAACATACACATGCAGCCATCTTATCGTTCCAAATGACCTTCACACCCTACAGTCCAAACAGACGATGGCAGGCAGAGACCAAATGCCCCAGGCATAGTTCCAGCGGTCTCCCTGCGTCCAATGGGCGACAGGTGGTCACAGGAAACAGTACGTGGTTGGGCGGCATGACCCAGTCCCAGGCCCCGAGAGTCAAGTCCTCCGGCGGTCGAACCAGACCACCCAGTAATAAACACAGTCCATCGGGTGGCCGACCCAAGGCGCCGAGCAGGCAAAACAGCTCCTCGGGTGGCCAACCCGCATCCCTCAGCCACCAGAACTGTGGAGGAATAGCATACGGCGACCTCCCTGACAGAGAAACTACATGGGAGCGCCAGCCTGCAAGAAGAAAACCTCCAACGGCCCCCAGCGCTGATGACCCCAGCTGGTGGCTCCTGAGAGGGGAATAATCGTGATGACAAGCCCACATCACATCAGGCGGCGAAGGGTCTGCAGCTCCTCCACCGACCTTGACCCACACCGATGCGGCCGTTGTAGCTCCGCCTGCGTTGAACCCAGATTGGGTCACCGCTGCACCCGCGTCAGACCCCAACTGGGTCACCGCTGCCCCCGCGTCGAACCCCCACTGGGCCTCATCGGACCCCGACTGGGTTGGCACCGCATCGGCGACGACCGCCACCCCCGAACTTGGGACCTCCTGCACCGTGACCTCGACAGATTCCAAGCCGGCGATACTGTGAAGCGGCTCAGAGGAACAGAGAGGACCGGGATCAATATCCCCGGCAGCGCCAGAGCCCAGCGAGACGAGTTCGGGTGCAGCAGACGGCTGCCCCTCACTCGCCTCCCCACGAGGCAGGCAAAAATGTTCTAACACACCACAAAGGAAAACAAAGAAGAGCACTTGCCTGCACTCGGGCTCTGGAGCCGTCCAGGACTCCGTCGATCCAGGTTTGGGTAGAAGCTCGTCGTCGGGCTCCCACTCAGCTGGGTCGGGCTCCGCAGCCGGCATGATGGTCTCTGCAGCTGGATCCTCTCGCGCTGATGTCCACACCGATAACCCGCATGGCGTGGTGGCAGGGGACCCTCGACCCACTGGCTCGGGCTGCTCCTCTGTGGAGACCTGGGGACGCTTCCTTATCGGCTCAGGCTCCACACCACAGTCCGCCCTTCTCCTCTGTCCAAAACGTGGCTGCGGGGCCGGAATTATTCCCAGAGCCGCAGGCCTCCTCCTCGCTCGAAGACGTAGACCTAACGCCGAGGACCGCTCAGCGGAGGAAAACACAGAGGCAGCAGGTTCAGAACAGATGACTACAGCTGGTGGTGGGAGCTCGGGGGGCTGCAAACCCCGAACTCCACCCCCAGGAGTCAGACAAGACAGATCACTATTATAAGTAGGGGAGTGAACATGAACTTGCCTGTCTCCCGGAGGGAGGGTGGTGCCAGCTGTAGGGGGCATTGCTCCTTCCTTCTCCCGCTGGATGGTAACAGAGGGCCCCCCGGGAGGACAAAGGGGAGCCGTTCTCAAGGACCCATGGACGGGGCTCGCCGAAGCAGGACTCTTGTCACACACAGCAGCTGGCTGGTTGATTGGGTCACTCCGGCGGCCCGGAACTGGATCTGGAACAGGAGCTTGCTGGGGCTGCCCTTGGCCACGGCGCCGACGTCTACGACGACTCCTGGGTGGTGCGAACTCCTGGAGTGGATCGAGGTCCGGAACGGGATCCCAAAGCGAGGAGAGTGAACACCTCCTCCTCTGCTTCTTGCCGTATTCCTCCTCCACCATACGGAGTATCTCGCGTTGCGCGGCGATGTCATCCCTCCTCGCGGTGACTTCTGGGTGGTCAGCGTAGCGGGGAGAAAGATGATTGAGCGAGTCCTCAGCACAGTCCAGGTACCAGAGTACGCAGCGGTCGTAGTCGAGGAGGGAAGCAGAGATGAGCGTCTCATCCACATACTCCAGGACGTCCGCCAGCTCGTGGCTCGGACTCTGAGCGCGGCCCCCCCGCGACGGCATTCCTCCAGCACACCGTATCCAGACAAGAAAAAAGGGCAATGGCCAATTAACACAACCTCACTGGCGAAAGGCGTCTCGGGTTGGCGTCACCGTAAAAACGCCGTTTTTGGCAGCAGTGTACTGTCAAGCGGTGGCCCTCGCGAGCCACCATAAGACGCCACACCGTCACCAGAGAGTTGTGTTAGTGTCTTTATTCACGGTGAAAATCACAATAATACAAGCCGCTGAGGCGATAACACATAGTCTACACACACAGGGAGGTGTAAGGCTAACAAGCTCACTCACGGGTCCTCAGGATAAGACGGTCACACCACAGACGGGCAGTGGAATATAATCTATGTAGCACGATCGCTTCGACGATCAGAGACGGTCACTGCTGCAAGAATGCAGCCGCTGGCATCGGCTAAAGAAGCCGGCCTCTAACAACCGCAAATGGAAAACAGCTGTTCAGGCTTTGACAGCTGAGCGGAAGTCTCCCCGAGCGCTGTCACAATAAGAGCTCCGAGAGCCAGGATAATAATGCTGCTGTCAAGACCTGACAGGAATGATGGCTGGCCCGAGCGCGAATAACAATAGCGCTCGGATCATAACATATATCATGTTCTTGTTCATATATTTTATTCAATCAATCAATCAGTCTTTATTTATAAAGGACTTTTTATACAATGTAGCAGCTCAAAGTGCTGTACAAAATAATAAACTGTCACAATGCTGAGCATGGGGGGGCGGCACCGTGCTCATGCTTTCAGTTTGTTTCTGATTATTTATTTTATTTATTTGTCATGGTTGTGAGCGGGCACCCCCTCCTTCCTGTTGTTTCCTTCCTCAGGTCATCAACACACCTGGGTGAGGAGACACACCTGCTGCCTTTGATCAGCCAGCGTTTAAAAGGAGCATCTCTTCAGTGCGAGGACGCTGGCTTGTCTGGGTATACTGCCGTAACAGAGTCCTGTTACACAAGCATTATTTTCTGAAGGTGTAGTTTCCGTACTCAACTGTCTCTTTTCTCCTCTCCAGGTTGCTGCCACTGTGTGGGTGCGTCTCTGGGGACTCCGTGCACTCACTGCCCCATCATCTCCACTCCACTGCACCCATTCTCCACCCGGTCAGGAACCACCGACTCCACCAACTTCAACCTGCTGGTTCGTCTCCTTCCCCACTTGGGGTCCTGCCGGTTCTCACTATTATCCCACGTAAGTGGCAATTTGGCTCACCCATTTTCCCTGTCTCCATTTCTCCACTCACAGCTCTTGTTCTCTCTCCACAGGCTGTTTCCTCTGGCGAGTGACATTTTCCATAAGCTATGCTTCACTTTGATATTTAATAAACTCCTCAAACGTGTTTGTGTGTTTGATTGTCCTTCTGTTGCTGCATCGTGTGTGTGGGCTGTCTATAATTAGTAATCATGACAGTATTTCCTTAGCTCAGGTGATTTTGTATTTGAGCTTGGTTTGCTCTGTAATTTCTTGTTTGTAGTTAATATGTATGATGATATTTGAGTTGCCTTTGGGTTCTGTTTGTTCATTAGTATTCATGTTTCTTAAGTTACTTTTCCTTATCCCATCTAGTTTATTATTATTCATTTGTTTAGACATGAGCCTACTGTTATGTCCTTATCTTGGTAGTCAAGGAGGAGGCTCAGGGTGCAGTTGAACGTCACTTTATTAATAACAAGAAACAAACTCACAGGTGCTCCGTACAGGTGAAGGCGTCAACGGCAAAGAGACAGACCCTCTTCCGCCCTAGCCTTTTATACCCCAGGTGACAGCAGAACCGGAAAGGCGAGCCGTCACCCCCACTAGACCCAGCGTCTACCCGGCGCCATCTTGGTACACCACATTTTTCCCCCCTGTAGAAAAATGTCAAGCACGCTAATCAGGCCCTTCCAAATTTAAACCCAACTCACACGCTAAAATACAATATGTACAGGCCTATCCAATCGCACAACTACCTAGAGGGGGCAGGTAGACTACTGAGCCCCCCTACACAGCTTAGACGGGTTATTCTGCCATCGGTGATTCTAGAAAGTCAATAAACAAAAATAGCTGTTCCTACAAAACTAAATTAATCCCGTAGCACACATATTTATACACAAACAGAGCTAGAAAAATAAACAGTCAATATGTACACTCTCCATCCGTTGCCAGCACCCACCCCAACACACCCACCCCAAAACTCAGGCAATTCACAACAAACAATATAATACACACAGTGTTGAGTACAGGTTGTTTTTTTAAACGGATTTCTGTGTGGACGGATGTGTGGACGGATTTCCATCTGGCGGATCCCTCCCAGAGTGCCTTTGCTTCTTCCTCTCTGGAGACGAGCCGTGTTGGCACATCCTGTCATCCACACGCCGCAGCTCGTTGGGGTGTCTCGACGACTCATCAGACAGCCCCAAGTAGCCATCTTCCTGGGTAGCCACCACTTGCAGCTGCCCCTGGTCATCTCGCCGTTTTTGTCTTTCGTGTACTCCTCTTGCCTGAGCCTCCTCCCTGGGCCGGGCCTCATCCCCAACCCACAGGGGAGCCTGACTCACCTTTGTGTGTCCACCATGTTGTGACCGGGTGTTTTTCCCGGTCCGAAGCCCTCCTTGAATATTGATGTCTGGCGCATCGTAGAACCACGCCAGCTGGTTCTGCCCCTTTCTTTGTCATCCTGACACCAGCAGCCGTCCCGGGGGTTCCGCTATGCCGTCCAGCTTCCACATCCAGGGCCGCTTGGACACTGGCATCAGAACCCTCCCGTGCCGGATCGTCATGGCACCGGTCCTCATCACCTCCCAAAACACCAGGCCAATCACTGTCTCAAACCGCGTCGTCCTCCATGTGCAGAACAGGTCGGTCCCATAATCCGCAGTCCAACCGCTCTTCTCCATCACCGCTGGTGATCCTGAATCCAAGGCTGTAAAATATATCACATCCTAAAATGTTCGACCCAGAGGTGGTCACCACGAACTGGACGTTAGTCATTACCGCCGACTTGTATCTCACCGTCAATTCCAGTGAACCCATTATGTTCATCTTGCTTCCTCTGTAGCCAAAGCACGGCGTCAAAAACTCTCTCATGTGGTAGTGTGGGAACAGGCTCCTCACAGTGGGCAAGCTCAACACCGAGGCCACCGCTCCCGTGTCCACGAATAATGGCACTTCCATGCCGTCCGGCAAGACGTTGCAGAAAATGTGCCCATCTGTGCTCGGAGAGATGGTATGAACAACCTCAGGAGCCACGATGGGGAGATCTGCTCCATGTCTTCAGTCCTTCCGCTCAAAATTTTTGCAGGCTCTGACTAAGTGATGCAGAAGACCACATTTGCCACATCGCTTGCCCTTCGCCGAACACTCTCTTGCCTTGTACCGGTGCCTGGTGGACCCGCAGCCATAACATCTTGGCATTCCCAGGGCAGACCTAATTTTCACAGAGGCAGTGTACTCTTCTTCACTCATGCTGTCCTCGGTGTCCGAGTCAACAGCCAGCACCTTTAATCGTGGTTCTTCATCCCACAGCGTGCTTCTCTCACCGAGGTCTTTAGACAGCCTCTCCGCTGCCTCAAACTGCTGCTCTATCTCATTAGCCGTGGCTAGAGTTAGTTCAGCCACGAATCTCAGGAGCCTCGAGCATGCTGCTGAACACAGAGTGTGCTCCGCCAGTTGGTCGTGGACCATCTCCTCCTCAAGGGCTCCAAAGTGGCACACCCCCGCCAGCTGATGTAGATCTGCAACATAGCGTTGTACTATCTCTCCTGTCCACTGGCAGCACTGCCGAAACTGGATTTGCCGGACTATGACATTTTCCGGGGAGTGAAAGTAGCATGCCATTAGCTCCACCACATCTTCATAACTATCAGCCTCTCCTAGTGTGCCAAGGATCCTTTGTCCCTCCAGACCAAGACTATGTTTCTTGAGCTCACCGAGGTTAAGGGCCACCTGAAAATTCTGGAAAGCCGCGTACCACCTAGCACAGGGGACCGGTGGCTCGCCTGGAACCTCCAAAAATGGCTGAAATTCAGAAACAGCTCACTCCATACCTTTTACCTCATCGCCAAATGTTATGTCCTTATCTTGGTAGTCAAGGATGAGGTTCAGGGTGCAGTTGAACGTCACTTTATTAATAACAAGAACCAAACTCACAGGTGCTCCGTACAGGTCAAGGGGTCGATGGCAAAGAGACAGAGCCTCTTCCGCCCTAGCCTTTTATACCCTGGGTGATGGCGGAGCCGGAAAGGCGGGCCGTCACCCCTACTACACCCAGGGTGTACCCGGTGCCATCTTGGTACACCACACCTACCCTCACCGTTTTATCCCAGTTCCCTTTCTGTATTTTGCTAATTGCTTTCCAGTATTTGTATCTCTTGGCTTTGTATTCACAGTGCCCTTGCCCTTATGGGTTTTTTTCCCCCGTCTGTATTATCCAGTCCGTTTCTCATTTTGTATCATTTCTAGTGGTGTTGGCGTTATCGCGTTGTCGCCCATTAACGCTCCGCCCCCGTTAACGGCAACAAATTTTGTGATTGCGGTTAACAGCAAGTTAATGGCAGAAAGTGCGAACAGTAATTTTTTGGCTTGAACTGCACTCCGTACGGAGCTACAGAAGTCGCTCTGGGTAGTGACAGACACTGTGTGCGCCATGCAGATGTTGTGAAGTCAAACAAGCTGGATCACAACCATGGAAAGCCCCAAAACACTGTCATGTTTAAGTTTACAACGTTATCTGTCGGAGGTCTCACCTGGATAATTGTCACAGCCTCCTCCAAAACTTGGCCTGGATGCCAGTTGTTCTTCACTGGAAGCTGGCTAGCAGTAAACAGCTATGTGCTACGGCTGCCAGCAGCTGAGGACAGACACTCACCTTTTTCATCTTCATAGTTTTGGGTCCAACTATTGTTAGGTGAGTAGCAGTCTAAAATTCTCAAGCTGTGTTCGTAATGTTCACTCACTCCCACACCCTGTTTTTGCTGCGTGGTTGGTGACGTCATGTGTGAGATAGTTGTTTATGTTTACAATTATTCTATTAAAAGGGAAATTGTGTCTGTTGTGACACACGAGGTCCATTGATTTGTGTTCAGCTGGTGGATGTTTGCTATGCGAGTGTAGCTGTGTTGCAGTGACGTTACTGAGCCCTGGCATTCTGTTGTTTTTTGTACATATGATAGTACTTTTGAGGATTTTCTGGAGAATATTCTGGATAGTTTTGTCATTTTGGATAGTTTTGTCATTCTGGATAGTTTTGTCATTTTGGGTATGCTGAGAGATTTATTAAACCTGCAGGTGAAGAAAGCAAGTATATTTGTCCTCTCCAATGTTTATAACAGTATGAGAAATTTGAAAAATTACCAACTTAATTTACACTGTATCTGAATGGAAAAACACACGATTAATGCATTATTAATAGTGATTAACTCAGTATTCCAAAAGATTAACCACCATTAGAAATTTTAATCGTCCAACACCGCAAATCATTTCATATTTATAGCTTGCTTCTTGTGCCTTATTCCTCTGTACTTTTATTTATAACAGCGCCATGTGTTTACTTCCTTGTGTTGAACTCTGTTTGCGGGCTGTCACACCTGTTACTAGTTGTCCCTGATTTCTTCCTCCCTCTTGTACCCACACCTGTAATCATTTGTGCCATTTTGTTTTGCCCGATTTAAAGACCGCTGAGCCGCTTCTTGGCGCAGTGCCGTAGTCAATGTTTAGACGTTAATCCTACGTCTCCCTTCTCATCATCCAGATGGGCATCCCCCATCTCTCTTCCTATGTGGTATCTCAGCATAAGTTCCACGCTTTGTATTTATTCTGGCGTCCCCGTACGCCTCTGCCTCTGTGCAATTCATCCTTTTGTATCCAGCCTTAAGTGTTGTGTTTTTGTGTAGTTTTGTATTTTTGTGTTTTCACTATTAAATTTGGCAAACTCACAGTGCTTGGAGTCTTCTATCCGCCCCTGCCAGGGCAATTCATGAAAGAACGGCACTGCCAGTTTGGATACCAGAAGCTGTGAGTTTGCTGTTTTCCTTTTTTCTTTTTCCCTCCTCATTTTTGGTTTAAGTCCATTTTTGCAAGGATGTCAGCCCACTCGGACTTTAGCGCTTTTGGGCTAGATGAGGTGGAGTGTTGGGCAGCGGAGCTAATAGAGGACATTATTATCAGACACCCGCATTGCCCACACTCCCGAGGACATTGTGCAAGTTTTTGACAGTGCGGCACAAGTCATAGAGACAAACCCCAGTCTGTGGAGCTATCCAGAACTCACGTCTCTCCTCGTGTCAGTCTCCAACTCCCAACGGATGCTCCACAGGCTGGAGGGGGGCTCACTACTGTCTGTACCTGAGCTGATGAGAGAGCGTCGGCGGGTGCAGATGCCTCCAGAGTCAGTCCCCACTCTGTACTGTGTCCCATCCATGCCTGCGCCGATGAGGAAGCATCCCTGGGTACGGAAGCCTCGTCCTCCTCGCCAGATGACCTCTGCAGTTCCCAGAAGGACCTCGTCTGGACCTGTAGCAGCAACAACCATCATGTCCCGGGAATTAAGGCAAGTTTCTTTTCGTTCTCCTTCATTTAAAAATGGACTGTCTTACCTTATTCCCAGTGGTGAGGCTCAGCAGCTGCAACCCAATTTAGCTGAGTCCTCACCGCCTGCTGCTGTAATTTTCCCCTCACCCACTGAATGTACGCCAGTCCAGGGAGAGAGCCGCTGGACGACAGAGGGGTCTGCAGCCCTGGAAGATTCCGTTCTAGCCCCGCAGCCATGTCTTGGATGTAAGAAGAGCGCCCCCTGTGCTCTGAACACTGAACTGACAGGAGAGTGTCCCCTGGCTTCAGCTGCACGGGTCTCTGCACCAGTGGTGAGGCAATCTCCAGTGTTTACCGCCGCACTGGGAGCTTCACTAATGTCGGCTGCCACGCCTGGGGGTCCTTCAGCTGCATCCACCATCATGCCTGCTGCCAGGGTAGGTGCAGCAGGTTTGCCAGAATCCTGGACGCCAGTGGAGCTCAAGTCTAGGCAAGTACTCTGCGATCAGTTCACCTCGGTCACTCTCGGGTCTTTCTCGAGATCACGCATTATTTTGTATAAATCTCACGTGATCTTGTATTTCATACTCTGTTCTCATCCATGCCGCTGCAAAACACAAACGGTAGGGATGAACGCAAGGGAACATCCGCACTGCATCTGCAACGGACTGCATCTAGAGTCAGTGTAAATCCTGGGTCAGCCTGTGGGCTAATTCCTTTTAGAACACACATGAAGCAAATGGGGGGGGGTCTTTCACCTTGCACAAACAAACAAACATAATTGGATCACCCAGAGGATGGCTGTGCTACAGCGTTTGGGCTGAGTCCATTTATACATATCTATTATTTTTTTTGTGAGTTCTGGGGACTCTTACAGCTTTAAAGTCCAACAAAAACAAATCAAAGCAGAGAGTAAAATGTTTATAATTTATAATTATCTAACTATCTATATATATACTGTATATTATTTATAATTCTCTTTTTTCCAGCCCATTAATACCAGCCATCCCTGGTCATTGAACTTTAAGGTGTGGCTCAAAGCTGTACGTGAGGGAAGATAATTACAGCTCTTTGAAGCACTGGTAGCTCCACTTTGTCGGCCCATTACCTCAAAATGCAGCCGTTAGCTGCTGGCCATTGGACTGTTTACTAATCTGTTTTTGTTTTTTTTCTACACTAGTGCATGCCCGTAGAAAGCAAGTATTCTTGTCTGAAAACAGGTAGCCCAATTAGGCTTTACGGGCCCAAATGTAGGCTGAGTTTGAAAATAGAAAACAAAGAAGTGTAGCCTATATGTAGGCAATCACACATGTAAGACTCTGACTGAACACTAAAATTTATTTGATTGTGTGAATATTAATTACAGAATTATTGAAAATGAATGGGACATCCAATATTAGCAACTGTTTAAGAACCCTTGTTTATTTGTTTGTCAGACTTATTTGTGTGATCATTTATCACTTATATTCATAAGTGTTGTATCTTGCACTTTGGGGAATGGGAGCTGTTTAGTCATCAATATAATTGTTTTATTTTATATGTGTAGTTTATAGTCTATCATCAATAAACTCATGCAGTACTATAACAGGACACGTTTACAAATATTTTAAACCTATTGCAGTGCATCATTTTATATTTTAGCAATATTGTAAGTACAGAACACTGAACATTATTTTACTCAGACAGAATGACCCGTTTGGCTGCAACTGTTGCATCAGTGTTGCCCATTTGTCAGTAAATAAAAAGTGATTTATTTTGTTATTTGGGCGGTTTTTGTCAGGTATCATTTAGTCAAAGTATGCGCACATGTGTCCACATATGATATGCAACTGATCTGGCCATTCTGCTCCACAATTATGGTGGTATTATTATTAACTTTTAATTTTTAGATAGCTGTGCACTGGGAGGAGCACCATGTTGAACCTGCGGTGCTGCAAAGGACAGCGGTGGCACACAGGTGAAGCAGCAGCCGAGACTCCCTCCTGTCAGTCGGGCAGGCTGGGCTTGGCTCCCTGTGAAGGACTGCAATAAGTCGCTCGGGCAGCTGCTCCCACCCCTCTTCCCCCGCACACCCGTGCACCTTGTGTTCTCCACATATTGATGGCCGAAATGCAAAACATCCTATCTGAAAAAGGCACTTTTTTGAGAAAACTAAAAAAAAAAAAAAAAAAAAAAAAAAAATTATTTTCTTGCAGAATGCTATGCTATTTTTTCATCAGAATAATTTTCTGTCACAATAAAGGGCGGGACAATCTTGCAGACAGATATGAGCAGTCTTCATTGTTCTCATCATCCAAAGTGAAATCCACAAATCAGAAAATCCTGCAGATAGGAGGTTTTGCTTTTCAGCCATCGATATGCTGACTTATCCTTTAAAGCTACGCAATCATGGCAAATAATAGTATAATTTTTAAGCATTAAATTGTCAGAATTCTCTTTTTCTAGTCAAATTTGTCTCTTTTCACTTCTTTGGTTTGTTTGCGGAGCGCTCTGGTGACTGATCATGATGCCATGTATTATCCAATCAGTATGGAGTCAATCTGAAGCCCCGCCCACACTTGAAGAAGCCAGGTCATGAAGAAACGGAGCAGTGGCTAAACTTTTATTGATAAAAATTACATATTTTCACTGAGCAACTCCATACTCGGGGACGCACACCCTCGTAACCTCAGCAAAGCACTTATAAAACCTGAGGTCACTCTGACGAACGGTTTGGGAGGTATCTGAGCATTACCAACCCGATATTCTGCCGGCCGCCGAACCGTAGTTGAGCAGCCCCGGGTAGCGCTAGCCCGTTTATTCTAGCGCGGCTCGTTAGTGGTAACAGCCAATACACAATCCAACAAACCTTTCAAGTAGGAAGAACGAGGCACTTTATTTAGACTGCAGCAACTGTCCACACTTACTGCTCGTCCGGAGCACACTGGCTTCTTACACTCTTCGTATCATTACGTACAGCTCGTTATAACTCCATCACTACTCCTGTCTCAGCCACAACAACACCGCCATGGGCCCCCTTACGTCACTTCTCCTCCACACATACACACACTCACACACACATACACACCGCAACCTGTCCAGGTTAAAGGAGGGCAGGCTTGGCCTGCAACACTACCCCCACTCTGGATGATGATCAATCTTTGACATCACTCCAGCACACGTCATTATATATTATGGCGAGAGAAATACAGTCATCGTACAACTGAACATTTCCAACAGTCCACAAATGAGTCCTCCACCGGTAAAAGGTGACTGAAGGCAAAGGGGAAAGAAATGTCCAAAGAATGTCTGTTAATGCCTACTGCATGTCCTCACACTAATGTAACACAAAAATCATTCATTCACATTGCAGTGACACCAAAATATGTGTGATAAAACCTTCGTTCTGTGCACAAGAGTTTGTAGGAGGAGAAACAAACTTAGACATCTATAAGCATCTTAAACCAAAGACTTCAGCTTACCCCTAGGGTTCTACATGCAAAGTGCTAATATCATAAGATGCGGCCACAACGACTGAGATATCAAATGCCAACTGTCACATACACATAGTGGTTAAAGCATCTTCAGTGTGCTCCAAAGTCTGTACAGCCCCTCAAACAGCCTGCTGCTAAGTGCAACTACAAAAATAGAGCTCTTATTTCTTACAAAGGGAACACTTAGAAACGTAATTCCCTTTTTTTTTTTTTAAACTGAAACTAGGGAGTTCCGGGTAGACTACCGTTACTCCCGATGAGATCAGGGCGCATTCTTGCCCTCACCTGGAACAATGATCTCACCACTAAATAACTAAGGCAAGTCTATTCAATTCTTAATGTTCAGTGTGCAACCCAGTCACCAAACCTGTCAGGAGCCCCGCGGGTCCTCTGTGGCCTCTGAAGTGGTGCGGCAACAGGAAGATGACATCGGTCGCATCCCCCACTTGAATCCTTAGCTCCAGCCTCATCCAGCCGAGGGCGAGAAGAACTCTCAGAAGGATGGTCGCAGTCTGGTCGAATTGTCTGTGAAGAGTGGGGGTCCGGAAGGGCCCCTGCCGCAGCAGCCTCCATCTCTGGCGAGTTGTCCCACAGGTCCAGAGGGCCGATGTCTGCTTTGTCTGCACCGTCGTCCCACACCGGCGGAGTAACCTCCATCGCTGACCATTCTTTGGCGCCCTGGAACGCCCAGCTGTTGTCCAGAGGGGTTCTGGAGTAGTAAGGTTTGAGTTTGTCATGGTGCACCACCTTGACTTTAGCCCTTTGGCTTTTCTAGATACGGTAAACCATGTCATCCAGCTGGCCCATGACGATATAGGGACCCTCATAGGAGGGCAAAAACTTCCGTATTTTGTTTTTCACCCTCTTGGTGCCCTTGACCAAGTGCCATACTGCATCTCCAACCTTGTAGTGGATTTGGTGAATGTTTTTATCATACTGCCATTTTGCACACTCAGCAGCTCTCCCTAAGGTTTCCCGTGCCAGCTGGTGGGAAAGCTCCAGTCGCTCTCTGAGCTGCATCACATATAAGGGAAGTGAGCTGCTATGGATGCAGTCGGGAGGCATACCAGCCACCAAGTCAACTGGTTCCGTGACCTCTCGACCATAAATCATCATGTTGGGTGACAACCCTGTGGAACTGTGCTTAGTTGCCCTATAAGCCATCAGTGCATAAGGAATCATCACATCCCAATCCCAGTGACATCTCTCAGCAGTTGTAGCCAGGATCTTTTGCAGGGTGGCATTAAAACACTCCACCTGGCCGTCGGACTGGGGGTGAAATGGGGTGGTACGGGTCTTTTCAATTCCCAGTAGGGCACACATTCCCTGAAACACAGCTGACTCAAAGTTTGTGCCCTGATCACTGTGGAGGGAGTGGGGCGCTCCATGCCTACGCACCCACTCCGAGGCAATCTTCTCAGCTACTGTCATCGCTTGCTCATCAGGAACTGGATAAGCTTCGACCCACTTGCTAAAATAGTCCTGAACAACCACTATATAGCGATTGTGCCACTCAGTCTCGTTCAATGGACCCATGAGATCAACAGCAATCCGTTCCATGGGGCTGCCTACTTTTACAGAGCCCATGGCCGCCTGTGGAGTTTTCTTGGGGCGAGCCTTGGCTGCGCAGCTGGTGCAGGTGCGGCACCAAAGGGTGACATCAGTTTTCATATCGTACCAAAAGTACCGGGTCTTAAGGCGAGAAAGGGTCTTCTCTGCACCAAAATGGCCCCCCCACCGGCCCCTCATGCATCTGTGCCATTACAGATGTGCGGTACGAGCTCGGCAGGAGAATCTGGGGGTAAAACACCTTTCCCTCTGTGCAGTAAAACTTTCTGAGTACAACCCCATCCCTCTGATAGAGTCGCTTCCACTGTGCCCAGTAGGCTTTGGTGGCGGGACTGCATGATGCCACATCAGCCCACGCAGGCCATCCCTCCCCCTTCTCAAACCACATGCACAAAGGTGCTATGTCCATGTCAGTCATTTGTGCTCCTTTTAACTGCTCCTGGGTCCAACCCCTGAACAGCTCAGTCTGAGATGGCTCGCTCACCCTGGTGATATCTGGATGAGAGAGAGGATGGTCACCGCTATTGTTGGTAACATTGACTACCCCCACTAGAGCTTGCTCAGGGGATGCTGCTAGCGGAGCATCTTCCAGGAAACTGTTGGCAAGGCTGCACTGCACCCCCTTGCTTTGACGCAGGCTGCCGCTAGAGTCCGGCTCGGGTACGGTGCAGGGACAGGAGCTTCTACAGGGCCTCGTGAACAAGGTGTCGGCGTTTTGGTGGAACTTTCCCCCCCAGTGGATCACCTGGAAGTCATGTTCGGCTAGTTTCTCCAACCAGCAAGCAAGTTGTCCCTCTGGCTGTCTCAGCTTGGTTAGCCAGCGCAGGCTGCTGTGATCGGTTCGGATGATGAAGGACCTCCCGAGCAAGTATTGTCTAAAATGGGAGGTGAATTCCACCACTGCTAGGAGTTCTCGCCTAGTGGTACAGTAGTTTTGCTCCGTGGAGGAAAGTCTCCTGCTTCCGTATGCCAGCACTCTCTCCTCACCTCCTTGCATTTGGGAGAGGACCACTCCAATTCCCCAGTCACTAGCATCCGTGTCTAGGAAGAGGTCACCATCATCAAGAGGGTAGGCGAGCGCAGGTGCTGACGTCAACCGGACTTTCAGTTCCTCAAATGCCTCCTGGCAGTCAGCTGTCCAATTAAAACGTGCATACTTCTTTGTGAGTTCATGAAGCGGTTTGGCGATTGAGGCGAAATCTTCAACAAACTGCCGATAATATGACGCCAAGCCCACAAACTGGCGCACCTCTGAGACATTGCGGGGGATGGGCCATTCCATCACCTTTTTTTATTTTCTCAGGGTCGGTAGCAACACCTTTGGCTGAGACAATATGCCCCAGGTAGGGGACCTGCTCCCGGAACAAACAGCACTTGGATGGTTTCAGTTTGAGGTTGGCTTCACGCAGCCTAGTGAACACTTCGCCAAGCCGCTCCAACATTTGTGTGGTGTCCCGCCCCAGGACTATGATATCGTCGAGATACACTAAGCATGTCTCCCACTGCAGACCGACTAGAACACGGTCCATGAGCCACTGGAATGTTACTGGTGCATTGCAGAGTCCGAAAGGCATCACACTCCACTCAAAAAGCCCCTTCCGGGTGCAGAAAGCAGCAACCTTGCGGGCTCTTGGGGCCATTTCCCCCTGCCAGTAGCCAGATGTCAAATCCAGCGTGCTAAAGCACATGGCAGAAGACAGAGTGTCCAAAGTATCCTGAATACGGGGCAGGGGATTGGCATCTTTAATAGTTCGTTCATTTAAGGGGCGATAATCTACACAAAGGCGTGGGCTCTGGTCCTTCCTTCTCGCCATCACAATTGGTGCAGCCCAACTGCTGTTACTGGGCTGAGCTACGCCCATCTCCAGGCTCTGCCGCACCTGCTGGTCAGCTGCAATCTGCTTATCCTTAGCCATTCTGCGGGGTGGCTGTTTAACAGGTGGCCCAGGAGTAGTTAGAATGTCGTGTTGCACAAGGCTGGTACGGCCAAGGTCAGTGGGCCCCATGGAGAACACATCACTGTAGGACTGCAATAGGCCAGCCAGCCTACTATGGTCATGCTCCGGTAGGTTGGTGCAGCTCTCTGCATACAAGGCCTGCAGGTGGGGGGGGGGGGCACAGGAGTAGTGGCCTGGTCAACACGCTCAGGGACAGTCGAGACATCACGAGACTGAAGCTCCGCCTCTCCCAGCACCACTGCTGACTGGAGCACTCCCGCCACCGCTCCCTTCTTCAAGGTGACAGGAGCTGCACCAGGGTTAAAAACTCTGAAGGGGATATCGGTGGACTGTGGCGTTTGCACCACAACCCGCGCCACTAGGACTCGGTGTCTCTCGACGAAGCATTTGGTGGGGCTTAACAGCAGGTCTCCACCAACAGCAGGTTGGCGGCGTACAGTGCCAGGCACTATGTACTCGCAGCCTGGCCTCAGCACGGTGCGATGAGCCACCCTGACAAGGTACACCTCCGGCCCTGAGTCTGTATTGCAGCGGGGCACCTTTTCGCCAAAGAGGGTTATCTCTCCCCGGCCGTAGTCCAAACAAGCTCGTGCTTGTAGCAGAAAAGGGTGTCCCAAGATGACCTCAGTGTTCTCAATGATGTCAGCCACAACAAAGTTCACACTGCAGACACGGCCCCCAATATGCAGTGGGACGTCAACCTCCCCTAGAACTGGTAAACTATCTGGTCCGACGCCCTGCAGTGTTCTGGCAATGGATGGCTGTATGGGGGGTCTGGCTTGGGCAGGAATAGCATTGTAGCGGTGGAGGGGTAGTACACTCCGGCGGGCACCGGAGTCCAACAGAGCACGAATCTCCAGGCCGTGCATCGTCACCTGTACACGACTCGTCCTCCTGACCCTTAGTGCAGATGACCACTGTGCCAGGGCCCGTTGTTGCTGTCTGCGCCACACTTGTGGCACGTGGCTTCAGAGAACGGGGGGAGGGGCAGTTCCGCTGAATATGACCAACGCCCGAGCAATTGTGGCAGACCAGCTCCCTGAAGCTCCTCTTCCCCGGTCCATTATCCCCCTTGGGCTGCCAACGCTGATGGAGCTTCGGCTCTCCCTCTGGTGCACTGACAGGCCTCACAGCTAATCCTGTTGGCTCCAACCCGGTGCTGATCCGCGCTGCGGCTGCTCTAGCGCTCCTCTCCCCTGTACTGAGCACACATGCCTGCATCAGTCGTGTAACAGTCTTTGCAGCCCTTTTTGTTGTCTCATACCTGTGAGCGATGTTGTAGGCGCTGGCCAGTGTGCGTGGCTTCTCCTCTAAGAGTCTTTGCACCACCTCCGCATCAGCTAGGGCGTTAGTAAAGGTCTCTACTCTGATAGCATCATGCTCTCGCTCTGTACGGTCGGCATACACGATAGAAACCTTCTCATAGATGTCGTCTCTCAGAGAATGCAAGGTTTCACCAGGCCGCCTGACTCTTTGTCTCAGTTCAATCCCCACAGCTGCTGCGTGCTCGGAGTATGGCCCATAGGCAGCCTCTATCTCATCCACGATCTGCTGATAGCTCCACCTACCAGATCTTGGATTCTTATGGACAATTGCCCCCGCTGCTCCAGTCAAACTGAACCTGAGCTGCACCGCCATTGTTCTCTCTGACCAGCAGTTAGCTTGTGCACAGTTTTCAGAATGATAAAGGAAATACTTCCATGCACCAGATCCGTCAAACTGGTCTGGCTGCAGTGTAGGAATCCTCTCCTGTCGTCCACGAGGTTCATCGTCACTGTCATCTGCAGCACCGTCGTAGTGTACTAGATGTGATGAGCAGCTACATGGTGTACAGCCAGCCTTCCTCTGGTTATACTGGTGGCAGCCACACGGTTGAGTTTTTGTATTCCATGGTGGTGACATAGGACTCGGGGTGATGTAGTTGCAGCCCAGGGCCTGCATTTCCAGACTCCGTCCCACATGCTGGGGTCTGTGTGGGGTAAATGGTGACACTGTGCATGGTTGGAGTGGTGTCTGGATCAGGGCAGCTGGGGTGCTAGTCTCGCACTGTTATAGTTCATGTTCATGGAAGTGGCTGAGTTAACCAGCCCATCACCAGCGGTGAAAACAATGGCTGGGCCCATATCATTTCTGTTATTATGTGGTTGTAATGAGCCACTATAGACAACTGTGCTTCTGGTGGTATCATAGTTCAGGTTAGATGAGGTCACAAACTCACCACATACCGCTGCATGCTGAGCTGGAGATGAAATAAAAGGGTTGGTGGACAGCGAGGGTGGTGGAGCAGGCGGCTGTGCCATGTTTAGTTGAAGCAGCGTATTACTAGCCGCCATTTCGTGTGCAGCTAATGTTAGCTCCATGCTAGTGACAAAGGGATTTGTGCTACATCCGTTGTAGGCGCACATGCCGTCCTGTTGTTCAAAACAGTCTGTGGTAACTCCAAAGTCCTCTGTTACATCATTCACAAAGGGGTTTTTACTCACATTTGAGCTCATCACATCAGCATACCTCTGGTCCACACTGGCGCCGCGGCAGCCGCACGCCGCCATTATCTCCGGCTCCGCTGCTGCAGATTTACAATTTCGTCGCAGCATTAAACGTGCCTGTTGTGTCTCCCACTTAAAAAGTCTTTTGATCCCGGACGAGCCCCCAGTGTTACAACCCGATATTCTGCTGGCTGCCGAACCAGCAGCCCCGGGTAGCGCTAGCCCGTTTATTCTAGCGAGGCTCGTTAGTGGTAACAGCCAATACACAATCCAACAAACCTTTCAAGTGGGAAGAATGAGGCACTTTATTTAGACTGCAGCAACTGTCCACACTTACTGCTCGTCCGGAGCACACTGGCTTCTTACACTCTTCGTATCATTACGTACAGCTCGTTATAACTCCATCGCTACTCCCGTCTCAGCCACAACAACGCCGCCATGGGCCCCCTTACGTCACTTCTCCTCCACACATACACACACTCACACACACATACACACCGCAACCTGTCCAGGTTAAAGGAGGGCAGGCTTGGCCTGCAATATGAGGAACACACACACAAACAGACAGAGATATCTTGTCTTTATAGATGTGGCCGGGTTTGGTGAGCTCAGGGCTTTTTGAGGTTTTGGTCCTATTTCATTCATTAAAAAAATATAAACATTACCTGCATCTGTTCAGTTATATGCCTGTGGGGCCAGCATAGGTTAGATCTGTGTTGTCTTATGGGTCCCATGTGGATTTGTCTGTGGAGTCCATGTTAGGCCACATGGACTTTACCTGTGGCACAGATAAGCATGTGGGCTCCACATGGTCTTAAAGCAGACCCTGTCTTAAACACACACACACACACACACACACACACACACACACACACACACACACACACGCACACACAAGTACATCCAAGACATTCAAGCCTTTTGAATGTGCCTGTGCATTTTAAAGCTCTTAATTGAGATGCTACAGTTGTGTGAAACTCTAGCAAGTTTCGTCCATCTGTGATGACAGAAATCAAATATTTTATTACACTTAGAAAAACAAAATCAATGCATGAATATAATCATAAATGCACATGTGCTAAATGTCCACAGCAACAATGCAAACAGATCAATGTTCTAATGCAATTCATACAAACACCAAGACACCACACTGCCTGAAGAGAAACCTTTAAGTGTACCCAGATGATGACAGAGGACCTGCTTTCTAATGTCGTCACTATTACCTTTTAAAAATGTTAATGCAGACCTTGTAACATTGTTAAAAATGTCAGCCATACCTTTCATGTTTAAACTTATTCATTTTACTGATATAAGAATATTAAATAGACTGTAAATTAAGCCAATTTACTAATTTGCGGTTTACTAAAAAGAAAGAGAGAGGATTTTACTAATGCTATGTGCTCTTTATGCTGAAAGTGCACCCACCATCTAACATTTTCAGCTTCATGCTTCAATGCTTTCATGAGTGTAATGGAGTTATTGTTTGACAGTGGGCAGCAATCATAAAGGTGATCTCTTTCTCACGATTCTGCTCATCTCCAAAGAGTGTAGAACCAGAGGTTAATAATCCCATTTAATTTAACAAAACATAATCCTCTTAGCAAGTGAAAGCTATTATTAGCTTATCAGTAAGTCCTCTGTCACCCCATTAACAGCAAGACGGAGGATGTTGCTCATACCGTATTAATGTCAAATTTTGTTTTCAGTCCAAGTAGCTGTCCATTACGTCCTACGAATTTCATGTTATTTTCCCCTTTATTATCAGACCCCATGAAATGAGCTCTAACAAAAACAACTCAAGTTTCTGCTTAAATTTAAAATGTGTATGTCAACAACAGAACTTGTTTTAATGGTTTTAGCAGCCCAATCTCACCCAAAGTAGTACAAATAACATGCTTCTCACACCATTAAAAATTTATCATTTATTCTAAAAACAACAAAAAAAAAAAATACCATTTATCCAAAAGTTGTTGCTGCGTGAAACAATGCTCATGTTAATTGAATTCTCATATTGTGGCGGGAGTGGGATGGTGGACGGTACAATAAAATTGAGCGCTGTCACTCAACAAGCCTAGGTTCATGTCCAACACTGTCTTTTTCTCACTTCCATGCTCGCATTTCACTTTTTAGGCTAGGTTTAGGCTCTTACTTCACTAATAGTTAGGGTTATGGAAAAGGTTAGGTTTAGGCGTACACTCCACTAATGGTTTGGATTAGGGAAAGCAGCAGGTTTAGGCACTTGTCCCACTCAATCCTCACACTTACACGCTCCATGCTTCTCAAAGTTGCAAAAGCATGTTATTTACACTACTTTTTTGAGAGACTGAGCTTGTATTAGCTATGGTTCATGGAAAAAAAAAGTATATCTACTCTAAAACCTGCAAGTGGGACAGTTTTGTTTCTCTCATGAAGATGGTATTAGAAAAAAGTTATAGTACCCAATTATTCCCAGCTGTACTAACAAATATTGGTATTGACAGCAAAAGAGAAAGACACTTTGGATTTTAAAAGCAGAATGTTAATTTCAAAATATGTTATATCTGCCTCACTGCTTGCCTTTGTCCTTCCAAACAACCATCTTCCCCCACTTTCAATAATCTGTTACCATATTACACACAGCAGGTGATCTTTTGCTAAAAAAAACACCCATCACATTAAAGGATTAAGATTGTCTGTCAAACTCCCCATTTTTGCTCAGATTGTGCAGTTAATAGATTAACCACTCAGGAATGTTTCCTTTTAATGCTGGAGCTTTTCCTCAGTATTCGTACTTTGTCCCTGCAGTATCGTGATTACCCTGTCTGTGTGTTTTGGTGTTTCTACGCACTGTAAAAGTGTCTCTAAGGCTGTGTTTACCCACACTTAAAAAGTGTTTGTGAAAAAAGAGGATCCAGCAAGGTGATGCAAAGTCTGCTATCACTGACTACTAGCAGTTGCCCATGAGATGGTGTTTTTGTGTTTATGTCATTATGTGCCATATGAGATCAACATAAGATGTTTTAAAACAGAAAATGTTCAGTATGTCAGCGGTGGTAAAAGAGCACTTTGTAGAAGAGCTGGAAATAACGAGGCGGTTTTGTATCACAAAAGCAGTGTCTTTAATGAATAACTCTTCTATCTTGTCTCATCTGGTGCAGAGCTTGGCAGAAGGCAAAGAGAAAGAATTCTGCCCAGCTCGCTGGTTAAATACAGGCACACATCAAAGACATGCAAAACACAAGCTGAAATCCCCCGTTATCTAAATCCCCCATTAGTCCTGTTAACTCCTCCCTTCGTCTTGGGAGGTGATGGGAAAACCTCTCCTCGCCTTAGGGGGTGAAGGTGTCAAGTCTGTTGCCGCCGCGTCCTGTGACGTCGTTGGTCTTCACACGGCGGTGAGATTCCTTTGTCCCTTTCAGAGGTGTGAAGTTCCTTTGTATATTCTGTCCCAAACATTTCCACATGCTCTAACAAATGTAGGTATGGAACATATGAGTAATGTATACCACAGGCCCCCCAAACAACTATGAAAGGACACAGAAAGATTCACAGTCTAGGGTAATTACTAAGACATACTACGTGTTACAGCTGTTGTCACAGAAGAAACTTTTAAGCAGACATGCTCCTAAGAGAGTTCAGTGAAAACATAACAGCATAGTATAATCATAAGTCAGTCCTAAACTGTTGCAGCACAATTAGCGAAAATTTGCAGAGTGGTGGGATCAGTCCCTGTGCTGTCTGGGTTTTAGTCTTCTCCCAAAACTGCTGTAGGCTGGTTTAGGCGTCCTGCTGGGACCTTGTTGTGAGGAATCTGCAGTGTGGGAAGGAGAGAGATTATCTGTTCCCTGCCTGGGAGCTGAGACTTTTCCCTTGGGGGGTCTACCTCGCCGAGGTGCTCGAGCCAGCTGTGCAGGTTCGTCTCTCAACAAGAAGGCAGGTTTGAGTCTGTCAATGCTGACCGTTTCATTTCTATCCCCATAATCAAGCACAAAGTGTTTGTCACCATTTTCCAGCACTCTGTACGGGCCATCGTATACTGGGCGTAACGTTGGTTTTAGAACTTCATGCTTAACAAAAACAAACTCAGCATTTTTTAAAGTTTGAGGAACAAAAACTCGTGGAAAGGCGTGATGAGCTGGACCGTGGAGAGAGTCCGGTCCGTTACTGCCTAAAAACCTTGGGACTGGGAGGTGCCCTGGTTCCGGGTTTTCTGGTAAAAATTCACCTGGTAGTCTGATAGGCTGAGCAAAGACTAATTCTGCAGGGGAAGCGTCTAAATCCTCTTTAGGTGCCGCACGCAACCCCAATAAAACCCAGGGAAGTTTATTTACCCAATTTGTGTCCATTAATGAGGCTCTGAGGGCGGCCTTTAAGGACCTGTGAAAACGCTCGCATAACCCATTAGCCTGAGGGTGATAAGCGGTGGTATGGTGAATTGTTGCCCCTAAACTGTTGGACATGGCTGACCAGAGCTCTGAGACAAATTGAGGCCCCCTATCTGACGTGATGTCTGATGGGACGCCGAAACGTGCCACCCAATTTGTTAGAAAAACGCGAGCGACTTCCTCCGCTGTAGTTGCCGCTAGAGGGACTGCCTCTGGCCAGTGCGTGGTGCGGTCTATCATTGTTAGCAGGTGTGTGAAACCCTGGGAGGAAGGCAGTGGTCCCACGAGGTCGACATGAATGTGGTCGAGCCTTCTAGCAGGGATGGGAAAAGGCTCCAGAGGGGCTTTTGTGTGTCTGTGTACTTTGGCGCGCTGACAAGAAATGCAAGTTTTTGCCCATTCTTTTACGTTTTTGCGCAGCCCTGGCCACACAAACTTTTCGGCAACCATTTTGACCGAGGCGCGCACACCTGGGTGCGCGAGGGAATGAATTGTGTCGAAAATACGGCGGTGCCAAGCAGCTGGTACTAACGGGCGAGGTTGGCCGGTTGAAACATCGCATATTAGGGGGGGCACACCGTTGCGCAACCCTTTTTTCTCCAGCCTTAACCCTGTTGGTCCAGACAGGAGCGCGCGCACGTCCGCATCACTGCTTTGTTCTTCCGCCATGGCTGCATAATCTATCCCTTCATGGATAGGTGCTGCATATGTGTTTGCGTTAGAGAAAAGCTCCGCTGCTGAAGCAGTGTAATCTGTCTCCTCGTGCTCTGGTGGTGCCACAGCGCGAGAGAGACAGTCCGCTACTACGTTAAGTTTGCCCGCTACATGTCGAATGTCTGTGGTGAACTCTGAAATCGCAGCTAACTGTCTTTGTTGTCTGCCCGACCAAGGTTCTGAAATTTTAGCCATAGCAAAAGTGAGCGGTTTATGGTCCACAAAAGCCGTGAAACTCCGCCCTTCTAACCAAAACTGGAAGAGGCGGATGGACAAATGGAGCGCCAGCAGCTCCCTGTCAAAAGTGCTGTATTTGCGTTCCGTCGGGTTTAGCGATTTGCTAAAGAATGCTAAAGGTTGCCAGACCCCCTTGACAAGTTGTTCTACAACTGCCCCTATGGCCAAGTCTGAAGCATCTGTGGTTAGAGCAATGCGGGCCGAGGGATCTGGGTGGACTAACATTGTGGCGTTAGCTAGGGCGTTTTTAACTTCCGCAAAAGCGCGTTCGCGTTCCAGGGTCCATTCGACCGCGTTGGAAGCTTTCTTTTTTTTGAGCGCGTCATACAGGGGCTGCATGAGTTGAGCTGCATGAGGGAGGAAACGGTTGTAAAAATTAACCATCCCCAAAAATTCCTGTAGCGATTTGACCGTTTGGGGCCGTGGAAAACCTTCTA